>CM052885.1:43734871-43755072 GCA_028534135.1 Potos flavus
CTGTATGAGTTCTAGCAGTCTTGGAATGGAGTCTTTTGGGTTTCCCACATAAAGTATCATATCATCTCACTTTGCCTTTTTCATTCATTTTTTCACATCAGTAAATAGCGAAATTTTCATTCACTTTTACAGCTTCGTATTATACATTGAAGTAGATGTACCACAGTGTATTTAACCAGGCCCCTCTTTCAAAAGCAAAAAACAGGTAAGACTACACCCAACTACATGATCAATTGATCTTTGACAAAGCAAGAAAGAATATCCAATGTGAAAAAGACAGTCTGTCTCTTCTCCCTCTCCCTTTGCTCCTCCCTCCCATTCATTCGCTTGGACTCTCTCTCTCTCTGTCAAATAAATAAATAATCTTAAAAAATCTTAAAAAAAGAAAAGATAAAGGAGTTTATTTGATGGAAACTGCCGAAGAAGTAATCAACTCAGTCTTCACTTCCATACATGAAACTTGCTGTTGGAGTGGGAATTTACAGATAAGCAAGAGCCGGGAGGAGGCTAGAATAAGCCCTGTGATGATGGATTCACATTGCAGACATCACTATGAACTCATTTAGCTTAGTATAGATCCAGAGGGATAAATAGACGAATAATTACAGATAGCGTCTACGTATATTTCCAAGCTCTGTCCTCTGAGAGGGTCAAGAAGCAGACACCCCAGTAGCAACGAGTATACCCAGTGCCCAGATCTTTGTTTCTCATACTATTCTCTGATAAAAAGAACCAGGGCTCCTTGGAAAATGGCTGATTCTAAAACTGGGGTAGGAAATAGCCTGGAGCAAGTAAAAAAGTAAAAAAGTGCTTAAAAAAATAAAAACACCTAAAATGATAGGAGTATGTGAAAGAGACACAAGTCTCCCAGGGGTGCTCCCAGGGGCCAAAGCAGGGCAAATTGAGCAATAAAACCAAGTAGTATTGGATTATAACCCAAAGTATAAAATAATTATCCATGAGTCCACATGCCATAAATAAATGATTAAATAAATAAAAGAATACATGGAGGAGAATAGACAAATCTCCCATAGAGAAGAACTCCAAACAACTTATGTAGATACCTCAAATGAGTAGTTATGCTCCATCTTATGCTTTACCTCAAGATGGCGGAGCATAACTCCCCACTTCTTACATGTGGGCCAGGCGTGGTGAATTCCTTCCAAATTGTATGGTATATAAAGGGGTAAAAAAGTAACATTATAGTGGAGAAACCTGACAAAAACTACCTCAGCCCGGAGATCAAGGTCAACATCAACACCGATGAATCATGTTGATACCATGTACCTTTGAAATAATGTGATAGGAGCATTACTTTACTCTGTGGTCTTCCTCTTCAAAACCCGTAATCCCAATATAATCAGGAGAAAGACATTAGACAAACTCAAGTTAAGGACATTCTACCAAAAAAAAAAAGGACATTCTACCAAATACTTGGGCCAATACTCCTCAAAAATGGCAAGGTTATCAAAAACAAGGAAAGCCTGAGTAACTGTCATTGTCAAAAGGACGCTAAGGAGATGTAGTGACTAAATGTAATATGGGATCCTGGAACAGAAAAAGAATACTAAGTAAAAACTAAAAAAATCTGAATAAAGTGTTGACTTTAGGAAATAGTTATAATTTGCTCACTGGTTATGTGTACTAGTTGCTCATTGGTTGTGAGCAAATGTTCCACATTAATGCAAAATATTAATAGGGGAAGCTGGATGTGGGCTTCACAGCCCACAGTTTTTCTGTAAATCTAAAACTATTCTAAAAAATAATGATCCACTTATTAACCCATAATTTCTTTTAAAAAATTACCTGAATTTAGGTAGACATGTTCTTATGTCTGAGTTTACTTTAAAATGTATCCAAAAAGGGATACCTGGGTGGCTTGGTCAGTTGAGCAGCTGGCTCAGGTCATGATCTCAGGGTCATAGGATTGAGCCCTGAGACAGGCTACATGCTTAGCGGGGAGTCTGCTTAAGGTTCTCTCCCTCTCCCTTTGCCCTTCCCCCTGCTTATGCTCTCTCTCTCTCTTTCTCTCGGATAAATAAATAAACCTTTTTAAAAAATGCATCCAAAAATTTAGATGGATTAACGGAAGGATAGAGGGCTGACTAGGTGGATAGACATATATTAAAGCAACTGTAGTAGTTGTCAATAGTAAAATCTAGGTGGTTGACTCAGCAATTCCACTCCTAGGTATCTACCCAAGAGAAATGAAAACCTGTCTCTCTACAACGACTTGTTTGCAAACTTTCATAGTAGCATTATTCACGATAGCCCAAAGCTAGAAGCAATTTCAGTGTCCAGCAACTAGTGAATGGATAAACTAAATGTGGTATATCCACACAATGGAATACTAGTCAGCAAAGACAAGGAAAAAAGTGCTGATACATGCCACAACATAGGTGAACCTCATGAAAGCAGCCGGACACAAATAACTATATCTTGTATGATTCTATTTGTCTGACATTTTTAAGAAAGACCAAAACAATAGATCAGAATGCAAATCAATGGTTATTCAAGACCAAGAATGGAAGCAAGAATTAGCTGCAATTAGGCATGAGGGAACTATTTGGGGGTGATAGAAGTGTTCTAAAATGATTGTGATGATCATCGCACAACTGTGTTTTATACTTTTCACTCTTAAATTTTTGATCCATCCTGAATTAATTTGTATATGGTACGAGGTAAAGGTCCAACTTTTTTGCCTGTGGATATCCTGTTTTCTTAAAATACTTTGTTGAGGGGCACCTGGGTGGCTCAGTGGGTTAAAGCCTCTGCCTTCGGCTCAGGTCATGATCTCAGGGTCCTGGGATCGAGCCCCACATCGGGCTCTCTGCTCTGCAGGGAGCCTGCTTCCCCCTCTCTCTGCCTGCCTCTCTGCCTACTTGTGATCTCTCTCTCTCTGTCAAATAAATAAATAAAATCTTTAAAAAAAAATACTTTGTTGAGCAGATTGACCTTTTCCTCATTGACCTGTCAAAAATCAATTGACCAGAGATTTAAGGATTTATTTCTGGGTTTTTTATTTTATTCTGTTGATCTATATGTCTGTCCTAATGCCAATACTACACTGTTTTTGTGACTGTAGCTTTGTAGTAAGTTTTTGAAACAGGAAATTGTGAGTCCTTCAAATTTGTTCTTTTTTTTTCAAGATTGTTTTGGCTATTCAGAGTCCTTTGAAATTTCATAGAAATTTTAGGATGAACTTTAACTTTTCGAGAAGAAAAAAGACCAAAAAAATACCATTGAACTTCTTTCAATGGTATTTTTTCAGATTGCATTGAATCCATATATTTCTGATCTATGAACATGGGATATTTTTCCATTTATTTGGGTCTCCTTGAATTTCTTTCAGTGATGTTTTGTAGTTTTTAGTACTTAAGTCTTGTGTTTTCTTATTTGACTTTACTCTTGAGCATTTTCTTTTGGTGCTATTTTAAATGGAATTATTTTCTTAATTTTCTTTTTGGACTCTTCATTGCTAGTAGTATGTAGAAAAACAACTGATTTTTATGTGTTGATTTTGTATCCTGCAACATTGCTGAATTCAGTTATTAGCTATAACATTTGTGTATATGCGTGTGTGTGTGTGTGTGTGTGTGTGTGTGTGTGAAAAGAGAGAGAAAGGGGGGCATTTTGTATCCACAAATAGACAATACCTATTTTTTAATGACCTAAAGAACATTTACAAAAATTCATCATGTACATAATGATCTCTATAAATCTCCAAAATTCTCTTAACACAATGTAACAAAATGAAAAAAAAAAAGCAATAAAATGATTTTCTAAAAAAAATCACTTTAAATTCCTAAACCACATTTCCAAATAACTCAGTTCAAAGAAGAAATACAAGTCCATTCATGAAATAATAATTGTGAGAACACTACTTTATACACCAATGGAGCTCTGCTCCAAGGAAAATTTATATCACTAAATATTTTTTATTAGAAAGCAAAAAAGACAGAAAAATGAATCAAGTGTCTGCAAACACCAGAAATCAATTCAGACAAGATAAAACAGGAAAAAAAATTTTTTCTTTGGACTTGATTTACAACTCTGAAAGAGAAAGCTGAAAAACAGGTCTAAAAAGGGCGGAAACCCCAGGGTGGCTCTGGGGTTGCTTTCTGAACCAGGTGACAGAAAGCAATGAATCAGCTACAGGATGAGTCAGCTATAGCTGTTTTAGGTCTTGTCATTTTGCTTAATATTTAGTTGCCATGGAGAGAGCATAAAATTAACCTAGGTCAGGTTTCTTGTCTTTTTTTTTTAATCTAGAAAATTTCCATGCATCTTCATTGATGGTTTCACCAAACCCATGGCCAATAGGGAAGGGTTAGTTCCACAGGAAAAACTGGGGTAGTTTATCAGAAGAAGGGGCAATAGATACGGAGCGGCAAAAACAACAAATCGTCCATTCCACACCTTTAGAAGCTAGATTTTTGTGAGGCTGTTCATGATAGCATTTATCTATGGTACCAAAAATTATGAGCTCTTAATAGTAACTGAACCGTTAAATAAAATACAGCACATTTAAGATGGTTTGTGATGCAGCCATTACTAATTGTGTTTTGGATCAATATTTAAAGCCTGAGAAACTTGCTATGGAAAAATTGAATATAAACTGTGTAGAGTCTATGAATTAAGTTTAGTTTTAAAAGTTTTATTTATGCATATAACCAACACCTGAAGAGAATGCACAAAAATGCGATGGGTGTGTATCTACATCCTAACACCTGAACTTGTAATATGACCTTATTTGGAAAAGAGATTTTTTTGTAGATGTAAAAGTAATTAAATTAATGATCTTGAGATGAGCTCATCCTCGATTATCCCCATGGGTCCTAAATCCAATGACCAGTGTCCTTGTAGGAGGGAGAAGAGAAGACAAATTGCAGAGAAGGCCACCGCCACATGAAGACAGAGATAAAAGAGGCCACAAGCCAAGGAATGTCTAAAGCCACCAGAAACTGGAAGAGGCAGGAAGTGAATCTCTTCTAGAGCTTTTGATGAGAATGTAGCCCCCCTAACACTTTGATTTTAGACTTTTGCTCACCATAACTGTGAGTGAATAAATTTTTGTTGTTTTAAGCGACCTAGTTGTGTTAGCAAATTACCACAAACTGGGTGGCTTAAAACAACAGAAATTTATCTATCTATCTATCATCTATCTATCTATCTACACACACACACACACACACAAACACACAAACACACACACACACACGCACAAATAACAGCAATCTCGCTATAGATAGATGGATAGAGCCAATATATAAAGTTTATTTTCCCAAAATTGCCATATTTTCCCACAACAAAGATTATTGTTTAAAACTATGGGTCTAAAGAAGACTAGTAAATTTAATGTCAGACAAAATAAAATTTAAGCAAAAAAATTAAATGTGCCCATATTCTTACAGGCAATTCCGGGCGAGAATGCTAGCCACTGTGACTCAGGAACCCCCTCCACGCTGTGTCTCCTGTTGGCTGGCTACTTTGAATACCCCGGCTCTTGAGGGCTCTTCCCACCTCTTTCAGGTACGGGTGTCCCCTTCCCCTCCAATCTGGAAGTTTGCTTTACCCCATTTCACTTTTACAAATGACCCACATCAGCACCTATTTTCCTAACAGAAGGAAATCTGAAGAGGATTTTTGCTTTTAGGACCTAGTCATTGTTTTTTTACTTTATGCCATTTCGGTTCAGGAAAGGGGTTCTAGGAATGCACACACTATACTTTCAGAAAGTAAGGAAGCTATTCCCCTCTCCCCCTTCCTTCCCTTTGCTTTGGTGTCCTGGCTGGGTGGACTGGTTTGGGACTGGGTCTCCCTCCTCTGCTGCCACCTTCGTTCCTGTCCCGTCTGACCCCAGGCTCAGCATCCCCGATCCCCTACTTGTCAGGGAAGGGGGAACAGACATTTACAGAGTGGGGTTGTACCACCTTTCAAGTTCTCATAACACATGTGGAGGGCTCATAAGTAAAAACCGACGGAAACAGTCCCGCACTACCCTGCGAATTCCGCTGCCCCTCGTGGTGACTGTTTTCTATTCTCTAAGGGCTGAGGTGAGAATAAAAGTTATTCGTTTTTGTTGGTAGGGTGGGAGTTGGGGGTGGGGGAAAGGCCGGGCAGTGAAAACACAGGCCACCTTATTTTTGGAAATCGGGCCGCAGAAGGTGTTGTCCTCGGTATTCTCGTCGCCCAGTATCCCCAGATCACCCAGCAAAGCAGGCGCCATCTAACCGGGCAGATTCTGGAAGGGGGGTATCTCTTCGGAGTCGCGGCAGTGCGGAGATCACCTGCAACAGCCCCAGGACCCCAGGCGGGGTTTACGCGCAGGCTGTCCAACCGCCACCAGGTGGCGCCAAAGCGCAACCGAGACCCGGGGATTGAGGTCCTGCAGCCTCTGATGGGAGAAGCTGGGGAAGCCTGAGGATCAGACGCTGCGTGCTCTCTTGAGAAGGGGCCCTGCCCTTTGCCCCCGACCAACCCCAGTTAGGGATGTGAGTTCCAAAAGTTCAGATTCTCGGGGGAGGACAGGCAGCCCGGAGAGGTGTCAAGATTGTATCAGGACTGGAGGACCGGAGGATGGGAAGTTTTCACAAAGGTGAGCGGGAGAGGGTGGGAGAGTGGAAGTGGCCTTGGGGTCCCAAGCCGGAAAGTGAGGGAGACAGGCTACAAAGCTAATGTCTGCATAGGTACGCCCTGGCAGCAATCAGGCCTGGGGGGAGAAGATGATCTCCAGGGATTCCATAGTGGGCAGGAAAGGACCACAGAGCTTTCAGATGACCTTACCTTAATGCTACAAGGGTTCCCACCCGAACCCCCCCCCCCCCCCCAGGACTTAGATGGATCCTGCTGCAGGAAGGTGGGAAGAGGGAAACCCCAATTGACTGGTAAATTCCTGAAAAAACAGAAATAGCTGAGTTTGCCTGGAAGTAACTAATATTTGTACGTGGCTGATGGGTTTTATTGTTTTAATGGCCATTAGGAGTAATAGATACTCAAAAAAGAGGACAAGTTTTGTCATAGAAAAGTAAAGTTACATTTTGTTTTACCAAACCTAGATCTTAGCCTGTGAAATGCAGATTAGCTACAAATATTCCTAAAAATTGATTGCATCTAAGAAACCTTAATAAATTCCCCAAAGCAGAAATTGTACAGACTATATTCTGTAGCTACATTGTAACCAATAAATATGTCAAAGCTAAACAAGAAAACCCAGCCACTTGGACATCGTAAAAGGGGGGAAATTATTCTAAACAGCCCCAGAGTCATAGCAAAATCAAGATTAGAATACCAGAATCTTTAGAGAAAGAATAAATCAGAAAACAACATATCAGTGCTCAGGTATATGGACAAAGCTGTGGTTTCAGCTATAAACTCATAGCTTTAAATGCTTTTGTTAGCTGGGACAAAGAGAATTTAATTAACTGACTACTCCATTTAGAATTATAGAAAAACAAAAGCCTTTAAAAAAAAGATTTTTACTTATTTATTGAGTGGGAGACACAGAGATTGAGCATGAGCCTGGGGGGAGGAGCAGAGAGAAAGGGAGAAGAAGACTCCTCGGGTAGGGAACCCAATTCGGAGCTCAGTCCCAGGACTCCAGGATCATGATCTGAGCTGACTGAGCCACCCAGGGTGCCCCGAAAAACAACAAATCCTTAAGATAGGAGTACAGAAATAACTGCAGAGATAAATTAATTTTAAAAAAGAGTAGAAGGGCGCCTGTGTGGCTCAGTCATTAAGCATCTGCCTTCGGCTCAGGCCATGGTCCCAGGGTCGTGGGATCGAGTCCCGCATGGGGCTCCCTGCTCAGCAGGAAGCCTGCTTCTCCCTCTCCCACCTCCCCTGCTTGTGTTCCCTCTCTTGCTGTGTCTCTCTCTGTCAAATAAATAAATAAAATCTTAAAAAAAAAAAGAGTAGAGCTAGTTATTTTTAAAAAATGAATAGACAAATTACACTAAGAGAAAATGCAGAATATGCATCTCTTACTTACCTTGTCCTTCAGAAAGTACTTAGCCATCTGTCTGAGCAGTGGGCCCTACTTTCCTTCCAATTTGCCCACTGTGCCCCTCTAAGGAGAGTCATTATACACCCTTTCTCGTAGGTTAGAGCCCACTGCCCCAAGATCTGACATAATCTTAAAAATCCTGAAGTTCCCACACCCACATAGCCAGGAGATTGGGAACATCCCTTTTGAGGATGATAGCTGGTTGATAGCAGTCACTGATCAGTTGTAAAGTGCTTATACCTGTGTGTGTGTACGTGTGTGTACAAGTGTAAGGCTGTGCATAGGTATGTGTGTTCAGATATGGGTGTACAAGGGTGGGCTGTGTGTACAAGCGTAGTGTGGATATACAAGTGTGAATGGGTATGCAAGTGTGGGGGTATGTTGCTTTCTTTCAGTCTTTGAGTTATTCTGAATTGTTGAATCCAGATGGTCTTGAAGCATCCAATCCCAACCCAGAAGTACACTTTTTTTTTAAAAAAGATTTTATTTATTTATTTGTCAGAGTGAGAGCGAGAGTGAGAGAGTAGGCAGGTACAAGCAGGGGGAGCAGCAGGCTGAGGGAGAAGCAGGCTCCCCATTGAGCAGGGAGCCAGATGCGGGACTCGATCCCAGGACCCCGGGATCATGACCCGAGCCGAAGGCAGACACTTAACTGACTGAGGCACCCAGGCGTCCCCAGAAATACCTTTTTTAAGCGCTCTGCAACTACTGATAGATATGTATTATAAACTGAGGATTGCAGTGAATTCAAAGTGTGCACCCCAATGGAACAACCAGAAGGGAACTACTTTGATTTTCTTGTCCACCTGTATCAATCATCTGTAGTATCAGCATCGTATACCAGCGACTCCGTGCCAAACAATCATTATCTCAGTTAAGCTTTCATTATGGAGGACGTGCTATTATCATTCCCATCAAGAGACAGCTAAAGTGATTTGCCCTGTATCACATACCTATCCCAATGCTGACCCGTAGTGAGGTTTGTAGGGCTCCCAAGATACTGGTCTTATCATTTTGCTATAAAAAGTATAATAAGTTTTTTTTATAATAAAAGTATGTTTAAGTTATTTCTAAATTATTTTTTCTCCGATGCTTTGGAAAGTATTTTTTCTCCATTCTTGTTGTGTGCATATAAAAAGCAGTATGTCTGTCTGCCTTGGTCTTTTTCAGCCCTAGTGACCCGTATCAGGAGTCACAGTATGGCCAGAGCGTGGGATACAGTGTTGTGATGTGACCTCTGTAAGGTGGCCGTGGAATCTGAAGGGTTTTTACTTTTGTAAAGTCCAGACCCCTTTTGCCTTGCCATAATCTGCCCCGGTGGGGAGACCTCCTTGTTCTCATAATCCTTTGGTCTCTAGTCTGGCCTCAGAATCTGCTTTTCATCATTCTGCTCTGCTGCTTCTCACAAATGAGCAAATATGGCGCCGGCCAGCATTAAAACATGGCAGCACCTAATACGCAGTGATTTTTCTGTGCTTGAGTCCTCTTCATGGTATAACATGTAAAACATACCTATACTGTTATCGAAATTTTGTTATTTTTTTCACAGTGTTTGTTTTGATGTATTAATACTGTAAGGTTTTCCTGATTTGCCATGCCATCAGTTTTCCCCCCATTTTGGGGTCCAATCTTAAGCAAAATCCATGGACTCCCTAGACCTTGCTAAAATTGAGCATTGGCAGAGCATCCCAAGGGTGAGAAGAGTAAAATTCCTAAAACTGCCTCAGTGTCACTAAGGTTTGCTAGACCTGGCTCTATCTGGCTACAATTATTATCAGCAGTTTCTCTGAGGTCCGGCTTACGTTTGCAGTGGTTTTTGCCTTTCCTTTTTGTTCTATGTTGTGTGGGTGTTTTGCTGGGAAGTTGAAAGGAGTTGCATTGAGGATCATTAGCCAGAATATCTTCTCAAAACACATTTGGGCTGATTCTGTCAAAGTCCTATGGGATGGTCAGATATTGAACGTGGAGGTTCCTAGAGTTGGCACTGGGGGCAGTGGAAACCTTCCCTCTCCTTCTACCCTTGCCACCGTGCTTACTTCTCACCCTCTTTAGGAAGGCAAGGGAGGGGCGCCTGGGTGGCTCAGTGGGTTAAGCCTCTGCCTTCGGCTCAGGTCATGATCTCAGGGTCCTGGGATCGAGCCCCGTATTGGGCTCTCTGCTCAGCGGGGAGCCTGCTTCCTCCCCTCTCTCTGCCTACTGGTGATCTCTCTCTCTCTGTCAAATAAATAAATAAAATTTTTTAAAAATTCTAAAAAAAAAAGGAAGGCAAGGGAGGTCTGGCTAGATACAAGTATCTGTCTTTCTGGAAAAGACACACAGGAGTATTGCCCTGGAGGAAAAAAGCCAGAAAGGTGAGCTAGACTGCTTCAAAAAATTCTGCTCTCTTCTCGTATGTTCGGTCATGGCTGAGGGTGAGGGGGAGTCTTCTTGTGGCTCCTTCTCTTCCGTGGTGGTCTTACTGACCAGGGCTCCCTCAGGTCTGTGCTCCTGACCATGCTGTGTGACCACAGCTGCGTGAAGCCCCCACCTCACAAAGGTCCTTGTTGTCACTACAGCTGCTCGCTCACGAAGTCTCAGACATTTAGGAACTTCTGCTCTTGCAGTACGAGCTAGAGAGAGGGTGTGACCTGCCTCGGCACCCGGAGACCCCACTCTGAAGGTTGGGGGCCACCACTGTGGTGGCCTCTCCCCCGCCACCATCATCTCCCCATAGCCAAGCATTCCAGCCCCTGACAAGCCTTTAGGGTTTTTCCCCTCTGTATTTGACAATTGAGGGAAATGATCCCAAAGAGTTATATTCAATTAACAGACCCCTTATGTGTGAAGGATAACGGGGAATGGGGGTGAAGGCATAGGAATTGCAGTGGAGGGAGGAGGACCCAGGATAAGGAGCCAGCGTCAAAGACAGCCAAACTGCAGTGGCTGCAGTTTGGATGGTGAGGGAGAGTGGTACCAGGTAAGGTGAGGGGTTGAGGGTCTTTATCATGATAGCAATGATGAGCCATTCAAGGCTTTGAAACAGTTTCGTGATAGAACGCGATCTCTGCTAGAAATCAGTCTGTGCTATGACTTGGAGCAGGATAAGCGTGGTCTTAATAGGGTAGAGCTAGGGTCTAAGTGAGAGGGGATGGAAGCATGAGGGTGTTGGCAATGGGCACGGGGAGCAGACCTATTTAGAATCTGGGAGCAAGGAATGAAAGATGCACTTACAGCTCAAGGGTGAGCGTGACCTCTGTCTCTGTACTATTTTCACAATTTTTCTCCATGTCCACTCACACCTCCATTCACACTTGCACCCCACCTTCCCCTGCCACTTGGTGCTTCGTGGACTGCACGGATACCAACAGAAGCCCATGTCCCTGCAGTTCTTTCTCTGTCAGTATTCTCAGAGGGAAAGTTTTCTCTGTCGGTCATCTCAGAAGGAAAACTCGCACTTGATACCTTTGGCCGAGGAGATGAACTTTGGGTAGGAGAGCTGAGAAGCATGAGCTCCCAAGGCGTGGGTCACAGGAGCTCAACAAAGCTGTGACTTCATCTCACCAGGCCCTCCCTGAGAACTCTAGAGAAAGGCTAGCTAGCTACTCCCCTGCAGACCTGGCTCCCTGGGTCCTGGTCCCTGGAGAGGTTGCACCAGCGTGCCATGGTGACGGTGGTCACATGAGAGATGGGGGGCCCCCACCTCCATGCCCCGAGGACTCAGTGCACCACAAGTGGAAGGACATTTGGGAGCAGGAACCCCTGGGCTTTCATGCAGGGCCTCTTAATTGTCTTGAGGACAGATACAGCTAAGGTGTGGTGTTTCTGACTTCAGCCCTCCACAGAGGGCAGGGTAGCCCAGACTGGGCAAAAGTGTGGGGGGAAGGGGGAGCTCCAGGCCTAAGGGGAGGAAATACCAGAAGCCACAGAAGAAGGAGCAGATGCAGAGAGAGAGAGGGGGGTAACTGCTGGCCTCCAGGCAACAATCAAAAGCACAGAAATGTTCAAAGAAATGACAGGATCGGTGTCTATGGGAAGGACGCAGGAACCAACCTGAAGGAGCTCCCAAAGCTGGAAGAATTTGAGCAATAAAATAAATAATGTAGTATTGCATTATTACCCAAAACATAAAATAAGGATTGATGTTTGAATAAGTAAGTAAATGGTGTGTGTGGGGGGGTGGGGAATCTTCCTTTCCCCCAAATTTCATTTAATGTATGTAGATATTCAAGGAATTCACCAAGGTTGTGAAAAACAAGGAAAACAAGGAAAGCCTGAAACGCTGCCACAGACTAGAGATCCTGGATTGGATCCTGGAGGAGAAAGAGGACATTAATAGAAAGATCCAGTGAAATCCAAATGATATCTAGAGTTGATTTAGCAGAAGTGTCCCCATATTTGTTTTTTAGTTTTGACAATGTATCATGCGTCGACCTAAATAAAGAGGTAAACCGAAGAAAGTTCAAACTACCAGAAACTGGGTTTAGTCGGAAATAGCGGAGGAATTGCATTTTGGGAAATGGCGTGCTATAGCAAGTTAAAGGCGGGTCCGCTGAGGGTTTGGGGCAGGCCAATTTATGGGTGAGGAGTGCAAAGAGGGGGGACGTCCAGCCAGAGTCCAAGCATTAAGTTCACTGGCTTGGGAAAGGGGAGATCTCTGTCTTCTGTAAATTGGGCATTTATGGGAAAACAGTCTTCAGTTCTTTTTTTTTCTTTTTTTAAGATTTTATTTATTTGAGAGAGAGAGAGAGACAGAGATAACAACAGAGATAGCACGAGAGAACATGAGCTGGGAGGAGGGGGCATGAACAGGAGGAGAGGGAGAACCCAACGCGAGGCTCTATCCCAGGACTCCAGGATCACGACCTGAGCCGAAGGCAGACGCTTAACTGACAGAGCCACCCAGGCGCTCCAGTCTTTCAGTTCTTAAGTTCCATACCTTTGAGGGTGCACGCATGAGATTCCCCAGTTCATATCCTCCAGTTCTATTTCAGATCGGGACCCTTTCACACACGTAATATAAGCAGATGACGTCAGGGGAGACTGAACTGGCTGAGGGGTGTACAGGAAGTCTCTGTACTAGTTTCACAATTTTTCTCTAGGTCTACAATTATCCCAAATAACAGGCTTATTACAAATAACTTATCTAAAAAAAAAAATAACGTTTCTAAGAGATTATTGATTCAGTACACAGGGACCTTTCCCATTTGTTCTTCCCAGAGCGTCATACATCATTGTATAGATTTACTGCTCAGACACACCTCATTCTACTGCCCTTCACTCTCTTGTGCGTCACAGATACTGTTTTTGTTTTTTTTTTTTTGACAAATTGAAAGTTTGTGGCGTCTGTCAAGTGAGTATATCGGCACAATTTTCCCACAGCATATGTTCACCTCTTGTCTCTAGGTCACGTTTTGGTAATTCTCATAATATGTTGAACTTTGTCATTATCATATTTGTTATATGATCTGTGGTCAGTGATTACAACTCACTGAAAGCTCAGATGATGGTTAGCATTTTTTTTAGCAATACAATATTTTTTAATTAAGATATAAACATTGTAGGGTTTTTTTTACATAATGCTATCGCGCACTTAATAGACTACAGTGTAGTTTAAACAACTTTGATACGCACTGGGAAACAAAAAATTCGTTTGACTCACTTTATTGTACTATTTGCTTTATTGCGGTGGTCTAGAACTGAACCTACAATATGTCAAGGTATGTCGGTAATTTATTGAAACATGTCTTTACTGATGGATATTTAGGTTGTTTCCAATCTTTTTGCTCTTGCAGAGAGTGGTGCATGGATGATATATCATTTTTACATACGTGAGAATATCTGTAGAATAAATTTCCAGAAGTGCGGTTGTTGGATTAAAAATATTGTCACTTATTTTGACCAGTACGGCCCAATTGCCTTCCCTAGAGTTTGGACCAATTTATACTTCCACCAGAAATGACTAGGAAATGACTCCCCACACCCTTCCAACATCAGTTATAATCAGACCAGCTATAGACCTAACGCACCCCTCTGGGTTTGGTTAATTTCCTAGGGAGGTCACAGAACTAAGGAAACCAGTTTACTTATTAGATTACCAGTTTATACAAGGGATATTAAAGGGTACAAATGAACAGCCAGATAAAGAGATCTAACAGGGTTTGTCTGGAAGGGCTCTGAATGCAGGAGCTTCTCTCCCAGTGCAGTTGGGGGGGGCACCATCCTCCTGGCATGGGGTGCATTCTGGTTTCCCCAACCCGGAGGCTCTCCAAACCCCAGAGTTCAGGGATTTTTATGGAGCCTTATTATGTAGGTATGACTGGTTAAACCATTGACCTCAATCTCAGGGCGCCTGGGTGGCTCAGTCAGTTTCAGCTAAGTGTCTGCCTTAGGCTTGGGTCATGATACCAGAGTCCCGGGGTCAAGCCCTGCATTGGGCTCCATGCGTGGTGGGGAATCTACGCCTCCTTCTGCCTCTCCTCCCCCCCCCCCACTCTCTTTCTC
Source organism: Potos flavus (assembly GCA_028534135.1). Lineage (NCBI taxonomy): Eukaryota > Metazoa > Chordata > Mammalia > Carnivora > Procyonidae > Potos > Potos flavus. The sequence goes on from CM052885.1 coordinate 43,749,360, forward strand.
TCTCTCTTGTGCGTGCGCGCGCGCTCTCTCTCTCTCTCTCTCTCTCTCTCTCTCTCTCTCTCTCGGACATAAAAAAATAAAATCTAAGAAAAAAAAAAAAGAACTCAATCTCTAGCCCCTCTTCCCTCCCTGGACCCTCCCTGGAGGTTGGAAGGTGGAGCTGAAAGTTCCAAACTTCTAATCACCTGGCTGGTTTCCCTGGCAACCAGCTTCCATCCTTAGGTTGCCTAGGGGCTTTCCAAAAGTAACCTTATTAACATAAACTCGTGTGGTTGGGAGGGCTTGTTATGAATAACAAGACACCCATTTTACCTTTTCCACTCAGGAAGTGAGGACAAAAAAACCCAAATGTTATAACAAAAGATGATCCCATCGCTGTCATCCCTTGGGAAATTCCAAGGGTTTGGGGAGCTGTGAGCCAGGAACCATGGGTGAAGACAAAACATATATATTTCTTATAAATTACAATATCATAGATTTATAATAGTATGTGGTAGGCAGAAAGGTGGCCCCCAAAGAATTCTGTGTCCCAATCTCTAGAAATGATGAATATCTTACCTTAACATGACAAAAGGGACTTTGCAGATGTGACTAAGGGTCTTGATTTGGGTCTTTGTCCAGGATGTTCTAGGCAGACCTAATGTGAGGGGACTTATAAGGGCCTTTCTGAGTGAAAGAGGGATCCAGGAACATCTGGGTCAGAGAAGGAGTTGTAATGACAGAAGCAGAGCTCGGGAGTGGCAGGAGTGGTGGCTTTAAAAGGAACGCAATTAGCAGGGAGAAGCTGTGCAAGGCAAGGAGGTGGATTCTCCCCTGTATCCTTTAGAAGGAATGCAGCCCAGCTGACACCTTGATTTTAGACCAGTGAGACCCACTTCAGACTTCTGACCTACAGAACTGTAAGATGGCACAGTTGTACTGTTTCAGGCCACTGAGTTTGTGGGCATTTGTGACAGCAGCAATAGGGAACTAATACATGACAGTTGTTGTATCATTTCTGTGTTTTAGAAAGATGGCTCCATCACCTCTCCACCACCAAACCCTCCAAACACTTGCATCTATACCCGACTTCCTGTTCTAATGGATGAACTTCCCAGCCCCTATCAAAAGCCAGTGTTAACTCCCTTAAAGACCATCAGTAAAATTTGTTCATCAGGGTAAACTTAGTTTAGACTCGCTGCACTACGGGAGAACACCACTTGCTGGAATCTTAGCAGTCTCTCCAAACAGGGACATGGGGACAAGGATGTTGATAGAGTTTTAGGGCTAGGGCTGGGTAATTTGAAGGTGCCTCCTGCCAGGAGGAGAGCTGGGTAGGATTGAGCAAGTGTATAACAGTTTTGGAATGGTGGGCAGGAAGAGAAGTCTTCAGTGAGGTGAAGGTCTAAAGTCTTGATGAGTAAGTCATTTTAGTTGGGTCCCAGTCTTCTCTTCCAGGAGCAAGTCTTTCCTGGAGCCACCAGAATTGTTTAACACAAAGACAGGAAAGTACGCCTAGTCCCAGAATTGAGAAATACAGGAACAGGGACTTAGGCTGACATCACCACTCACCAGAAACTCCGCTAGTGTGGATCTGATTCCTTCTCTTTACTCCAGGATGTTGTCCTACAACTTTGCCCCTCTCTTTTAGCCTTGTCAGTTCTCTCTCTCTTTGCTGGATCATTCCATCTTGAAAACTAAACTGAACTAAAAATCTCCCCACATGCCCTTTTGACATTTGCCCCATTTCTGTTTCCCTTTATAGAAAAATTTCTTGAGACAGTTGTCAATGGTTATTGGGTTCACCCTTCCATTCCAGCCATTCTCCCTCCTTTGCCCCATATGCTCCCACCACATGAGCCTTCTTTAGGTTTCCAGAACACTTCAGATGTGTTTCTGCCTCAGGGTTTTGCCCTGTCTCTACCCTTTGTCTTGACTGCTTCCCCCTCACCCGCCATCTTCACATGGCTGGCTTTTTCTTGTCATTCACAGAAACACCTTCTCTGACCATCGATCTAGAAATTACATGTGCAGGCACGATTATGTCACTCTGCTTTTTAAAGAAATGTTTATGCATTTTTATGGTGGCAAAATATACATAACACAAGATTTACCATCTTAATAATCTCAAGTGTGTAATTCAGTGGCATGAAGTACATTCATTGTTGTGTAACCGTCACCACCACCCATCTCCAGAACTTCTTCATCTTTCCAAACTTAGACCGTATCTACCCATTGACAGCTCTCATCTCCCTCTGCACCTCCAGACCCTGCCAACCATTATTTAATTTCTGGCTTTATGAATTTGCCTCTTCTAGGTACCTCATGGAAGTGGAATCACACTATTTGTCCTTTTGTATCTAGCTTATTTTAGCATTAGGTCTCCAAGTTTCAGCCATGTCGTAGTGTCAGAATTCCATTCCTTTTTAAGGCTGAATAATATTCACATATATGTAATTTATATTATATATAAGATATTAACACACACATACATACAGGTGAATGGACCTTTGGGTAGTTTCCATCTTTTTGCCAATGTGAATAATGCTATTATGAATACTGGGGTACAAGTATCTGTTCGAGTCCCCGGTTTCAGTTCTTTTGGGTATAAACTCAGGAGTGGAATTGCTGGATCATATGATAATTTTTTGGGGGGACTGCCATACTGGTTTCCACAGTGGCTGCACCATTTTATATTCCCAGTAAGAGTCATAAGTGTTCCAATTTCTCCATATCCACACCAACCCCTTGCTATTTTCTGTTTTTCTTTATAATAATCATCCTAATGGGTGTAAAGTGGTTTATCACTTCGTTTTAATTCTGTAAATAACCCCTGTAACTAGCTGAGATTTTTACACACACACGCACACACACACACACACACACACACACACACATTTTTATTGTCCTCCACCTATGCGATAAGCTCTTTAAGAATACGGATTTTTTTTTTTAAGAGAGGGAGGTGGGGGAATGACAGAGGGAGAAGGAGAGAGAGAGAGAAAATCATAAGAGACCACACCCAGCACACAACCCCATGCGGGGTTTGATCTCACAACCTTGAGATCATGACCTGAGCCAAAATCAAGTGGGACGCTTTACTGACTGAGCCACCCAGGTGCCCCAGGACAGAGATTTTTGTCTCTCTTGTTACCACTGAGGATAGCGGTGGTTCTAGACAAGGGTGGGAAGATCCAAGCCACTGAGGAAGGAGAATCATTGACAAGACTTCGTGGTGTAAATGTGTATTCAGGAATGTCTCTCTAGTGTACAAGAGAATGAGATTGTCTAGGATGGGCACATGGGTTGTGAGAGGCAGTTTAAGACAGACTTGGGGAGATGAAGGAAAAGCTAACCCCAAACACCCCTGATCATACCATACACTTTGGGACTTGGCTGTTTTCAGTGGAGTACTCAATTATATTGTCTTTGTGAAGTTTCCTATTTGGTATAGAGCAGAATAATGTCTTGAGCTTCTACATTGTCTTTCACTCTCCTGATTTCCGTCTCCCATTCCAAGGAGGCAGTCTGGCTTCGCATACCATTGTCTCAGAGCCATTTGTATGGCGAGGCAGAAATGAAAGTAGTCAGAGGGAAGTCTGAGTTCCTCAATGGGGTCACCCTAGGGTATCGGGAGAGGGAGCATGCCAGTGTCTGAAGGAATAAGGCTGAAGGGGAGAGGGTAAAAGAGGGGAGAGTTCTCTGAGATTTGGGGGGTGACTTAGGGGTTCTCAAGCATGTGGGAACCCTCGTCTGTCCCCTTGGGGTTTCCTATGGAGGTGGTGAGATAGGAGAAAGGGATGGCCAACCAATGCACCCCAGACACTAGGGTTACCGACCCCACAATATTTCCTAAGGGCTAGGGTGGTTTGGAGGCTGTGGAGCTACTTCCCAAGACCCCCCCAGGGCTGGGACAATGAACATGACAACTAAGGAGCACCCCTTGAATGTTCTGCTTCAGAAAAGCCCCCCGGGCCTTTGCCCAAGCCTGGACTGACACTAAATCTCTGCTCACCAGAAGGCAGATTCAATTTGATTGACGAGAATTAACGTAATGCACCATTTCTTGCATACCCAGTTCCTAAAGCAAAATTTATAACTGCTTTGTGTGTGCTAGTTGGCTTCCGTAGATGAGGCAAGACACTCTCTAAATGCACGAATTGCTTTTTATTATTCATTTGGTCAATAAAGATTTATTAAGGACCTAGTGTATACCAGGCACTGATCTAGATATTAGGTATACATTAAACAACTCAGACATGGTCCCTGCACCCATAGATTTACAGAGAGGGAGAAAGAAATAAGCAAAGAAACAAACAACAAGTATATGATTATAAGTTGGGATGAGTGCTGTGAAGGAAAAGAATGGGGTCCTCATCTTTGCAGCCAAGTTTCTAACCCTAAGCCAGTGCTGTGACTGCAGAGGAACTTAGTGCACTAACTCAGCCCCTGCCTTCCCTCCTCTATGGGAGCAGCACCTTGACCAAATCCCAAGGTCCCTGGCTTGATCATTGCTTCTCTAATGGCCAGGCCTGCCGGATCTTTTCTTTCTTTCGACGAAAAAAACCCCATTTTATTTATTTATTAGAGAGAGAGATCACAAGAGACAGAGAGAGAGAAGGAGCAGGGGGACGGGCAGAGGGAGAGGGAGAAGCAGACTCCCTGATGAGCAGGGAGCCCGACGCGGGGCTTGATCCCAGGACCCCTGGGATCATGACCTGAGCTGAAGGCAGGCGCCCAGCTGACTGAGTCACCCAGGCGCCCCCTGCCAGATCTTTTCAATGTGGACTTTTAATACTTTAAACACCATGCTCAAGTCATTAGTCACTTCAGTCACATTCTGTTTGTCATGGTCTCTCCAGGAGATAACTGACCTAAGACCTACTAACTCCCACTCATCCTGCAGCCCTCCACAGAAATGTACATTGAGAAGCCTGAAGATGTTGGTGTGTTTGCAGGTCTATAAGATGGCTGAAAGACAGAAAGAGTGGTGCGAGATGAAGCTGGGGTGGTCAGGGGGAAGGTGCATAGGACAATGGTTTAAGTTTGGATTTTGTTCTAAGTGCAATGGGAATGATGTGATGAATTTAAGTTGAGGAATATCTGTCTAATTTGTGTTTTCAACCACATCCCGTGGTGCCAGGTATTTGGGTCAGCGACTATTTGGTTGTTTGAGGACTACTTGCCAAAATGAAAAAAACTAGGGGTTGGTGGATGAGGGGGAGAAACCCTCTATGGAGATGGCTAACAAAGACTGACAAGTTAAAAACCCAAAAGTTCAGAATTGAAGCCCTTACAAGTTCCCAACCTCTTTGAAATGGAGCAGCCCTGTGACAGTCAGGTCCTGGAAAAGTTGACAAGTTGTCCTAATTTCCTCTTGCTTTACTTCTCCCTTCTCTAGTCTGACAAGATCTTTGGGGAAGATTTTTTTTTTTTAATTCCTAGTGTTTCCTGATTTATTTATGTTGGTGTGTCAGAGATTGCAGGCAGTGTATGTGTAGAGCGAAGGAATGAGTGACGCTTACTGTTATCAGGGACAGGCAAATTAGGGTGAGAGACGGCAAGAAAAGCTGCTCACACATGAAATTGAGACCTCTGGGCAAAGAAAAGGACCCCCAAAATCATGATTACAGAAGTTGTCTCAGGCAGGGGCCTGTGGACGAGGTCTCAGTTCCTTACTAAGTCCCATGGAAACATGGGTGATGTCAGTGTGATTGTGGCCTCAAGGGTCTGG
>CM052885.1:43755172-43856675 GCA_028534135.1 Potos flavus
AACCCCCCCCCCCCCCCCCCCCCCCCCCCAGGCATAGAAGGCATAGAATCCTACCTCAGGACTGTGGAGGGAGATGGAAGGAAGGAACATGACGCTCTGTACCCAGGACATGTCGGGTCTTACGGGGCGAGCTCCCCACTGGGGCAAGCCCCCCGCCCCCAAGGAGCTCACGGTACATATGGAGAGACAGACTTGAGTAGTCAAAACAATCAAAGAACGTGTATGAGCTTTGAGGTTGGGCCTGGCCACTAACCTCAGTCTGTCAAGTTATTTGCCATCTGACCTTGCGCAAGTTACTAAACCACACTGGGCCTTACTTTTTCATCCTTAAAATGGAGAAAACCATTTTTGCCTCACAGCAGAATGATGGTGAAACCTGAAGGAGGGGAAATCCTATCGTGTTCCTGGAGCCCCGCAGGCATTTCACGAGAGGGAGCGTCATTACTGCTACTGCTCAGGACCACACAGTGTGACAGAAATAAGGTAGAAGCATGTTATCAATACGGTCGACCCTTGAACAACATGGCTTTGAACTGTGCAGGCCCACTTCCGTGTGGATGTCTTTCAATACATTTATTAGAGAAGGTTTGCTGCTGTGTGACAATTTGAGAAAACTCTCCGCCAAGCTGTGTAATGGTTGATTTGCCTTTCCCCGAAGGTAGTTCTGTGAAGAGGTGTTCAGGGCGATTTGGAAGGGGGCTGAGAAATTATACAATCCATGACAGTAACGTGCTCGCAGACAAAATGATTTGTGTAAGCTTTTACAAGCAACTCGAGGCAGTGGAGGGTGTAGGTGGGCTGGTCTGGCTGAATGATCAGGAAACAGACAGCGGGACCTTAGTTCTAATATCCGTTTCAGCATTTATTAGCTGTGAGACTTGAAGTATTACCTCGGCTTTCTAATCTCCAGCTTTCTCATCTGTAAAATGGAATACACAATGTCTACTGCAAAGGATTAATTTAAGAATTCAATGATGTAGGTGAAGTGCTTACTTTGTGTACTATACCTCGTGCACAGAAAATGCTCGATAACAGTTTAACTACCAGTGCTGGAACTGAATTAAAGGCCCCCCGACTCTCAGTTGAGTGCTCATTCCACACTGACCTGACATTCTCTCTATTCAGAGGGTGCTCACGTTAGGCAGGCTGTCTTCACTGGAGCTTTGTACACCCGTCACTCCAGACACCCTTGTTGGTAATGTGTGAGGTTTCTGGATTCTGCGAGGGCTCAAAAAAGCTGCTGACAGCAGCGGAAGCTACTTTAATCACTACTATACATATCTGGTCTACATACCAGTCTGCTTCCTGTAATGGACAAAAAGTTTTTTGCTGAGTGAGATGTTAAAACGCCTGTCTGAAGGGACCCTCTGTCATGTATTTCAAGAGATCTTTAGAAATATGAAAGGCTCCATATTTTCCCTGCCTCTCCTTCATCTGTCTAGGATTGTTTAAGCATGAGTAATTAAATAAAATGAGGACAGCCAGAGATTATCGAGAAACACACAGGTTTAGCAACTTACTCAGTTCTTGGCAAACATTAGGATTTGTAACCCATTCTCCTCTCTGTTGGTTTATTTTTAAAAATGTGTTTTCAGTTAATAACTATTTTTATTGAAAAAAGCAATATATGCACAAGGGAAAGAATTCCAAAAGTGCATTCGAAATTAAAAATGACCTTTCTCTTACTTCAGGCCCCTTCCTTCCAATCCTGCTCCCGGCTGCCACTACTGTTAACAGTGTCTTGGCTATCTTTTTTTTTTTTTTAAGATTTATTTATTTGAGAGAGAGAGCATGAATGGGAGGCTCAGAGGGAGAGGGAGAGAGAATCTCAAGCAGACTCCATGCTGATCACAAAGCCCGATGCGGGGCTCGATCCCAGGACCCTGAGATCATGACCTCAGCCAAAAGCAAGAGTCAGATGCTTAACCAACTGTGCCACTGAGGTGCCCCTTGGGTATCTTTCCAGAAATGTTCTATGTCATATTTCAAGTATATGTAAGCATATGTATGTATATGTAAATATTCTTTTCAAAAAAACAAATGAAAATATATTCTGTATGCTGTTTCATGCCTTGCTTTTTCCCCGCATAACCCTACAATTTGGAGGCAGTTTCATATCTGAATATAGAGTGTTTTCTTTTTCTCTTTAATGACTGCATAATAAATAATCCATGGTATGTAGCTGGAGCAGAAATGATTTACCCTCAACTTCCAGTGTAGTTCTTACATGCCTTTTTGTTGATGGCAAACCATTCTCCTGGTCACTCTGTTCCAAACCTTGAGTGATACCCAAGGTCCTCCATCCCCATATCTAGTAAGTCATGCCAATTCTGCTTTTTTCCATTTCTCTATTCTCTTTCATTCTCATTGCTGCTTCCCTGGTTTAGGCCTTAAAATTTTTATTGCGTTCAGCTGTCTCCAAATTTTCTATCTCTGCAGACATCACACACTGGCTCTTGATCAAGTTTCATGCCAAGGTTCTGATTGTGTCACTCTTAAAAACCTGTAGTGGATTTCCATTCACTGTATTTTGTAAAAACTGAAGTAGTGATCAATAAGTATGATTTTAAAATTCTTATCGGGGGAATTTATGAAATGCAATGCCTCAATCAGAATGTCCAGATAGTTTAGGACCTTTAGTCTGTATTAAAAAAGCATTTCCAGGTGCTTCTGATGCAGTCAGTTGTTGGACCAGTGGAACCATTAGAATAAAGCACAAATTTCTCAGCTCAGTATTTCTCTTCAGGGTACCTTTGCAGCCCCATCTTTTACTACTACTTCTCTACACACCAGCGCATATGAAGTTTTTTGATGGCTTTCTGGACTCTCCTAACGCCTTCCAATCACACCTTTTAAACTATCAGGCCCAATCTTTCTATGAATCCTTCACAGCCAGAAGTGATCCCTGAACTCGATTCTCAGAACTGGCTCACAGCCACATTCTGTCTTATTTCTTAGTTTGGAGATTCTCCAGCTTTCTTTCCCTGAGAGCTTGTAAGATTGCTATATGCAGAAACCCAGATTGTTCTCTCTTATTATTCACGTGTACAGAGCCTTGTGCACTTTGTGGCAAGGGTCTTAAACAAGAATTTGTAGAATCAGTGCCATTGCCTGGGTTGGTCACCATTGCACATGCGGTGTCGTTAACTGTTCCTGGCTTATAGTGGGGTTTTCTACACGCATTTGTGGATTCAAAGAATAAATGAGCGGGACCCAATCGGTCGTTGCCTAGAGAACTACAAGTCCCAGCAGGCGTTGCGCGGGACGTCGGCGGACGCGGTGATGCAAGGGGGCGTGCCGAGCCTGAGGGAGGGGTCGTCCTGCGGGTAGTCGGAGGCCGGGGAGGCTCTGGAACCTAGGGTGAGAGAGGGAGCGAAAGGTGAGCAGAGCCGAAGGGGGGAAGCGCTGCCGGGCGCCCCCAGTCTATGGAGCGGGGTAAGATGGCGGAGGCGGAGAGCCTGGAAACAGCCGCGGAGCACGAGCGGATCCTGCGAGAGATCGAGAGCACCGACACGGCCTGCATCGGGCCCACCCTCAGGTACCCCAGGGACCGGGGCCATCGATGGGCGGGCACGGGCGGGACAGGGGCCAGCCTCCTTCAGGGCTGTGCGCCGGGCCAGCCGCCCGCAGGGCCAACGCCGGCCCCTCCCTTCGGAGATCCCAGCGAGCGACCTCCACCCTCGGCGAGGCGGGTCTCCCTCCACAGCCCGGACATGGGGTCCCTCCTCGATCGCCGGCGCCCACAGCCCAGTTACTCTGGAGGTTCCTCTTGCCTTCCTCAGACTGGGGCAGTCTTGGTTCTCTCTCCGAGGCTAGCACGGAGCTGGGCGACTAGAGCGCGCCCGGCAGATGGTGGCTCTTAGTAGATCTTCCCCCTGGGGACATCACCCTTCCCCTCCGACTCAAACCCCATCCTGTCCTAGACGTAAGTCCTGCTTTACAGACAAAACATAAATTCACCCACGGTCTGATGATCGGAAGTTAAACTCGTGCCTCCTTAAAATCACAGCCACTTCTCAGAAACGAGTTTCTGAAAATCTTAGGCCTGGAAGGAAGGAGGTTTCCCTCAACCCACGCCCCTCTCCTGGGATCGGGGACTTGCTGAACCCTTTAGTAGGAAGACCTTTTCCAAAGGTGCAGCCTCATCGTAGACTCATTGTTGGGAAAAAGTTATTACCCCCGCCGCCTACCCCCTTATACGCTCCCTTTGCCCCCTCATTCCCATTTTATTCATAGATGTCAAAAGAAACCTCCTCCTACCTCAACTTCGTGTATTTATCAAAACTTAGGCACCACTTACTATGTACAGTGCAAGACATTGTATTAAGCAATTTACAAATGAAACTTATTTCAGTCGCAGAACAATCCTAATAGGTGGATACTTATTATTACCCTCATTTTACAGATGAGGCACAGAGATGTTAAGTAACTTTCCCAAGGTCACACAGAAAAGTGACCGAGTAGTGATTCCTACTCAGGCTGCCTGGACCCAGGGTCTGCATTCTTAATCTCTCTTGTTTTGTCTCAATTGGTGATTATCATCTCTCTGTACTTCCTGTTAATTACTCACCAAATTCAATTTTGAATCACCTTTCCCCTCTGTTCACTAGTGTGCTGGAACTAACTCATCTTCATCCTTCCTGTTGTACCTCCTGATCTCTATGCAGTCCATAGATGGCTAATTCTCCTGTCCACCTTGTACAGTCTTGGGACACTGTTCCTCCCTTCAAAAAAGGAGTTATTACTCAATGCTTTTTTTCCCCCCCATAGGCCAAGCAAAGTTCCCACTGGAGCAGGTGGGATTACCAGAGTTTTTAGGAAGGATTCTTTATCAGAACACCATCAGTATTGTCTTGAGTTGGTTGTGGTTTTCAATTGCTGTCGTTCTTGGTTTATATGATAAGTGACTTTAATTTAGTGTTATCAGTGTAGTTTGTTGTGATTTATTATGTTAACTCTCCATTGATTCATAGGGTGTATCTGTTCAACTGAATTTCAGCCTATAATTTTCTAGTGTCTTGACTTAAGATGTATGCATTATGGTTAAAATATGTTACCCATTCTCCCCCAAATCTGCTTCATTATTATCACCAAGTTCTTTTTTCCCTAGAAGGTGGGGTTTTGTGGGGGTAGGTGGGTTAAGGGATCTTTTGCCTTAAGGGGACATGGTTAAAAAAAAAGGGGTTTGAGAACTACTGCCCTATCCTACCAGTTTTAATTGCTTTTCGTGACTCCCTGGATCATTATTAGGGGCTCTTGATTTTTGACCTCATCTTGTGTTTTGCAGGTAACCCTAAATCTTACTATCATCCCCAAGATTTAATCACTTGAACATCTTGTAATGCAAGACTAGTACCTACTGTTTTTGTCTTTAGTCTAGGTAGTTTCTGCTCATATTTATAGGGGATGATCTCACTGTTTTCCCTTATCCCATTCAGAGGCAGCAGCATGCACAGACTTGATGTTTCAGAGCCCATGCCTTACCCTGGATGCCTCTCCATCATTACTAGCCCCTCTGTTTTTCCATCACAGTCATTACACAGGTTTGATTAAGGCAGTAGGCTCTCTTCCTAAACTTTCCGCTCAACTGTAAATCTCAAGTTCCTCTATCCCTTTTCATAGTTCTTTCTATTTCTTCCATCTTTTGAAGTGGCATTTCTAAAGCACCAGGTTCTTAGCTGTTCCTGAGCTAGGTTTTGTAATTGAAGAGGAACTAAAGAAGAGAACAGTAAATTGTGGTAAATAATTAGTATACCCATCCTCACAATTCCTGCTCTTCATAAAAATCCACTTAGCTACATTGCCTAACCAGTCTTTCCTTTGCCAGCTATTGCTTGTGAATCATTACTTGCTTTCTTTCCCTTCTGTGATACCATATTCTTCTTCCAATCTTACCCCTTTTTAAAAAAAAATTTTTTTTTTAAAGATTTTATTTATTTATTTGAGAAAGAGAGAGTGAGAGAGAGCATGAGAGGGGAGAAGGTCAGAGGGAGAAGCAGACTCCCCGTGGAACTGGGAGCCTGATGCAGGACTGGATCCCGGGACTCCGGGATCATGACCAGAGCCGAAGGCAGTCACTTAACCAACTGAGCCACCCAGGCGCCCCCCTTTTTGTTTGAGGAGGCACAGTGGCTTGACTTTTTCATTGTATAACTCTCCTTATTTTAATCTAGAATAGTGCATGCAAAGGTAATCAATTCCCATATATCATAAGGGAGTGCCTCTCCTTTTTCATTGTATTCTGAAAGGCCCAAGCATATCCACACCTATAGAGGCTGTTGCCTAACAAATTCTTTTGGGAAAGCAGCCATCTCTTTTTCCTCTTAAAAATTATTTTGTTAGTTGCAAGTCCTAATTTTGCAGATGAGGAAAGAGGCCCATAAGATATTAGGGCCTGTCTTTTTAAAATTTTAATTTTTAATTAATTTTTAAAAAAATTATTTATTTATTTGAGAGAGAGCACGTGCCTGAGCAGGAGGAGGGGCAGAGGGAGAGAAACTCAAGCAGACTCTGCTGGGTGCTAAACCCATCATGGAGCTTGATCTTACAACCTTGAGATTGTGACCTGAGCTGAAATTAAGAGTTGGATACTCAACCGACTATGCCACCCATGCGCCCCAGGACCTGTCTTGTTTTTTAAAATAATATTGATTTCTGTTCTATAGTGCTAATACTAAAATATTGATGAGAAATCACTCATGAATAATGGCTCCATATTTTCATTTTTCAAATCCCATCTCTTATTTCTAGTCTTCTTTCATATCACTATTCAGTAGAAGTCATTTCCTCGTTTTGTTCTTTGGGTACTAGCAATTAACATTCAGTCTTAATTGCTTTTTTTTTTTAAAGATTTTTATTTATTTATTTGTCATAGAGAGAGAGAGTAGAAGCAGGGAGAGCTGCAGGCAGAGGGAGAAGCAGGCTCCCTGCTGAGCAAGGAGCCCAATGCAGGACTCGATCCCAGGACCCCGAGATCATGACCTGAGCTGAAAGTAGACAGTTTTTTAAAAAAATTTTTATTGTGTTATGTTAGTTACTATACAATACATCATTAGTTTTTGATGTAGTGTTCCAAGATTCATTGTTTATGTTTAACACCCAGTGCTCCATGCTATATGTGCTCTCCTTAATACCCACCACGGGGCTCAACCATCCCCCTACTCCCCTGAAGGCACACACTTAACTGACTAACCCACAGGCATCTTTTAATTGCTATTTAAGATTTTGTTTTTAAGCTTTTAAATGTAACAGTGAAATATACAGCCTTTAAAAATACAGCCTTATTGAGATATAATTAATACACCAAATAGTTCACCCTTTTAAAGTATACAATTCACTGGTTTTTAGTATATTCACAGAATTGTATAACCATTACCATAATTTAATTTTAGAACCTTTTTATCACTTCAGTATCCATTAGTAGTCATTCTCCATTCTTTCCCCACTCCCCAGGCAATCACAACTTTCTATCTTTACGCATTTGCCTCTTCTGGACATTTCATATAAATGGAACTGTACAGCGTGTGTGTGTGTGTGTGTGTGTGTGAGAGAGAGAGAGAGAGAGAGAGAGAGACTTAGCATAATATTTTCAGGGCTCATCCATGTGGTAGCTTGTGTCAGTACTTCATTTCTTTTTATTGTTGAGTAGTATTCCATTGTATGGATATACCACATTTTATTTATTTGTGAGCTGATTGACATTTGGGTTATTTCCATTTGGGGCTGTTAGAACACTGCTTCTGTAAACTTGATTGTACTAATTTTTATGTGCACATATGCATTCATTTCTCTTGTGTATATACATGGGAGTAGAATTTCTAGGTAAGCAACCAGCCTCCATCCAGCATGGAGCCCACTGCAGGCTCGATCCCACGACCCTGGGATCATGACCTGAGCCGAAACCAAGAGTTGGACGCTTAACCAACTGCCACCCAGGCGCCCCTGCCAGACTTTTCTAAAATGTCAGCACCATTTTACATTCCCAGCAGCAATGCATGAGGGTTCTAGTTTCTCCACATTCTTGTCACCACTTGTTATGTTTTTTTTTTTATATTAGATATCTTAGTGGGTTTGAAGCTGCAATTCACTGTAGTTTTGATTTGCATTTCCCCAATGGCTAATCTTTTCATGTGCTTATTAGTCATTTGTTTATCTTCTTTGGAGAAAAGTCTATTCAGATCCTTTGCTCAGTTTTTAATTGGGTTGTCTTTCTATTGTTGAGTTGTAGGAATTCTTTATATATTCTGGATATAAGTTTCTTACCTGATATATGATTTGCAAATACTTTTCTTCCATTCTGTGAGTTGTTTTTTCATTTTCTTGGTGATATCATTTTCTGCACAGAAGTTTAATTTTTATGTAGTCCAGTCTATCTTTTAAAATTTCTTTTTGCTTGTGCTTTCCTTCTAGACCATTGCTTTATATATTTTGTTGTTACAAACTTGTACTATTGGTGTAGGGACAACTTTTTATCTTGGTTATTTATTTATTTATTTATTTATTTTTAAAGATTTTATTTATTTATTTGACAGAGAGAGAGGGAACACAAGCAGGGGAAGCGGGAGAGGGAGAAGCAGGCTTCCCGCTGAGCAGGGAGCCTGACGGCGGGGCTCGATCCCAGGACCCTGGGATCATGACCTGAACTGAAGGCAGATGCTTAACTGACTGAGCCACCCAGGCGCCCCTATCTTGGTTATTTAGCTAAGTTGTTTGTAAAGCTGTCTCAGAGAAAACAAATTGGGATGTTTACAATTGCTGTTTTGTTCAATGTCATTTGATAATTAAATATGGGGACCTGTTTTCTCCATTTACTACTTTTGTGCCTTTGGCCACATGGCTTTGTTTTCCATCCTCTTCCATCCCCTATTACCTGAGTTGTACAGAAACCAGTTAAGCAGAATCCTTGGTTCATGATGTGTTATCATTATTGGCACATACATGGACCTCTTTAAGCAATTAATTATTTTTATAAGGAACTTACCACCCGAGTGGGCAAATTTTTCCTCTTCTGTTAAAATGGGGATGATACCATGTACGTTGCAGGAAGAGTATTTGAAAAAAAAAAAAAGAGGTAAAGCATTCTTCATGGTACCTGCCATATAGTAGTTACTCAGCGTGAGTCGTCTTCTCCCCTGTTACCTTTGAGTTTGCTCTGTGGACTTAAGTATTTCTGTTTTGGGAGTTATGTTAGTTTAGTGGTTCTTGTCCTTTTTTGTTTGTTTGCTTGTTTGTACTCACCTCTTTGAGGGATATAATATTCATCAGTAATCAAACCCATCAAATAATTCTTTTGGAATGGAGGAGGAGAATAGGAAACAGTTATAAAAGCCCCTCCAGTGATTCTGATATAATCCTCCTTGACAATCAGTGAGGGGAAAGATACGATCTCTGATTGGTGATTGCTTATTTTTAATAATAGCTCCCTTTTAAAAGTAACATTTTTATATCTTAATTCTAAATGACTTTTAAAAAAGATAGAAGAAACAGACAACAAAAACTTAGTCCTACCACCCTGTCAAAACTCTTATATTTATTTGCATATTTCTTTTTAACTTTTTCCACATGCATTTTATTATAATAGGTATTAGAAGAGTATTATCATGTTTTATCTTGGTTTTTCAGTTAATATGTTTATATAGTTTCATACATTGTTATATATTATACAGCCATATCATTTTAGTGGCTTTAGTCATTCAACAAATGTTTATTGAGCAACTTTTATGCACCAGATATTTTTCTCGACTCTGGGGTACAGCAGGGAATAAAACAGACGAGTTCCTGCCCTTATGGACCTTACATTCTTGTGGAACACTCGCCTAATAAACAAGCAAACAAATACATAAAGTAATGCTATTTAGTGATTGGTGTTACACATGGTTGGGTATTGTTTTTGATCAGGTGTTTAGAAAAAGTTGCTCTGGCAAAGGTTTGACTAGAGTGAAGGAGCAAGCCATGTGGCTCTCCAGAAGTCTTTTCCAGACAGAGGGCACAGTTAAGTGTGAAAGCCCTCAGGAGAAGCATAATGGTGGGAGGCAATGGTAGATCAGTCTGGGTCCAGATCCCATAGACTAAGAAAGAAGTACAGGAGCGTTTTGAGCAGCAGAGTGACATGCTCTAACTTAGGTTAAACAAGGAACATTCTGGGTGCTACGCGGAGATGGAGTAAGAGGAAAGAGGGAAGTCAGTAAAGGGGTATTTGCAGTAATGAAGGCAAGAGGCTGTGGCATGCAATAAAGTGTTGGGAGGAGGTGGTAAGAAGTAGCTGAATTTATTTATTTTATTTTTTTTTTTGAAGTAGCTGAATTTAAAATATATTTTGAAAGTGGAGCCAAGAGGGGTGGGGGGTTGGGGTAACTGGGTGGTGGACATTAAGGAGGGCACATGATGTAATGAGCACCGGGTGTTATATAAGACTGCTGAATCACTGACCTCTACCTCTGAAACCGTAATATATTGTATGTTAATTGAATTTAAATTAAAAAAAAAAAAAGAAAGAAAGTAGAGTCAAAATGTTGGATTAATTATGAGAGTTAAAGAAAAAGAATCAAGGATGATTCAAGGCTCTTGCTTAAGTAACTGGGTGAATGTGGTTGCCATTTATTGGGATAGGGAGTAAAGGGTGAGGAACTTTATTTTTCTTCATAGCACTTAAACTCCTGATTGACACAGAGTCTCCTCCATTAAAATTGATTTCCCAGGAGGGGAGAGATTTTCTTTCTTTTGTTTGCTGCTGTATCCTGGGAACCTGAAAGAGTGCCTGGTATACAGTTGGTGCTCAATAAATATTTATTGAATTAAGAGAATACAAGGATTATACCACAAACTGTTAATTATCTGGGGGTTGATTAACTGATTTGTAGATTAACTGTCAATCAGAAGTGTAATCTAAAATAATTGGCCCCTAAAACCGTTCAGTATTTTGTGTTGTGTTGTTAAAAGTTTGCAAATTTTAGTATGATAAATCTAGTGATTAAAATATTATAATCTAAATGCACATTGTATAAATAAAGCTTAGCATTCAGAAAATTAGAATTGTACATTTGGGGGAAAGGGGGTAAGTAGCATTAAATAAGTTTCATTACCATATGGAGTAGGAGAATGACTTTTTTGTGGTTTGATAAAGAGAAGTTAGGTTTTATTTTAATAATGTCATTGAATTGTTAAGCGAATTGGAAAAATGAAAAACCGAAAAAGCCCTCTTGTAGCTGATAAGACAGTACTGATTTGGTTCAGTTAGCAGTAGACTCTGTGTCTGATTTTGTTTGAGCTAAATAAACAGAAATTTTCATTGAAGTTCTTCCAGTGGAATGTTATTCTGATGTGTCATCTAATTAATTAGATTCAAACCACACAAACATTAATAGTCACAGAGAGAGGTTAAATGGGAGGATAGTATTTGGCAGTCATTCCTTTGGTGAACACCAGGAATTTATTAGTTATCAGATCCAATATATAATGCTGGTGAAACTGATCTCCTGGAAATATAATGTTGAAAATAAAAAAAACGAATAGATGAATCATCTTTATTTGTCTGGATTTGAAATATTTATTTAATTTTTTCTCTCATTCCCTCTATTTCCCCATTTTATTAGTTTATTTGTTCTTCCATTATGTTCTTAATGCAGATATAAGCATTTATAATTTTATTTTCTCCCCTTTTTACACTTTAAGTAATATGCTCTATATACAGTTCTGCAGCTTATCAATATATTTTGGAGAGCTGTCCATACCCGTATGCAGAGGTTTTCCTTATTTTTTTACAGCTACATAGTATTCCATTATGTGAACTTACCATGGTCTTTTCAGCCAGTCCCCTATTTCTGTATAGTGGGGTTATTTCTAGTCTTTTGCTGGACAAAATAATACAGCAATGATTAACCTTGAACATTTGTCATTTCTTTCTTTCTTTTTTTTTTAGAGAATGTGTGGGTGTGTGAAGGGAGGGGAGAGGGAGAGGACACCCCCCTATTTGTTATTTCTTACTGTACTTTTCATACTTTATACTTTAGGGTAGATTCTAAGAGTGATTGCTGGGCGGGGGGGGGGTGGTTCCTGGGTGGCTCCGTTGGTTAAGTGTCTAACTTTGGCTCAGGTCATGATCTCAGGGTCTTCTCCCTCCCCCAGCTCAGGCTTGCTTTCTCTCTCTCTCTCAGATAGATAAATAAAATTAAAAAAAAAATTCTTTAAAAGAAAAGAGTAATTGGGCGCCTGGGTGGCTCAGATGTTAAGCGTCTGCCTTCGGTTCGGGTCATGATCCCGGGGTCCTGGGATCAAGCCCCGCATCTGGCTCCCCGCTCAGCCAGAAGCCTGCTTCTTCTCCCTCTTCCACTCCCCCTGCTTGTGTTCCCTCTCTCACTCTCTCTCTGTCAAATAAATAAATTAAAAAAAAAAAGTAATTGCTGAGTAAACTGGTGAATGTATTTGTAATTTGGTAGGTATTACACTCTTTAGAGGTTGGACTATTTTGCTCTCCCTCTAGCAATCTATGATATTGCTCATTTCTCCATAGTTTTTTCCATAAAGTGTGTATTAGACTTGATTTTTTTTGCCAATATGATAAATGTTAAATGGTATTTCATTGTAGTTTTCACTTGTACTTTTACTATGAGTTAGGCTGAACATCTCTTCATATGTTTAAAGGCTTTTTGTATTATCTGTATGTGTGTGTACTGTCTATATCCTTTGCTTATTTTTCTATAAAGTTGGTATTTTTCTTTGATTTCGCAGCATCAGTAAAGAACCTTTTGTTGTTCTGCTTTGCTTAAATACACCAGGAGTATACAGAACACAGTAAATTTTGATTACTAAAACAAAGAAACCATTGTTTCTTAAGGAGTGAAAGCTTCAAACTTGCCTTTTCATTATTTTAGTTATAAAGGGATATGAATAAGCAGACATTTTAAAAGAATTTTTAAAAAATCTTATATTGGGGCGACTGGGTGACTCGGTTAAGCATCTGCCTTTGGCTCAGGTCATGATCCCAGAGTCCTGGGATCCAGCCTTGCATCAGGCTCCCTGCTCAGTGGGGAGTCTGCTGCTTCCTCCT
The DNA here is from genome assembly GCA_028534135.1 of Potos flavus. Classification (NCBI taxonomy): domain Eukaryota; kingdom Metazoa; phylum Chordata; class Mammalia; order Carnivora; family Procyonidae; genus Potos; species Potos flavus. The sequence continues at coordinate 43,768,218 of CM052885.1, forward strand.
CCCTGACTTGTGCTCTCTCTCTCTCTCAAATAAATAAATAAAATCTTCTAAAAATATCTTGTATCAAGAGATTGATAATTTGAAATCAGAAGATTAGGGGGGAATGCAGTTACATTAGATAAGGCTGCTTCATATACAAATAAAATTTTAACAAATCAGAGGTTGTCAACATTTTAGTAAATTCTTTACCTTAAAACATTACGGCATCTCTTTACACGTTTGCATAATTTCCAGCATCAGTACAACTAGTATATGAATTTGTTGCAAAAAGTTATTGATAAGGACAATTATTTAGTATGGTTTTGGAAGCAGTTTAGAATTTTAGATGATGTTTATGACATAGTTTTATTTTGGAATATGATATATGTGAATATTAATTAGGTTGTTGAGGAAAGCAAAGATTTTCTGATTCTTTACGTCATCGAAGTTGATAACTTGTAGTATTTGCTAATGATATAATAATCTATTTAATTATGTACCATAATCAAGCTTTCAGCTGAAGGCCACTTGAATAAAATTAGTGAGTGGCTTATCTATGAAATTTGTGATTTGGGATTGAGATGCTGAGCAATGATGACATTGTAAATTTGATTGGGGGAAACAGCAGAAATAGTTGGTGGAGGGGGAGAAGACTTAGTAAAAATCAATAGCTGAGTTACACCCAGAGCTGAGCTTAAACACATGAGACCCGAGGTGATTATTAATAGGTTATTTCTTAGAGATTTGTGTTGCGGCAGTGGGAAAGAAGAGTAAAGCCATTTTAAAGTAGTATCTGCCGGAGTATTTAGAAAACAAAGACGACAGTTTGCTCAAAGACTGACCAGTAGTGCATGAACTTTGTATAGTATTCGAATGAAGGAGAATTCGGGGACAACAGTAATGAAATATTTTAATATTTTGGCTATTTTTAAAAAGCACTTTGTGATGTGTATCTATAAATTATATTTATATTATATTTTCCATTTCTAGATGTCTGCAGAACAGTAAATGTTTTCCCCTAAACTGCAGGTAACTTAATATTTCTGCCACATCTGACCAGTCTTCTCTTATTCTGGTTAATTGACAGTTGACTGTTCTTTGTCTCTCTTTTTTTCTGATTTTCCCCTTGCCTTGTTCTAGAAAGGAATTAGACAGTTTCTAAAAATCTACGTGATTTAAAAAGCACACATAATAGATACATCACAAATGGTGAGGAAATTGGGGTATGAGAAAACAAAGGTAGGAAGAAGACAATGAAGTCAAGAGTGAGAGTAATTAAAAGATTCATATTTGAAGGCCTGTACATTTTCTAAAGGTAGGCTATCAGTTTGGGTCTAGACTTTCCAGCAGCTAGTGCAAAAAAGAGACATGCTCTGTTATTTGAGTTATAGTGTCGTAAAATTAAAAAGTAGTTACTTAAGGAGAAGCACAGCTATTCTTGGTTCGGAGTAAGACCAGAGAACTGTTTCTCCCATATGTCCTCACAAAGAAGGCCCCGTATAATGTAACTTTAATATCCATATAGTAAATGCGGCAATATGTGACAGGCTGTTTCTTATATTGTCCTTTAGTGAAAGCATATGGCATAACCAAAATACAATTTAGTAAAGGCAGATCTGCGGGAGCCAAAGGAATTCAGTTCTCTGTTGGTCTTGGCTTATTTAGGCATAGATTTTATAACACCTATAGTGGAAGTTGAAAGTTATCCCCCTGCCCTTTTATTTTTTGATCATTGATCACTTTGAGAATCTTACGAACTCTATCTCCCTTTCCATAGTAAAATGCATATGTATCCAGTCTCCATGATTTCTGATGTAGAAGAGTATATGCATTGCGTGTATGCTGGTTAATTCTTCAGAAGTCCTACTTTTAATAGTCAAGGTTTTTGATAGTTAAAGAGTATCAGTAAGTTCAAGGTTATGTATCTTTTGGTCTGTTTTTCTGAATGTATCACTTGCCTATATTTTTAATTAAGCACAGAGCTATATATGCTTTAAAAGTAAATACACCAGTTGTGGGTTGTATTAATACCTTTTTATGAAAGTTGAAGAGGCTGATAAAAGCCACCTATTTCTCCAGAAGAAGTGGAGTGAGAGTATCCAATGATAGGGCTACGATTCTTCCTTAGAAGTAATTTGGGATGTGTTCTACCATTGAAATAAATGCTGTTAAATCCACAATGATTTTATTTGGAATAATCTTAAATTTGATGTTAAAAAATAACCAATCCACCTTGGCCATTTAAAAAATTGCCAATGAATAAAGTAACAATAGATGTTTGTTTTAAGGTATACAATTTGGTGTATACTGTCTGGAAAATGTATGCCTCACTAAGGAGGTTATTTACCTGGAACTTACCCTGTTCTCGGTTTATAAATTAAAAAAAAATTGAAATATGTAATTCCAAGAGCATAATGAATGATAAAATAAATTTTTAAAAAGATTTTATTTATTTATTTGAGAGAGAGTGAGCTAGAGAGAGAGAGAGAGAGAGCACGCGCGCGCAGAAGCTGGGGGGAGGGGCAGAGGGAGAGGGAGAAGCAGACTCTTCACTGAGCAGGGAGCCCAGTGTGGCCCTCAATCCCAGGACCCTGGGTTCATGATCTGAGCCAAAGGCAGAAGCTTAACCGACTGAGCCACCCAGGTGCCTGATTGATAAAAGAAATTTAAGCATGTGGTATATATTTGTATAACTAAAATTTAGAACTTTGAAATACACATTGTCTGGTGAAGCATCCAAGTGAACAAGATCTCTCACAGTGCGACCAACTAGATTACCTTAATGTGATTTATGATGATACATATGGATTGGAACTCTGTTACAAACCTGCCTGCCTTTCAGTCTTGAAGATAATCACAGTAAGAGGTACCTTGCACTGTAGTGAATTTACCTTCAGCCACTACTGAGGTTTAGTAATCCAGATTGATCAGTGGATTAAAGTAAAAGTAAAAACAATGACAACAATAACAAACTTTTTTTTTTTAAAACAATTCTATAATTTTTTGAGTTTTTAGATGGCCTTCAGTGTTGAGAATACTAGATAAATGTTCTCTTGTATGTTAAATACATAATGAAGGCCATTTGCCAAAAATGATGATTTGGCTTAAAAATATAAGCTCTTTTGCTATATTTGTTTTTGATTAAGAAGCTGTGGAGTAACACAGTCTTCTAATTTTGATTGTGCTTTTATATACTTGGAACATGACAAACTCTGTGACAGAAGTACATCTTTTGGCACTACATTGTCTAATGGAGCACTGACATCTTGTAGTATGTTGTTAGCCAGGTGTCTTTATTCCTACTGTTCTCAATATCTCTGTTTTTGAAACTTGCTTCTTTGTTTTTCTCTTTGCAGATTGTACCTTTGTTTTTTTCTCCATATTTGTGCTTGCTTTTTGTTTTTGTACCCCCCTTCTATTGCCTGTAATTTAGAACTTTAAAACATATATTATTCAGTGAGACATCTAAGCAGACAAGAATTACCACAGTGCAGCTAACTTCCACTTGCTGCGATAGCTTTACTGCCAATAAACAATAAAATTCTAAAGGTGTTCATATAAAATGTGATCTTATCAAGCAATAGGAATGAATTAAAACAGCAGACATCGAGGTTGACTGAATCTATGTTATGAAACATTTTTGGTATGGAGTTTGATTTGGGGAAAGACATGTTTGTGTAACATATTTTAAAAAAAGGAAAGAAATTGGGGCGCCTGGGTGGCTCAGTGGGTTAAGCCTCTGCCTTCGGCTCAGGTCCTGATCTCAGGGTCCTGGGATCGAGCCCCGCATCGGGCTCTCTGCTCAGCAGGGAGTCTGCTTCCCCTCCTCTCTCTGCCTGCCTCTCTGCCTACTTGTGATCTCTCTCTCTCTGTCAAATAAATAAATAAAATCTTAAAAAAAAAAAAAAAAAAAAGGAAAGAAATAAGGGAACTAGCCAAGCAATTTTTTTTTGATGAGGTAGAAGAATTTCTTGACATTTGTAAGGAAGAAGTATCCAATGATCATCTTTTGGCATTGGAGTAGCAAAAGTAAGAGGAAAGTGAAATGAGAAGAGCTCTTGAAATCCAAAGGAAAATAGGCTGTTAGAAGCATTTTAAATGGTAAATGTGGCTATGACTATATACATTATTTGCTTTTTTAAGAATTAAAATTTTCATTTTGAGATAATTGTAGATTCATGTGAAGTTGTAAGAAATAATACACAGATCCCTTGTACTTTTACCCAGTTTCCTACAATGGTAACATTTGGCAAAATTGTAGTACACTATATTATGACCAAGTTATTGACGTTGTGTCTTCAAGGTCAAGGTTTAGAATACTCCCATCACTATGGGGATCCCTTACATTGCCTTTTTAGAGACACAACCACTTTCTTTTTGTCTCTATCCCTTCTTTAGCCCTTGACAACCACTAATCTGTCCTCTATTTCTGTAATTTTGTCTTTTCAAGAATGTTACATAAATGGAATTATACAGTATGTAACTGTTTGGAATTGGCGCTTCTCACTCAGCATTAATTCCCTGGAGATTCATCGCAGCTGGTGTATCCATAGTTTGTTCCTTTTTATTGCTGAGTAGTATTCCATGGGATAGCTGTGCCACAGTTTGTTTAGTTATTCACCCATTGAAGAAGATCTGGGTTGTTTCCAGTTTTTGACTATTAAAAGTAAAGCTGTTATAAACATTTGTGTAAAGGTTTTTGTGTGCACATATGTTTTCATTTCTTTTGGGTGTATACCTAGGCATGGAATTGCTGGGGCATATGGTAACTCTATGTTTAACTTTTTGAGGAACTGCCAAACTTATTTTCCAAACTTTACATTTTACATTCCCACCAGCAGTGTGTGAGGGTTCCAGTTTCTTCAGATCCTTGCTAGCATTTGGTATTGTCACTGTTGTATTTTAGTTATTCTGATAACATGTATAGTAATTGCTCATTGTGGTTTTAATTTGCATTTCCCTAATTGCTAATTATGTTGAACATATTTTCATATGCTTATTTGCCATATGTATATCCACTCTATTGAATTGCCTCTTCATGTCTTTTGCCCATTTTCTAATTAGATGTTTTTTTAATGTTGAGTTTTTGAAAATCTTTTTTTTTAAGATTTTATTTATTTATTTGTGAGAGATAGAGAGAGCACAAGCAGGGAAGCAGCAAGCAGAGGTAGAGGAAGAAGCAGGCTCCCTGCTGAGCAAGGAGCCTGATGTGGGACTTGATCCCAGGACCCTGGGATCATGACCTGAGCATGCTGCTTAACAGACTGAGCCACCCAGGCGTCCCAAAAATTCTTGATGTATTGATAGATACATACTTGTATAGATACTTGATAGATACTAGTCTTTTGTTGATATGTGGTATGCGGTAGTTTATTCCACTCTATAGCTTGTCTTTTCACTCTCTTAACAGGATCTCTTGCAGATCTGAAGTTTTTAATTTTGATGAGATCTAATCAATTTTTCCTTGTGTGAATCATGCTTTTGGTATCAATTCTAACAACTTTGCTTAGCCCTAGATCTTGAAGATTTTCTCCTTTTTTTTTTTTCTGAAAGTTTTTTTTTCTTTTTTAAAGATTTTATTTATTTATTTGACAGAGAGAGAGAGATCACAAGTAGGCAGAGAGGCAGGCAGAGAGAGAGGGGGAAGCAGGCTCCCCACTGAGCAGAGAGCCCGACTCGGGGGCTCGATCCCAGGACCCTGAGATCATAACCTGAGCCGAAGGCAGAGGCTTTAACCCACTGAGCCACCCAGGCGCCCTATAAAAGTTTTATAGTTTTACTAAAATGTAATATCTGTGATCCATTTTGAGTTGATTTTTGTAATTTTGTAATTTTTTGTAAGAAGTGAGACTTACTTCAAAGATTTTGTTTCTCTTTTTGCCTACGCATGGCCGATTGCTCTAGTACCATTTATTGAAAAAACTTTCCCCTATCGAGTAGCTTTTGTCAAAATTTCTTGGGGGGGCACCTGGGTGGCTCAGTGGGTTAAACATCTGACTCTTTTATTTTTTTTTTTAGAGAGAGAGCATGAGCGGGAGGGGCAGAGGGAGAGGGAGAGAGAATCCCAACTGGACTCTGTGCTGAGCTCAGAGCCCAGCATGGGGTTCGATATCATGACCCATGAAATCAGGACCTGAGCTGAAATCAAGAGTCTGCTGCTTAACTGACTGCACCACCCAGGAGCCCTTAAGCATTCCACTCTTGATTTTGGCTCAGGTCATGATCTCAAGGTTGTGAGATCGAGCCCTGCATGGGGCTCTGCTCTGGGCATGGAGCCTGCTAAGATTCTCTCTCTCCCTCTCCTTCAGCACCCCCAGCCCCCAATTTGTGCTTGCTCTCTCTCTCTCTCTCTAAAACAACAACAACAACAACAACAACAAATTTCTTGGGTATTATTGGTGTGGGTCTATTTCTAGGTTCTGTCTTTCGTGTTGATCTGTGTCTGTCCTTCTGCTAATATCAGTCTTGATTACTATCTTGATATTGGGTAGACTAATTCCTCCCACTTTAATCTTATTTTTCAAAAGTTTTAGCTAATTTAGTTCCTTTGTTTTTCCATGTAAAACTTAGAATACTCTTGTCTATATCTACAAAAATATCTTGCTGAGGTTTTGATAGGAATTAGATTAAGCCTCTACATCCCTTTATAGAGAATTGCCATTTTTATTTCATGAGTCTTTCAGTCCATAAGCATGAAATGTCTCTCAATGTATTTAGCTCTCTTTAGGCTTCTTCTCTTCAGCTTTATGTAGTGATTAACATACAAAGTGAGTATGTGTTTTGTTAGAAAAGCGATTGTAAATGGTGTTATATTTAGAATTTTGATGTCATTGTGTTCATTGCTAGTATATAGATATATAATTATTTTTTTGTATGTTTATCTTGTATCTTGGTGACAGCTTAACTCATTATAGGAGATTTTTTGTAGATTCCTTGGAGTTTTCCATGTAGATAATAGTGTCATCTACAAATAGGGACAGTTTAGTTTTTCTTTTTTGATTTGTATGCCTTTTCTTTCATTTCCTTTACTGGCTAGAACTTCTAGAACTATGTTGAATAAGACTGGTAAAAGTGGACATCTTTGCCTTTTTCCTGATCTTAGAAATCATTCAGGTTCTCCCCCAGTAAATATAGTGTTTTAAGATTTTGCAGATGCTTTTTATGAAGTTGAGAAAGTTCCCTTCTATTCCTCTTTTCTGAGAATTTTATCATAAAAGAATGTTGAATTTTGTCCAATGCTTTACTGCATTGATTATTTGTTCATGTGATTTTTCATCTTTACCTTGATGGATTACATTGACTGATTTTTGAATATTGAATGAGCCTGCCTCTCTGAAATAAACCTAACTTAGTCTTTGTGTGTGTGTGTGTGTGTATATATATATATATATATATATATATATATATATATATATATATTTAAGATTTTATTTATTTATTTAAGAGAGAGAGAGAGAGAGAGAGCGCGCACAAGCAGGGGGAGGGGCAAAAGGAGAGGGAGAGGCAGACTTCCTGCTGAGTGGGGAGCCTGATGTGGGGCCCGACCCCAGGACCCTGGGATCATGACTGGAGCTGAAGGCAGACGCTTAACTGATTGAGCCACCCAGGCGCCCCATGTGTACTTCTTTCTTTGTTTCTTTGTTTCTTTTTTTTTTTTAAAGATTTTATTAATTTATTTGACGAGAGAGAGAGAGAGAGAGAGAGCGAGCACAAGAGGCAGAGAGGCAGGCAGAGAGAGAGGGGGAAGCAGGCTCCCTGCTGAGCAGAGAGCCCAATGAGGGGCTCGATCCCAGGACCCTGAGACCATGACCTGAGCCCAAGGCAGAAGCTTTAACCCACTGAGCCACCCAGGCGCCCCTGTATTTCTTTTTCTGTACTGCTGAGTTCTATTTGCCAGTACAGATCTTCCTTGACTTACGATGGGGTTATGTCCTGATAAACCCATCTTAAGTTGAAAATACTGTAAGTTGAAAATCCATTTAATACACCTAACCTACCTAACATCATAGCTTAGGTTAGCCTACCTTAAATATGCTCAGGAAATTTAACATTAGCTTACAATTGGGCAATGCCATCTAATTCACAGTCTATTTTATAATAAAGTATTGAATTTCTCATGTAATTTATTCAATACTGTATTCAATACAGTATTTCAGTTCAACCCAACTGTGGGTTCCCAGTGGTTGTAAATGTATTGGTTGTTTATACTCATGATTGCGTGGCTGACCGGGCGCTGCAGCTGTTTCTGCCCAGCATCCATGAGTGAGTATTGTACTGTGTATCACTAGCCTGTGAAAAGATCACAAGTCAAAATTTAAAGTATGGTTTCTACCCAATGCATATTGTTTTGCACTTTGAGTAAAAATTGAAAAATGGTAAGTCAGACCATTGTAAATTGGGGACTGTCTGTATTTCTTAGGGATTTTTGTGTTTATGAGGGCTGTTGGTCTGTAGTTTTATGTATGTATGTATGTATGTATGCATGTATGTATTTACTGTCTTCTGGTTTTGATGACAGGCAATACTGGCCTCCTAAAATTATTTCTGGAAGAGATTTTAGAATTGATGTTAATTCTGCTTTAAATAGAATTCTCCAGTGAAACCATCTAGGTCCTTTTTGGGGATAGTTTTAATTACAAATTCATTTTTCTTTGTAGTTCTAGGGCTATATAAATTGCTATTTTGTACTGAGTGAATTGTGATAGTTTGTGATTTTCTAGGAATTGTTTTATTTTATCTAAGTTGTTAAATTTATGTTAAAAGAGTTCTCTATATGTCCTCCATGTTATTCCTTATGCTCCACAAGTAAGTGAAACCATATGATAATTGACTTTCTCTGCTTGACTTATTTCACTCAGCATAATCTCCTCCAGTCCGTCCATGTTGATACAAAAGTTGGGTATTCATTCTTTCTGATGGCTGCGTAATATTCCATTGTATATATGGACCACATCTTTATCCATTCGTCTGTTGAAGGGCATCTCGACATTAGGAGAAGGAAAGGAAAAGTGAATTAGGGTAAATTGGAGGGGGAGACGAGAGATGAGAGACTGGATTCTGAGAAACAAACTGAGGGTTATGAAGGGGAGGGGAGTGGGGGGTTGAGTGAGCCTGGTGGTGGGCATTAAGGAGGGCGCATATTGCATGGAGCACTGGGTGTGGTGCATAAACAATGAATCTTGGAACATGAAAAAAATAAAATAAAATTAAGATGTTAAAAAAAAGTCCTCTTTTATTATCTTTTTGATGCTGCAAGATGTGTGTGATATCTGTGTTTTCATTCCTTTTATTGGTAATTTGTATCTTTCTCTTTTTTTTCTTTGTTACATATTTACCAATTTTACTTATCTTTTCAAAGAACCAGATTTTTTCGTTGATTTTTTTCTATTTTTCTGTTTTTAATTTTATTAATTTCTGCCCTTATCTTTATTATTTCCTTCCTGCTGCTTGTCTTTTAAGTTTTTTTTTTTTTTTTAAATTTTTATTTATTTATTTGACAGAGAGAGATCACAAGTAGGCAGAGAGGCAGGCAGAGAGAGGGGGAAGCAGGCTCCCTGCTGAGCAGAGAGCCTGATGTGGGGCTCGATCCCAGGACCCTGAGATCATGACCTGAGCTCAAGGCAGAGGCTTTAACCCACTGAGCCACCCAGGCACCCCTTAAGTTTGTTTTTACTCTTTAGGTTCTCGAGGTAGTAGAAGCTTAGATTAATGATGTGAGTAATCGCCAATGTATGCATTTAAAGCTATAAATTTCTGTCTCAGCATTGCTTTTCCCATGTTCTGTAAATTTTGGCTTGTTGTATTTTCATTTTCATTCAGTTAAGTGCATTTTTTGATTTCTCTTTAGACTTTCTTTTTGACCCATGAATTATTTAGAAGTGTGTTGTTTACTTTCAGGGGTTTGAACATTTCCTGTTATCCTGTTATCCTGTTATTATTGATTTCTAGGTTGATTCCATTTTGGTTGGAGAACATACTGTGTTTGATTTCAGTTCCTTTGAATTTGTTGGGTTTGTTTTATGGCCCACAGTATGGTCTTTCTTGGTATATATTCTGTGCATACTTTAAGAGAATGTTCATTCCGCTGCTGTTGGATAGAGTGTTTTACAAACTTTCATCAGATCCCTTTGGTTGGTGGCGTTATGATGTTCTATATCCTCGCTGATTTTTTGTCTGTTTGTCAGTTGTTGAGAGAGATGTTGAAGTCTAAGTATAATTGTGAAATTGTCTATTTCACCTTTGAAATCTGTCCGTTTTTTTCCTCACATGTTTAGCAGCTCTGTTGTTTGATACTTACACATTTCGGAGTGCTGTATCTTAGTAGATTGAGCATTTCTTTTTTTTTCTTTTTTAAAAGATTTAATTAATTAATTTATTTATTTGAGAGAGAGATGAGTGCATGTGCACAAGTGAGCAGTAGGGGAGGAGCAGAGGGAGAGGGACAAGCAGACTCCACGCTGAGCTTGAAGCTGGACACGAGGCTCAATTCCTTGACCCTAAGACGATGATCTGAGCCGAAATCAAGAGTCAGACACTTGACTGACTGAGCCATCCAGGCACCCCATTCTTACTGGATTGAGCATTTCATTATATAATGACCTTCTTTGCTATGAAGCCTACTTTATCTTATGATAATATAGTTACAATTAATGCTTGAATAATATATTATTTTTCATCCTTTTATTTTTAACTGGCCTCTATCATTATATTTGAAGTGATTTTCATATTGATAGCATACAGTTGTGTTGTGTTTTTTAATTTACTCTATCAGTTTCTGCCTGGTGTATTTAGAACATTTACATTTTATGTATTATTGATGTGGTAAGGCTTAACTACTCTTTTATTTGTTGTTTTCTGTTTATTCTCTCCTTTTTTGTTTCTGTTTCTCATGGCTTTCTTTGAGTTACTTGAATATTTTTATATAATTCCATTTTGATTTATAAATGTGTTTTTGAGTGTGTACCTTTTGTATAGTATTTTTGGTGGCTTCTCTAGGTGTTAACATTATTTATATATAACTTATCATAGTTCACTAGTGACATCGTGTTACCAGTTTAGGTGAAGTGTAGAAATCCTACCTCCCTTTATGTCTCTTTATTCTTCTTTATTTATAATTCTCTTCAATATTTCCTCTACAAACATTTAGAACTACATCAGTGTTTTAATTTTTGCATTAAGCAGCAAACCTAATTTAGAAAAGTTAACAGAAGTAAAGCCTATTGTATTTACCCAGACTTTTGCTTACTGTGTTATTTTTTCCTTTCTGATATTCTGAGATTTTTTTTTTTTAATAATTTCCTTTCTGTTTAGAGCACTTCCTATAAACATTCCTTTGGAGTAGGCCTGCTGGCAACAAATTGTCTTTACATGAGAATGGCTTAGTTTTCTATCACAGGAAAATGTCTTGAGGATATTTCTGCTGGGTGTGGGATTCTGGTTTGACAATTCTTTTATTACAGCAAACGTTGCACGACTTTTTTCTGGCCTCCATGGTTTCTGATGAGAATTTTCTATCATTCAAGTTGTTTGTTCTCTATAGCAAAGGTGTCATTTTTCTGTGGCTACTTACAGTATTTTTTCTTTGTCTTTAGTTTTCAGGAGTTTAATTACGGTGTGTTTTGGTATGGATTTCTTTGGGTTTATTCTGTTTGGGATTTGCTAAGCTTCTTGAGTCTCTTGGTTTATGTCCCTTGCCAACTTGGGGTTTTTATCCATTATTTCTTCAAGTACTTTCTCACCCCATCACCCCACTTTCTTTTTATTCTCCTTCTGGGACTCCGGTGACACAAATGTTAGATCTTTTGTTACAGTCTAATAGTCCCTGAGGCTCTGTTTATTTCTTTCAGTTTTTTTTTCCCACATGTTCAGATAATATAATTTCTATTTTTCTGTGTTTTGCTTCACTAATTCTTTCCTCTATTCCTTCCATTCTGCTCTTGAGCCCATTCACGGAGTTTTTATAATTTTTTTGTATTTTTCAGTTCTAAATTCTACATTTGATTATATTTTCCTCTTTCTTTTTCCCTGAAGCTTTCATTCGTTTTGTTTCAAGCATGTTCATAATTATTTGTTGAAACATTTTTATCACGAGTGCTTTAAAATCTTCATCAGAGGATTCTAACATCATGTCAACTCCAAAAGGCATCTAATGATTGCCCTTTTTCATTAGTTTGACAGCTTCCTGGTTCTTGGTATGAAGAATAATTTTTAATTGAAACTTGTACATTTTCATATTATTTTATGAGATTCTGGCTCTCATTTAAACCTATTCTTTTACCCGGCTTTCTTTGACACTACTCTGACGGGAGAAGGTACAGATTACTGCTTCACGACTGCTAGGTAGAGGTGGATGCCCATGTTTCTCACTTGGTCTCTGCTGACACCTGAGAGGGGCTCCTAATAATTGCTGGAGATGGGAGTTCTGGCTCCATATGTGGTCTGTGCTGACACCATGGTATGAGAGAGAGGGTTGTAGTACCTGGTGGTGAAGAAAGTCCCAGCTCCCTTCTTGGCCTTCTCTGACACCCTGACTAGGGTGTAGGGTGCTTTGTTATCACCTCCTGAAGGTGCAAGTCTAGACTCCCTCTGTTTGTGCTAGCTGGTGTGCATGTGGCCACAGTTCTTTTCTGTGGTGTTTGTCTGGAATAGAATAGTGACTGTGTGAACGTTTTCTGTCTCGGCAGCCTACCCCTTTGGGCCAGGGAGAGCGGGCTTTTGTTGGGGTCTTGTTTTGTTTGCACCTGTTTGTGTTTCTGGATTGCCAGTCTATTTAGTTGAAGTCTGGGGTATGAGGCCAAAAAGAAAACCCAGAAAACTTACCGTTGTTGGTCCTTTGGTCCTGAGGTTCCAAGCCAGTCTGTCTTTTCCTTACCATCTTTCAGATTCTTTAATGTTTGTTTTATGTATAATGTCTGGAGTTTTTAGTTCTGCATAGTGGGAGGAATAGGAAAAACTGTGTTTGCTCCATCTTCCAGGATCGGAAAGTTCCATTATGTTTTTAAATTTTCAAATTATTTTTCTTTTTATAAATATGGTGTATATTTATTAGTAAAAATAAAATCAGGCAGTATAAAAGAGTATAAAGATGACACAAACACAATAGGCAAAAATCTGTTTCTGAGAACTAACTGTCATTAACTTCAGGTAATTATCCTCCCAGATCAACATCACTTCACACAAATATACAAAGAGGAGGGTGAGTAGAAGAAAATAATTTTCATAAAAAATTGGATATACTATAATGCTACTTCTTTTTTTTATTATAATGCTACTTCTAATAAAAAGTACTAAATGTAATTTTACTTGAAGAGGATACTGAAATGCAACTTATGAAATTACTGAATTTCAGGTAAATTTTTCTTAATCACAAATGATGTTCATTTTTTAAGATCTCTTAAGAAGGTAAAAAGTCAGTTTCTATCTTTGTAATTAAAAAAACTCACATTCAGGGGCACTTGGGTGGCTCACTGGTCAGTGACTGCCTTCAGCTCAGATGATGATCCTGAAGTCTCAGGAGTGAGTCCCATGTTGGGCTCCTTGCTCCGTGGGGAGTCTGTTTCTGCCCTTCTTCTGCTGCTTCTCTCTTTCTTGCTCACGCTCTCTCTTGCTCTCTCTTAAATAAATAAATAAAATCTTAAAAAAACAAAACAAAACACCTCACATTCAATTTTAGGCAATATTAATTGATTTCCCACTGCGGAAGAAAAGGAAAATTAGTGCTTTTTCTTTTTTCCAAACAGCTTTATTGAGATATAATTCACATACGGTAAAATTCACCCACTTCAAGTGTACAGCTCCAGAGTTTTTAGTATATTCTCAGGCTACAAAATTTCGCCAGAGAAAAGTCTTCTGATACCTTGCGTCAGGTTAAGTATTTGGCTGCTGGAATATCCATTTATGGGGTGAATGTGTGAGGGTTTGACTGTTCTGTATTCGTTCTTTCAATTAATCTGTTTGTTTTTAGTGCTTCTGCTATTCTTGGCATTCTGAATCCTGACCTTCTCCATGGTTTATGGCCGGTACTCGGACCCCCTTTTGGATTTCATTCCTTTGGCAAATATTCTAGGCTCTTTTTTGTACTACTCTACTTCGTCCTTACTGCTGTTTATCAGCTTTTGTGTTCCAGAAATTTGTTGCTATTTCTTGTTAGCTGTGGGCTCTTTTTTTTGTTCTTGGAGTAATGGGTTTGTGCATTTTCCTTTAATGGGGTCTCAGGAGGGAGGGAGGAAGATAAATGCACATGGTTGTCTCATCGCATTGACACGGAAGCCTGGAAGCCAGCATTACTCATGCCGGCTTGTTGTTACGCTTTAGGTTGAAGCCAGTATACAGTAAATAGTAGATAGTCACTAGATTTTTTTTTTATATGAAGGAAAACTGAGGATTTTTCATAGGCACTAACTGTCCTGTCCCATGTCCCATCCCCCATTTTTCACTACTCTCATACAGTGTGAGGACTTCTCCCATTTATGTGGTTCTCTCACTTTCTCCTCACTTTCCTCCGACATGTTTTTTCTCATTGTCTCTCTCCCCTTGCTTGTACCCATCCAGTCGTTTCTTTCCTGGTCTGCTGCAGTTCTCTTTCAGCCTCCCGGAGCAGCCATCTTGTGCACTCATTTATACACTTGTCCCTGTTTGTATGTCTTTTTTTTCTTTCATGTTTTGTAAGAAGTATATTGGTTTACATGACTTGCCTTTAAACTTTATTATTTTCTATTTTATGTGAAATTATTTTGTCATACCTTTGAGCCTGTGACAGTTCCTGGCCGATTCATTTAACATTTCTTTTTGTTCATTGAGTAACCTTTATGGACCAGGTACTTTATTTTTAAACTATAATGGCTTTTAAATACTTAAAGTTTTATAAGTTTATTGTAAAAAAAATTTTTTTAAAAGTTTATGAGTAACATTCCTTCTCTTCCCTGCTCTAAACTCACCTCTTCAAAGCATTATTAGTGTTTGATGTGTAATTTTCTAGACTTTTTTCCTGTACTTATATAAGCATGTTTATATGCATACTCACATTCTTTTTTTTTTAATTAATTAATTTATTTCACAGAGAGAGAGAGAGAGAGAGAGACAGCACAAGCAGGAGGAGTGGCAGGCAGAGGGAGAGGGAGAAGCAGGCTCCCTGAAGAGCAGGAAGCCCAATGAGGGGCTTGATCTCAGGACCCTGGGATCGTGACCTGAGCCAAAGGCAGACACTTAACCAACTGAGCCATCCAGGCGCCCCTCACATTTATATACATATACAGTCTATAGTTTTCTTTTTCTTTTATTCTTTCTTTACTTATTTATTTTTGAGAGAGAGAGACACACACACACACACACATACACAGAGGAAAAGGGGGGAGGGACAGAGGGAGAGGGAGAGAAAGAATCTTAAGCAAGCTCCATGCCCAGCACAGAGCCCTGTGCAGGGCTCAATCTCATGACCCTGAGATCATGACCTGAGTCAAGAGTTGGACGCTTAACCAACTGAGCCACCCAGGCTTTTTTTTTTTTTTTTAAAGATTTAATTTATTTGTCAGAGAGAGAGAGAACACAAGCAGGGGGAGCAGCAGGCAGAGGGAGGAGCAGGCTGCCTGCTGAGCAAGGAGCCCCATGCAGGGCTCAATCCCAGGACCCTGGAATCATGACCTGAGCAGAAGGCAGATAGATGCTTAACCGACTGAGCCACCCAGGCATCCCCCAAGTTTTCTTTTTAAATGGGTATTATATACATTTTGTTACGCATCTGATTTTTTCTACTTAAAATACGTAAGTATGTCATTATCTTTATAAGCTGAAACTTCTAGTATTCTGTTATATGGAATTACATGCTTCTCTGTTGATGAACATTTAGATGGTCTTTCCTCCCCACATTGTTCTTACAAACAATTCTGTATTCTGATAAATGTTTCTTTACATATTGATACTGGTATTTCTTTTTTCTTTTTTTTAAACATTTATTTATTTGACAGAAAGAGAGATCACAAGTAGGCAGAGGCAGGCAGAGAGAGAGGAGGAAGCAGGCTCCCTGCTGAGCAGAGAGCCCGATGCGGGGCTTGATCCCAGGACTCTGAGATCATGCATGACCTGAGCCGAAGGCAGAGGCTTTAACCCACTGAGCCACTCAGGCACCCTGATACTGGTATTTCTGTAGGATAGATACTTAAATGTGGGATTGCTAAGAATAAGTTTTGTAAATTTAAAACTTTGATAAGTAAAACTAATTCCCATCCCATTTTTTTTTTCTTTCCAAGTTAGTTTCTGTGGAAAATTTAAAACACGGAAGTTGAGAAAATAGTATAATAAATCCCCATGTACCCTTCTTATAGTCTTCACAGTTACAAACACGTAGCAAATCTTGTTTCATCTAATTCTCTCACTGCCTACCCATTTCCCGCCATGCCTACCTTTGCTAATTTTGAAGTATGTTCTAAACATATCAATTCATCCATAAAACACTTCAATATTACCTGTATTACTTCTGAGAGATTTTGCTTTGACTTACAGATTTTTGCTTCATACATAGGCTCCCTGGAACTTGTTTGATGAGTGAATCAAGGACTATCTGTAGTTGGTTTGAAATTATTCATTTTGGCAAAATTAGGCAGTAAGACCAGTTTTCGAAGGTCATACCTAAAAACATGTAATCAGCATATAGGATATATAGCTTTTCTTTCCATTCTGTGTGGGGATGGTGGGAGGGAGGCAAAAAGGAGGGAAAGAAGGGCATACACTCAGCTCAACTGAATAGTTATCAAATCTATAGGGTACAAGACCAAAGAACAACGAGAAAAATCCTTATTTGTCTCACTGAAAATGGTCATCTGATCTTTCAGAAAACTGCCTACAGTTCCCAACTTCTGTGCCAAATTTAAGGAATAGGCTCTAAGTATCAGGAAAAAGCTTTTTTTTTTTTAAGCTTATACAATGTTTTTAAAAAAGATCTATTTATTTAAAGAACATGGGGGAGGGGCATAGGGAGAGGGAGTGTCTTAAGTGAATTCTGTGCTGAGTGCAGAGCCCCAAATGGGGCTCAGTCTTAGGACCCTGAGATCATGACCTGAACTGAAACCAAGAGTTGGATGCTTAACTGACCAGGCCACTTAGGCACCCCTAAGCTTACACAGTTTTTACCCAGAGTCTTAAGCTGAATAAGGGTCAAGAAAAGCCTCATGTAATTGATATTCTTTCTAATTATTTCTTATGATCAGTGTTAGAATAGCTATGCCTCAGGTCTGACAGCTCCATGAATGATGTTGACTGGAGAAGCCCAAGATTGCATTTATTGAGGATGCTAGCGTGTAATTGTAATGGATTATTTAATAAGGTACTACTTTTTTTTTTTTTTTTTGATGATGAGCAAAATGTTGTCCTTTAAAATAATGACTCAGGCTCTTCTCTCCAATCAGAAAAGACCATTCATGTGAAGTAGATAATCTGGCAAAGTGGTTCTTTAATAGTTCTGGAAGAAGAAAATCTTTCCAAGGGCTTTATTAACTTGAACTTTTAAATCAGGTATGTAGTATGGGAGCCTGTGACCAGAACTTAGAAAGTGGCCTCTTTTCAATATACCAAGTTCTGGCAGTGTAAAAGATGGGAAAACAGTCTCCCAAAGGTGTATCAGCTTTAAACTGTCCTCGTCTTACTTACCAAGTTTGGACAGCATGACCCAGAATTTGCGCTTGTTAACCAGACTGACTTTAAAAAGTCAGAAGCTTATAATGAATTAATTCTTAAAAAACCAAAAACCAAAAACAAAACCAAAAAACCAGAACCCCTCCACAAAGCTAGAAACTCAGGTGTTCTTTTTGTGGTTTTATTTCCCATGTCACTACACAAAGTTGGTCAGGAGTTTTATTTTTGGCTCCTGGCAGTCTTTTACAGACTAGGAGGACAAGTCCCATGTAACTCAGAATCAGTTCTAGGGGCACCTGGGTGGCTCAGTGGGTTAAAGCCTCTGCCTTCGGCTCAGGTCATGATCTCAGGGTCCTGGGATTGAGCCCCACATCGGGCTCTCTGCTCAGCGGGGAGCCTGCTTCCCCCTCTCCCTCTGCCTGCCTCTCTGCCTACTTGTGATCTCTCTCTCTATGTCGAATAAATAAATAAAATCTTAAAAAAAAAGAAAAAAGAATCAGTTCTAAATTACAACAGTTTGCTGATGGGAGAAGCAGAGAGAAATTTCTTAAGTTACTTGAGGCAGAGTTATAAAGGTTTCATTTTATTACAAGAAGTTACTAGAAAGACTTGGAAATTCCTCATTCCTCCTTGTTTTCCTAAGTTTGCTAGTCTCCTAGAGGGGATCATGCATGGAGATTGCCTCTAAAATAGTGCTTTTTTTTTTTTCCTTCAATTTTTAAGAACAACTCTTTTTAAGAGTTAAATGCAGGAGAAATGATCATCTGGTCCAGAAATGAAGAAGGGCTGCAAATCCAGGTTGCTGTGTATCTGAGCAGATTTATTTTTGATGCTGCCATTCTGCATTATTAGGTTCTGTTCATCAAATACAAGTTTTAAAGAATCTTTCATTCAAATCAGTATGTTGTCACTAAAATAATTATTTGCTAGTCATCACACTGCTCATTTCTCCGTGGCTCTAGGATGGCCTGCATCAGACTGCTGCGTATTGTAGCGTTCTTGTTCTCAGAGTTTTAACAGACAACATAGGCAGCCAAATCTTTTGAAAACAAGTAAGTAAAAAACTGACTCAAGCAAATGAAGAGAATGAGTCCAGCAAAATTCTCAAACTAGTTTTGTTTTCCTATATATTAGAATTCACAGTCAAAGCAGCTTCATCCTGTTTGATGGAAAGCCAAGGGTCAGAGAACAGCCTGCTATTCTTTATCTACTTGAAGGTGGAGCCCCAGAGCTAGATATAGCTTTATCATTAATTACTTGGAAAGAGTAGGTTATAAGTTATGTACATAGTTGGGAGGCTCCTGTCAGCCTAACCTCTATGAACTTTGTATAGTCCGACATCTTAAAAGACTTCTAGGGTGCCTGGGTCGCTCAGTCGGTTAAGCGTCTGCCTTTGGCTCTGGTCATGATCCCAGGGTCCTGGGATTGAGCCCCACGTCGGGCTCCCCGCTCAGTGGGGAGCCTGCTTCTCCTTTTCCCGCTCCCCCTGCTTGTATGCTCTCTCTCTCTCTGTCAAATAAATAAATGAAATCTTTAAAAAAAAAAATGCTTAAAAAAAAGACTTATAATTCACTGTGGAGGTTCAGGTATGTTCCAAATTAGGTTAATTTTGAGTATGGTTGCTTTGCACAGTTGTACAGGTTGTACAGTGCATATCTGGGCCATATTTAAGGTGGTACCATTTATATAGCATAGATAAGGTAGATTTATGTATTCGTTAGGGGCAATTTTCCAGCAGACGGCAGGCAGGTATCTTTAAGAGGGGAAAGATACTATATGAGCAAGTGTAGACCCTACAAAAACTGAGAACTCTTTTTTAAGTTGTGTTTATAGATGCAATAATTTTAAGTGCATAATCCATATATTTATCCTCTGTTTCCTTTGTTTATTATTTCTCCCACATTTTCCTTAATACTGACAGTGTTCCCTGGCCCTCCCCCGCTTGGGGAAATGAGCTCTTAAGGGGATTTGTATGAAAGTGTTTTGGATTTTTATTTTTGATGTGTTTGTTCACAGTTTAGCAACTCTCAGGCCTCAATATGGATGTTCCTACCATGTTGAGATGACCTAATGTTTGGATCCAGTTAATAGCTCCATTGTATGTTGAATAAACCTCACATCTTTGCCAAAGGTTTGGGTATTACTCAGTTGTGATTCTATCAGTATGTGGTCAGCTGGGATTCCAAGTTCATTTGTTACTTCTCAGAGTTTCCAGAAGGTTGCCCTGAGTAGCACCAGGCTTTTGATAGTATTCACCATGTGGTGCTTTTGTTACTAAAGTTGGGTTTGAGAGTCTTGTTATTTGTTTCTTTTGCATCAAGATTAGTCACAGTTTTGCTTCTGATATTTCAAATATTTTTTGAGGTCTGTATCCCCAAAGTTTATTAGCAAGTAGGCTCTCCTGGTAGGGACATCACCTCTACTTGTTTGGATTTATGTGGCATACAATACCAAGAGGAGTTTATTTTATTTGTTAAAAAAATTTTAAAAGATTTTATTTATTTAGAGAGAGTGAAAAGGAGCACAAGTGGGGGACAGAGGCAGAGGGAGAAGCAGGCTCCCCACTGAGCAGGGAGCCCGATGTGGGACTTGATCCCAGGACCCTGGGATCATGACCCGAGCCGAAGGCAGACACTTAACTGACTGAGCCACCCAGGTGCCCCCAAGAGGAGTTTAAATTGGCCTTTCAGGTCACTAGGTTTTGAGTTCATGTTAATGGTTCTCAGACTGGAGCGTTGATCAGACTCTGAATGACTCTAATACAGAATGTGGGCTTCATTCCCAGAGTTTCTAATTCCGTAGGTCTGGAGTGGGGTCTGAGAATTTGCTTTTCCAGCTAATTTCAGGTGACAATTGATGCTGCTGGTTCAGGTACCACACTTTGAGGACCACTGCCCTAAGATAAGATTACCTTATTCTTTAAATTTATGAGTTCAGGTCTTTGAGAAAATTATTAAGAGTCTTAGAATTCTTTTTTTTTCCAAGATGAGAATTCTTTTTTTTCCTGATTTTGAAAATAATATATTTATAGGGTAAAAAATTCAAAACATAAAGAAAGCTTAAAGATGAAAGTAAACATTGCTTAAAATCCCATTGTCAATACAGTGTAAACCAATTTTGGTAAACTTCATTCCAGATGTTTTTGTATGCACTTATATAAATTTATAATATTAAAAGATCGTTTCACTTATACCTGATGTTTTGTAACCTACTTCTAAAATTCAACAATACGCAATAGACACAGATATATATCAAATTAGTATTCTGTTATATAGATTGCACAACTTATTAAACCATTGATAGTGGTAAATACATAGATTGTCTCCAGTTTTCTAGCAGTCACAGCTCTTATACTATATCTTTGTATATATGTCTAATCATTTTATTGTGAATCCAAAAATGATAGTGTTAGGTCAAAGGAGACCATTTAAAATTTTGATAAATATTGCCATCTTGCCTCCAGAAAAGGTACTGTGAATTAACACTTTCGCTAACAGTGTCTACATTTTATCTGGAATCTGAAATGATTTTTAAGATAGCAAATTTCTTTTATCTTCTTATGTTAGAAATGTTAGAAAATGTTTTATCTAAGATGGACAAAAATTCTAATAGTTCTGGGATGGAATTAGCTCTACCCCTCAAGTTTCATCATAGTTCTGATAAGATTATTTAATCTTGCTGAGCCTCAAAACACTTTCCCTGACACATCTTTAGATTCATGATGTAGAAAGGACCTCACATAACAGCTTTTATTTGTCCTTCATTTAACCTTTGTGAAAAGTTTCTGAAAAGGCCCTATCGCAAGGTAGAAATGGTCAATGTAGTATTTTAGGAATCATCTGGTGACCAGTTAAGCAACTAAAAATATCCTGAAAACTTTAGGGTGTAAAAGGAAACCTTTAAAGTAAAAGTCAAACCATCTTTTCAGTGATGTAAATTGTTTTTTCTTTTTTTTGCTAGTTGTCTATTTTTTGACTGTATTTCTGTAAGTAAGCAATGAGCACACTCACCCTCTTTAAGTGTATTTATTTATAAATTATATGCAAGCACTAAAATACTGTATATATTATAAAACATACACAGGAAAATAGAAATTTAAAAGGATGAAATTAAGATATTGATTGTAAAGATGCTAATTTTCTTTCTGTACCTCAGTAGAAACTGCCATTCTTTGCAGGGTTTCTTTCTTTTTTTTTTTTTAAAGATTTTATTTATTTATTTGAGAGAGAGAGTGAGAGAGAGCATGAGAGGGGAGAAAGTCAGAGGGAGAAGCATCCTAGAAGGGACTCTAGGATCATGCCCTGAGCCGAAGGCAGTCGCTTAACCAACTGAGCCACCCAGGCGCCCTGCAGGTTTATTTCTTAAGGATCATTTTCTACAGAGAAAAAGGAGCTTCCTAATTTGAGGCGTATACCTGAACTGAACTTTTATACCTATCACAGACCAAATGCCTATTTCGATAGTTTGTTCCTGAATGTTGTAATGCATTTTATGTTTCTTTATCAACTTCTGAAAAACTAGTTATTTGTAATCACCATAGTGGAGAATGAGAAGGAAGAGGGTATTATTTGTTGGTAAAATTCTATTTAACATCATTGATAGAGCATATGTTACTTTGACTTTAGATCCAGTTCTGTTTAGAACCATAGAGTTTATAAAAGGTATAGTGGGAATCATTCTGTCTCATTTCTCTTGATTACTCTAGATTTTGATATAGTGTCGTGGTTAAGAGCCCAATCCCAGACTCTGGAGTTAGATTACTTGGATTCAGTTTCTGGCTCTGTTGTCTATTCACTGTGTAATCTTTGGTGAGTTACTTTCCCTTTCTGTGCCTTACTTTCCTCATCTGTAGAATGGGGCTAATGAGAGCATCTATCTTAACGAGGTTCTTGTGAGAAATGATCTTTTTTTTTTTTTTAAGAAATGATCTATCTTGTAGTCAGTGCTTTTACTGAATGTTTACTATTATTACTACTATTCTTTCATTATTATGAAATTAACTTCCAAGTAATATAAAAAAGAAAATTTAAATTAAATTAGAACTTAACAACTTTACAATTCTCCTATAAATCTACTGTCAGGTATTTTGATATTTTATGACAAGCAGAGTGGCATGTCTTTCCGGAGTCCTACTGCTTGGGTTTGAATCCTGGCTTTACTAGTTACTAGCTAAGTCACCTTGGTTGAATCAGCTTAGGTTTGCCTCTGGTTACTCATCATTTAAATGAGTGATAATAATAGTGCCTATCCCGTTAAGTTGTTATAAAAATTAAATGGATTATTATAGATATAGTGCTTGGAAAAATGCCTGGGTATTATGAGTGATCAATAAAAACTATATATTTTATTCTTTACAGATACTAAAAAATAAAATGATAAATTTTAATTGGTTAAATAAATTAATAAAATCTTTTCATATTCTTATTTTGGCTGTATTCATAATTTAAAAAAAATTTTATTAGAGAGAGAGAGTGAGGGTGGGGAGGGGCACAGGGAGAGGGAAAGAAAGTTTTAAATAGATTCCATGCTGAGCATGAAGCCTGAAGCGGGGCTCGATCCCATGACCCTGTGATCATGACCTCAGCCGAAACCAAGAGTTGGATGCTCAATCAACCGCACCACCCAGGCCCTGGCTGTATTCATAATTTTTAATGTCTCTGTAATATTCTATTATTTTGAGATACTGTGAACCCTAAACAATAATTATCTTGCTTCTGTGTTAGAAATAAGGTGGGTTTTTTTCTTTTGCCTGTCCCATTTCTTCAAAAAGGAAAGTTTATTCTTTCCATAAACCTTTCAAAAATGCAGTTTCTTTTGCATACATTTTGAAATAAAATACAGTTTTAAACTTTAATTTAGAACACATTTCAAACGATACTGAACTTTAGGCCAAATGACCACATAAAATAGTACCTGGCAATAAATCCATCGCTATTATAATTTCAAATTACTGTCAGCTTTTCCTTGTTTATGCAGTTGCTTTTGTGTTACTGGGCTGTTAGTGAACTTTATAAGTATATGTACACTATTTAGACCCTTCATCTACATATTATCATGAGTATCATGGTGTTGCTTTGGCCAGTGTTTTCTATCTTTTGTGTTACAGTATTTAAAATGTAAAAGTATATGTGATGAGCACTATTTAACATTTGCTGAAATACTGGGATTTGTTGTGGTTTATGGAACTCCCTGAGATCAAATATATGAAAATGGCGAAGTGAGAAAATCTAAACTCAGTGATCACTGTGTATACATCTCTTCTTTTCTCCTTAAGTGTTAAAACCTGCTTTGATATATAATAAATGTGTGGTATTTAGGTATTTAGCAGTTTGGAACTCCAAGTAGTGTATTTTGATTGGTGATTATGATATCTAGCACATTGCTACTTTAAGTCAACATGTTATAGATCTAAGTTTAACTTTTTAAAAAAATGTGTTCAATTTTCATATGCCTTTTCAATTCAGATTTGGGTAAGGGTAATATGAGTTTGTGAAAGCTTTCTGACCCAGTGCTTCTCAAACCTGGCTGTACTACAGAAACCTCTGTGAAATGGTATATAAAATTATGTGTCTAAGACTCTGCTCCTTTCCAACCAGGGTTGGGAACCACTGATGTAGCCACACTGGGCTGTTATTCCTGGAGAATTTCATCTCTCTCCTCCCCTCCCCTCACCTCCACTGTATAAATTGCTAGTATTTCTCAAGGTCCAGGTGAGATGGCATCTCTTCTGTGATATTTTCCTGACTCAGTTTGTATTAGAACTTCTCTCTTCTTTCTTTTCTATTTACATTTCACACTTCTTACATTTCTTTTATAGCAATCAGCTCATAATGTTTAGTTGTTCACATTTGTTTCGTGAACAGGTTATGAATTCCTTATTTCTAGCACCTACTACGGTAAATGAGTCATAGCAGGTACTCAGTGTTTATTTTGATCACTTATCAAATAGCAGTTACTTAAGATTCACGTACTTAGGATTAGGTCATAAACTGTCAGCACCTTCTCTAGGGAGTGAACAAAGGAAGTAGAAATTTATAAAGTGGTAGGAATGGATTAAAGTGTTTTTGATTATTAGTGGATTTTATGTGAATAAACTTTCTTTTCCAGTTTGTTGCTCCACATCTCACTAAAATGGGTGAGATTCACCAAATTTCAAGATTATATTTAGGATTGTTTGACATTCACTTTGGGGAGCTCTGGAGGGAGGGTCACCTCAAAGCTAGTTAGTTATCATTCTGGAATAGCTGATACTGAGTTTGGTTAAGTGGTTCATGTGACTGCAAGTTTGGAGAGTCGTGTCATACATATATAAGATGCCATAGATAGAGGCACAATGGTTTCAAATATGGACTCCAAATGAAAAGTCAAATGGCAGGTTATCTGTGTTTGATCAAAATTGCTTCTAAGAAGGACATCTCTATATAGCATGTGACACGGTTTCTTGATTGACATGGTTAATGAGTTCACTGAGCAACATGGCAGTGGTTAGTGGGAGGGCAGTTAGTTGCTCATAATTTGTATTTATCTGTCGTCCGTAATGCCAAGGAACAGTCTTTACCAGTGGACACCTCTCTTTTGGAATGGGATTTCAGGCAGTACCTGCTGGCCATGGCTCCAGTGAAGGGATTGAGTCTGAGTTTTAGTTACCCTAAGAATCCCCTTCAGGTCCCTTTTATTAATATGTCTTATGTACTGTCTACCAATATGCCCATGTAATATTTGTTATTCTAGGTACAAATTATTCTGGCATTTTCCTTTCTTATATACTTTATGCTTTCTAGTTCAAATCTTAAGCTTTCCAGTGCTGAATTATCTTCCTATATGGTATTTTTTTTGAAGCTCTCCCTAACAACTTTTTGAGACATCTCATTGTCCTGTTTGCAAGGATTGTCTTTTCAGCCGTTTTCTTTTTTTTTTTCAGCCATTTTCTACCTGAAAACCATACCCACTCTACAAGGCCCACTTCAGTAGTCTGTCATCTCTTTTTTCCTACCTCCTTCAGGTGGTGAAGTAGTTCATTTTCTTTACTTCTAAAGAATGTTGCTTGTATCTCTATTATAGAATTTATCACATTATTATTGTCAATTTCCCTTCCCCTCAAGACTAAACATTTTAACTTTCTGTGAGTTTTTTCTTTTTCTGTGAATTTTATATTTAGAACCAATGCATTGTAATAGTAATAATAATTTGGGTTGGGTGGAGAGTAGGCCTTTATTTGTAAAAGAGTAGGAGAGTAGGCCTTTATTTGTACTGTATTATAAATGCAACCTGTTTTTAGGCAGATCAGTTTTAGGAAAGAGTATATATGGAAGTTATAGGGTTGAAATTGGGTTCTTGAGATACTATATACCTACTTACCATTTGGAAAGTTTTTGTGTGTACCCTTTGTGTAGGTCTGTGTCTGTCTGAAGATCAGTGCCCTAAAGCAATTCTGGTGCATTCACATCAGGTTACATGTAAAGGAAATGGTCACAGCACCAATGTACAAAAGAGCTAATACATGGAAACAGTTCAGATGTCCAAAAACAATAGGATTGATAAATAAATCACTGTTTGTTCATATGGTAGAATATTATACAGTAATGAATATGGATGTTAAATATACGGGCATTAAAATAAAAAGTTAATAAAAAAAAAAGAAAATAGGTGACCCATAAGTAAGATAGAACAATATGGATTCATCTCATTGTTCATATGATACTGAAAGAAACAGGGCACAAAAGAATATGGTTCTGTATTATTAAGACAAGGGGATTATTGTATTGTATTGTATTGTATTGTATTATAAGACAAGGAGATTATTTGGATGCTATTGGTACTTTGTGTTATATGCCTTGCTAATTGGGCATGCTATTTTATTCTTCAAAATAACCCTGAGACCAGATTCAACTATAATAGGAAGTGTTAACCCATGTGTCATTATCACCATCTTACAACAGGTCAGTTAGGTAAGTTTCTCAGCATTTCATGGCTAATAAGTGGTAGAGCTGGGCTTTGAATCGACATTTGTTTTCACTGTGCTGTTGCTAATGACGTGAAAGTTACCAGAAAATAGCTGTCAGTCTACATTTCATTGTACGTGTAAATGCAGTAAATACAGTAAATGCAGTAAATACATGTACATACAGTCTATATGTAAATTCTTTTAGAAGTATTTAACCGAGTTATACCCTGAGAAAGTTCTAGATAAGACCATTAGATTATATCCATTTCCAGGGAGGGACTCCCATTTTTCATGGCTATGCAATGGAAACTAATTCTTAAACTAATTTTAAACTAATTTAGTTTATTCCAGGCCTCCAGGATTAATTCTAATTTAACAGGGTCTAATCTGAAAGGCCGAAGCTGGGATTTGGGGAAATTATTTGGAATCTAAATTTCAGTGTATTCAACATGACAGGCAAAAATTTCCAGGATTGGTTGCTCTAGTACATTGCATGTTGATTTATGATGTGTTCACTGCCTTTGATGTTTACTGTGGTGAAGCCAGATTTGATAGTTTGCAATTAGATTTACAGTATACTGTAAGGCTTACAAAGATGACTTCATGAAGGATTGCTTATCCACTAGGTATTGAAGATAGATCTATCCTTTGGGTATTGACTCCTTCCCAACTGTATTTGTTCTCTCATTATTATTATTTGTTAATAAACATTTATATTGCCCTTGGTTTTAACTTTACTTTCAATAGGCTTATTTTCAGGTCGGAAAGTATGGTTAGTACTGGTTTCAGTTTAAGTATAAGATAAAATTAAATGGTTTTTAAATACCACCTAGAGAGGTTGTAGTGATATCAAAATGTGTATTCTCAGTTCCAGATTGCTTGTTAGTGCTAATAGTAATCCTCTAGTCTAATTTGCTAGACTCTTATTTTTCTACTGAGCCATTTTGGATTAAAATGGGCTACTTTTGTCTTGCCTCCTACATTGCTTAGGAAAGGAGATGTGAACAGTTTGTTCACTATATTTAGCTTTAAAATTTTAGGAAGCCAGAGTAAGCTGAAAGCATAGCTTTTTGTGGGACTGCTTTAGGTCCCAGAAACTATTTGAGTGACCTTTTAATAAGTTAATTACTGAGCTTTTAAAAAAGTTCCCATTTTTACTTTATTATTTTTTATTTATCTTGTTATTTTATATAGTAATTGTTTATAATTTATATTATTTTATATATATATATTTTTAAAGATTTTATTTATTTATTTGACAGAGAGAGAGAAATCACAAGTAGGCAGAGAGGCAGGCAGAAAGAGAGGGGGAAGCAGGCTCCCTGCCGAGCAGAGAGCCCGATGTGGGGCTCGATTCCAGGACCCTGAGATCATGACCTGAGCCCAAGGCAGAGGCTTTAACCCACTGAGCCACCCAGGCACCCCTATTATATTATTTTTATTTATAAGTTATAAATATTTTGTTTATGTATATTTTATGTTATTATTACATATTAAAGAACATGTTGTAGATTAGGTCCCCCTGTAGTTGAAATATTGATGGGATACTAAATATACAGTTCTTTTCTTATTTCTATTTAGGTGAAAAAAACCTTTTTTGCTACTTAGGTTATAGAAACTTGCTACTTACTGCTTTTATCATGCTCTTCTATTTTTCTTAGATTTATCTCATTGTACTCAATATTTTCCTTCTTGGGTTTAAAATTTATCTCAGTAAAGATTTCTAATGCTCCCTTGGAGTAGAGGTGTTATGCATTGTGAAGGCTTGGGAATACACTCAACAGACCAACCCATTTCTTTTTCTTTTTTCTTTCTTTCTTTCTTTCTTTCTTTCTTTCTTTCTTTCTTTCTTTCTTTCTTTCAAGATTTATTTTACTTATTTTAGAGAGAGAGAGAGCACAGGGGGTAGGGGCAGAGGGAGAGGGAGAGTCTCAAGCAGATTCTGCACTGAGTGCAGAGCCCAACACAGGGCTCGATCTCACGACCCTGAGACCATGACCTGACCCGAAACCAAGAATTGGACGCTTAACCCATTGCACCCCCCAGGCACCCCCAGACCAGTCCATTTCAGGTGACTGTGTTAGAGAGCAAGGGGATTATGGCTATTATTTACGGCTAACGCCTTTTCCAGGTTAGCCCTATGTCATTCCTTCGAGTGTGGCAGCCCTAGAGAGTCTGTGAACATCTAGCTAGATTGGTTTTAGACCTGGTAAAATTATAAAGAGAGGACACAATCAGACTTTGCTTTCTATTAATTAGATGGTATAAACAGTATTATGTTTTCCCTGAATCTAGGAGTGTTAGTATATGATTATGTCAAGTTCTGTTGCCCAACTCTCTGCTGCCCCAACTTTTTATTAAGCAAAATTCCTAATTTACAGCAAAAGGGAAAGAACAACCACCTAAATTCAATAATCAATTATTAACATTTGCCATATTTACTTTATATACATTTTCCCATTTGAGCATCAAATTGGCTTTTACATGGTTGAGAGAAAATTAAGTTTGGTGTTATCAGTTAGTAGTTCTGATTTTCACATTCTGCCAAGTAAAATATTTTGACTTCTGAGTCATAAAATGAAGCCGTTTTCTTTCTGATACTAATGTTAATGATCATTCAAACATTAAACATACAATCACTCGTACCTTTTAGGAACGTGGGAGACATAGCTAAAATGAAGAAGTAGGATACTGGTATTAATTCACATTTAGCTCAGTAGATGTTGAACTGTTGTCAAGAACCCCAGTGGCTCCAAGTTGTGCCCCAGCAAGCTAATGACAGATAGATACCCATCCTAGTCTCTCTCCCAAACTTTCCCATCATATATTTCCTGGCAGTAGGGATGATGTAGGAAGAGAAAGGTTGGAAAGAAACTAGCATTTATTGATTGGAGCTAGATGTATTATGTACATTAGCTCACTTAATAATAATATCATTATAATGTCATTATAGATACTAGTATCCCCATTTTATAGCCAAGGAGATTGAGGTTCAGATAAGTAAAATTTTTGCCCAAAGTCACACAGTAGTAGTAGAAAAGGAGTATTTTTGAATGAAAAAAACAAATCCATGTTATTGTCAGGTCACTGTGATGACAGTGCATCAGGTACATTTTTTTAAAGATATTTATTTATTTGAGAGAGAGAGAGAGAGAGAGCCCACAAAGGGGGTGGAGAGGCAAAGGGAGAGGGAGAAGCAGACCCATCTGCCAAGCAGGGAGCCTGATGTAGACCTCGGGATCATGACCCGAGCCAAAAGCTGATGCTTAACCGACTGAGCCACCCAGTTGTCCCCATTAGGTACATTTGATTTAGGGATCTCAGGTGAAAAATGGTTCTTAAATCGTTGGATAAACTATTTAAGTCTCACATGATTGGCAGTCTGGGTGGGACTTGTCAGTACTGCTTCTTAGAGGATAGTTGACAAAGAACTTTGTTCCTTTGGGATTTCAGGGGGCTTCATAGTGCTAAGCGATAGTTAGGTTTTGTGCTTTTGCTCATCCTGGTAAAGAAACAGTGGAAAATTACAACGTAAACCAGCCTAAATACAGCTGAATTTCACCACATCAGCATTCTCAGAAGGGATGTGCCAGCCGTGGCACCGCACCCAGAATCAGCCAGGCACAGCTCATAAAAGAGCCTAAATCAGGAATTCAGTGGAGTGGTTGTGACTCATCTCAGGATCCTGGAGAAAAAGTTCATATGAAGATCTCAGAAGGAAACTCAAGCAAAAAAGGGGATCATAATTTCCTCAGGGTTCTGCCAGTAGTAACAGTAGAAATCTGGGGGAGTTTTTATGCTCTTGAAGGATATATGCTGTTAAAAATCTCCATTTCTAGAACATTGCCAGTTGAAATGTTGATGTATGGTAGTTTGCTAGGCTCATACATGGGTTAAATGACTAGAATTCACATTCAACTTAATATCTGTATTTGTACTAGATACTATTTTTGGTAACAGTGTTAACATTTATTGAGTACTTACTTAGTAGTAGGCTCTACCTAGCAGTTTTACACATATTAACTCATATAATACAACCACCTTATGAGGTAAGCACAGAGAGGTTGACTAATGCTGGGATCATGGCTAGGCAGGGGAACTGGAATTTTAACCTGGGGAGTCTGAATCTAGTGTCTCCATTCTTGACTACTCTGTTCTATCAAAACCATTATGCTATATTAGGAAAATACTGTAAGTATTATCTCATCCCTTTTATGAATTATTTTTTTAGCATCATGCTTGAATAGGAAACAAGCGACTATCAAGTATTAGAAAACTCTTTTAATCATGTCTCTTTAATCCAGCTCAGATGGCTTGCTGGGTCTTCCATTTATTGTTTTGAATTTGTAGTGCCATATCACAGAAATTAAACCAGTACTCTCCTTCTGTGTCCTAACTAAAACCTTCTTGAAGTTTGTGTTGTAATTAAAGGTAAATTATAGTCTTTAACTTTCCTTAAAACTATCTCTTACAGAGAATATGAAAAAAGAGAAACGTGAAGATTGAGGCATATAGGCTTTAAAAAAAAAAAGATTTCTTTGAGAGAAAGAGAGAAAGAAAGAGAGAGTAAGAAAGAGAGCTAGAGGATCAAAGGGAGAGGGACAAGCACATTCTCTGCACTGAGCGTGAGCCTGATGCAGGGCTTGATCCCACCACCCTGAGATCGTGACCTGAGCTGAAATTAAGAATCAGACACCAGATTGACTGAGCTACCCAGGCACCCCGAGGCATATAGACTTTTTAAAGATCTTCTGAGATGATTCAGTCAGTACTAGTTGAAAGGCTTACTTTCCAATAATATGTAATACATTTATGGTTGTCAGGTAGTTGTTCTGACTTAGAGTTCTTTGTGAGGTTTCTTTGTGGACCAGATAGCTTCTCTAGTCTCCATAGCTGTTTTCTCTAGTTCCTATAGTTCATAAGTCATAAAATGCAGCATTTTTATAAAGACTTAACTCAGTGTCGATGCCATCCCCACTTCCACCTGTCATTGGCCTAATTCAGATCCTTATGTTTTACTTGGACGGTAGTTTCCTTAATGGTGTCTCTGTTTCATTCTTTTCAATTTTTTCAACAACTATACACTCAGCAAGGTCTATTGTGTGTGAGATGCTGTGCTCAGCACTAAGGGTGTCGGCAGTAAACAAGACAGTCATGGTCTTGCCCTAGCAGAGTGTATAGTCTACTCGTCTGTTCATTTTCCATACCATTGCCATAAGCTTTTTCTAAAATCCACATCACATCTTTGTCTACTTTAGGCTCTTCCTAGTCAAGTTGTGACATTCAAAGGACTTTTCCAATGAAGCCATCTTTGATTTCTCCTTAGAAACAGAAATAATAATTTTTTTAAATCCTGGTTTCCCTAATACTTTCTAAAAATCTTCATCAGATTATTCATTATACTGTATTATAGTTGTTTGTATAGTTGTTTGTATCTGATAGTTTGTGAGTTTCTTAAAATTAGGGATAATAGTTCATTGATTATTTTATCTTCAGTCTTATACAGGGTCTGGAATGTAAGTGCTCCATAAATAGTTAAATTATGGTATAATCTTAGTACTTGCTGTCATATGATGTATGTTATGTTTTGTTTCCCCAACTGCTAGGTTACAAACTGTCATATAATCTTCTGACATCCAGGCTGGTGCAGAGGACATAATATATCCTTAGATGAATATTTACTCATTATTATTGTTCTTTCAGTATCTTCTGCATGCTAGCTGTATTACTTAGAAAAACATTTCTTGGTCTGTTGTTTTGCAGAATGTCTTACTTTATTTAAAGAAAAAAACCCAGATATTTTATTTAAAGGGCCTTATTTAATTTCATACCTCTCCTAAACAACTATTTATCTTATTGATATGATTGGTAAGATGGATCTTGCTTCTGTTTGCCTACTAGAATACTTACAGCTAAATTCGTGACTCACTTTCAAAAAAGATATGATTTCTTCATATATGCATCTTATGTACCCTCTTCACTTATGGTCTTAGTTTGCTGTCCTTTGTACTGATTGCTCTCCTATATTTATTTAATGTTACATCATTTGATATAAACAATGAGCCCCACATCTGGCTCCGTGCTCAGCATGGAGTCGGCTTGAGATTTTCTCTCTCTTTCTCTCCCACTGCCCCTCCCACTTGTGTGCTCTCTCAAATAAATAAATAAATCTTTAAAAAAATCCATAAATTAGCAAATGATAGATGGAGACACCAGCAGTACTTTCACCGAACCCCTTCTTAAGGCATAGTACTAAGTTTTATGGAATACACAGAGATAAATAACACAAAATATCTGTCCTAAGGCAATTGAATTTGTTAATGTAGAAAACGCTCAAGAAGGTTAGACAGGAGAGCTTTGGGAGCTGATGAGAGACATAAACTTGGGAGCTTCAGGGAATGCTTCTGGAGAAGGTGACATTTGAACTGAATCTTGAGAGATGGCTAGGATTTGAGTCTGTAGAGAAAGGAAGGATTGGTCATTCTAGTGGGCAGAAACAACAAATGACTAAGAAAATATACTTTGTGATATTCATTAGGATTATCTACCCAGTATTTCTCTTTCTCCTCCCAGGCATTTGTTATGATGACATGTCCTTGCCCCTTGGGAGTTAGATGTGACCATGTGAGTTGCTTTGACCAATAATATGTGAGCTGAAGT
This sequence comes from Potos flavus, assembly GCA_028534135.1. Taxonomy (NCBI): domain Eukaryota; kingdom Metazoa; phylum Chordata; class Mammalia; order Carnivora; family Procyonidae; genus Potos; species Potos flavus. Next base: position 43,801,426 of record CM052885.1, read on the forward strand.
GGCATGAGTCATTTCAAACTAGAGGTTTTAAAGAGTCCATGCATTCACTATCCTTTCTTCCTCTGCCACAGTGACCTGCAGTGGTCTGATTGGCATGTGGGCCAAAGATGGTCTGTTGCCCGTGTTTGTAAATAAAGTTTTATTGGAAAGTAGCCATAGTCATCTTTCTTTTCTTTTCTTTTCTTTTCTTTTCTTTTCTTTTCTTTTCTTTTCTTTTCTTTTCTTTTCTTTTCTTTTCTTTTTTCTTTTCTTTCTTTTCTTTGTTTCTTTGTTCAAAAAGATTTTGCTTTTTAATTTGTTTTAAATTAAAAAATTTTTTTCTTTTTTCTTTTCTTTTTTCTTTTCTTTCTTTTCTTTGTTTCTTTGTTCAAAAAGATTTTGCTTTTTAATTTGTTTTAAATTAAAAAATTTTTTTTAAAGCAATCTCTACAACCAGCATGGGGCTCGAACTCACAACCCTGAGATCAAGAGTCACATGCTCTCCCAACTGAACTAGCCAGGCACCCTGAAGGGTTTTTTAAAGTAGTGTCTACACCCAGTGTGGCGCTCAATTCACAACCTGGAGTTCAGAAGTCATGTGTTCTACCAGCTGACGAGCCTGGTGCCCCCACCCTAGTCATTTCTTTATGTATTGTCTGTTGCTGCTTTTGCACTATAACACCTAAGTTGAATAGTTGTGACAGAGACCATATATCTCACAAAGCTGAAAATATTTTCTGTGGCCATTTACAGAAAAATTTTGCCAACAAGTGCTCTAGATGTTGGCTGCTTCTAGAGTGAGGACACTGTGGAGTACAGCCTCCTGTTGACCCACAGTGGACATACGCCATCAGCAAGAAGTGAATTTTTGTTGTTTTAAGCCACTGATATTTTGGGGTTATTTGTTATGGTAGCCGAATGCAGCCTATCCTGGCAATCAGGCTGTTTATAGGAAAAGAAGTTCAGCTTGCTGGGAGAGGAGGAAACCTGATGGAGAGGAGTCTTCTGACGAAACTATGGATGGGAGTGTTCAGATAATGTTGTGAAAGTACTAGACTGTTAGGCTCAGGTGTTTAGATTTTATTTAGAATCCTCAGTATAGAATCAGGATTTGGGACTTCTTTCAAGGGACAGAGGAATAGTAGGTAAGAACTTCCCAATAAAAAGATTAATCTGCCAATAATTATAGAAGGGCTAAGAGCAGTAATTGAGTCAGGAATTTGATTTCTGTAAAAAAAAAGCAAAAGTCCTTGAAAACCTGACTGACAGTAATTTGACTCGAGGCTTTTTTTTTTTAAATTGAAAAAGTGGTAATGACTCAGATTCTTGTCCTGTTTAATGCTTAGTAGCAACCTCCGATTTTCGATGATTTCGGCAGTTACACAGGTGAGGAAACATCATTTTTAAGGAAGTTGTGAGAGCTGAGGTCCAGTTCGTTCGTTCGTTCGTTCGTTCGTTCCTTCCTTCCTTTGAGTTTCTCTTTTAAATAAAACAAAATACATCAAATGCTTCCATCAACTCAGTGAAATTTGGTGTCAGATAGCCTAAAATAGTTTAAAATGAAAAACAGTCAGACTTAGGTTTTACTCCATCTCCTGTTACTTAATCTCTTATGTATGTGTTGACAGAAACTTTTTGTCAGTTTGCCAACTATGAGTATATAGCTGCTCCTTAAAGTTAAAATATAATATTTTACCATACTGAATCCTTCAGGTTTCCTAAAAGCAGCTTCATCCTGCATATGCTTTTCTGAAGATACATCAAAGGAAAAAGAATAGAATAACAACAACAATAAATGCTGTAGAAAATCCCTGTATAATTGGGTTATTTTGTAAAGTGGTGGAAGAGCTTGTTCTTTTACTCTTATTTTACTCTAGTGAAAGAAATGATTTTTTTCAACTTGTTTTGATTATATTGTAGTAGGGGCATTTGGGAAGCTTGAAAATTCAGTATATTGCAGGCATGTTTTTGTGGCTTTTTAAGCTATTAATGTTCTCTTGGAGTTTATATATATATACATATATTATATATGTATACATATATATATACATATATATATTATATATGTATATATATATACACATATATTTGGAGTTTATATTTTAATAAACATATTACATATAGACTTAAAAAAGAAATAGTATAGAAATATTTTTTGTCTTTTTTCTGGTTATGAAAATAATACATGTTTATATTGGTTGGGACTTTGGTTTTGGGTGACAGAAACTCAACATGAATTAACTTTGGCAAAACCATGAGCAAGTATCTGAACACAGGGTAAAGCTGATATTAGGTTTAAGACTGCAATTTGGGACTCTTTTTTTTTTTTTGCAATATGGGACTCTTGTATTGACCTGTTGGCTGTGTGTGTTTTACATTTTTTTTTAAGATTGATTTATTTATTTGGGGGGGGAAGGGGCAGAGGCAGATGGAAAGAGAGAATTTCAAGCAGACTCCCTGCTGAGTGTGGATCCTGATGAGGGGCTTGATCCCACGACCCTGCCTAAATCAAGAGCTGGACACTCAACCGACTGAGCCACCCAAGTGCCCCAGTGTGCTTTACATTTTTAACAAATTTTTTTCTGTGTAGTTGAAAAAAAAAAAAAATATATATATATATAAATATGCAATGAAGTTTTGTGTGTATATGTAACATGTATTTATAATGTTATATAATATGTTTATGTAGGGGCAGCAAGCTATAATATGTACATTATATATATATATATATATGTATATACACACATACATACATACACAGGCATTTTTATGGGCAGATAGAGAAATAGATGAGTATGGGATTCTGTGTCAGTGTATTGTACCTTAGTCACAGCTCTGTGACTTGGCAAACATCTGTGGCTCAGTTTCTTTGTATGTAAAATGAAGGTAATACTATTACCCTATATTGTGGGATGGTTTCAGGTTAAGTAAGGTGATACATAAATAATGTTTAAAATAGTCCTTTATAAGTAGTAAACATGTAATAAATATTGCTATTGTTACTATTTTTTAAAGATTGTACTTTTTTAGTAATCTCTACACCCAGCATGGGGCTTGAATTTACAGTCCTGAGATCAAGAGTCGTATGCTCTACTGACTGAGCCAGCTCTACTGACTAATATTCAGCCACTGAATATTATTACTATAAATACCGTAATGTTTATATTACACTATGGACATAGACACTGTATATATTTATTGTGTTAATATATGGACAGGCGTCATGGATTTTGTATTCTGATTTTCTCACTAATCTGTTTTTTATATTATGTTTTGAACCTCAACACTTTTTAGAAACTTCACAAACCTAAAGAAAATAAACTTTGAGTTTGCTGGTGATCTTAATTTTCCTCTGAAACATGGCATTTTGGGAAAAACATTGCTTGAGTATGATAGCTGTTGACCCAAAGATGTGATGTGTTCAGAAGGAAGGTGAGACGACTAAAGACAAATCTTAGTCATGATTTACAGTTTTTGGCTTGAATGTGTTAATTAGTGCAATTAGTATATCCCTTTCCTGAGTGAAAAGATGACTGGCATAAAGAGGCTAAAGATCAATGAGAGACTCTATCAATATAAAAAATGACAGTGGTTTTCATTATTAATATGTTAATTCCCATTTATGCACTAAAGAGTTGATTCTGTTTCTATTGTAGATAGAACATTATTGTAGAGAAAGCAGTCTGCAGACTAGTGTTTGAATACTGGTTTTTTGAACCTCTAAAGTAGAGATGACAATACTACTATTAGGCTGTTTATCTCATAATTATCATATCATCTTGATGGATTGGCTGTTTTATCGTTATATAATGTCCTTTCTTTTGCAACTATTTTTATCTTCAGGTTTATTTTGTCTAAATTTAACTCTTTTGGTTTGTCCTGTTAATCTTTTGGTTACTGTGTGCATGGAATGTTTTTTTCTATCCTTTAGATTTCAACTTATTTGTTTCTCTGGATCTAAAATGAGTATCTTTTAGACAGTGTATAGTTGGACCATGTTTTTTCTGTTTTGTTTTATTTTATTTTATTATTTTTTAAAGATTTATTTATTTCTTAGAGAGAGAGTGAGTGTGAGTGGGGGTAGGGACAGAGGGAAAGAGAGAGAGAGAGAGAAGCAGACTCCCCACTGAGCATGGAGCCTGACCTAGGGCTCGATCCCATGAAGCTGAGATCATGACCTGAGCTGAAACCAAGAGCTGGACGCTCAACTGACTGAGTGTCCCAGGTGCCCCTGTTTCGTTTTAAATCCATTTCATCAATCTCTGCCTTTTAGTTTGAAAGATAAGTCCATTTTCATTTATTGTCATTATTAATAAGGAAGGATTTACTTTTGCCATTTTGCTGTTTATTTCATATGTCTTATGTTTTTTCTGTTTCTCAATCTCTCCAGTATTCTTTTGTAGTAAATAGGTATTTTCTAGTTTTAGTACTTTGATTCCATTCTCTTTTCTTTTACTATATATTTTAAACTTATTTTCTTAGTGGTCGCTCTTGGGGATTACAGTTAATGTCTTAATGTATGGCATTCTACTAACTTGAGTTCAAATAGTATATAAAAACTTTTCTCCTACATAATTTCCTCCTGCCTGTTGTCATAAATTACATCTTAATACATTGTGTGCCCACCAAAACAGATTGTTTTGTACAGTTGTTTTTAAATCAGATAGGAAAAAAGACAAGTTACAAATCAAAAGTACGTTAATACTGACTTTTATATTTACCCATGTAGTTAACCTTTACTGATGTTCTTTATTTTCTCGTGAGCATTTGAGTTACTATCTTTTCATTTCAGCCTGAAGTACTATTTTGAATTTTTTTTTTTTGTAGGGCAGTTTTACCAATGATGGACTCTTTCAGTTTTTATTTAGCCAAGAATGTCTTAATTTCTGCTCAATTTTGAAGGATAATTTTGCCAGATAATTAATTCTTAGTTAACATTCTTCTCTTTTAGCACTTTGAATATGTCATCTCACTACCTTCTGGCCTCTATGGTTTCTGATGAGAAATTGGCTGTTAATCTTATTAAGACTTCCCAGTACCTGACAAATCATGTTTCTTGCTACTTTCAAGATTCTGTCTTTTTACAGTTTTATTATAATGTGCTTTAATTTGGATCTCTTTTAAGTTTACCCTATTTGGAGTTTGTTGATGTTTTTGAATGTATATTTTCATGTCTCTTATCAAGTTTTGGGAATTTTTATACATTATTTCTTCAGATAGTCTTTCTGTTCATTTTTGTCTCTCCTTTCTTTCTGGGACTTTCATAATATGTATGTTGGTATAAGTGTCTTAGCTGTTTCATTTTTCTTTTTTCTTTCTGCTCCTCAGAATGTTTTTTCTTTCTGTGCCTCAGACTGGATAATTTCAGTTTGTCTGTCATCAAGTTAGTTGATTATTTGTCTAGTTAAATCTGCTATTAAACCCAACTAGTAAATTTTTTATTTCAATTATTGCACTTTTCAACTCCAGACTTCCCATTTTATTTTTCTGTAATTTTTATCTGTTTATTGACATTCTCTATTTGGTGAGACATTATTCTCATGGTTCCTTTAGGTCTTTGTGGTTTCTTTTAGCTCTTTGAGCATATTTAAAATAGTTGATTGAAGTCTTTGGCTAGTAAATCCACGGTCTTCGTTTCTTTAGGGACAGTTTTTATTATTTACCTTTTTTTCCCTGCATATGGTCCATACTTTATTGTTTCTTTGCATGCCTCATCATTTTTTGTTGAAAACCAGTTTGAATATCATCATGTGATAACCCTTTCCAGGGTTTGTTGTTGCTGCCTGTTGTACTTGTTTGTTTGAATTTTCAGAACTAACTTTGTTAAGTCTGTATTATTTGTTGAGTGTGGCCGCTGAAGCATCTGTTCCTTTATTTAGTGGTCAGCTAATCATTTGATGGAGATATTCTTAAGCACTGAGATTTAGCTGTTTTTTATTGATTAATCGTTCCCTTGGTCACAGCAAGCGTTTGATTAGTATTAGGAGTTCTGAGAGAGTTGATTTTGAGCATTCTTTCTTTTTTCTTTTCTTTTCTTATTTTTTTAAGATTTTTACTTTTTTATTTGTTTGACAGAGAGAGAGAGAGAAAGCACGCATACAAACAGGGGTAGCAGCAGGCAGAGGGAGAGGGAGAAGCAGGTTCCCTGCTGAGCAGAGAGCCTGGCATAGAGCTCGATTCCAGAACCCTGGGATCATGACCTCAGCTGAACGCAGATACTGAACTGACTGAGCCGCCCAGGTCCCTGATTCTGACAATTCTTATGAGCTTATTCATTACTCTTGTGGAGGGATGGACTTTTGGAGTTTCTTACCCTGCCATTTTTGCCCCTGACTTTTGAGGAGCCACATTCATTTATTCACTCAATAAATATTTATCGAGTCCCTGCTATGTTCCAGACACTGCTGGGGCTTGCTCATATGCGGCATCCAAAATACTGAGCTTCCTTCCTGGCAAAGCCTGAAGGCAAGAGGGATGGGAAGCTAACTAACATTGATTGGTGCTGGTCAGCACTATTATATAGTATCTGATTTTGTTTTTATTCACAATTCTGATGATCAGAGAAGTTAGGCATCTTTCTTATGTATATTGACCAGTTTTATTTCTTCTACTATCAGTTGGAACCTCATAAACTTTATCCTAGTTTTTCTACTGGGTTGTTTTCTTTTATTTACTGATTTGTAGGAATCTTTATATATCATGTATATTAACCTTTTATTATATGTTTTATAAATACATTTCCTCATTTTGTTTTTTGACTTTTATACAGAACTTTAACATACTCTTGTAGTAAAATCTAAAAGTCTTTTCCCCTTGTGGCTTCTGAGTGTTCTGTCTTGCTTAAAAGGGCCTTTCTTACATCAAAATGACAAAAACAGTATTCTGAATTTTCTTTAGGTATATAATATTGATTTTTTTAAATTGATATTTCTGTTAAGATCATTGTAGGTTCATATAGTTGTAAGAAATAACAGAAAGATCCCATGTACTCTTTATCCAGTTTCCTGCCAGTAGTAACATTCTGTAAAATAGTAGTACAATATTACAACTAAGATGTTGACCAGTATTAGTCAGGTTTCTATGTCTAACATGAGGTCATCTGTGTATGTGTATTTAGTTTTGTACAATTTTATCTCATGTAAATTGGTATATTTAGCACCACAATCAATATACTGAACAGTTTCATCACCATAAGGATCCCTTGAATTACCCTTTTATTATTACATTCACCTCCCTGCTGCCCCAGCCCACTCCAAGTAACCACTAGTCTCTCCATTTTTGAAGTTTTGTTGTTTCAAAATTATTATATAAATGGAATCATACAGTATGTGTTAGTTACCTTTTGGGATCAGGCTCTCTTGTCACTCAGTGTAATTCTCTGGAGATTCATCCAAGTAGTTCTGTGTATTAATAATTTATTTCTTTTTGTTGCTGAGTAGTATTCTGTAATACAGATATAGTGTCACAGTTTAGCCACTCACTTGTTGGAAGGACATCTAGGCTGTTTCCAGTTTCTTAGCCGTGCTGCAATATGAAATATATGTGGTTCAATATGAAATATATATTAGTTCTTTGTCTCTGGTTCCTGGCTCAGAGCTCCTAAAACTCTTGGAATTTCTTGAGTGATAGGAGCATCTTTTGTTATTCCTAACAAACCCCTTTCAACCAGACCTCAATTTATGCTAATTAAGTGACTCTTGGTAGGCCCTTAGATAGCTTTAGGGTGGGGTTCGGTCGCCAGAGAGACATATCCTAGATTAGAGGGTTAGAACTTTTAGCTCCATCCCCCAGCCCCTGGGGAGAGGAAGGAGGCTGGAGATGGAGTCCAATCACCAATGACCAGTGATTTGATCAATCATTAAATTCCCTAAAGAAAGGATTTGGTGAGCTTCTGAGCCAATGAATGCATCAAAATGCTTGGGAAAGTGACGTGCCTGGAGAGGGCATGGAAGCTCCCTACACCCTTTTTTCCCACATCTGCTTTATAGATCTCTTTCATTTGGCTCCTCCTGAGGTGTATCCTTTTTAATAAACCAGTAGTGAGTGGTAAGTGCTTTCCTGAATTCTGGGAGTTGTAGTGATTTATTAAACCTGACCTGGAAGAGAGGGGTATAGGAACCCCTGAATTTGTAGTTGTTCAGGCAGAAATGTGAATAGTAGCTTGGATACCCTATGTGTGGCTGGTGTCTGAAGTTGGGGGCATTCTTATGGAACTAAGCCCTCAACTTGTGGGGTCTGACATTTAACCCAGAAGTTAGTGTTAGAATTGAATTGTCAGACATCCCCTTGGTGTGAGACAATCAGAGAATTGGTGTTGGTAAGACAGCATGTATTTGGTGTCAAGAGGAGAAAGAACCTTTCCTTGAATATTATGGATAAAGCTTCTGTGAACATTTGCATACAGATTTTTCTTTTTTTTCTTTTTCTTTTGTCAACATAAGTGGTCATTTTTCTGGAATAGATTCTCAGGAGTGCAATTGTTGGATTTTATGATAACTGTATGTTTAGTTTTTTAGGAAACTGCTAGATTGTTTTCCTGAGCGACTGTAGTGTTTTATACATTCTCACCAGTAACGCATGAGAGAGACAGTTTAACTAGTATTTGGAGATTTGGAGTTGTCACTATTTTTTTTTTTTTTGCCACTCTGAAGTACACTGATACTGTATTATTGTTTACGATGGTTAGATTTTAAGTTCTTCTTTATGATTGTGTTCTGTAGCACGACCGCTTTATTATTTGCACTATTTGTGTGGGATTTACTATTGCTCCCTTTATATTTTCATAGGTGTGGCCTGTTGCCCTCCTAAAGATTGCCAGTACTTAGAAACTTTGTTTATGAGACTGGGTGGTGATATTAATGAGTGTAAGTTTTTGATATTGTATAGTGAAATATATCAACATTTGGAAGACTTACAAAACCCAGTGAACCAGTATTTTTCAGATGACTAATGCCTGATGTTACGAAATCATATATGGGTAAAAGATTCATTCAGAGTATAAGAACAATGGATTCTATTCTGAAACTCATAAAGTTTTGAGGTTGTGTCATAAATTTGTGTAAATATGTATATATGTATATAAACATAAATGATAAGTTTGTGTGTGTGTGTGTGTGTGTTTGTACACACACACATACACACCTGGATAACCTTAAAAAATACATCGTAGTTTTTCCAACTGCATATATGCAAGGGTTTTCTTCATATCCTGCAACCAAAGCCCTACATTGCAATGGATTAAATGCAAAATCAGTCACAGAATTCAATGTCTTCTGTTAAGCTAGACATTAAAGAGATTTGCATGAATGTAAAATAAACTCTTCTATTTTTTGTTTGTTTTGGAATATATAATTATTTCTCATAAAATATATTCCTTAACATGTATAATGGGTTGTTAATTTTAAATGAGTTAATATTTTGTACTTTGTTTTAATTTCTAATACAGCATGTATATATGTAATATATATTTATGAATATATATTCAAATAGGTATATAAATATATTGTATATAATAATGGATTTTATATATTTTATATTTTAATGTGGATTATATATATTATATTATACTATATTATATGTATTATTTTATGTATATATAAAATTCATGTTAAGAAATATAAAATATATAAGATCCATGGAAACAAAAGTTCTTTAGAGTCCTCAATTGTTAATAATGTAAGGGGGTTCTGTGTCTAAAAAGGTTGAGAACTGCTGGTTTAGATAAAAGGAAGCTGAAGAGGTGTGACAACTGAATCTCATACAGGATCCTGGATTGGACACCCTCCAGGAAGAAATTGAAAATGCTCTAAAGAACATTATTGGGACAGTTGAAACAACTGGAATATGGACTGTGGCATAGCTTATAATTCTATCAATGGAAATTTCTTGAATTTGATAACTGCTATAGTTCTAGGTAAGAGAAGAAATACACATTGCGGTTTTAAGGGCACAATATATGCGATGTAGTGATTTAGAAAAACAAAAGTACATGTACATATATGTAGGAAAAATGATAAAACAAATGTGGCAAACTTACAAATTGGTGAATTCTATCGAGGCTATTTATACAGGAGTTCTCTGTACTATCCATGCAATGTGAAGTTCTTTAAAGATAAAAATTAAAAAATTATGCAGTAATATAATGAATCTCTTAGAAGCAGATTTTACAGGTTAATCGGTGAGTGTTTTATTGTGCTAGAGAATGACTAAAATATTTTGAACAATTGGTACTCTAGCTATGTAAGTACTTTGAAGTTTTTACCACTTTTCAGGGACACTCTTTGTACTCTGCTGCCCCCTAGTGATATTTATGCTCACCAGCAATTTACTCTGCAAGTAAAACAACTTGGGAATTTAGAGTACTGTAGTCACTTAACAATAACTTAGTATTAAGTAAAAAAAGTGTTTTTTTATTTTCCTACTTTTATTTTCCTTTAAATTTTTTTTTTTTTAATACAGGAGGCAGAGAGGAAGATACTAAATCTTAAAAAAAAAAGAGGGCGCCTGGGTGGCTCAGTTGGTTGAGCAACTGCCTTCGTCTCAGGTCATGATCCCGGAGTTCTGGGATCGAGTCCCGCATCGGGCTCCCAGCTCCACAGGGAGTCTGCTTCTCCCTCTGACCTTCTCCTCTCTCATGCTCTCTCTCAAATAAATAAATAAATAAAATCTTAAAAAAAAAAAAGCAATTGTATTTTTGTTCTTGTGGTTCCTTTGTATTGTATCCTTAGTCCCCTCTTTTTTCTGTCTCTGTTTTTAAAATAGTATTTATTGGTTCCTCATTTGACAGAAACAGTAAAACTCACTGTATTTTATTCCTCTTTCTCTTTTCTTTTACCACTAAATATTAGTCAATGATGTTATTGTAGTGTTTTACTTTGTAGTCTGGTAGTATGCTTAGAATTCTGCTAGCCTATAATCTCTCATTTGCAGTTCAAAAATCCAAAGGCCCGGAAAACCATTTGTTGTCAAACTTATGTAAATTCAGTTGGCAACAAAATCTGACAGGTGTTGATCTGGATAGTGATAGTCTTTGTATTTACCTTTGTGTAAGTATTCCTACATTTTGCTGCAGAAATACTAACATGATAGATTAGAGAATGCTTCTTAAGACCTCACTGGGATGTTATAAATGCACAATACTTATTTTTAAAATCTGAAAAATTCTGAAATATGAAACATTTCTGTTGCAAGGATTTTTAGGCTAGGGACTGTAGACCTGTACCTGATTTCCTTAGCTTTGACTCCTAGTTATTAGGTATGAAGCAATCTACCAGCTTATGCTGCTTTCTATCTTTTCTTTTTTGTTTTTATTAGTTGTATAAGTTTTTTTTTTAAGATTCTATTTATTTATTTGAGAGAGAGAGAGAGAGAGAGCAAGTGCAGGAAGGATGGACAGGGGGAGAGGGAGAGTCTTAAGCAGACTCTGTGCTGAGGGCAGGGCTGGATGTGGGGCTCGATCTCAAGACCCTGAGACCATGACCTGAGCTGAAATGCAGAGTTGGACACTTAACCGACTGTACCACCCAGGCGCCCCATTAGTCGTATAATTTTTACATACTGTGTTCCATCACTCTTAATCTGATCTTGTTTTTGTCTTCGAGTTGCAGTTAAATATGTTCATCCAGTATTTCCAGCCTTTCTGGTTGAAGTTTCTCCTGTCATTTAGTTTGGTTGGAGTTCCTTCTCTAGTAGTTGTCTTAATAAGGATTTGTGTGAACACATTTTTCAGTTAATTGTATATTTGGAATGCCTGCTCTGTATGTAGACTTTATACTCAAAAGAGAGCTTGGTTGAGCTGAAAAATCTTGGATTTTCTTGTCTTGATAATAGAATTTTTTCCCCCATTCATTGGTTCTTTTTTTAATCGTTAGGAATTACTCTAAGGATTACGACATGCATCTTTGACTCATAGAGTATAATATAAATTATTACTTTGATTACTTCCTTGATACTCCAGGACCATAGAACACTTTGTTTTCATTTATTCTCTCCTACCTCTTAAGCTATTGCTGTCATGAATTTTAATTTTACGTGTCATTTAGTGCCCATAAGACATTATCCTTATTATTTTGTAGAGTCAGCATTCATTAATGTTTACCCTTTTTGGTTGATTTTCATTTCTTCCACCATTTTGTGCTTCACTCTGAGATTACTTTGTTTTTGCATGGAGAACTCACTTTAACATTTCTTTTACTGCAAGCTTACTATTTCTTTTTTTTAAAGATTTTATTTATTTATTTGACAGAGAGAGAGAGATCACAAGTAGGCAGAGAAGCAGGCAGAGAGAGAGCGGGAAGCAGGGTCCCTACTGAGCAGAGAGCCCGATGCTGGGCTCAATCCCAGGACTCTGAGATCATGATCTGAGCCGAAGGCAGAGGCTTAACCCACTGAGCCACCCAGGCGCCCCAGCGCAAGCTTACTATTGACATTTTTCATGTTTTTGCTTGTTTGTATGAAAAAATATCTTTATTTTACTTTAATTCTTTTGAAATTATGGTAAAACATATGTAACATAAAATTTAACATTTTAACCATTTTCAAGTGTACAGTTTAGGGGCATTCATTGTCTTCACATCGTTGTACAGCCATCGCCATCATCCATCTCCAGAACTTTCCTAATGTTCCCAGACTGTACCCATTAAACAATGACTCCCCATTCCTCCCTCGCCCCTGCCCCTAGCGGCCACCATTCTACTTTCTGTCTCTATGAATCTGACTGTTCTGGGTACTTCCTACAAGTGGAATCATACAGTATTTGTTCTTTTGTGACTGGTTTATTTCACTTAGCATGATGTCTTCAGGGTTCATCCATGTTGTAACATATGCCAGAATTTCCTTCCTTTTTAAGGCTGAATAATATTTTATCACATGTGTACCTCATTTTGTTTATCCATTCATCTGTCAGTGAAGACTTGGGTTGCTTCTTCCTTTTGACTCTTGTGAATAATGCTACTATAAACATAGCTGTAGAAATATTTCTTTGAGCCCCAGCTTTCAGTTGTATACCCACAAGTGGAATTGTTGGATCACATGGTAATTTCATTTTTAGTTTTTTGAGGAACTGCCAAGGTATCATTCATTTGTTGTTTCACAAATTTTTTTTCTGTTTAAAAGTCAGCTCTTAATATTAATTATTGTTGTTCCTTTACTATTTTCTCCTTTGTTTTTGGTTTTCTGCAGTCTTACTATGATATGTTTAGGTATAGTTTTCTTTGTATTCATCATACTTGGGGTTTATAGGGCTTGAAACTATGGAGTGATGTCTTTCATTAGCTTTGGGAAATAGCTGACTATGGTGTCTTCAGATACTGTTTCTGTCCTGTTACAGAAAGGCTGAACTCCTTTCGTGGGAGTCACAAATTCAAAAGTATTTTTGTAATATCGCTAAGATGTTACTTGCTTCTTTTACTTGCATTTCTGTAGGAGAATATAATATAGTATCTCAGAGATTACATGATATATGAGGATAACATTGTTTTAATGGCTGATGTGATGCTGTTTATGTATTCTTATGGTTAAATTCTTTTTTCATTTTGGGGCACCTGGGTGTCTCAGTTGGTTTAGTATCTGACTTTGGCTCAGGTCATGATCTCAGGGTCCTGGAATCGAGCTCCTAGTTGGACTCCATGCTCAGCGGGAGTCTGCCTGTCTTTCTCTCCCTTCCCCCACTTGTGCTGTCTGTGTCTCTGTCTCTCAAATAAATAAAATGTGTAAAAAAAAGTCTTTTTTTGTTTTAATTTTTAATGTGAAAAATGTCAATAAATATAACCATATGTACAAAAGTTCTTGGGGCCTTCAGTATTTTTTTAAAGTATGGAAATATCCTTAGGTGAAAAACTTTCGAACTTCTGAGGTGGGCCTTTTGACTGTGTGCCATATGCTTCCTGTTTCTTACAGTCTTCTGTGTTTTACATCCTTTTATTGTCCTTTTCCTGCTTCAATCTGGAGATTTTCTATTGATTTATCTTCATTTATCCTCTCTTGCTGATAAACCACCTATGCAGTTCTTAATTTTAAAAATCATAGTTTTTCCTTCTGAATTTTTCCCCTCAATTTTAAAATAATGTAGATATTAAGGTCTGGTGAAATTTTCTATGTTCTCATCAATTTTGTTAATCTTTTTCCTTTTTTTCTTGTTATTAATTATAACCATTTAAAAGTCTTTTCATGTAATGTCAACATCTGGATCATCAATGGATCTTGACTTTCAGTCGTGTAATCCTCTCTTTGGGCATGCCTGGTGATTTTGAACTGAATGGGGATACAAAAATTTTGGAGGTTCTAGATAACCTTTTCTTCTCTAAGAAGAAACTTTGTTTCTTCTCCTCCTCCTCTTTGTTCTTATGGCAGATAGAGTTGCAGGGATCTTCTTAGTCCAGTCAGAGTTTACTAAATCCAGGATTAGGCTTTGGTAAGGCTGTGGCTGTCTCTGGTTCAGTATTGCCTTGTGATATCACTTTACAAAGATCCTTGGGATGATGATTAGGGCCCCTTCTTTCAGGTGGATACTGATCTAATATTTATTTCCTCCATACCTCAAAACTACCTAACATCCTGTCCTGTGTTTTCTTGTTATCTTAGCCTTTTGCCCCGTGTAGCTTAAGAATTCAGCAAGTGTGTTCAGGGAAGCATGAAACAGTGTTGTTTTCTCCCCATTTTTCCTCTCCAGGATCTTTACCTCTTAAGTCTCTAATTTATGTCACTTCAGCTCTACAAAAACTGTCAAAAACTGATTTCTGTACCTCTTAGTCATGGCCTTCTGCTCAGTTTCTTTACTAGAAGTTTAGCTTCTTGTGCACAGATTTAGCAAATGCCTTCAGGGGAAAAAGTGACTAAAGAATATTGGCTCAGCTCTTCTTAATTTTCCCCTGGTTTCCAGCATTTTGTTCCTTTAATTTCTGATTACCTTAGAGAATAAGTATATTGAGAAGAGAGGGAGAAAAATCATATGGAATGAGGTGAGTCTGATCGGATTATAGCAGAAAGTAGATGATATGTAAAACTGAAAAAAAGAAAGCAGCAGTATATTCATAGTTTTTACAGATATGGGCTTACCTCCAGAAAACTAAAACCAGAAACATTTAGGACAGTTTAAAGTGGTTTTTTTCTTTTCTTTTCTTTTTTTTCTGGAAAATTAGAATAGAAATCCAAGAAGCTTAAAGATCTTCAAGCAGGATAAACATAAGCAACAAAACTACACCAAAGCACTTCACAAAGGAATGACAACAATAACTGAAAAGATGGGAAGGGGGAAAGTGGAGGTGTGCTCAGTTAAAAAGAAAGCAGGAAAAGAGGAAACCATTTTTATTACTATAATTACCTATTTGACTTAAATTAAAATCTATTATCTTGCTATTTATTTTTCATTTACCTCATTTTTTGGTCCCCCTTTTCTCTTTTCTTACTTTCTTCAACTGAATGAGATTAACCAGATACATTTTAGGATTCTGGTGTACTGGATTATTGGCTTATTAGGTATACCTTTTTGTTTTATTTATTTTTTATTTTAGTGATTGCTATAGGGATTACAGTATGCATCTTTAATGTCATCACAGTTGCTGTGGCCCGAATATTTTGTGTTCCTTTAAAATTCGTATGTTAATATTCCTAACCCTCAATGTGATGGTGTTAGGAGATGGAGCCTTTGGGAGGTGGTTAGATCAGGAAGATGGAGCCCCCATGAATGGATTTGTGCCCCTATGAGAAGAGACATGAGAGCTTGGTCTTTCTCTGCTCTCTGCAGTGTGAGGATACAATGAGAAGATGGCTGTCTGGTAAACCAGGAAGTGAGCCCTTACCCAACCCTGGATTTGCCAGTGTCTTGATCTTGGGCTTCTTAGTTTCCTGAACTGTGAGAAAGAAATGTTGTTTAAGCCATCCAGTCCATGGGTGCCTGGGTGGCTCAGTTGGCTAAGTGGTTGACTTCGGCTCAGATCATGATTCTGGAGTCCCAGGATCGAGTTGCACATCCAGCTCCCTGCTCATCAGGAAGTCTGCTTCTCCTTCTAACCCTCCCCTCCCTCGTGCTCTCTCTATCTCTTTCTCATTCTCTCTCTCGAATAAATACATGAAATCTTAAAAAAGCCATCCAGTACATGGTAATTTGCTATGGCAGCCTGATTTGATCAGCCAACAGTCTACCTTCAAATGATGTCTTGCCTGTTCAAGTGTAACATAACATTCTTTCAGCAGTATATTTTTGTTTCCCCCAATGACCTTCAGTTACTGCTAACATATATTTTACTTCTATATGTGTTACAAATTCTACAATTCATTGCTAATTATTTTTGGTTTAAATATTGTTAGAGTTTAAAGAACGTTAAAAAGATGATAAAAATTTTTATTCCTGTGCTCTTTGTTCCTTTGTGTAGATCCATATTTTGACCTGATTTCATTTTCTTTTTGCTTCAAGAGCTTCCTTTAATGTTTCTTATAGTGCTGGTCTGCTGGCAACAAATTCTCTCAGATTTTAGTTGTCCGAAAAAAAAAATCCTTCTTTGTCCTTAGATTTTGAAGAATATGTTTGCTGCATAGAGAAGTCAAGGTCTAGAGTTTCTCCTTTGGCACTTTAAGAATATCTTTCCACTGTCTGCTTGCTTACATAATTTGGATGACAAGTCTGCAGTAGTTTTATTTTGTTTCTTTGTGTGTAATGTGCCCTGTTTTCCTCCTTTGTTTGCTTTTAAGACTTCTTTTCTCCCCTTTATTACTGATTTTCAGCAATTCCAAGGATCTTTTTCTGACTAGTCCAGTTTGACACTGAACGTTATTTTACATTACTATAATGCGAAGTCTACAGATTTAAGTGTACAGATTTAACCATTATATTAATTTCTGTACAGGTTTATAATTGCCCTTAATTGTGTTTCCTTCTGTCTTTCCTTACTAATTACAGTATGAGCTCCCTCAAAGGTAAACATTCTTGTCTTTTTCTTTTTAGTAAATTCTCAGTAAATATTTATTAAATGAGCCTATGATGGAAAAATGTCTAACCTACATAATATAGCAATGGTTTCTATTTAACATGCTGTGGTAATTTTCTTTTATTATTTAATAGTCAAATCGCTCCTGTCTTTTAAAAGTTTATTTCTTACAGTTTAGTGTTTCTTGAACATTGAAAAAAATTGCCCCCATTTTTCCTTATGAAGTAAATAATGAAGTTACTCTGTAGATTGGAGATGTAGAATGTGATAGTGATATTCATAGCTTTGGGAGAGTAAGCCAAATGTAACTCTGCATTGGTAAGCAGTCTTTATTTTTTTTTGATGTTGGGGCCATATTGGATCCTTATTTTGTTGACTTTGGAGTTAACCTGTATAGAGGGTAGCAGATTCTTTAAGAAATTATAAGATCCAGACCAGATTGATTGGTAACAGAAAATTGATAATAGATGAATGGTGAAAATATGCACTAGACCTCAGGCAAATGGCTAACAAATTTTAATCTTAGGGTCAGTCCTCAAAGGAAGGCAATTTACTTTCCCTACAGTTACTCATTGTAATTCCTTAATTCCTTTTATTGAACCAATCTTATAGTTTTAGTAACCTCTCTTTTCAGAAACATGTAATTCTTAACCCATTAAGCTAGTCTTTCCCCAACCTTTATTTTAGACTTTGAGTTTTGGTATCACTCATTCTGTTAAATTTTATTTTGATTGTTTTAGGGCCATTTTTCCAAATGAATCTACATAGATCAAGGTTGTTTCAGATTTTATTTTTATCTTTCAGGGTATTAAAAAATCATTGTAATATCATTTATGTAGCTGAACATATATTTGATTTCGTGGTCTAGGTATAAAGTAAAATTATTGACTGGAATAGATACTAAGATGACTTAATGTAGAGACAATTAATGACAAGTGAGATCTTAATCAAAGACCATGACCATCACTAAACTAACCCTGTTTTGGAACACAGAAGGCCATATGGCAAGGCTAATTGTGATATGCCAAGGCAGTGTTTTGGAAGTCTGAACCAGATCATTGATTCTGGATGCTAACATTTGAAAATGATTTCTTGATGAAGAATATGTGACCTTGGAATTATGAATTCTCTTAGAATTTCTTTTCAAGGGAAGATGCATATGAGAGGGAGGGTGAACAAAATATTTTGTTTATAATTTGCTATAAAGATGATTTATTACAGTTTAATATTAAACAGCTCAGAAGGCCTAAAATTTATCTCACTTGGTGTTCTAATTGGTGTTTCTCTCTGACACATGGTGTGAATCAACTGTCCTTCCAACTTGAAAGAGCAGAGAGCTCTCTGACGCAACTCCTTTGTTCTGGGGAATTGTTTCCACTGTGCCTTCAAAAGGGAGGGACATTAAAAGCTTTGGCTCATGACAAGTTCTCTCCAAGTTGGACGCAGTTGGGGGGCTGAATGTTGGCTAAAGGAAGTGGTGTTGGGGACTTCTTCTATAACCTGGACTTTTTTTTTTTTAAGTCTGAACATTAACTTTCTCAAGCTTTTTACCTGACTCTCTGTGATTAATGGTCTCTTGTTCCCCCTTAAAATGGAACCAGAAAATCTCACAGTTTTATATGTTGGTGTTTTCTAGGGCTTTCCTGTCTTAGATCTTAGAGTTGCTTCGGTTTCTGCCCTTCTCCATAGTAGAGTTTTCTTTTGTGAAAATATTTATGTACCCATATAACAAAGGGAAAGATGGAAATGGAAGGTTGAATGACAAAATCGTTGTCTCGAAAGATCTCAGAAGACTGGAAAAGTAGACTATAATTATAATAGGCAGTAAGTTGTAGATTTAGGATATCAACTGAGTGAGAATAGCAATATATAAAAGCAAATTAAAAGATTTTATGTGACTTTGAGCTCAATATGTGGCATGATATAACTGCCCAAACTGCTAAAGCATTATTATTAGACTATTTTAATAGGTGAGTAAAAAAAGTTAAAGATGTGTCTTTTTTTTCCCTAGCTTGACCATGTTTGATTTTAAAATTGCTCATATTTATAGCATGTTTTCTGTGTGCCAGTCATTGTTTTGAATGCTTTACTTCTATTATGCCATTTAATCTTCACACAACAACTGTGTGAAGTGGGTTGCTATTATTATTTACATTTTACAGATGTGGAAACTTAAATACAGAGAAGTTTAATAACTTGCCCAAAGTCACGCAATTAATAAGTAGCAGAACCAGACTTGAATCCAGGAAGTCTTGGCTTTGAAGCCTGTGCTCTTGACCATTGTCCCATACTGCCTGTTTTATTACACTTTAAGAAGAATGTTGACTACTGGAACGTGTCCAGAGGGTAAAAACCTGAATTGAAAGGCTGTTTATATGTGGAATAGTTGAATAATTTGAGATTGTTTAGTCTGGAGAAGGGAAGGGAGGGATCAAGGACTTCTCAGTGGTCCTTTGAGGGCAAAAATAAGATAGATGGTGAAAATTATAGGAAGGCAGATTTTATTTTTGTATAAGAACTTTGCAACAGCCATTGAAATGGGGACAGTTGCCTCATAATGAACTTTCTTTTACTACAGATGTTTCAGCAAAAGCTGGAGAAGTATGTGATTGAGATGTCTAGAAAAAATTGAACTCACGTCTGTGAATTTGTGTTGGATCATCTCTGAAATTCCCTTTTTCTGTACATTTTTATATTAAAGAGAGATTTTTAAAATGGGCTAGCCTGTAATGTCCTTAAACAAATTTTTCTGCAAAAAAAGCACACAGCATTAATCTCTAATGGAAACTTAGTAATAGATCAGAGGTTCCATAATAACCATTGAGGCTCCCCTATTCCCCCCTCCCATTTGAAGGCTCATGAAAGAACATTAATTGGTTGGCCTCACAGTTGTAATAGAAGGGCTCTAGGAAACTGCTACATCAATTTTCTTTCTTCTTCTTCTTTTTTTTTAAGATTTTATTTATTTGACAGAGAGAGAGAGGGAGAGAGTAGCAGAGGGAGAGGCAGATTCCCTGCTGAGCAAGGAGCCTGATATCGGGCTCGATCCTAGGACCCCAGGATCATGACCTGAGCCGAAGGCAGACGCTTACCCGACTGAACCACCCAGGAGCCCCATACATCAATTTTCAAATTGAGAATTTCAGGGGATCATATATATTTATGTTTTAAATACATTTTGAAATTCTGATCAATAAGAAGAGAAGGTTAGAATATAGAAAAGCTACTGAATTTTAAAAATTCTGACCAGTGGTGATTGCTTCTTAGGTTTGTAGGGGATACATTGTGAGAAGAAATTCTCATTCTATTTTATTTTTTACATGTATTTGATTTTTGGATAATTATTAAACATTAGACCTCATGTTACCCTGAAGTGATTGTTTTTGTTTGGTTTTTATTTCCATTAACATTTTATTGAATATCTATCTATTATGAACTAGGTGCTATTGTAGACTTTTAAAAATACATTTCCTTTTTTTTCAATGATAAAAGCAATACATATTTATTTAAAGAAAATTTGAAGTTACAGAAAAGTAGAAAGAAAAATGTCACAATTGCGTTATCCAAACATTGCCATTTGTATTATTTTGGTGTATTTATGCTTCACCTCCCCCTTGCCCTCATCCTCTGTCTCATCTTCCTCTTTCTCCCTCTCATCCTTTTCCTTCCATCTTATCCTTGATGTAATTGTGGCCGCCTGGGGAAGGCGACTGTTTCTGTGTACGGGCAGCGTCAAGAAGGTTGCTTCTTGTGTGAAATGACAGTAATGATTACTCCAGTAGGATTATCTTTGAGCAATAAGGGAATTAGGGTATGCAGAATGTTCAACAGAGAGCTTGGATGTATTTTTAAAATGCCTACTTTTACTATTGTAGTTTTGAGCTGGATTTATCCTTTAATGTGTGGGTGATATCGGTATAGTAAGATTTTCTAGATTCAGTTGCTGGGTGGTCGAATGATTGGCCCCAAATTTCCTTGCTTTGCTTCTGAGTTGGTATTATAAGTAACTTTCCGCTGATGTTCTTGAGCCATCATTACAAACTCAGACATACACCTCAGACATTTTTTAGAACCACGATCAGGTGTAAGTTGTCTTAGCTGTCCTACATGATGTGTGATAGGCTTTCTCTGCATACCCCTATGATAATCGTTTAATAGAACACTTAATCCAGGTAGAAATGATGAAAAATTGCTAAATAACAGGACATTTAGCATTGCCCTTTGTTCAGCTCTCCATGACTGTACATTACAGTGTCTAGTCTTGGTATGAGACCGAGGTTTATTATTATGATACAGAGTTCTTGACTACTTTTATGTTTTCCCAAATACAAATCTTTAACAGACTGTACCCCACTCTCCCCCTTATAAAAAAGGACTTTGCCAACAAATTTTTTCTCTCCTTTGAGAGTTCGCTTGGTAATTTGGAGCATATAACCATGATGTTTGGGAGTTATCTAACTGTTTCCATTGTTGTAGCCTGATTGTCCATGGTTTAATCATCAGTAGTTAAGAAGGAAAGCAAAAAATGGCTCCAGGCTGCACAGTACCATAAAAAATTTCCACCTGGAAGCAATTTTTTCTAAAAGCCCTTAGGGATGCTGTCACCCTCCCCCTTCTGCTGGCAACAAGGGCCAGAAACACCAGTTCCCTTCAGAGTCTTGTTGCTGTTTAATCATCTTTCTCCTAGCTTCCAGAGAAGGGTAGAGGAGAGCTGGGGAAATAACAAATTATTCCCAGACACTTCTCCTACAATAGATTTCCTTGAACTCTCTAAGTTCTTTCTTTTCTTCCTCCGATTCCCTCTTTTCCTTTTTTGCATTTTACCTGAAGGTACAAATTACTGCGCTACTAGAACTTGAATTTACTTTTTAAGTAAGAATGTTTATTGTTAACTCTAGTGCTTGTCTTTGGAGAAAGTTTAAATGTTGAAACATTTTTCAGGCACTGCTTTAGACCCTTTGTCACTTTATTATGCCTTCTCTCTGGGGGTACAGGCGTTGTTCCAGGAGTAAACCCTCAATGAATGCAAGGTCCTGTAGGGAAGATGGACATGTAAATAAATCATTACGATGTAGAGTGCTCGGTACTGTAGTACCCTCTCAAAAATACGAACAGATAAATATTTCAAAACCGAAGAGTATTGACTCAACTTTCCATCAGTGAATGCCCTTTAGTGGTGGTGCCTGTTCATTTCTAGAATAATACTAGGCATTTGTTGAAGAACTTTAAGGCAAAGTAGGATGATAATACCTCTGGTGAAATTTACCTCAAACCACACATGGTTTCATGGGTTCAAGGCCAGTTTACATTTACATGGTGTCAAAATGAGGGCGAGGTGGTCAGTGAGAGTGCTGTAGCTGTTAAGGTTTACTGCTTATCCTGTATCACTTGTTGACCAAGGACAGGGCTGGGTGCTTCTACAGATTTTGTTTCTTTGTTTTAAAAAATAGATTTTTAAATGTATTCATTAATAAGCTGCACTATTACATGCTGCAGTGATTTTTAGAATAGTTGAAATTGGCTTCTTGTGGGAGAAGATGCCTAATGCCAGCATATTAGTAAGTAGGAGAAAAGTAAAACCTTCAGTATGCATCTTCAAAGAATGAACTCCCAGTCCTCACTGTCAGGAGGCATTGACACCAAAGCTTAAATTCTCTCAGGTTTCACGAAGTTTCTTAGGTTCTACTTAGTTGGTAAGAAGGGAGGCTTCTGTACCAGGTCATGGTAGTTGTAGTAAGGAGGGAGGTTTTACAGAAGTGAATTTTGAGCGGGATCTTGAAGGATGTTTGCCAGATAAAGTGATAGTAAGAAGATTCTGGGCAGAGGGGCTATTGAGTACACTCAAGGAACTTCAAGTGGAGTTGTAGAGAGAATGTGGAGTGTTCAGAGATAAGTCTGCACGTGGAGTGGGCCTGTGTATTATGTTAGGGACTTCGACTTGATCCTGAGACAGAACTTAATTCTAAAAGGGAGTGTGTGTATGTTTCATGATCATATTTAATTTTATTTATTTTTTATTTAATTTTACTCTTTTAGATGTGGGGAGGGGCAGAGGGAGAGAGAATCTTAATCATGCTCCATGCCCAGCACGGAGCCTGATGTGGGGCTTGATCTCACAAGCCCAAGATTATGACCTGAGCAGAAATCAAGAGTCTGGTACTTAACCGATTGAGCCACCCAGGTGCCCCATGATCATACTTCATTTAAAGAAGATTACTGTGAAAGAAGTATCGAACATGGATTATTAGGGAAATAAGGTGGGGGGCGAAACAGGTATTAAGAGAGATAATGAAGACCTGAGCCAGAGCAGTGGCAGGGGAGGACAGTGAGGAAGAACAGCGTGGAAGAGAGGTTGTTGAATCAGAATTACTTGGTCTTGGTGATTGATTAGCTGGGGAGACGTATGAGGTGGGATGAGGAGTCAAGGTTAACTTACATATTTCTAACTTGGGTGACTGGATGGGTGTTGGTACTTTCAATTGAGATGGTGACTATAGGAGGGAATTGGAGGTTTGGGTGGCAGGCTAATGATTTCAGCTTTTGACATGCGCAGTTTGAGATGTTTTTGAGAATGAATGGTGGTTGGATATTTGGGTTTATAGGTTTGACAGAGGTATGCCCTGACTTTATTGGTTTGGGAACCAAAGATGTTTAATTAATAGTAACTGAAGTATTTATGACATTTCTGAGTGAGTATACATGAGAGTGAGAGGAGATGAAGGCCAAACAGGTGTTGAGAGCCAGAAGGAAGAAGAATTGGTGGAGACTGAGAAGGGGAATGTCACAGAAGCCCTGGGAGTAGATACTTCAGAGAGAGGAAATGGTCAGTGGTGGCACATACAAAAGAGGAGTCAGGTAAATGATGAAATGAAGAGTGAATATTTGATTTGGCAATTAGGCTTTTATTTTTTAAATTAATTTATTTTTAAAAGATTTTAGTTATGTATTTGAGAGAGAGAGAAAGCACGAGTGCATAAGCCGCGGGTGGAGCAGAGGGAGAGGGAGAAGCCCTGTTGAGCAGGGAGCCTGATGTGGGGCTTGATCCTAGGACCCCCGAGATCATGACCCAAACTGAAAGCAGATGCTTAACTGACTGAGCTACCCAGGCGCCACTAGGCTTTTATTGATCTTAGTAAGATTAGGTTCGTTCGGGTGATATGGGTAAGAAACAGGTTTACACTGTGTTGAAGAGCAGGTCCAATTTGAGGAAATGGAGGCGGTGGGTATAGGTTGCTCTTTTAAGAATTTTAGCTGTGAAAGGAGAAGGAGAGTAAGAGAAAGGATGCCAGAAGGAAAATTATCAGAACAGAGATTTTAATTTAACACTATTTATTTATTTATTTATTTGAAAGAGAGAGAGAGCAAGCGAGCTCCTGAGCACGTGTGCAAGTAGGGGGCAGAGTAGAAGGAGAGAGAAACTCAAGCAGACTGTCTGCTGAACATGGAGCCCATCTTGGGGTTGGATCCCATGACCCTGAGATCAGACCTGAGCTAAAACCAAGAGTGGGTGCTCAACCAACTGTGCCGCCCAGGTGCCCTACTCAATTTGAGATATCTCAGACCACAAGGATAGTATTAAAAATATGAGTTTGGGCTTCCCTTCTTTTGAAAAGGCCATCTTGTGGCTTCATGTTATTGTGGGAGATTTCCCCCTTTCCCTACCCAAGGTCAAGTCGCAGACAGGTAGATTTCCTTGCAGCCTCCCTTTATGAAACTACTGATTCCATTAATTCTTATGGGGAAAAGTTTTTCTGCCTTTCTTCCATTAAGAGTATAGCCTGTGGGTATCTTGGCTTTTTTCATTTAGAGGCCTCTGATTGGGCTTTCCACCTTTTGTGGGCTTCTTTTTCTGTATATGGCTATCAAATAGAAGGATCAGGTTATAGGGGATTGGTGGGATCTGGATTCCTGTTCCAGTTTTGTTTTAGCCTCTGGAAATTTTCCTTATTTTGCCTTTTCCTTAGCCATGCACTAAAAAAGATTTGGAAACTTAATCCCAGCAGTTTTGAGAGTTTAGTAGTAGAAAGTTTTTTCATGGTATATCTAATCTTCCATATTGTTCATGGAACTTGATCTTATTTTGCCTACTTTGTTCTCCATTCCTTTTTAGGATGGAACTATTCTGATACTGTTGATCCACCCTTCTTTAGGGTCTTAAATTGCTTTATAGGTTTACAGAGCTTTAAATTGTGGTCGCTTTGGCCGTGGGGTATTAGTAAACAACCCCTAGCACGTGAAATTGGACCAGGAATTGAATGTGATGTTGGAAAGTCTGGTTCTTTCTCAGAAAATCAGAAAGGTGTGTGTGTGTATGTGTGTGTGTTTTGTGCACATGTGTGTACATTACACATGTATGTATTGCATCCGCACTATATAATGCACATATATATATACATATATATTATACACAACATACACATCTACAAATGACATCTGTAACATTATTTATAGTTTGATTTAGTGATTTTGGGAAAGTTGGTTGGTCTGATTTTGTTAGGCCTACTTTAAATCTATATGCCTAAAGAGACCGGGACTATTTACTTCGGTGTTTCCAACACCCTGCCTCTATTTGGTTTGTTTCTCTGTGTTAATAGCTTTATGATCTCTGTCATTGAAACCATAATATTGAATGTGGAGACTCTGAAGAATTTCTTCAATTAATATGTGTCTTCAGTTACTTAGGGTGATTAATTGTTCTAATAGTGCAGCGTTATCACAGTGTAGTAGTTATGATGATCTCTGTATCTTTAATTTGGAGTTTCCTTGCTTTCATTAGCTTATTTTCTGATAGACTGTTGTTGATTTGACTGATGTTTTGTGACAAGCTCCCCTTCTCTGCTTTCCTGTGCTGTTTAAACAATACCAGGCTTTTAGGAGGCTCTTTGGCTCGGTGCCAGTTGAAACTTCTCCACCCTGTTTTTATCCCTCTGAAAATAGCCATCATACAAGTGTGGGGTTCCCTTTCTGCCTTGAGGCAGCTCTCCATCACAACATTCTATTAGTTGCACGGGCTGTTTTGGTGAAGCCAGTCGTAAACCTTGGTATCTGCAGGGTGAAAGAAGGATTTGGATGTATTTGATCTCCTGTGGCAGTACAGGAACATTTGGGTATGGTCTTCAGCTTAGACTTCCTTAACTAGCATGTGCTTCCCCTGTCCTCGATGATGATATACAGTGACCTACTTTCACCTTTATGGACTCTGAGCATCCAAATTGCCATAGTAAAGTCTGAATCAAATTGATAGATAAACTGAAGTAAGAAGAGGAAGGGACCTTAAACTCCACCTGACCTTCTGCAGTTTTTCTTTCAACATCATGCTTAAATCTGTTTTTCCACTTTATTTTTAACTTTTGGAATAAACAAAAATACTAATGATGCTTTTATGGAACTTAATGAGAAGAAAATGTTTCAGGACTAAAGCCATGACAAAAGTTAAGAAAAATATATATGAAAAAGAAAAGACCAGAATAAACTCTGGAATTTTTTCTTGGATTAATCAAAAACAAAAAGAAAAAATGTTCAGTCTTGTGTCTTGAAGTTCTCCTTGGTTCTAAAAACAGCTCAACAGCTAAACTTTGTTGGATGTGATATGCTTTGCATCTGTCTTTGAGATAATCAGAAACCCACATCTTAGTCTCCTACCTTTCCTTCTCTTTCCCCATCTTCAGCATACATGAAGGATCTCCTCTGTGCCAGGCTCTGTGCTAGGAGCTGGAGATAAAATGGGCAAGATACAGTCTCTGTTCGTAAGGAGATTAATGTTCTAGTAAGGAGAAATTGACAAGTGAATGGGCAATCAAAATATAGTTTCTTGGGACGCCTGGGTGGCTCAGTCGGTTAGGCGTCTGCCTTCGGCTCAGGTCGTGATCCCAGGGTCCTGGGATCGAGTCCTGCATTAGGGTCCTTGCTCAGTGGGGAGCCTGCTTCTCCCTCTGCCTGCCACTCCCCTGCTGCTTGTGCTCTCTCTCTCCCTCTATGACAAATAAATAAATCTAGAAAACAACAACAACAACAAAACAAAATATAGTTTCTTGGTAAATTCTGTGATGGCATTAAAAGCAAAGGAAGAACACTTAACAGAATCTATGTAGCTAGTGTAGTTTTCCTAGAAAAAGTAAAGTGCAAACTGAGATTTGAAGAGTGAATTCCAAGAGTTAACTCTTGGAAGAAAATGGGGAAGAGCAATCTAGCAATCTAGCAGTTCTGGGAACAAGATTCCTTAGCATCATGTAGACTTTGATTTGCTGTTGGTTTTTTCTAATTTGTCTGCTACCTTTGAAGACTGAACAACGTTGTGCTTTTAGGATACTTTCCTTTCCAAGTAGCAGAATATTGAGGGAAAGTGGAAATAGGAAACTTCCTAAAAGTTGGAAATTTCCCATAAAATAGGAAATTTGTTAACTCACATACTATGGGACTGTTTCAGCATTGGTTCATTATCAAGGACCCACGTGTTTTTCATCTTTCCCCCTTGCCATCCTCAGATTATTGGCAGTATCTCCTCTCACCTTGAGATGGTTGCTGCATCCCCAAGCATTGTAGAGGAAGGTGTCTGAAGTAGGAAAAGCAGTTTCTTTTCCTTCGTCCTTCAGGAAAGAAAACCTCTTCTTGGATCTTCACGTCAAGGCTTCTCCTTACTTCCCATTGGTGAAAGTTGTGTCATCTGTTAGCTGGTCACTGACATGGGGAGTGGAATAACCATGATTGGATAGGCAACTGACTCATCCTGAAGTAGAAGTAGAAGTAGACGTGTGTATGTGTGTGTGTATGTGTGTCTTTTTTTTTTTTTTTTAAACCACTTAAGCTTCATGTCTGGTATTTTCCTAATTGTGTTTTCTAATTGTGTTTTCTTTGGGAGTTAGGTCCAGATGTATTAGTAACAAGCAATGTAATTTTGACTATGGCATTTTAACTTTCCTTGGCCTCAGTTTCCTCATTTTACAACAAGAGCTTTGTATTCCATCTCCAAGACCTCTTTCAACTCTAACATCTTAGGGGTTCATGGGACTTTTTTGCTTTCTTTGCTCGAAAACGAGACAGACCGATGTACCACAGAGGACACTTTCTAGCTGTATGAATTTGTCCAGTTGCTTCATCTTGGGTTTCAGGTTCCTCATTTATAAAATGGGAATAATGTCTAATTTATAAGGTTCATAGGATTTAAATGAGATAATATATGCTCATAACATTATTTATTTTTCTCTTTGGACGAACAGATTTGAGCTGATATAGGCTGTAGCAAATGATATAATCCTGTGGTGGTTCATTACCGAGGAATGATATATAGTTGTTGGATAGAATTCCTGAAGTGCCATTTTAGAAGTTAAAATCTCTCTCTTAAAATGCCCATGAAATCTAGGTGGGATGTTTGAAAGTATGCATCAGAGATAGCCACTAGGATAAAACATGTTGCTTTTTGTAGAAACCTGTGTGGGTGTGTGTATGTGTGTGTGCGGGTGCATGTTTTATGTGGTTGTTTTTGATTTTTGTGTTTTGTGTGTGTGTGAAATTAGACTCTCCAAGGCAGAATTTATGTGATTGACTCAAAATTTAGGCTATAAAAACTTGTTAATTCCCAAGCACTTCTTCTTGTTTACTTTTTACTAGATACTAGAATATTCTTTGGGTTATGACAAATAATGAAACAGTGGTACAGTTTATCTCAGAGACGGTCTTATTTAACTGTGGCACAGATATGTTAAAAGCATAGAGTTTTTCTCTAAATCCTGCTCTATGTTAGAGGGGTGCCTGGGCAGCTTAGTCAGTTGTCTGACTCTTGATCCTGGCTCAGGTCATCATCTCAGGGATTTCAGGGATCCAGCCCTATATCAGGCTCTTGCTCAGCACGGAGTCTACTTGTCCCTCTCCCTCTGTCCCCACTTCCCCACTCCCCTGTGCACTCTCTCTCTCAAATAAATAAATAAAAATAAAAATAAAATCCTCTTTATATTACAAATGGAAGTTTAAATATTAGGGTGCTTTATGTAAAGTATCACTTAATAGCTACTTATAAGTTTTTGGCCGGGAGATATTACAGAATATAGGTTTTAGATCTTGAAGCAGTTCCTCTTGGCCACATCAAGTTGGAGTTTCAAGGGATGTTGGATGTTGAAATAGTTCATCACTAGATGGCAGTCTTTCTCTAGTTTAAGTCGTTTATTCCAGGTTGGGGGGGGCGGGGAAGCTATTCTTTGTTTAAGTGGAATATTGACAACGAATATTAGGTTAACTTCTGTAGGTCTATAACCTTTCCAGAATTTAAAATAAAGAATTTTATTTTTAACATTATCTAATAGATATGTTGGCTAGCACTGAGGCTGAGATACACTTGAAATGCTGGTAGAAATTGAGCTGTTAAGTAGTGATCTATAACTGCCTTTTCCTGTGCTGGGCAGTTTGAAACAAAACTTTTAAATCAGTGATTTTTTTAACTTCTTTGATAACCAGATGGAAAGTATGGATCTGTTTCCCTTAAATTACATATATGTACTTCTCCTTATACATACATTAAATCTGGAAATTGTGGATTTCTTGATATGTAACCACGAAACACAAGTTTGTTAAATATAGTCCCAACACCCTTGTTTTAAATATGTGGGTTTCATATTTATTCTAACTTTTTAAGCACTCAAGATACTCAGGGGATCCGCTATAAACCTTTGATGTTATTCAACATTATTATAATTAAAGAGAATAGTAGAATCCTAAAGGCCCTAAGATAGGAGAAATAGGGGCTAGTGATAAGGATGTACAAAATTCATTAAGTTGTTTTGAACTACTACCTCTTAACGCTCCTCTGAAAAATGTATTTTGCAGTTTATTGACTTAATTTGAAGTGGAAGTTAATTGTAGACACTTCACCTTTCCTTTCTTTGATTTATATTTTTTTATAGGAAGTTCAAGGAACTACGTTGCTAAGGAGGCATTATTAACATGTTGCGAATTTCTTAATTTGGAGATTTTCTTCTCTTTGAATTGTCTTTTGTGATATTAATATAGATATTTGGAAAGGAAAAATGAAGAGAAGTTCTACATAGTAGAAGGAAGTAGATATGCCACTTAGAAGCATGGTCAAGATATAACTGAATTTGGAACCAGAGAGTTGTCTAATATTGAATACTATCTGTTCATGTCATTTAGATTGATACATTTTCATTGGTTATTGCTTTTCTAAAAATGGCAAGGAATATTAGTATCTTCACAGGGAAACCTTTTCCTTTTCTTTGAAAGGGGGAATTTTTGCTTATTTGAGGTTAGTTGAAATGTCAGTGGTAGATTCTGCCTTCTGTCTGTATTTCAAATAGCTCCTTCAGGCAACTGATTATTCTATAGTGTGTCTTAATTGTCCAAGTGGGAATTGTTTATAATTTTTTTGAAGATCTCATTATTTCAAAGGAAGGAGAATGAATCTAGCTTGTGGGTTTTCTGAAGTAAGTGGTCAGAATTTTTACTGGAAGCCAAACTTGTGTATGTATTGTCTGTAGTTACTGCTGAGTTTTGGGCAATGGAACTGATCTGCTGAGGCGAGTACACAAGATCAGGGTCATGATTCGGTACCTGCAGATGATTCTACAACCATAAAATGTTGGTAATGAACAAATGTATATTTGTTAAACAAATGTTAGATGTCAAAGAGGTTTTAGAGGTAAGATTAGTCACTCATTTAGTCAACAAATGTTTCCTCATTGCCTACCACCTGTCTGGCGTTGTTGTAGAGGTTTAGTGGAGAATATGGCAGACGGAATTCTTGCCCTGGAGCTCATCATCTAATTGGGATGGGTTGAGGGGAGAGATAGGCGACAAACCTGGATGATGAGAATGAGAAAGTTGTTTGAAGATATAGAGGATGAACATTACTAACATAAGAACCACAAAAATAAAATTCTTGAGAGAAGAAGAGGCTTGGAAAAAAAAGCCATTGTAGCTGGAACATAGGGGGTAGAGGGTGGCGCGGGGTGGGAACTAGAGAGAAATGAGGTTGGGGAAATATCAGGGGCTAGATTTTATAGGATCTTATAAGCTGTGGTAATGGTTTGAGATTTTAACTGCTGTGTGGAGGGTGTCTGCATGGAGGTGGGGAGATGGGGAGATGGAAACTTTTGGGAAGCTGTTACCCTGTGCCAATGATACAGATTTGGACTAGGGTTTTAGTGGAAATGGTGGGATGCAGTCCACTGTTAAGATATGTTTTGGAGGTTGAGTTGTCAGGATTTATTAATAGTTTGGATGGATGTGTGATGGAAAGAGGTGGATTAGGAGTAATTCCTGCATTTGGAATTTTGTCTTGGGCACCTGGGGAGTGCCATTAGTTGCGATGAGGTGGGTGAGTGGTGGAGAGGTTTGGGGAGGAACAGGTTTGGGAGTGGAGATAGTTTGGTGATAGATGATTTTTAAATTTGAGATGGCTTTTAAAAATCCAGTTGTAATTGTTAAATAGTAGCTAGATATTTGAGAGTCTGGTGCTCAGTGAAGTGCTCTGAATTAAAGGTGTAGATTAGGAAGTCATTGTTATGTATTTTAAAGCCATGGCATTAGATGACATTGCTTGGTAAGAGAGCATAGTTAGAAAAGATAAGTTGTTTTAGGAATATTTAGAAAGGAAATAGGGGAGGAGGAGCCCAGAAAGGAGATTGAGAAGGCTTGTCCGTGAAAGAGTAAAAACCACACTACTGTGGTATCACTGAATTCTAGAGAAAAGATTGTTTCAAGAAGGAGAGTGTATCATATTACAGCAAATGCTGCTATTAGGTGGAGCAAGATGAATGCTAACTATTGGGAGGTGAGGAAGGGACAAAGAGGTTTGCTGGGAGGGGAGCAGAGAAATAAGATGGCTAGCTGGAGGGAAATGTATAGGTAAGGATAGTTTCTTAAAGTTATGTTTATATGCCCATGAGAATGATTTAGCAGAGTGGGGAAATGTATGCTGTAGGGGATGGATAAAAGGGAATTAATTGAAGGTGTAAAGTTCATGAGACAACAAGAAGGATTGACAGATAAGAGCTTGAAACACTTTTTCCATTGTTACAGGAGTTACAGAGGTAAGAAGTTTGGTTGATTTTAGTGGGGGAAGAAATATCTCTCTGTTTTTCCTATGAAATATGTCGTCACATCAGCAGCTGAGAGTGAGGAGATGGACATTTGAGGAAAGGACAAAATAAGGTTTTCACACATAGTTATCGAGGGTGCAAAGTGGTTTTGTGGTGGCGGCGGTGGTAGGGGGGATAGTATTAGTAGTATTATCTAGCAGTATTTATTGAATGCCCGATTTAGATTTGTGGTTATATAGCTAAACTGAGTCAACCCAGCACGGCTGTGGTTTTCTCCAGCAGCATCAGCTTCTTGGGTATAGTTACGGAGTGATTGGGTAGTTGGCTTTATCCAAAAGTAACTTTTTTTAGGTAAGTTTCAGAAAACGTTGAAAAGGAGTTGTAATTCAGTCCTTTCATTTTATGACAATAATTCTGTGATGAGTACTGTCAAATATTTAAGTATTTTTGAATGGATAGGAAGCAAAATTTCTCTTTTCCTAAAAAAAATACTCATCTAGAATTGGGGAAATATTAATATAATTGGATTACTCTGTGGTTAATGTACCTTCAATATGAAATTTCCAAATAAATTCACTTCTGGGTTTGTAATTCTATTTTTCTTTCTTAGAAGTAAATGTGGTGTAATCTTCATGCAATTTTTTTTTTTTTTAAAGGTCTGTCTATGATGGTGAGGAACATGGACGATTCATGGAGAAGCTCGAAACTCGCATCCGCAATCATGACCGGGAAATTGAGAAAATGTGCAACTTTCATTACCAAGGCTTTGTGGACTCTATAACTGAACTGCTGAAAGTGAGAGGGGAAGCTCAGAAACTCAAAGTAAGAAGACTCTAAGAGGGACTTGCTTCTCTGTCCTGTGCTGGGGTTTTGATTAGCGTTAAAGGAGTAGGGAATACATTGCAGGTTACGTGTTTGTAGTAAAGAAACTAAGGAAGGAATTTGTACTGAAACATAGATAATTGGGATTATTTTAGCTAAAAGAATACTCTTCTAAGGTAAATTTTATTTTGGATGACTGCATGTGGATGAGAACCAGCAACAGAATCAGTAACTTGTTTCTTTTAAATAGAAACCCAGTTGATTCTTCATGTCATCCATGTACTTTTTGCTAGATAAAAGCATCACTATAGGATGCCGTGCTTGTAGGGCATGACAGGTTGTAGAAGTCTTCGCAGCATGGCAACAAAGGCCACAGGTGGCACATGGCAACCAAGACCACAAATCAGTGGTAGTTGTGGGGTATCTTCTACCAAAGCATGGAAGTTCTTTCTTGATATGACAGATTCAAATTCAGGAAGGAGACCCGGCCATATTGGTCTGGTCCCTTATCTTAGATAATTGACTTTGCTTATTGATCTTCAATTTGGTAGTTTCACTAAACTCTTCCATTATTTCCAATAAGTTGTGTGTGGACTTCTTTTGAGTTTTCTGTGTAAACACTCATATGCTCTATAAGTAATAACAGCTTTCTTTCTTTCTTTCTTTCCAGTCCTTATGCCTTTAATTTCTTCCTTCCTTCCTCCCTTCCCCCCCCTTGTTTTACCTTGCTTACTCCTTTCCCTTCCCCTTTCTTTTTTTCTCTTTTTTCTCTTCCCTTTCCTTCCTTCCTTCCTCACTCCTTCCCTCCCTCTCTTCCTCCCTCCTTCCCTCCCTCCCTCTCTCTCCTTCCTTCCTTCGCTTCTTCTTTCTCTCTCTTTTCTTTTTCTTTCTTTCTTTCTTTCTTTCTTTCTTTCTTTCTTTCTTTCTTTCTTTCTTTTTCTTTCTTTCTTTTCTTTCTTCTTTCTTTCTCTTTCTTTTCTTTCTTTTTCTCTTTCTTCTTTCTCTTTCTTTCTCTCTTTCTTTCTTTCTTTCTTTCTTTCTTTCTTTCTTTCTTTCTTTCTTTCTTTCTTCTTTCTTTCTTTCCTTTCTTTCCTTTCTTTCCTTTCTTTTTCTTCTTCTCCTTTTCCACCTCCTTCTCCTATTGGAATTTGGATTAAAATCCCAAAAGAATTTTCCTGGGGCATGGGGTGAACTTGACAGCAAGTATAAAATTATAAAAGAATACATTGGTAAGAAAAGTAAAGAACCAATTTTATTGAGAGGGAAAGTGGGTTATTTAAAGCTACAGTGATTTAAAAGCTAATTTGAGGTGGCTCAGTTGGTTAGATGTATGATTCTTGATTTTAGCTTGGGTCATCATCTTGGGGTTGTGAGATTGAGGCCTGCATTGGGCTCCATGCTCCGAGTGGAGTCTGCTTGGGATTCTCTCTCTCCCTCTCCCTCTGCCCCTCCCCAGTCTCTAAATTAAATAAATAAACTCTTGGGGCACCTGGGTGGCTCGGTCGTTAAGCGTCTGCCTTTGGCTCAGGTCACGTTCCTGGAGTCCCAGGATCGTGTCCTGCATCGGGCTCCCTGCTCTGCAGGCAGTCTGCTTCTCCCTCTGACCCTCCCCACTCTCATGCTCTCTCTCTCAAATAAATAAATAAAATCCTAAAAAAAAAAAAAAATTGAAATGAGATAGAACAGAATGGAAAGCAATAAAGTGTATTATACGTAGTGAGGATAAACACTGTTTCTTGGGAAGTTTGTTTCAGGTGTGTGGGTGAGGTGTGTGTGTGTGTGTGTGCGCGCGTGTGCACCTGCCCTATACTTTTGTACTGGTTGCAGTGTGAAATGTATTTCTTGCAATGAGTTCGAGGTAAGAAAAAGTTTTAGAAATGGTTTCTTTATAAGGTAAATAGAGACTGAATTTAATAGTATTTATGGAAGGTTGAATTTTATGAGCTCTCTAGTATTAAACTACTAGTTATTTATTTATTTTTTTTTTTAGATTTTATTTATTTATTTGACAGAGAGAAAGAGATCACAAGTAGGCAAGAGAGAGAAGGGGAAGCAGGCTCCCTGCTGAGCAGAGAGCCCAATGTGGGGCTCGATCCCAGGACCCTGAGATCATGACCTGAGCCGAAGGCAGAGGCTTAACCCACTGAGCCACCCAGGCTCCCCTTAAACTACTAGTTATTCTTGAATAACCACTCTGAAGGGGGGGATAGCAGTACACGATTCAAGGCATCCCACCCCATTTTTATTCACACTACTTAAAAACTTTTTCTTATATTAAGCTGTTATTGATCCTATGTTCTAGTAACATCCATTTATTAGTTTAAGTAATAAGCACTATTTTCAGGACAGCACCTTTCTTCTAATAGCTCTTCAGATATTTGATGGACAACTGTTATTTAGGTATGGTGTATAGTGTATAGTGTCCAGGTATAGTGAATGTATAGTGTCTCCAAATGAGTCTTTCCCCCTTCTTTGGGCTAAGAAATCCTTTATTTTTCATTTGTGTGGCTTTAGGTCCTTCTCCAAACGTATTTCCATCTAATTGTGTTTCAGTTCGTCAGTGGCCTTCCTGAAACATGGCATCTGAATGCAGCTCTCATAAAGTGGTCTAATAGCCTTACCATCTCACTTATTCTAGACCAAGGATCAGCAAACTATATCTTGCGGGCCAAATCAGCTTGTCTCCTATTTTTTGTAAAGTTTTATTGGAATGCAGCAATGCCTATTCACCTGCATTTTGTTTGTAGCTGCATTTTTGCTACAGCGGCAGAATGGAATGGTTACAACAGAGATCACCTACTTAGCCCTTTGCAAAAAGTTTCCCGACCTCTGCTTTAGACAGTGCTTCTACTGATGTTGTCTTAGGTCAGCATTTGAGCTACATCATGCTCTTAATTTATATTGAGCTAGCAGTCTAATAAAACCATGTGTTTCACATGTGGTGCTATTAAATAGTAAAGAGGGAATTTGAGGTTTTCTTCTCTTTCCGTTACTTTATAAAGACTTTCTGGAGAAGTTTGGGTTTTGTTTTGTCTGTGAAAGGAGGTGCACGTGATAATCTCTGAAAATGGTAGTCCAGGTGTAGTATGTAGGTTAGGGCAAAGTTTTCAAACGTGTGTTCCTGAAAAACTAATTTCTTAAGATGATCCTTCGTAGGGTATTATGTTAAAAAAGTTTGGAAACATTCTGTATGATATCCCCTTATTGGGCGTTCACAAAGCATGTAGGATATTAAAGGCTTCAAGAAGTCCTGAATAAACTAACCTGTTTAGTGGACTTTCCCATACATATTTGGGGTGTCTGTGTGTGTGTGTGTGTGTGTTTATTTGTGCAGTGTGAAATGTATTTCTGTGTGCATGTGCAGAGTACCTATTAACGAACATTTCTTGGTGTTCTAAGGGACATAATAGGAAACACTGGGCTAAGGGAATGCATTCAAAGTGTAAGGAATGGCAATTATTGGTGGAAGGGTAGAAAACCTCTATTAAAGTAAGCTTTAGAATTTAATATTGCTCATGTTTTGATAATATCTGAGCTACTGAGGAAATTACTGTTCTGTGTACTTAATTTTTTTATATCAGTCAAGTTTCCAAAAGTGGATATCAAAAAACTTGGTACTAGTTCCTTTATATTACAAACTCTAGATAAATTTTAAGGCTTGTTTACATAGTTTTGAGTATCTGATGGAGAGATTAATTTAGAAAAAATGGGAATGTGGAAATTTTAGGAACGGTTAAGAATTAATGATTCAAAAGAATTAAAATAATTTTTTAAAGATTTTATTTATTATTTATTTGACACAGAGAGAGAATAAGTGGGGGGTAGGAGAGGGAGAAACAGGCTCCCTGCTGAGGGCGCCCGAGTTGTAGTTCAATCCTAGGACCCTGTGATCATGATCTGAACCAAAGGCAGACGCTTGGCCAACTGAGCCACCCGCGTGGCCTAAGATAAAATATATTCTAAAATTAGGATAATAAAAAGGGAAGATTTGGCCTGAGTTAAGAACTTCAGTTTATACTCACGTTTTCCAGGAATACGTTCGTGAGTTGAGGAATAATATCTATGATAAAATTTGTTCTTTGTACACATAATAGAGATGGTAAGGTTCTTTGGGTTATTTTTTCTATTTTTTCTCTTTTTATTCCAAAATTAAAGTGTGATCGTTAGTTGTTGTTGTATCTTAGTTTGAAATATTCTAAGCTGAACACATCATTCACTAAATTTTTCTTTTCATTGTTCAAAAGATCATGCGGTAGAAAACATTAGTAGAAAAGTTGGTATAATTGAGACCCAAGAGAATGCCATTAAACCAAAATGTGTTGGAATACTGAAACTATCTGAGTAGCTGAGTTTAGTCTTTTCATTTAAAACATGATCTTAACCAACAATTGTCTAAATGTTTGTTTTTTATGAGTTTAAATTGTCTTTTCTCCACAGAATCAAGTGACGGATACTAATAGAAAACTGCAACATGAGGGAAAGGAAGTAAGGCTGTTTACCTTTTGAAAAAATCTTCTCTGTTTCCTGTCATTATCATTTGATGACTGCATTCTTGATATAGTGGCTTATAAGACCATCAGGAGTATGTTGGAGGATCTTGGACATTAATTGTTGCTTCCCCTAATGTTTCTCTGAATTATATGAATATAGCCACTAGAAAGCTTGGTGAGAGAAGTTGTAGCTTTTCTTCACTGTGAGTTTTTTGTTTTTTTTTTAAATTGTGCTTTGTTAGTCACCATACAGTACATCACTAGTTTTGTTCCATGGTTCATTGTTTGCATATAACATCTGGGACTCCATGCAATCCGTGCCCTCCTTAATACCCATCACCAGGCTCACCCATTCCTCCTCTTTATACCTATCACCAGGCTCTCCATCCCTCCACCTGCCTCCCTTCTAAAACCCTCAGTTTGTTTCCCAGAGTCCATAGTCTCTCATGGTTCGTCTCCCACTCCGATTTCCCCCCTTTCATTTTTCCTTTCCTTCTCCTAATGTCCTCCATGCTATTCCTTATGTTCCACAAATAAGTGAAAATATGATAATTGACTTTCTCTGCTCGACTTATTTCACTCAGCATAATCTCCTCCAGTCCCATCCATGTTGATGCAAAAGTTGGGTATTCATCCTTTCGGATGGCTGAGTAATATTCCATTATGTATATGGACCACATCTTCTTTATCCATTCGTCTGTTGAAGGGCATCTTGGCTCTTTCCACAGTTTGGCTATTGTGGACATTGCTGTTATGAACATTGGGGTGCATATGGCCCTTCTTTTCACTACATCTGTATCTTCGGGGTAAATGCCCAGTAGTGCAATTGCTGGGTCATAGGGTAGCTCTATTTTTAATTTTTTGAGGAACTCCCACACTGTTTTCCTTAGTGGCTGCACCAATTTGCATTCCTACCAACTCTTCACTGTGTTTTTAAATCACTTGCGTAGTCATAATACAACTAGTGCTCTTCCCTCTGTCTGGAATGCTCTTTCACCAATATTCTCCCACTTCAGAGTTTGCTCAGATGTTCCCTCCTAAATGAGGCCTTTTATTTAAAATTGCAGACTTGCTTTCACTCCTGTGTTCTTTTTACTTTTCTTGCTTTATTTTTCTCCACTGCACCTACCATGCTCTACTCTTACATATTTTTAGTTGTATGTTTATTTTTTGTCTGTCTCCTTCCATTAGAAATTAAGCTCCATGAAGTCAGGAACTTTTGTTTGTTTTATTCATTGCCATATTCCCTCTACCTGCCTAAACAGTGACTGGCCCAAAGTTGGTGCTCCATAAATATTTGTTAAAAAAATGAATCAGTGATTCCGTTAATTGATATAATCACCATTTAAGCCATCACAGTTTACAAGATTATTTTATGTCCTTTTTCTCACTCGATCCTCATGACAGGCCTATCACAAAGTCAGGACAGGTATTATCACTATTTTATTGGTGAGGAAGCTGAAACAGATGATTTGCTAACATTTACGTAGTAATTGGCAAGGCTGGGACTAAAACTCAAGTTTTCTGACTTGCAGTCCATTACTGTTCTCTGTATCATGTACCTTTCTTACCAACTAGTAATTATTTAATGTTTAATTTTAGTAATTTTTAAGGTTAGCTTTTGATTGTTTTATCAGTGACTTAGGCCAGTTCTCTTTTGCTATTTTTTCATGGTATCTCAGTAGATAATGTTTTTAGGTATAGGTTTGGGATGAATACTACAAGAGATATAGTAGTATTGCTTTTTGTAGATTATTGCTTTTTGAAAGTTTGTCTCACATATTTAAAATTATGCAGAGTGCGGTTTCTTCCAGTTATACTGTGGTACGACTTCAGATGGAAGCCTTTAAAAACATCTATGGGAAGGAAAATGAATTACTTTTCACTAAACTGGAACTCTTGGAAGAGCCATAACTTCTAAGCGTGTGGTTTATTTGTTAAAATAGAGATTTAGTTGAAGATTATTTTTAAGACTCAACCGAAGCTATATAGGGAGGATCATTTCCCTTGAGTCTAGCATTGATGAAAGAAACATAGGTCTTCTCAGAAGATTTGATGAAACCATACATGATGAAGAGTCTGAGTAAAGTTTGGAGAAAATCTGCAAGTTTTTTCTTTTCTTCTTTTCTTCTGAATAGCTCCTGGATTTGAGGATTTCATTTCAGCTAGCCTTTTCCAGTATAGTATGTATCCTGGGGAGAAAATGGGCAACCACGCAGGAATGTTTTACTAGTTGAGAAAGGCAGTTTCTTAGTTCACTTGGCAGGTCTTTCTATGAAACTGTCTGGGATTTTCTGATGAATTGAACACAGGGTGGAAAAATGTGACTGAAAGCTTTTTATTTACAGCTACTGGCATAATTCAGTTTTTTTTCCTTTTGCCAAGCTGGTAATAGCAATGGAAGAGCTGAAGCAGTGTCGACTACAACAGAGAAATATTTCAGCCACTGTTGATAAATTAATGCTGTGTCTTCCAGGTGAGGAACTGGAACTGGATTAGGATTCTTGATGCAATTCCTTTAGCTTTAATAAGTTTCTCGCTTTCTCTAAATAATGCTTGTATGCTCTTTTTTCCCTTTTCTTTCAAGTCCTGGAGATGTATAGTAAACTGAGGGACCAGATGAAAACTAAAAGGTAAGTTTTTTATTGAACATCTTTTCTTATCTTGAATTTCTGTTAATTAGGATAGTTTTAAGGTCCGTATTTAGCATAACTTTTCATGAAATAATTAAGCCCGTATAACATCTTCTCTAGCCTATTATATATCTGTTGATTCATCCTGACACTTATTTACATGCTAGTATGGTATGCTGATGTATTTTGTTATGTATTATGTTTAATTAAAAAAACCACTACTCATAGTTTGGTTTTTAGAAGACCTGGTCTTTCAGGGGTAAAACACAACTTTTAGTGATAGTTGATTTGCTTTGGTTTAGTATTGTAGTAGAAATATGCTTTGGTTTAGTATTGTAGTAGAAAAAATAGTTGCTGGTTCTGGTGCAGGGATGAATTAGTCAGGGTTCTTCATTGAAACAGAATCAGTAGAGTGTGTGTGTTTGTGTATGTGTGTATACATATATATATATATAGAGAGAGAGAGAGAGAGAGAGAGATTGATTGATTGATCTTAGGGAATTGGTTCATGTGATTACAGAGGCTGGCAAGTCCAAAATCTGCAGAATAGGGTGGTAGGCTAGGTGTCAGGGAAGTGTAAATATTGTAGCCTGAGTTTGAAGGTGGTCTGCTGGCAGAATTTGTTCTTCCTGGAGGAGTCAGTCTTTTTTCTGTTAAGATCTTCAACTGATCGAGTGAAGCCCACCTAAATTATGGAGAGTAATCTTTCTTATTCATAGTCTACTGATTTAAGTGTCAATAGTTTCATCTAAAAAAATACCTTCATAGAAATATCCAGAATAATATTTGACCAAATATTTGAGGACCATGACCTAGCTAAGTTGACACATAAAGTTCATCATCACAGGGGGCAAAGTCAAGATTAAGTTTTGAGGATTACTCTCCTGTGTGTTGTTTTCCTCTGGTTTTATTCCAGAGGAAAGAATATAGTGACTCTTTCGCTCTTCAAAAGCTAGAGTAAGCATCCCACCCTCTCTACCTGGGAGTATACTGCAGTATGAGGGGGTGTGTGAAACTGCTAGGATAAACAGGACATATCTTTCTGGAATAATGATTTTACCTAGGTTTTGAGAGAAAAAGTATAGAATTGAAATGTGATATTGAAGTAACAATAGAAATATTGTGAATAAAAGCATTAAATTCTCAAGAATTTTAAAGCTTAAGGCATGAGGCATCAAAATTTTTTTAATTTCTTAGACTCCCTTCTTTTCCCCAGGAGGATAT
This sequence comes from Potos flavus, assembly GCA_028534135.1. NCBI lineage: Eukaryota > Metazoa > Chordata > Mammalia > Carnivora > Procyonidae > Potos > Potos flavus. The sequence continues at coordinate 43,842,543 of CM052885.1, forward strand.
GTTCACATACAAAAACATAGGTAGGACAGTATGAAAAGTTCTATTCAGTGAGATATGAAATAGTATTATTTCCCTGATAACCTTTTAGTAAAGTTCTAGAATTACAGAAGTTTACAGTGAAAAACAAAACACTGTGTACCAACTTCTCTGAATTAACAGATATTAATAGTTTTCCAGTTTTGATTCATATATATGTAAATATATATGAAAATAGATAAACATGTATGGACAGAGAGAAGTCAGAAAGACATTTAAAAAAAAAATTACAGGTAAAACTTATGTCCCTTTCCTCAGCCATATTTCTTTCCCTACTCCCGTGAGGAAACCAGTATCATAAATATGGTGTCTTTCTAGTCCATGTTTTTAATGTCTACAAATCATATATTGTATTGTGTTTTTAAAGACATTTACTTGAATGGTTCTCAGTCCTTGTTTTTTTGAGATTCATTCATCAACAAAAATGAATGGAGTACTTACTATATGCTAGGCATTGTTCTTGGGCTACAGCTCTGAAGAGAACAGACAAAAATATCTACTCTTATAGGGCTTACATACTAGTGGAGAGTTTATTTTCTTATGTGTATAGATCTGGTTCACTTACCGTAATCCTTTATAATAGTCCATTATGTGAATAATTCACATTTCCCCTCTCATTTCCAGTGGTTATCATAAGTTGCCGTTCACCAGTTATTTCTAGCTCAACCTTCTTCTATCCCATAGTAGGATTATATTTGCTGGGCCCCTTGGGCTGTGTGACTGATAAGATGGCTGATAAGATGTGAGCGGAAGGGATGAGTATTACTTTTGGGCTTAGAAGCTAACTTCTAGCACAAATCCCTCCAGAGTTCTTTTTTCCCTTGGTTATGACAAATGGTAACTTTCAACATGTTGGTTGAATCCCTGAGTACTATAATGAACAGGACTTCCCTGCCCACCTGTTATGGATGGATAATATGAGTAAATTATAAATCTTTGTTTTAAGACACTGAGATTTTTGATTGTTGTTACTATAGGATAACTGTCCTCACTTATACCGCGAGAGACATTTAATGTGTTTCTGGTTGTTTGCTTTGCAGACAGAGGCTCAATAAATATTCTTGTTCATGTCTCTGTTCACACATTCAAGGTTTCTTAAGGACAGTGCTTTTCAAATGTTGCTATATATACAGATCACATGGGGATTTGTTAAGTGTAGATTCTGGGGCGCCTGGGTGGCTCAGTGGGTTAAAGCCTCTGCCTTCGGCTTAGGTCATGATCTCAAGGTCCTGAGATCGAGCCCCACATTGGGCTCTCTGCTCAGCGGGGAGCCTGCTCCCTCCCCCCCCCGCCTCTCTGCCTACTTGTGATCTCTCTCTCTCTGTCAAATAAATAAATAAAATCTTTAAAAAAAAAAAAAAGAGTCTGCCTTCTGCTCAGGTCATGATCCCAGGGTCCTGGGACTGAGCCCCGGCGTCAGGCTCCCTGCTCAGCGGGAAGCCTGCTTCTCCCTCTCCCACACCCTGTGCCTGTGTTCCCTCTCTTGCTGTGTCTCTCTCTGTCAAATAAAAATAAAATCTTAAAAAAAAAAAAAGTCTAGATTCTGATTCGGGCGGTCTGGGCTCATTCCTGAGATTCTGCATTTTCTACCAAGCTCCCAGGTAGTGCCCGTTCTGCTGGCCTAGGGATTATAAGTAGAAGGAAATCAGCTGCGTCAAAGAAAGGATGTTCATGTATTCGACTTGGTATTATTCTCCAAAGTGAAGCCTATCAATTTAGACTCCCACTGGCATTTTATGGAAAGTCTGTTACTCCACCTCTCGATAACATCTGTATTGTGAGACTTTTTGGTTTTTGCCAGTTTGATGGTTGTGAAATGATAGATAATTGTTCTATGATTTCATTTCTTTGATTACTAGTGATACTGGTTTTCGACATTTAGATTTTCTTTCATATATTTTGTCCGTTTTTCTCTTAGATTGTTTGTTGTTATTCATTTAAAAGAATTCATTAGATACTTTGGATACCTTTTCCTCTTAGGAATATCCTGCCAATATTTGCTTTCAATGCATGGCTTATCTATTAACTTTGTGAAGTTAGTATTTTTTGTTGTATAGTAGTTGTAAATTTTGTTGTCATTTATCTTGTGGTCTTTAAAAAATTTTATTTTTAAACATTCTCAAGTACATATAACTTAGCTATGTGTTTTCCTGAACCAGTAGAAAGTAAGTTGCTCATGTGATGCCCTGTCATCCCCATATACTTTGGTGTAATTTCCTACAAATAAAGACATTCTTTTTTGTGGCCACAATGCAGTAGAGAATAAATATTAACATTGATATATTAGTAGCCTCTGATCCTCATACCCAGTTCAGATTTTGCTAATTGTCTTAGTCATTTTCTTTATAGCAAAAGAATCCAGTTTAAAACATGTGTTACATTTAGTGGTCATATCTCTTTATTCTTCTTCAGCCTGGAGCTGTCCTCAGTCTTTCCTTGACTCTCATGACCATGTCACTTTTGAAGATTACAGGCCAGTTGTTATGTAGAATGCCCCTCAATTTGGGTCTGTCTGTTATTGCCTCATGATTACATTCACGTTGTATGTCTTTGACTGGAATATCACAAAAGTGGTGCTGTGTTCTCATTGTATCTTACCAGGCTGCACATAAATTTGATTTGTCCTATCAGTGATGATGTTCCTTTTGATTCTTTTCCGTTGTGAAGTTGCTCTTTTTTATATTTGTAATTAAAAATTCTGTGGGGGGGTATTTTATAGTTATATAAATTAATCATTTTTCATCAAGTTTTCACTTTAATTTTTTTTTATGTCAGTATCGACTCATTTATTCTTATTTGATGAGTCATAATTTGTTAATATTATTTATTTTGTTGTTCAAATTATTCTGAATGGCACCAGAGTAGTCCCTTCAATCTGGCTTCTGTGTTTTTTTTTTTTCAATATGTCATCATAATTTTTTCAGTACTTTGTTACTAACAAAAGGAGAGATTTTTCAGGTTTATTTTGTACTTAGCCTGCTGCAGCCCTGGAATGAGTCATTTCTCTAAGTAGAGAATGTTATTTAGAAACCAATATCTATGCACTTGGTGTACTCATTACTACTGAGTACCCTGGCTTTCATTACTCTTTTTTGAGAAAGAGGGAGAAGCAGACTCCCCGTTGAGCAGGGAGCCCACTGAGGGGCTTGATCCCAGGACCGTGATCATGACCTGAGCCAAAGGCAGATGCTTAGTGGACTGAGCCACCCAGGAGCCCCAGATCACTTGTAATGTATTTACTTATTGGATTAGTTCCTTTTATGAAGCTAATTATTATTGCTGTCATTGCAACTTTTATCTTGCTAACACCACACACTAAGTTACCCTCCTGTATGGTATCCTCCTTATTCCACTTGGGCTCTAATACTCTGTCACATGCTTCTGTCCTGCCTGAATGCCCTCCCCATCCCTCTTTGGCTCTGACATTCTATATCAGGCTGCCTTTCAATATAGACATCCTCCTTACTTCACTGGGTCCCTTGCCTACCATGCTGGTCTATCTCCTCCCTCTGCCCCCAACTGATATAGATGTTGTCATTTATTTAGGTCTTTAATTTTTTTCAGCAATGTTTGTAGTTTTCAGTGAATAAGTCTTACATATCTTTTGTCGTATTTATCTCTAAATATTTAATGTTTTTTGATACTTGTTTTAAATGGTTTTGGTTTTTAAATTTCAATTTCCAGTCTTTTATTACTAATATACTATTTTATTTTTTGTATGTTTATCTTCTGCAACCTTCTAAAGTCATTAATTGTAGCAGTTTTTTTGGTTTAATCTGTTGAATTTTCTGTGTAGATGATCATCTTGTCTGCAAATAAAAAGTTATATTTCTTTCTTTATAATTGGGAAGCTTTCTTTTTGGTTTGTTTTTCTTGGCTACTGAACTGGCTAGAAACTCCTGTACAGTGTTGAATAGAAGTAATGAGAATGAATATGCTTGCCCTATTCCTGATCTTAGGGTACACTGTTAGGTGTAGTTTTTTGCATATGCCATTTATAAGGTTAAGGAAATTTCCTTCTATTTTTGGTTGTTGAAAATTTGTACCAGGAATTAATACTGTTTTTGTCAAATGCTTTTTCTGTGTCAGTCAAGTTGATCATAATGTTGAAAAAAATTTTTTTGCTTATTAATATGTATTATATTATTAATGTATTAATACATATATTAAACTGAACTTGGGTTTGTGTTATAAATCCCCCTGGGTCATGGTATATTATCCTTTTTATATGATGCAGTATTTACTTTGTTAAAATTTTTTTTCTTTAAAGATTTTATTTGAGAGAGGGAGAGAGTGAGAGATCCCAAGTGGGGAGTGGGGTAGGGGCAGGGAGAAGCAGGCTCCGAACTGAGCAGGGAGCCTGACTTGCGGCTTGATCCTAGGACCCCTGGGATCGTGACCTGAGCTGAAGTTAGATGTGTAACCGACTGAGCCACCCAGGCGCCCCTGCTTTGTTAAAATTTTGTTGAGGATTTTTGCATCTGTGTTCATGAGGAATATTTATTGTAGTGTCATTTTTGTTTGTTTTGGTAATGTCACTGACTTCAGATTAATGCTGGCCTCGTAGAATACATTGGGAAATATTCCCTCTTTGATTTTTCTGGAAGTATTTGTATAGTGTTGGCATTATCCTCCTTAAATATTGGATTGAATCCATCAGTGAAGCCACTTGGACCAGGAGATTTGTTTGTCTGGTTTTGATGAAAAGGTTTTTAAACTACAAATTTAATTTAAAAAATAAATACAGGGCTGTTTGCATTTTGTGTTTCTTGAGTAAATTTTGCTTATTCGTGTTTTTCAAGTAATTTATCAAGTCATCCAAGTTGTTGAATTTATTAACAAAAACTGTTCAAGATATTCCCTTATTATTTTAACATGTGTAAGATATATAGTAATGCTTTCTTTTTCACTACTTATGTTGATAAGTCTTTTCTTTTCTCTCTCTGTCTCTCTGATTATTCTAGCTAGAGCTTTATCAGTAATTTTTTCCAAAAAAGCATCTTTAGGTTTTATTGAGTTTTTCCTAATATTTTTGTGTTGTCTATTTAACTGATTTCTGCTGTTTAGTATTTTCTTTTTCTTACTTACGTGGGGTTTAATGTCCTCTTTTCTAGCTTTATAAGGTGGATTTTGGTTCTTTTCTAATGTAGCTATCTGTACGTTTTTCTCTTAGCAGTGCATTAACTGCATCTTACATGTTTTATGATGTGTTTTTTTCATTTATCTCAAATATTTTCTAATTTCCTTTTTGACTTTAAAAATTTAATCTGCTCATAATTTAGAAATGAATTGGATAATTTCCAAATACTAGAAGATTTCTAGATTTTTAAAAATTGATTTGTAATTATAGTTCATTGTGTTCATAAATGTCAATGTATGATTTCGACCTTTTCTCCATTTGTTGAGACTCGTTTTATTTTATTATTATTACTATTTTTTTTTTTCAGTATGACATGAAATTCTTATTTTTAGTAGTATTGTCACAAAGTTGCATCACAAGTACATGGTTCAGTTGTGCTGAGGCTTGTTTTAATGGTCCAGGATATAGTCTGTTTTGGTGAAAATTTCATGTACACTTCAAAATTATGTATATTCTGTTTGAGTAGGGCATTCTTTATCTGTCATTTAGATATACTTGATTGATAGTGTTGTTCAGGTTTTCTGCATCCTAATGATTTTTTATTTGTCAGTTGCTGACAGACGTGTTGAGATTGTTGTGATTTTGGATTTGCAAATGTCTTTTTTGTTTTTTCAGTTCTCACTGTTGTATTATGAAGCTTTCTTATGGGGTGCGTACACATTTAACATCGTTATTTCTTCTTGATGAGATGACCTATTTATTATTATGGAACATTCCTTTTTATCTCTGGTAATATTCTTTTTAAAAAAGGCATATGTTGTTTGGTATTAATATACTCACTGCTGCTTTCTTTTTGTTTAGTTTTTACATTGCCTATTTTTTAATATCCTTTTTTGTTGAAAATATTTTTACCAGCTTTTCGGGATATAATTTACATACTATTCAGTTCATCCATTTAAAAAAAATGTGTAATTCAGTGGCTTTTCGTGTATTCACAGAGTGTGCAACCATCACTGCAATTGATTTTAGAATGCTTTTGTTCTTTTCAAAAGATACTCTGAGCCCCTTAGCTGTCACTACCCAATTTTCTCCTGTCTGTCTCCCTGCTCCCTACACCTTTCCAGCTACTGGGAACCACTAATTTACTTTCTGTCTCTATAGATTTGCCTATCCTGGACATTTCGTATAAATGGACTCCTACAATGTGTGGTTCTTCTTTCATATAACATAACATTGTCAGGGTTTGTCCATGTTGTACCATATATCAGTACTTCATTTCTTTTTATTGCTGAATAATATTCCATTGTATGGATATGCCACCTTTATTTATCCATTCATCAGTTGATGAACATGAGTTATTTCCACATTTTGGCTTTTATGAATAATGCTGCTATGAATTTTTGATTTTAAGTTTTTTGCGTGGACATATGTTTTCAGTTCTCTTGGCTGTATATCTAGGAATGAAATTACTGGATCATATGATAGTTGTATGTTTAATCATTTGAGGAACTGTCAGACTGTTTTCCAAAGCAGCTATGCCATTTTACCTTCTACCATCAGCATATGAAGATTCCAATTCCTGCAAATTCTCCTCAGTACTTATTATTGTCTGTTTTTTTTGATTATGACCATCTTGGTGAGTGTGACATAAGATCTTATTGTTCACCTTTGTTTTTGAAAAATATTTCTGAATGATACAGAATTCTAGGTTTACAGATTCATTAGTTAAGACATTTCTTTGTCTTCTCGGTTATATAGATTCTGAGGGAGGGGTATGTGTTCTTATCTTTGTCACTCTATACTTATTGTGTCTTCTTCAGCTGTTTTAAAACTTTTGTCTGTATCATTTGTTCTTAGCAATTTGGTTTTGATGCACGTTGCCATATGTATGTGTGTGTACGTGTGTGTATGTGTGAATTTGTCTTGCTCGTGGTTTGTTTAGTTTCTTGGATTTGTAGCTTTATAATTTTTGTAAAATCTGGAAAGTTCAGATACTGGTTTTCCAAGTATTTTTTTCTATCCTTTTCCCATCGTCATTCTAGGACTTCAGTTACATGTTATGTTGGACAACTTCATATAATTCCACAGGTGACTTGAGGATCTGTTGGGTTTTTTTTCTTCCCAGTCTTTTTTCTGTGTGTGCTTTTTATGTTTGATAGATTTTATTCCTGCGTTCAAGTGTACTGATCTCTCTCTTCTGTATTATCCAATCTTCTTTTAATCCTATCCAGTGAAATTTTCATTTCAGGTAATATATTTCAGGTAATATGTTTCATCTTTTAGATGATACAACCTCAAGTTGTGTCCGTTTTCCTGAACTTCTATCTCTGACTCTAACTCCGCTAAACTGCTGGGCTGTGTTTGGGTTTTCTCTGACTATGCCCATGATCTAGAAATCACATTCAGGTAGATAACCTGGATAACTGTTAAATTTAAACTCATCTTTTTTGTTTCCGTTTTTTCAGAGACCACTGAATGTCCACTATCCAAATCAGTTTTTATATATTTTAGCCAGTATTCTGCTTTTTAAGATTGGGAGTTCATATCTGTTCCTTGTTACTCCTTCATGGATGGATACCTAGTTGTTTTTTTTTTTTAAAGCTATGAATTCTGTTAGTACTACGAGGTTCTGTGCTCCCTAAGGAAAGATATCTGACCATCTTTCTACCTGTAACACATAGAAAGGATAAGTATTTGTTAATGGTGCTCTTGGATTAGAAGAGGCACTAATATTTCCTGTGGTGAAAGCTTTTTTAATATTCTTATCATACTTTGAATTTATAAAAATTTCTCATGGGTAGTTGTGATCTGCTTTAAAGGATCATTTATTAGAATTTTAAAAATTATTATTGTGAAAGAGTTCTATACCATGGCAAGAAAGGACCATAATTTAATTTGCCTAGAATTAACATTCCCTTCTCACAATAGCATTCAACTATGTCTAAGTTATTCTGACCTTAGTTACCCAATTTATAGGATTATTTAAATGTCTTTTCCTTCCTTTTTCTTTTATATTCCCTACTTTTGTTTCATTTACTTTTTTCCTTTCACGTTTCCATTAGGGAGTGTAATGAGGGGGACACACATGCAAATGAAACTTAAGAATTTGGCTTTTGGTGGCGCCTGGGTGGCTCAGTGGGTTAAAGCCTCTGCCTTCGGCTCAGGTCATGATCTCAGGGTCCTGGGATCGAGCCCCGCATCGGGCTCTCTGCTCAGCAGGGAGCCTGCTTCCTCCTCTCTCTCTGCCTGCCTCTCTGCCTACTTGTGATCTCTCTCTGTCAAATAAAAAAAACTTAAAAAAAAAAAAAAGAATTTGGCTTTTGATTCAGTTTTAATAATGTTTAGAGGTTGTCAAAAATAATGTCAAAATCTGGTTTTAGACTTCCTTGGCTGCTGGAAATAGAAATTTTTCTTTTGGTGTCTGCTATACAGGTGTCTAACTGGCTATCATTCTTTAACCTGTCACTGATATGAAAATACACTGGAAATTTGAATAATCTTGTTGGTCTGTCATAGTTGGGACATGAATAGGCTAGGGAAAGGACAATGGGGAAATAAGGTGACATTCCTTGTTGTCAGGAATCCCTAGGTTTTATACTAATTAGCCTTGAAAAATGTGGAGTTATTTGACAGACCAGATGTTTTCAGCATGCCAGCCATGTGTCTCATCAGTGCATGTGCCTGTGTCCGCAGGCAACATTGTTAGATTTTTCTCATTCTATAAACAATGTTCCAAAATATAACTAAACCCCAAAGTATGTTTATCTTTTTGGCTTAATTTCTGGCTTTCTATCCATTCTAAGGTTTCTCTCTAGAGGAACTGCATTTTATTGCACATAGCTCTTCATACCTAATTGCAGTATAAACACCATTCTGTTTACACTGAACCATGTGAATCGTACTGTTTTTGAGTCTGTAAAATTGTAATAAAAGCAACCAAATCACATTAACTATATTTGTACTTTTATTTCTAAATGTAGGGGAAATAAATCTTTCTCCCTTCCATTTATTTGGACTAAGATTTTGATTTTTAGAACATATGAGGTCAAGACATTAAAAAAAAAAAAAAAAGTAAAACCAATCTCTAGTCTTTGGCGTTTGTGGTACTAAGTACATTGGAGCAAGTAGAGCTTAAGTGTCTACTGTGAAATTCATTCTTAAAATCAAAACAGAGCTATCGGTTTTTTATTTATAAGATTGGAACTGAATTTTTCCTATACTAAATATATCATGGGAAGTATGGAAATTAGGAAACTAAAAACATAAGAAAAATTATCACCCATAATGTGTATATCCAAAGGAAAAAAAAAGTCATGGTTAATATTTTTGAATGTATTTTTCTAGTCATTTTCTGTGTACTTATGTATGTGTGTATGCATGTATTTAGTGATATATAGCTCATACATGCACATATATTCATAATTTATACATGTATGCATATTTATAGTTCTGAAAAATGTTATGTTTATACTTGTAAGTTTTATTTTTTGCAATAGCTTTTACACAACAATATTGTAAACATTTTGCTGTCTTTTACTACATGGATGTATCCTGACGTATTTAACCAATTCTTGTTATTAGACATCTAGATTAGTTTTTTATTGACTAATGTAAATACCTACAATTCAAGAGGCTTACATACTTTTGTAAATCTAACATTTCTTTTTAGAATTGCAACTGGTTAGAATGCTTGTTTTGGTAAAATTCTTCAGTGAAAACTTGTATCATTAATGCAAATTTGTTTACCAGAAAGCAGTGAATTCTCATTTATTGAAACCCCTGATAATAATACTCATTATCTTCTAAGAAATCTTTGGGAGTTTGAGTGACAAAATCGCATTTTATTTTGCATTTTTTCATATATCTGTTCACTCCCTCCCCATATATTGGCCTTTTTAATGTTCTTTTGTGATTATTCTTTGTTCATTACTTTTTAAAAAAAACTTAAGTTTATATGTTGTAAATAATCTTTACCAAGTTTTTATTTCTTTATTCTAATTTTTTTAATGTTTAACTTATTTTGTTTATACTTTGTCAACCTTATCAATTTTAGTTTTATTTGTTCTCTTATGCTTACAGAAGTTTTCCTATCAGATAAATATTGTCCCCTTTACTATTCCATTACCAGCAATATTTACTTTTGTATAACCATCAATGTTTCTTTTTTTAAAATCTATTATATCTGATACAATATAGGCACTCCAGCATTTTTATGGTTACTTTTTGGATGGTATATCTTATTCTATCTTTTAGTTTTACCCATTTGTATCTTTGAATCTAAAGTGTGTTTCTTGTAGAGAACATGTAATTGGATCATGCTTTTTAAATCCTGTCTGACATTGTGCCTTTTGATTGAAGCGTTTATTAGTCCATTTACGTTTAATGTAATTATTAATATGGATGAATTTTACTCTTTTTTTTCTATCTTTCATGTCTTTTTGTTCTTATCCTTTATTCTCTTTTTTGCCTTAAATATTTTGTAGTGTACTATTTTAATTCCTCTTGATTTTTTTAATGACATATTTTGAATTATTTTTTCTTAGAGGTTGCTCTATGGATTATAATCTGTATCTTAATGTATCAGTCTACTTCAGGTCAATGCTGATGTAGTTTTGGCAGGATATATAGTAGTGGTTTTGCTTCAACTTAGCTCCACTTCTTTTTTCCTTTTTTGTGCTATTTTTGTCATATATCTGTACATTTTATAAACCCAACAATGCAGTATTATAATCATTTCTTTTAAAAATTTTCTTTTAGTGAAATTAAAAGAAGAAAAGAGAGAGAAATATTTATTTAGTTTTTTATATTTTACATATATTTACTATTTCTTATGCTCTTCTTTCTGTGAATTCAAGTTAGTGTCTGTTGTCATTTCCTTTCTGGCTTCCTTTAGGATTTTTTTCAAGGCAGATCTGGTTGCAAGGAATTCTCGGTCTTTGTTTATCAGGAAATGTATTTATTTCATTTTCGTTTTTAATGGATAGTTGTCAGCTAAAGATTGGTCCAAGGTTTGTGCTCAAACTTGAGCCAGTAAGGTTTCTACCCGTTGTCAGTGGATTTGTGTGTGAGCTATGGAATACCTTAAAAATTCATGCAGTTTTCAAAACAGCCTGAGCTTTTAACTTTCTGCCAGGGCTTCTACTATGTGTGTGCCTGCTGCCTCCTAGTCAGCCAGGGATGTGTGGAGTGCTTAGGCCCTTTTGGGTGTCCTACTGCGTGAGTACACAGCCTCAGTCAGCTAGGGATGAGCAAAGAGCTATTGGGCCCTTCTGTGGGTCTCTTATTTCCATACTTCCCTCTTAAATTTCTGGTTAGTCCTCTATTCTACCCTTTGACCCAACCCAGACTATATTCAGGCCAGGAGAGCTGGAGTAGTTCCCCATTTGTTTATTTGTTTGTTTGTCTGTTTGTCCTTCCTTCCTTAATCTGGAGTGTTCTACTTTTCCTAATAACGCCACTCCCATTGGCTTCTAATGGTGGGGAAGCTGCTGATTTTGAGGACAAGCCAATATAACCAGTGGGAGGGTGGGGGGAACAGAGGGTGGGTGGAGCTGGAGGGTTGATGGAGGTAGCCCCAGGCAAGAACACCACAGAGTTCCATTGTTCAGCAGTTTTCATGAATAAACACTTTTCAATTTGTTCTCCTTTGGTCTATTTCCAGAGCCCGGAAATGGTTGTTGGGACAGTTTTGTTTAGTTTATATTTGTTTTTTGGGTAGAAGATTTGCTAAGCTCTTCCTTGTGCCATAGTTGGAAGTTTAGACTTAGGTATTTTATTTTATAGGATGATTGTTTTGGCATTGATATGATCATTTTGTGTTTTACTTTTTGCATAAGGAATTTCATTGATATATTTTCTAAGTTTTCTCTGTTCTTGGACTAAAATCTTTTTTGATTTTAATTTGTTAAGTCTTTAATGCATATATTAATTTTGAATAATTTGACATTTTTCCATTGATGTTTTTATTGAAACTTAATACTGGATTTGTCTTAATGTACAGCGAAAACTAATTCAGTTTAGAAATTTTACCTGAGGAATACATCTGTGGCCCTAAAGAAGATTGAGTTGAGCTAAAGATGATATAATTCCTTTTACAGGCATTATCCTGCACTGAAAACTCTGGAACATCTAGAGCATACCTATCTGCCTCAAGTAAGCCACTATCGATTCTGCAAGGTGATGGTGGACAACATCCCCAAGCTTCGAGAAGAAATTAAGGATGTTTCTATGTCTGATCTCAAAGACTTTCTGGAGAGTATCCGCAAACATTCAGACAAAATTGGAGAGACTGCCATGAAGCAAGTAGGTCATGGGTTTATGATAGGTTGGCCAGTGACTTTGCTAGTATTCTGTTAAACACGGGTTTCTCTCTGCTAAGTGTCTTAATTGTTTCATGTCATTTTAGGGAAGTCCTTCCTCTTTATGGGAACACATGGTTAAATGTGTTTTATTTTTTTAACAGCAATGAATTACTTACTAGTATATTGCTTTGCTCTGAGAAGTTCAGTAAATATGGATCAATTGTGATGGCTATATAGGGACTTTAAAGGGGTTTTTCTGTTTTTTTAATATTTTCCTTGACTTTGGATATGATTTGAAGCCCAAGATTTTTAAAAGGTCTCTTTCTAGGTAATGAGCTAACTTGTGCTGTAGGTATCTTTGGTTGATTACTTATTATGTAAGCAAGATGTCATGTTATTTATAAATATTTCTGTAATTGTTATTTCTGGTATTAACGGGTATCAACGAAGAAAGTCCTTTTGGGAAATAATGTGAATCATGGTCATAGAAAGGGGATTTATTTACAGCTTATAAGTTAACAAATGTGATAGAAATTTTTAGGTTTTTTTTTTTCTTTTAATATCTTCATCTCTAAGTAATGAAAGCTACCAAGGAATGTCTTGATTTCTTTCTTGTCATTTTGAATAAAAGAGCACTAATGATTTGCGGTGCTGCTTGCTCTTAAAATTTAAATCACATTGATTTTATTAAAATATCTGGATATATCTTATGATGTAGCCTACAATAACAAATAGAAGGCTTGGTTGTTTATGGAAAGTGTTGTTTGGTTCTACCAACAACTATGTTCTTGAAGAAGTCATTTGTAGTTCTTATCATTCTGGGAAGAAGGAGGGAGCACATCACATTTTTGATCTCAGCCTGTCTTGGTAATCTTTCAGATGTCTGATTCTGCAGAAGAGATTTGCGTTTGGAAATTCCTTTCCTAAAGCAATGCAGATACTCTTTCCCCTTCTCTTTTAAATTTTTGTTAGTGTTATACTGTATAATGGAGAACTTTAAAACTAGCTGATGATAAACCTGATTTTTTAGTGGCGAAGAAACAAAATTAATCATTGAAAGTGTATCTTTGTATTACTGGGTATATGTTTTAAGTACAGGAACGAAGGTATTCTGCAAGACAAGTCTGTATTGTGTTTGACAAGTTTTTCTAAACTTTCAAAAATAGGAGAGTATAGTACAGAGTCTCCCTGGAAGCATTCTTTTTTAAAGTTACCTTTTTTTTTTAGGCGTCTGCTTGAGAAATTAACTTCAATTCCTTTTTGGTGAAAGAGATGATTCCATGAAAATATTGTTATTTCACTTAATGTGGATTATCTGGTTTCACCTCTTAATTATCTAAAGAAATTCAGGCCCAAGGCAGGGAAGTGACTTGCTCAAGTTCACACAGCTCATAAAGGTCAGGGCCTGTAGTAGAATTCAAGGTGGGTTGAGGTGAATTTGCCTACCATGGGGCTCAATCTGTGTAAACTATTAGCTATTTGGTATATTTGTGTCATATACAGAACTGAAAAGAACCATCGTGGATTCAGGCCTTTTAATTAACTGATAACCCTTCATTCCTCCTATAAAATTTCATTATAAAGTATAGCTCTTAATTGCATGTATTGTTATCCTATGCTATGTTAGTTGAGATCTTTGAATAAAAATATCTTAACACATTTCAAGATCTGTAGTACCTAAAAAGTAAAGAAAGTGGGAGGGAGAGAAATTATCGT
>CM052885.1:43857175-43897137 GCA_028534135.1 Potos flavus
GTATGTTCGCCTTCTGATTTACTAATTCAGTTTTTAGCATTCTCATTGCTGCTATTCAGAACTTTATCATCATTATTATTTTTAGTTTAGCAACCACAGGTTTGGTTTAAGAAATTTGTTCTTGTCCTTTTTAAAAAAAATATTCTAAGTTGTTTTCTTGAACCGTATGAAAAAATAGGTTTGAAAGTCTTAATACTGATAATTGGTCTGGGCTCTTCTAAAAATTACGTAGGCGATTGTGCTTTTTCATGGTGGACATTTCCCTTTGTCTTCTACCTAACGTATCCTGAGTTACTACATTGATCTCTGTGTGGACTTTGTCTTGGTACTGTGAGATGATGGAAGAAGCTGGTAGATTGGTTTCTTTTGAGGATATAGCAGCCAAAACAAACTACCAGAAAGGCTTCACCCTGATTAAACTTTAATGTGCAAATTAGGCTCAATACTTTTATCTGTTATTATAATCTCAAACTGTTTGCTGTCTCATTTTATCAGAAGATATGTTGCAAAAAATGAGGATGAGCTGAAGGATATGTAGTTTATCCATTCCTCTGTATTCAACGTGGTATATTGTCTCTGGATAAAGCTTTATCAGTAGGAAGCTCTTTGCTTTGATCACATGTGGTAGGCAGAATTCTAGGATGACCCCCAGGGTTCCCGTCCCCTGGTACATGCATCCTGTAAAATCATCCTCCTTGAGTGTGTGGGCCTGGTATAATCAGGTAGACTCTTTTAAAACAGCGAATGGAGATCAGGTATAGAAGTTAGATTTAAAGCTGCAGCAGATGCTCTACAACAGAAGAAATAAACGGCCGAGTTTTGGAGAGGGACCCATGGCATGGAACCATAGGCCGCTAGAGGTGCTGAGAGCTATTGCTAACTGACAGCCAGCAAGGAAATGGGAACCAGAATCCTACAACCACACGGAACTGAATTCTGCCTATGATATAAATGAATTTAGAAGAGGACCCTGAGTTCCAGATAAGACCACAGCTCTGACTGGCACCATGATTTCAGCCTGGTGAGACCCTGAGCAGAAGACCCAGCAAAAAATGCTGAACTCCTGAACCATGGAAACTGAGATAGTAACTGTGTGGTTTTAATCCACTTTTATAGGAATTTGTTATAGCAATAGAAAATTAATATACTCTATTATTTTGGTCTTTTTATTGTTGTTGTTTAAAGATTTATTTATTTGAGAGAAAGAGAGGGCATCGGGAGGAGGGGCAATGAGAGAGGGAGAGAGAATCCCTAGCAGACTCCTTGCTGGGTGCAGAGCCCAATGTGGGGCTCGATTCTCCGGTCCTGAGACCATGACCCAAGCCGAAACCAAGAGTGGGAGTTCAACTGACTCCACTACCCAGGCACCCTCTACCTTTTTAAAAGATTTATTTATTTGAGAGAGAGAGAGAGAGCTCGCAAGTGAGCGTATTTTGGTGTTGAATAGAATTACTTTTTACTAAACCGTACATTTTTATTTTTTATTTTACTAAACTGTATAATGGTATAGTCTAGTTTAAAGTGATGTCTAGCTAGAAGTCTCTGAGTTTTTCATATATCTTCCAGTATACCTATGAAGCTGCAGAAAAGTAAGAAAATAGGTAAGTATGAAAACTAGGAGAGAAGTTCAACCATTTGGTAGAATCTGAGGAGGAATTTTAAAATTATTTGTTCTGCTGTTTATTACCTTGTTGAATTTTAAGTTAAGCAGTCTTGTTTTTACTTTCAAAAAATCTTTCATATTCTCATATATATATATATATATATTTTTTTTTTTTTTAACATGGTGTTGGATTGACAGCATTTAGTGGACCCAACTGTGGGTTCTGCTATGGGAAATAGAACCGTCTGCAAAGTAGGCAGAAAATCCCTACCTTTTATCCTGTCTTGTTTTTTATGTTGGTCTTCTTCCTGTATGCTCCCAAAATACTGTGCATATCTTATTTTAGAATTATCATTTTGGCTTGAAGAGATTTTATAAAAAATGTATAAAGAAATTCTTTGTTAATTGTCTGCTGTTTTCTAGTTTTCCTGTTGACATTGATTTCTGTAATTCACTTGTTATGGAATTGATTTGTGCAGGAGGGAAGTTCTGTATTTCTTATTTTGATTAGTTTGCCTCAGGCCTTGTGAGGCTAAATAACATTTGTAATATAAACATTCTTGGCTAGGTTGATTTCTATGTGAGGCTGTTTAACAAAGGGAAGGATTTATTTACTTTTAAAATTCTAACTTGGCTTTGCTAAATTATATGGGTTATATAACTGTTGCTTAGAAAAGGACCCAGTTGCCCAGAAAGGAGATGGAAGGCTCTTAGGCAGTCTTCCTTTAGTAACTGGTTTTAAAGAAACTGACCCTTGGGTGAGATTAGTTGTCTCCATGGTTCTTTCAACCCTTGACTTTCTTTGGTTAAGTCTTGACTAGCAAAATGTGTTCTTTTATTTATCGTGTAGAACATCTTTTGACTTAGACCTGGCACAGTACTACCAACTGAGTTAACACAGGCCGTGTAATGACTGCCAAGTAAAAGCAGTCTTGCTGTTGAAACCTCTTTTGCGCTGGGTGCTATGCAGTACTCCAGCGGAATATGGTTTTGGGGTCAGAGAAGCTGGTGTTCAGTTGGTCTGGTATCCTTGGATTTGCTTGATACTCTCTTTTCTTCTTGATTTCCGTATTTATATATTTGTACTACTCTTTACTCCTTGGTCTCTGATGATGAGGCTGGCATGGTGGTGGGGTGGGGGAATATGAGAACTGTTTTATAGGGATTCTTGAAATAAGCAGCAATCAGAATAGCTTGCAATCGGAATATGGTAGATGGTCCGGTACTAGGGATTTAGTTTACTATTAAGTCATTTGATAGTTAACAGAATAGATTTTGGAGTCTGAGTTAGACTCCTAGATTTGCCATTTGTTAGCTGTATGACAATGAGCAAGTTACCAAGCATCCCATTCAGTCTTCACAACTCTATAGCAGGAATTTTTAATCTTCTTTTCAAAGATGTGAAAACATTTAGGGAAATCAAGTACTTAGTTCGGTCCCAGGCATATAATAAATGCTTTTAAACAGTTTTTTCTCCTTGCCTTAAAAAAATTATTTGTTATATGTAGTTCTAAAATATTTTGAACTTGATTTCAATTAAAAATCACATATATATTAGAAGACTATTAAGTATAAAACATCAATGTCCTTTTACCAGTATTGAGTTGGGATGAGAAAAGAAAGATAATTTATTTCTTAAATCTCATTTGAAGACAGTATTGCAGTTCATTTTTGAGCTTTCTCTTTTCAGGGTAAAAGGAAACTATAGTGTATGTATATGTGTGCATGTATAATAAACATAATATTTATTTGCTTTGAGTAAGCAAAGCATAGCAGCTTATTAGGAGAAATTTTCCCTTTAATTAAACTTCAGAGAAAATTATCATATGGGTTCTCAGTACAGTTTATGGTTTTGTGGTGTGCTCATCCTAAAATAGAACATGGCTTAGAAAATCTAAAGGAAGAGCAGTTATTACAATACTTACTCCATCTCTTACAAATATATATACACGTGTACGTGCATGCGTGCGCGCGCGCGCGTGTGTGTGTGTGTGTGTGTGTGTGTGTGTAGATTTCAGTTTACTTATCTGTTTTCCCAACCAGCCTGTGGTTTGTGTAAGGACAGAAGGATGGTTTTATTTTTATAGCTCCAGTGCCTTACTAGCATAGTACTTGGGGACAGTAGGTAGTTAATAAATAGTTAATAAATCAGTTAATGACTATTGTGTTATTTGATTAAATTTAGTGTACCTACACCATAATATTTTTCAGGAAAAGACATCTTTTAAAAAATTGTTCTAAGGTATATGCTCTCAGTCTCCAGTTATATTCTTAAGTATATAAAAATGTCTAAAATTGGCTTTTTGGATAGATTTTGACCCTTTCTGAAAGTACTGTGGAGGCACTAAGAGGTTATCAAATTGGCTTGTTAAAAATGTTGAATTCGACATATACATTTATTTTCTACCTCTTCAGACTTGTAAAAACAATAGCTAGGGGCGTCTTGGTGGCTGAGTCGGTTAAGTGTCTGCCTTCAGCTCATGATCTCAGGGTCCTAGTATCAAGAGTACTGCATTGGGCTCCCTGCTCAGCGGGGAGTCTGCTTCTCCCTTTGCTCCTCCTCCCCGCTCATGTTCTTTCTCTCTCTCTCACTCACTCTCTCTCTCTCAAATAAATAAATAGAAATCTTAAAAAAAAATGCAGTTAGACAAGCTGATTCCTTCCCCAGCTTTTCCCCACCAGTTAACTGCCCTATCCCAGCTCTAGCAGAAGACCGGAGGACAGTAGACATACGTTGATGGCAGGGTTACCAAACTAAAAGCAGTGAAAGTTTGTGTACTGAATATTGAGATTCATCTTGCATTTCACAACCCTCTTCTCTGATTTGGTTCCCAGGACTCTAATAGCCAAGTTTATATCCTTCAGGTATGAGATTGGAAGGTACTGTGAATAATAGGATTAGTGCAAGAGAACTGTCTTAAAGGTATGTCCACTGGGTAGTCCCCAAATGGACACGTCAGATCACTTTGAAGTCCACAGTTGACTAGACTGATGTACACGCACAGAACTTTCAGTCAGCTTTTTAGTTTCCCAATTTGAGATATGGGCAGATCACTAAGGGTCAGCAGACATTTGAGACAATCCTCTAACATTACAGTTAGAGGTTAGAACGAACACATATAAAGAAGCAACTTGGAAAGGATTGAGACTGGGCAAGAAGAGGAAAACTAAAAGGCATAACAAAACAATCAATAATGTTAGAAAGATAAGGGAAAAAAATTGTACACAAAAAGAGAAATTCAGAGAGCAAAAAAGAATGTTTAAGAATTAAAAATATACGGGATGCCTGGGTGGCTCAGTTGGTTAAGCGTCTGACCCCATGGCTCGGGTCATGATCCTGGGGTCCTGGGATAGAGTCCCGCATCTGGCTCCTTGCCCGGTGGGGAGCCTGCTTCTCTCTCTGCCTGCTCTGCCTGCTGCTCCCCCTGCTCGTGCTCTCTCTCTCTCTGACAAAGAAATAAATAAAATCTAAAAAAAAAAAAAAGAATTAAAAGTATGATAGCAGAAACATTAAAGAAGGGTTTGGAAAATAAGTGGAGACGATCCCCCAGAAAGAGAGAGAGAGAGAGAGTAAAAAGAAAAAGAGATAGAACATAGGAATAGAAAAGATAGAAAAATGTTAGAGGGTAGGTCCAGGAGATCTAGCGTTTGAATACTAAGTGTTCTAGAAAAAGGAAGCAGAGAGAATGAAGGAAAGGAATTCATAGAAATAACATGGGAAAATTTCCCAAAATTGTAAGACATGAAATTCCAGGTTAAAAGATGCTTAATATAAGGGATGATAATAGTCTTACATCCAGGTATGTTGTGAGATTTCAGAAGCCAGAGGGCAAATAGAAAATCCTAAATGCCTCTAGAGATAAAGAACAGGATTCAGTGTCAAAACGATTTTGGATTATAGCAATACTGGAAGGTAGACTGAAATGGAGCAGTGTCTTTAAAGTTCTAAGGGAAAGCGATTACCCATCCACGTTTCCCTATCTAGCTACACAATACCAAGCAAGTATAAGGGTGGGATAAATATATTTTCAGTAATGAAAGTCTTCAAAAATTTGCTTCCCATACTCCCCCCCGCAAAGATAGGAGATATTAAGGACATAGAAAGCCCAAGAGAGAAGAGGGGCAAATAGAATTTCTAAGATGATGATTAAAAGGGAGGTAGTTGGTTGACAGTGCGGTAGCAGGCAGAAAGTACAACCAGCACAGTCGGGAGCATTTTAGAAAGTTTAAAAGAGGTACCCTGAGAAGGTGAAAGTCATAGAATACTGGGTGTATTTGTACATATTGAGAGGAAATTCATGTATTTGGGGAGAATTTGGGAACAGAGTAATGTTAAGTACATAAAAACTTAGGTAAACTTAAAAATAAGAAAACTTAACCCCTGAAAAAAAGTTACATAAAACAGGGAAAGTGATGATAGTATCCTACAGGGCTTGGCTGTGAATTGTGTTTATATAGTTATAATAAAGGCTGCAAGTTAACTTATCTAATGAATCCATTAATTTATCTCTGTTTTGGAGGGATCGGTGAATGGACACTGCGTGCAGATGTGTGGTGCTGGTGTATTTTGTATGTGAAAGAGACCGAACTAAATCCTCATCTTTCCTGGTGGAACATCAGGAGATCATGCTTAAATCTAACGCACACAGGAAAAGGCAGAAGCAACCCAACGGCCCACTGACAGATGACCGGATAAACAAAATGTGATACATACATATAGTGGACTATTGTTCAGCTTTAGAAAGGAAAGAAACTGACACCTGCTACAACATGAATGAACCTTGGAGCCATGACGTGAAGGGAACTAAGCCAGGCACAAAAGGACATATAATATATGATTCCATGTATATGAGGTTCCTGAAGTAGTCAAATTTATAAAAACAGAAAGTAGAATGATGGTTTCCAGGGCCTGGGCTAGAGGGTTGATGAATTAATGTTTAATGAGGACAGAGTTTCCACTGGGAAAGATGGAGAAGTTCTGAAGATGGATGGTAGTGATGGTTATACAGTGCGAATGTACCTAATGTCATAGGACTGTACTGAAAACTGGTTAACATGGAAAATTCCATGTTATGTATATTTACCATAATTTAAAAACCCTGAAGAATGAGGCAATAGCACACATATGCATGCTAGATAGAGACAGAGGGTAAACTTTGAAAGAGTGGTTGCCTCTGGGGAGCAGGATTTAGAGGGAAGAAGGAGAGGAGGAAATGGTTTCTTTTCATAATAAACCCTATAGAATGATTTGACTGTGTACAACTTAATTATGCATAACTTTGCATATATAACTTAGATAAAATATATTGAATGAAAAAGAAAAGAAATATAAACCATCAGATTTGGAATGCATGTATGGTCGATACCGGTGGACTGGATATGAGGTAGGAAAAATTCCAGCTGTCAGAGTACAAAGAAAGAGTGCCCCTTATTTAAGGGACCACTTATACTTATCTTTATTATTATTGTTTTTTTTCTGCTCTATGTGGGGTAGTAGAGGAGTCCCCATTTTTCAGATTCATAGCTATAATAAGTTGGGGTTGTAATTATGTGTTCGATGTAAGTTAAATTAAGGTCCATTTGGTTCTCTGTTGTGTTGCGTGCCTTATTAAAGAAGAGAACAGATTAAATTTAATATAATGGGCAACATTATATATATAAATATATAATATATGTTTATAAATATAAAAATCTATATATTTTTAAAGATTTTATTTATTTGACAGAAAGAGGGAGAGAGAGAGCACAAGTGGGAGGAGCAGCAGGCAGAGGGAGAAGCAGGCTCTCCGCTGAGCAAAGAGCCCAATGCAGGGCTTGAACCCAGGACCCTGGGATCATGACCTAAGCTGAAGGCAGATGCTTAACCGATAGAGCCACTCAGGCGCCCCTGTAAATATAAAAATCTTGAGGGTGATGATAAAGGTTGAAAATTTGTGATAATCAGAAAGATCTCTTTCCCTTGCCTTGAGTTTTTAAGATAAATATTTACCCCTCTTCAGAAGAGAATATGAATGCTTCGACACCTTCTTTTTGTTGCAAAATAATTGTCACGCTACCCGCCCCTGCCACTTCTGCAGATCCACATGCTCATTTGGCTCATCCTTGGGCATATGTTTTGATGAGTGAGTGAGTGGTCCCCGCGTAGTTTCAGGAGAGAAGGAAAGAGGGAATTAGAACAGTGAAGGAAAACAGTGCTGATAGGCCAGGCTTCCTATAATTGGCTTGGCCTCAGAATCTTGTGGGAAAGAGCCAGTGGCCTCATTATTACTTCATTGGGAAACTAAACTTTCTGTTGAATTTAAAATAAAGGAACATGACCCACACTATGAAGTTTTTCTTGGGTGGTTTGTACAATAACTGAACTTCTTCCATTACAACACTCCTGGGATTTCCTACTCCCCCAAGTATCATGAATAAATGTGGCACACTAATGTGGAAATGAGGTTCAGTTCACTGAACTCACTTTTTGACTTGAACTTGAGACCAGTACTTTAGATCTGAGTTATGAGGTGGAAATAAATTGATCTTACTAACAAATAAGATGCTATCTGGTTATTTTTTTATTATGTAATTTAACCTCTGAAATATGCAAGGGTATGAAAGAAGTTATTTAAAATGATGCTTTAAGTATAATATAAGAATACACAGCCTAAGTGCTGTTAAACATTACTATATGGGGGCCTAAGAACAGCTACCTTATTATCAGATAAAGTTTATATGTGGTCAGGGACAGTATCTGTCTACCTTTCTAAAAGATAAATGGAAGCAGAATGTATTTTTCATCTCATCATTGGAATGACCTATTAAAGCTTATGTTTAAAGGTAGTGATCTCTCATTACAGGTCCGAATAAGCTAGTATTCTTGTGTTATATCTGTTTATAAAGTTACTATCTTACTTTGCTTGTGTATAGATGTTTTTTCAAGTCAGATGTAACTTCATGATTGAAATATAGAATAAATATTTAAAAGCAAAGACTTACTTCCCTTTTACTTTCTACCTCTTTATATGCTTAGGTGTCCCCTGCTTTTTCCCGTCTCCCTTTCTTTTTCCTCTTTCTGAGTTCTAGAAATCCTGCTTCCAAGACTTCAGGATTCAGCTTCTTCCTAAGTAGGCTTACATGCTGACCACCCCAACTGGTATCTTTTATTTTTCAAAAATCAACTATGGTACAAGATTTAAAACCATAATAGAGGGATGCCTGGGTGGCTCAGTTGGTTAAGTGTCTGCCTTTGTCTTGGGTCATGTTTAGCTGTATGGATGATGTTCCTTGGTCTAAAGAACAATTCCAAGTATGATGTTTTTGGAGGGTTTAAATTCAAGGGTAAGGACTAATCAGTTCTGTTATTCCCAGATCTCAGATTTTCCTGATATTCTGATATATCTTCACTACTAATTCTAATTAGATTAGATAAATTCTAATGCCTAATCTGATATCAATACAGTGAAAAGTATACAAAGCAAAGAAGGATGGCAGGGGTTTGTTTTAAAATGGTTGTAAATCTGGGACACCTGGGTGGCTCAGTCGGTTAAGCATCTGCCTTTGGCTCAGGTCATGTTCCCGTGGTCCAGAGATGGAGTGCCGCATGGGGCTCCTTGCCCAGTAGGGAGCCTGCTGCTCCCCCTGCCTGCTGCTCTCCCTGCTTGTGCAGTCTCTCTCTCTTTCTCTGACAAATAAATAAATATAATCTTTAAAAAAATTGTTGTAAATCTTTCCCATTTTTTACTTCAGTGCGATTAAATATCCTTGGACCCTGCCGGCAGATAGTAATTTATTGTTTGAATTCCATCTTGAATTTGGTGAGTGCTTTCTCACATTTAGTTTGTCTCTATCCTATGTTTAGATCTAATTAATATAATTCTATAAAATAGATCTCACAGAGCATGATGAATATATCTGGTCATTTCAATTGTCTTTTATTAATACTTTCATTGGACTAGCAGGGATTATTATACCTAAAAAAATTAGGTTTCTTATGTAAGTGACTATAGAAGTTACTGTAACATTATATAAGTAAAATTATGAGTTATAAAATATTATAATCAAAGAGGAATTAACACCAAGCAAAGCTACTTTTATGTTAAAAAGATTGTATTTCATTACAATGGTTAAAAGAACACATTGAGATAGTGGTCTGAGAATGTTAGACCCTTTAATAGATTTAGGATCGGAAGAGAGGAGACTGGTTCCATTGCCGACACTCTCAAGGACAACAGGCATTTATTTTTATGAACCTGACTTGCACTAATTGAAGACTAGGGGAGGTGATGCCTTCTTTTATCTTCATCATGCAGTTTTACTGATAATGCAGCCTATAGAGCAGCAATCAACCCTCTTTGTGATAATTTTTAGAGAAAGTAAACTCATGTCTATTCCTGATCAAGTCTTTCTTGAATGGATGCCTGGGTGGCTCAGCCGGTTAAGTGTCTGTCTTCGGCTCAGGTCATGGTCTCAGGGTCCTGGGATCGAGCCCTGCATTGGGCTCCCTGCTCAGTGGGGAGTCTGCTTCTCCGTCTCCCTCTGCTGTGCTCTGTCTCTCAAATAGATAAATAAAATCTTTTAAAAAAAAGTCCTTTTTGTAGAAAAACTTGTAGTATTTTCAATATTAAAGGCATAGGTTTGGAGTCAGAAAAGCTGGGTTAAAACCTGGATCTATCACTTACAACATGACTGAACAAAACACTTAACCTAGGCCTTAGTGTGCTCTTTTATTAGTAAGGGTCAAATATGATGATGTATGTAAAGTACTTAGCACTGTGTCCCACGCAGCAGGTACTTAATAAACATGGCATGTTAGGATGTTTGTGTTTCGAGAGCTGTGTAATTTTATCAGGTAATTGAAGTCTTCACTGGGGTACCCCGGATACTGATAGCCTGATTCCAGCCGGGTCTCCATCTCTCCATCTTCTTAGTAAATGTTTGCAACTGCATTTTTCCATGAGTGTTTTTAAACAAACTAATCTGGGAAAGCATGAACCACCACTTTTGGAGGGGGAAAATTGTTTTTTAACCTTAAGAGGTTTTCCTTATTATTTTTAGGCTTCAGTGTTAATAAATGCAGTGTTTTATTTGTTTCTGTTTTTTTACTTTATTCGTTAATGATTGCTTTCATGTCAGTGAGAAACCAAACCCTATACCTGTTTATTTTTTATTTTTTTTTATTTTTTATTTTTTTTACACCTGTTTAAATAAGCAATTCAGGTCATAGAAATTAGTGAGACTTATATGGATCTTTATTTTGTTGTTGGAAATTTGATTTGGGGCTCTTAGCCTCTCTACAGTCTCCTCAAATAACTTCACTCTGCATCTTGTGATTGTATTTCTCAGTTACTAGATTGACCTGTACGCTGAATTCAAAGCATTTTCTTATCTCCTTCTGTGCCGATGGTTTTTGGTATGAACATGACAGTTTACTGGTGTGCTTTACTCTCTTTTCAGCATCCCTAGACCCCAGCCACGTTTTGCAGGGCGTAGTGGAGCCAAGTCTGAGGTTTGGATCTAGAGCATTCCCTAAATCCCTGTGGTGTGTCCTTTGACCTGGGTGATAGCTTTTACTGGCCCTGGAGAAATCCAGTTGAGAATTCCTGGGATTGTTGTATTCTCAGCAAGTGCTTTATTCTTGTCCTCTGCCAGATGTTTTCTTTACTGAACACAAAAACTCCCATCAAAATAATGCTCAGGGAACTGAAATGTGAGGGGGGAAAAAAAGAAAGGAAGAAAGAGGAATATTCAAACATATTCAGGAGGGCTAGAGAAACCGACCTAAGGATGTTCTAGAACACGAGGACTCTAGCTTAGTTGTATATTCTTACATCCTTCTAGATTTCCCTAAAACTGTAAAGTTTTAGCAGGTGATGCCGAAGTGGTTAAAATTTTTTTTAAAATTTACATACAATAATTTTTTTCTTTGGTGTACCTGAGTTTTTTTTAAAAAAAAACATGCATAGTTAGATTCACGTGACCACCATTCCAAACTGGATATAGAACACTTCTGTCACCTCTCTAAATTCCCTTGGGCTGCCCCTTTGTAGTTAAACCTTCTCTCTACCCATAACCCCTGGCCATCGCTCATGACTTGTATCAAAATATAGGATAGGAAGTATATCAAACAGGTAATGAGGACTACTGGGAACTTTAATTATTGCTCAGCTCCTCACTGATTGGAAATGTGGCGTTTCACTTACTCCCTTTTGTTTAGGATCTCAGTAGAGAAATAAACCTCAAACCAAAACACAGAAAAGTTAAAATTTCCCAATTAAATAGGGACAGATCATCACCCAAGTTGTTGCTTTCTCTAGGCCTGTGCAGTTCTAAGCTTTAGAGGCTTTGTGACCTTCGAACCTGACTACTGGGATGGATTCTTTCTGTCTTCATTAGAAGGTGAATGGATTCGTAACTGCTCCAAGATGGCTAGGGAATGTAACACCTTGGACAAGGAAGTGTGAGAAGTGCTCAGATCATTAGAATTGAATTTTTTACTCATAGACTCTTTGTTCTTTGTGAGAGACTACAGACCAAAACAATGAGCAAGAGTTTATACTGTGAGCTGAAAGTTTTCAGTTGGCTACATTTTATTTGTTTTGAAAGCTTGCAAAAAAAGGTTGTTTTGTTGACAAATTCAGGCTACTTTACCTTCCTGACATACTTTTCTAATTGCACATGTATAGCGAATTTAGAACAGCTTTCAATTATTACTTGTGTGTGTATGTGGAGGAGAAAATTCTCTGCAGATTAGGGCATTTGTCCGGGGGGAAGGAAAAGGCTTTGTCAGGTTCTGGTGCCTCCTCGCACGTGTGTGTGTGTTTGCTTAAAATCAGAAGTCAGCCAACCATTGAGGCCTCTGAGTGTGGTTAGCCGTGAGAATAGTGATAATGGGTGTTTATATAAATGTTTAATTCTTTGGGAATTTCTAAAAATTGGAAAAATATTGTTTTAGAAATCAAAGTGGCCTTTCAGGGGAGATGATTTGCGCTCTGTATCAATGAGATGTTAATGAGATTGGGAAGGAAGCAGAAAATGTAAAAGGGTCCTTATTTTTGAAAATGGTCATGCAATGCCAGGGCTTAGGTGTGTTCTGTCCTGTAGCACACCACTATGAAGAAAGTGGACTGTAAATCACAGGGGACCCCCTTGCAGAATGCTAGGTAATAAAAGGGATCTGGGGCAGGTGTTTGGAGGAGGGGACCCTGTAGCCAGGATAGAGTTCAGGAAGTAGAACTAAGGTGATAGTCATTTCTTGGCATTTTTCAAGGACATATGTCTGAATTGGTTTCATTTTTTCGTTCCAAAGAATCTATCTCACTACTTCGTACACGCTAGGCATTTGGCAAATTCTTGTTGTATAATACTACATAAACTTCCTTTTCCCTTGGCAGAGCACTTTTGCAATTAAGGACAGGGAATCTATATGGATATTATTAAAAGTTTTCATATTTTCCTCCTTTTTTTAGGCTATTAATTTTGTGTCAAAACCTATGACCGTTCTATTCAATGTTGATCTCTGAAGATGCAATTTATCTTTGAAATCCTAGGTAAAAGTTTTTTGCTCAGGTGTAATTTTATCTGGATTCTCTTCCAGTGAGTTTTTCTCCCTTCGATATAGTAGTGCATTTTTTTTTTTTATTGTGGTAAAGTATATATAACATAAAATTTGCCTTTTCCATCATTTTTCAACGTGCAGCTTTGTGGCATTAATAAGAACATTCACGTTGTTGTGTGACCATCACTACCATCCATCCCTAGAACTTTTTCATCTTCCAGAAATGAAACCCTGTAACCAGGGAATTTTAAGCTTGCATTCTGTGCTCAAGTACCGATTGAACAAATACGTCTTTTGTATGTATGTTGAGGAACTCATGATCGCTTTATAGGGAAGAAAATGAAGCAAAAAAGACAAAACTGGAATTCACACAATAGCCTTTTAAGCAGGTTGTAATTCTCAAATTTTGTAGATAGGTTTTTCTGTTCTTCAATTTCCTTAAAATTTTTGTTCGAAAGCAACAACTGGGAGTTACCCTTAATCTCTTAGTCTTTGCAGTCTGTACGTGTGTGTATTTCTGTGGTCTTTGTATCTAACAAGATATATAGAAATAGATCTACCTTAGATTTGTGTTTAGTGCCACTACTCGCTCACTTGAACCATGGTGGTCTTAATCTACTTTTGAGAGCTCTACTGTCCTTGAATATGGTAATTTTATCCTGGTGTCAGAGAATTTAAGGATAAGTAAAGGAATACCTTTTTTTTTTTTTTTTCAGCCCTATAATCTTATTTTTTGATTTAGGCTGAAGTCTGTTATTAATTTGTACCTTTCCTTTATTTCTAAATAAACCATATGAGAAAACAAGCAAACGCCAGAAAATAGTACAGCCTGCTTCCCAGCAGAATGACTTTAGCTCGTCTTAGTCAGCTAAACATATGGCTCTCCCTGCTGCCCTGAAGAAGAGGCTATGGCTTCGCTGGGCATGTGTTCTGTTTGCCTTTTCTGGTAGGTCTTCAAGCGGAGTTGGTCTTTCAACATTGGAGAAGAGAAGATCTATAGGGATAGTTCATAGACATTTTTGGGACATACACCTTTTGAGAATCAAATGAAAGCCACGAATGCTTTCCTTAGAAAAATTATTGTGTGAATGCAAATTTTTTATGAAATGTCAAGGAATGTAGGCAGTCTCTGAAATGTATCCAATTATATATCCCTTGTGGGAGCCATCCGAATTACTAAGGTGCAGTATCAGTGTCAGATTCAGTAATATATTCTGGGATGCTCCCTTTCTAGTTTATGATTTGTGAAAATTACATAGTAGAAAGGATTGACTAGAAAAGTTATAGCCATCTCAGAGTTTAATTTTGTATCATTAGTGAAAATGGATGCCATCTTCCCCAACATATTGACAAGTAGTTTCAAGGTGTTGATAATCTTTTCTGAGTGGCCCAGTTTAGATAGTAGATAGCTGTCAGGGAATAAGTTAGCCTATATTTTATTTGACTGTGTAAATTGGATAAGATTATGTGCCATACTTGAGTTTGGCTATGACTTCTCATGTATGTATGACCCGCTCTTCCCCCCTCTCCTTATTCCTATTGTGTGGGTAGTACAGAAGAAATAGAGAAGGGCATGGGACGCCTGGGTGGCTCAGTTGGTTAAGCGGGTGGCTCAGTCGGTTAAGCATCTGCCTTTGGCTCAGATCTTGATTCCAGGGGCCTGGGATCGAACCCCGCATTGGGCAGCAGGGAGCCTTATTCTCTTTCTCCCTCTGCCATTTCCCCCACTTGTGCTCTCTCTCTCTCTGTCAAATACATAAAATCTTAAAAAAAAAAAAAAAAAGAAATAGAGAAGTATAAAATGACAAGGAAAAAATGTTCTAATATTGACTTGAAATAGCTAGAGATAGCATAGTATGAGTAAGCTTAAATTTGGTATTCATTTAAATATTCTGTAAGACACAAAAGAGGTGAAGACTTCATCTTTTTCTTTACAGAGTCAATGCGCCTTTTTCTTTATGGATGACCTTGCCTTTTAACCAATGTCACAGAGAAACTGAATACTCTTAACGCAGAAACTCTCTTGGCTTTCAGCACTGTTGTTCCTCAACTATCTGTATCTCCACCATTCTTTATTGCTTCCGCTCTACTCTCAGAAAAGAGGCTGTTCCTCCTGTTCAAGGCTATTCATTCCACTCCTGCTCAGTCTCATTTCTTTATTCTGTCAGTCATTCCCTCTTACTTCTCTTTTTTTCAACCTTTCCCTTTCAGTGACTCTTTCCACTTCATACTTGACATGCTTGGGTCTCCCTTTCATGGGCCGTATCACCTCAGGCCCTCTTCCCATCACCACACCACCCTTCTCTTCCACATTTCCTGTATCCTTGAATGATGTCACTGTTTATCCGAGATAGAAATCTGCCATGATAAGAAAGTTGGTAGTTGTGTAGTGATCTAAATGTAGCGAGTAGTATAGCAAATAAAAGGTTGTGGAATGGGGAGGAGTATATATAATATTGCAAAGTGAAAATGCATTGTATGGGACGCCTGGGTGGCTCAATCGGTTAAGCGGCTGCCTTCAGCTCAGGTCATGATCCCAGGGTCCTGGGATCGAGTCCTGCATTGGGCTCCTTGCTTGGCAGGGAGCCTGCTTCTCCCTCTGTCTGCTCTGCTTGCCTCTCCCCCTGCTTGTGCTCTCTTTCTCTCTGACAGATAAATAAATAAATAATCTAAAAGAAAAAAAGAAAATGCATTGTATTAGTAAGAGCAAAATATGAGAACTATGGAGATTCCTACTTCTGGGATGGTTTGGAACTTATAATGCCTAGAAATAGAGGTAGACTAGTTCGCTGTTGAAGCTCTTTGATCAGCTTTACTACGTGAACTAGTGCATGGCAGCTCACTAGAAATTGTCAAAGATTTTGACACTCTTACTTCAAAAGAACTTGAACTTTTATACCTATACCTGTATATTTATATTTATAAATTATATATGTGTACTACTTTCATTAACTCAGTGGTTCTAAACTTTTTGGGTTGTGGCCTGCCTTTAAAAGTAAACATTTTTGTGTATATATCCCCCTCATAAGTATTTATTATTTATTTAAAGTCATACATACATGTACTACTCTCATTAGTTACTATCTTAGAGCAGGAGATATATGTAGAGAGAGATCCATTGTTAATAATGCATTTGGATCTTCTTTTCAGATAGTCTTCTAGATAATTCTAATTTTGGAGGGGTTACTTTCTGTCAGATGTGCCTCGATCATCCTTATATTTACTGTACAGTGTATTAGACATGGGGCTCGTACCAGGAGTATTAGTTATCCATGGCAGTTTAACAAACCACCCAAAACTTAATGGCTTAAAATAATATGGTTATTATTTCTATGTTTCTGTGGATCAGGGCTTGAGGCTAGGCATAGCTAGAGAGTTTGTTGGCCTCACCTGGAATCACGCACGTGGCTGGCTGGCAGTTGGTGCCAGCTGTTACCCTGGTTCTCTGCATGGACTCTTACCCACTAGTAGGCTGAACTGGCTTCCTCATGGCACGGTGGTCTTCTGGTTTAGACAGAAAGAGCTGATGCTGCTAGGCCTCTTAGGACCTAGACTCCAGAGTTATTATTATTGTTATTTTTTAAGATTTTATTTATTTATTTGACAGAGAGAGAGATCACAAATAGGCAGAGAGGCAGGCAGAGAGAGAGGGGGAAGCAGGCTCCCTGCTGAGCAGACAGCCCGATGCAGGGCTCCATCCCAGGACCCTGAGATCATGACCTGAGCTGAAGGCAGAGGCTTTAACCCACTGAGCCACCCAGGCGCCCCTAGACTCCAGAGTTTGACCACGTTTGTCACATTCTCTTAGCCGAAAGCAGTCACAGAGCCAGTCCAGATTCGAGAAGGTGGAGAAATGGTTTCCGCCTCTTGATAGGAGAAGCAGCAGTGTCACTTTGCTAAGGGGCAAGCGTACGGGAGGCATGATTCCCTGGGGACCAGTATTGTAATGGTCTTATCACACTAGGATGAAGACAGGTATTAACCCTGCTCTTTTCTTGTCATTTGCATGTACTAGCATTATTAATATTATTTTCAAACTACAGTTTCTTGCTAGGAATACGTTAAAACCATTTGTCCATTTTCTACATTTGTCCATTTTCTACTAAAACTAGGTAACATAATCTAATTTTAACTATAAGCACATGCAATCCACAATACATCACACAGAATGGAAAGAGAATCAAGTGAGAGTATTAGTATCAATCACTCTGCACTATCTTTCCTCACTATAGTATTTTTTTTTTTTCAAAGTAGGCACCACGCCCAGTGTGGAGCCCAGCGTGGGGCTCAAACTCACAACCCTGAGATCAAGACCTGAGCTGAGATCAAGAGTTAGGTGCTCAACTGACTGAGCCACCCAGGCGCTCCCAAATTTTCTGAAATTCCACATATGGTACACAACTTTTTGACATGCAGAGAATGAGACTGTCAGTGTCATTTCTTAAACCAAATGCTAGTAAAGCTTAGTTTTTTTTTTTTAAGTATTTTATTTATTATTTATTTGACAGAGAGAGAGAGAGAGAGAAAGAGAGAGAGCGTGAGCACAAGCAAGGGGAATGAATGGCAGGCAGAGGGAAAGGGAGGAGCAGGCGCCCCGCTGAGCAGGGAGCCCGATGTGGGGCTTGATCCCAGGACCCTGGGATAATGACCTGAGCCGAAGGCAGATGCTTAACGACTGAGCCACCCAGGTGCCCCCCATTTTTTTTTTTTTAAATGAAAAGAAGTACAAGTACTGATGGATTGTTGTGCATAGCCTTGGGGGATAGATGCGCCCCACCTTGGAGACCCTTGGTCTAACTGATGTGGAACAGTTACGTGCCACTCTGTGGCACCGGTATGCCCTTTAGTGTCAGCGCTGACAGAAGTCAGTGATTCAGCATGATGTTCTTACGCCTGTACTAGACTAAGCCATAGAGTCCTTCTTGATACAGTGACCAAGGCTATGCTTCACAAACACATCATAGATGGTACAGGAGATAAAATGTGTTCTTATTCTGGTTGTAAGAGATTAATTTCACTTGCGGAAGAGGCAGAGCGTTCATGTATTTCATAGTTGGCATTTTTGGAAAGATCTCAGCAGCAGTATATGTGTATGTATGTATATGTATTTAGGGTTTATATGAGGGCGTTGGGGAGATT
This sequence comes from Potos flavus, assembly GCA_028534135.1. Classification (NCBI taxonomy): domain Eukaryota; kingdom Metazoa; phylum Chordata; class Mammalia; order Carnivora; family Procyonidae; genus Potos; species Potos flavus. The sequence continues at coordinate 43,875,457 of CM052885.1, forward strand.
ATGGCCTTCCATCTCTACTTTAGTAATTTTTTACACTATCAATGGCAACCTTCTTTTGGTATCCATATTCAAAAGAAAACTTCTAAGAATATTTTCATATATTTTTAACTTGTGTTTAGACAGGAGATGAGAGCAAGTGTTTATTTCCAATGTATGAGATTTGTTTTAATTCTCTTCCCTAAAAAACTCAGTTTACAGACGCAGTTTCCTGGTGTATGTGAGTTTACTTATATGAGTTCTTTAGCTTTTGATACATGCTTATCCTATTGTACTGTTGGAACATTGAGCTTGTACTAAGGAGTTTACTTCTTGAGCAGCCTTGGTAAAATTCTAGTGTACTCACAGCTACTTCTCTGGTAGCTGTGCTTTTCTGTGTCCTGCTAACTACAGAGAATGCTTCTTCCATGCAGCCAGCAGGATTAGCAAAGAGCCAAGCTGAACCCCAAAACATTCAGCCTTTTTTCCCGCTTTGACCCCATAACCTCTCCTTTGGTTGGCAGTGTGCTGGTGTTGACAGTTCTCCTGGTTCAGCCAAAAGTGAAAGATAATTGCTTGTGGAGTCACGGCTGGGATTGTATGTGTTTTTGTAGCAAGCACCCCCACCCCCATCCCCAGGCAAAGCTTTGGATCTGGTGCACATTTCAAAGCATGTGTTAAACTTTATGTGATACTGATTAAAATGGAGGGCTCCAGGGTGAATTGGCAGAGCCCCACAACTGCATCTGCCAAATGACATACAGAGAAATATCTTGCTACAAATGGAAGGGCTGAATTCTGTCTATCTTAGCAGTATGCAAGCCTGCAGACGGAAAGGTGACTGTGGGCACGTGTGCATACACAGCCTGTGGAAAATCCAGGATGCTTTAGCCACTCCTTGGTTCCTTTGGCATTTTAACAGTAAAGAAAGTCTTTTCATTTTCTTTCTCCTTTAAACAACAACAACAACAGCAAAACCCATATGGAAACAATAGTTCGCATTACACTGTCCTCCAGTGTGCCATTCCCACTGAACACTTATTAAAAACCTAACTTGGACCGAAAGCACAGAGGTAGAAGACTTACCTACCTTCTGTAGCTAGATTTATGGGTCATTGGGATGAGATCTATGAAGTTCATTCTTGAAGGAAAGACGCTTTTACAGAGCAGATATGTTTGTATCCAGAGCTTTTTAGGATCAAGGTTTCCTAGGATTTCTCTCCAAAAAGATGTATGTCTTTTTATCATAAGCATAGATCAGGTCTTCCTCAAAGGCAACATACACAACATTAGTATCTCCAGTCTCGATTCCTTAGACATCTTGCCCTGGGTTAGGATAGAGAGATTGTCTGTCAGTTCTTTAAAGGAAAGTTAGACATTTTTTAAGGAAATGTAAGGAACGTAGAGGATAGAGGAGTAAGAAGGATGAGTGGTCCATGTGTTATGGCAGGGAGACAGAATGGTTGAAGAAATTGCTGGGAAGAGGGGAGTGAATAAAGAAAGATGAGCTAGCCTTTTAATTCATGGGTGAACGAGGGGGAACAGATAGAAGATTAATGATCACAAAGTGTGGAGAGGGTATGAAATAGCAATAAAAAGTGGCCACTATTATGTTGATTTATGGATTTAAATAACCCCGCCCAACACTGATGTATTTCGCACAATCATTCCCTGCTCCAGAGAATGAATAATTGTGTGATCCCTTGCAGCATTCGTTTTTCTAAATGGCCCAAAGGTAGCTTTGGGAACTCCCCTCAAGACTTTGTTTTTATTTAGATTATATTGAGGCAGGGAAGGCAAAGAAACTTCATACAGAGGCATAGATAAAGGCAAAGAAAGAGCGCTGTGTACAGCAGGTCCTGGACTGGGATAACAAATGTATTTTATTGTTCAGAACTTGCTTTTAGAAACTCGATGTTAAAAAATAATGCAAACCTTATACATATGGATATATTCCAGTTTTCCAGGTGAGGCCATCAGATCTGTTTTTAAGTGTTTTCTACGATGTGTATCATATTTCTTTGTTAAATCAGATTTCTTCCTCTCCTCCTTCTCCATCTTCACTCTTTTGAAATGAGGGTGGAGAAGGTGCAGGGAACAGAGAGAAAATGCTGCCTGTTAGCCTGCCATTTTGGTTTTTTTGTTGAATTTCATAGAGTTTCTTTTTTTTCCTCTGGAAAAAGTGTTCCAGTCATGAAGATACTTGCTTCTGAAGTGGATTTTTGACTAAACTTTTGTTAAGAGTGGTTTAGGGTTGGGAAGTCGATAATCTGTTTTTCTCCCTTCTAGAGTCCTGGTTGGATCAAAATAGGATTTGCCCTGAGGATATTAGTATGGACTTCCTGTAAAAAAAGGTTTGAAACCTAGCATTCCACTTAGTTTCTTCTCCTGGGCTTTTGTAGAGTATTTTGCACAGAGCGGAAAACGCAACTGGAATGTCGTCAGCCACTGAATCTTAGTGAATGTCACTTATTTCCAAGGACCATCTTAGGGTTTCAGATGGGTCAGTTACTGAATGGAAGTTGCATATTCTGTAAAGCAATCTTAGTTGGTAAGGGATACTATTAAAAAAGAAGAGGAGGATCCTCCCCCCTTCTTTGTGTAGTGAAAGTTGTAAAAGAGAAGGAAGAATAATAAAAAAGGCATTTGGAACTGGGCAGTAATCACATAGTATTCTCCTTAAATAATACTTCACCTTATAATTTATTTTATGTGTGAAAGATTATCCTTGTTTAGTAATATCTCAGAATTTGAATACAGTTTTTAAAAAATGTCAAGATTAATATCTTGATGTTTTACACGTCAGTAATTATTTCAATCAACAAGTACCTATTGAGTGTATTAAAAACAAGTCAGTATAGTATATGTCAGATGGTGCTATTTGCTGTGGAGAGAAATCAAGCAGGGAGTCGGGAGGTTTGGCTGTTTATTTGGGGCTAGGTAAGGTCTTCAGTCTTTTGGTGTTTTAAGGCTAGATACTTACAGATTAATTTTTATATCTTCAAGATTGACTGTCTTTTCACATCAACTGAAACTCAACATTTTCTTAGAGTTTGGGGTATCTTTGGGTGGCAGCACTTAATGCTTCTGCTTCTTCAATAGCCCAGATTCAGACTATAAACAACTATTTATTAAGTAAATGGGTATCCTTGCTTTCATAGTAGTTTTGGCTAGTGCAAAGCCAAATACAACAGCAGGTCCCCAAATAATAGTATCCGAATTTTTTCTTTTGAAGAGGTACTTGAATCTTCAAGATTAAAGAAGTTTTTTTAAAAAAAAACACAAGTTTTTATGCGTTATAAATTGATATATTAAATCAGAAGCAGATTTGGATGCTTTTCCTGTTTTTTTTGTTTTTCGTTTTTGTTTTTTTCAGTCGACAGCTTTGATAAGCTAACTCATCTTTAGCCAACTTGTCAGTCAGGTTGGTTAGGCACATTTGTGTTCTACTATTTTATTTCTGGGCTGGTAAGTTTCAAACTTTTCAGTCTTTTGGTTGACACTTGTGATTTTTACTTATTTTACCCTATACTAGGGTTTTTGGGATGGATTTGTTGAGCCCCCTGAAGTGTTTTCAGATTTTGTCCCTGTATGTGTATGTGCATTGTCGTGGCTCATAACTCTCATGGATTGTCACGGCAGTTTCTGCATCAGTCCAGGTTCAGTCAGGGGAGCAGAACCCCTAGGAGAGTGCTTATCGAGTTCCCACCGTTGCATATGGCCACTCCTTGAGCGGGACTGTTATCTCTGTGTCGGATGCTGGAGTTTGAAGTCCATATGGAAGGTAGTCAGAAAGGAAGGCACATTTAAATAAGGGAGAGCAAGGACAAGCTGGAAGCCAGGAGGATGGCCTGAAGCTCATGGTCATTCTTGCTGCCGCTGGTCTTGATGCGGGTAAACTGCAGGAGAAACCAGTGCCCTGCATCTTGGAGTCGAATGCACACCTGGTCCAGGAGAAGCTGAAGGAGGATCTGGGGGAAGTGGAGCAATTGCAGGTATGGCTGCTGCCCGAGGTCGACAAGCTTAACTAGCAGATAAGTGCAACCTGTGTGAGCTACAAAATGGCTGCTGCTTCCTTGCTCCTCTCTAAATCTTGCATGAGACTCTCTCTTGTGCTTCCCCCGCAACTGGGGGGAATGGTTGGAAATGGAGTTTGGCCTAGCCAAGCTGACATGTTACAACTATGTGTCTACGATTCCAGGACGATGAAGAACCATTACTCCATAGCAGGGGTCAGAACGGTAGCCTGTGGGTAGACCACCTGTTTTTGTAAGTAATGTTTAATTGGAACACAGCCATACTAGTTGGTTTTCATATTGTCTCTTTTTGTGCTGCCAAGGCGAAGTTCACTCGCTGTAATAGTCCCCGTATGGCCTCCAAAGCTTGAACTATTTACTGTCTGGCCCTTGTAGAGCAAGTTTATTGACCCTTTCTCTGCAGGAACTAATAGTCTTTGGATCGCCGAGAACTCCCATCTAGAAACACTTCTCAGAAGCTCTAGTCATTGTATTTATCCTTAGGAAGCCTTGTTACTTTCTGTTTTCTTTTTTGCAAGCATTCCTGTTAAAATTTTATTTTTCTTTACCTATATATTTTTAAGTTTTCTGAAATATTAACTGCAAATTGAATTAAAGTTATTTATAAAATATTGTTGATTGACCTTTTTAGAGCTCTGTAAATTCAATTGCATGTTCACCCTGGTTTTTTTCTGTAAGCTTTATAGCTAACTATATTGTGTGTTGATTTTTTTTCTTTTAAATTCAATCCCTCATTTTATTGTTAAAGTGGATGTATTAGTTTCCTAGGGCTGCTGTACATAGCACCACAAATAAGGTGGCTTAAAAAAAAGAAACAATAGAAATTTATTCTTTCATAGTTCTGGAGGCTAGAAGTCTGAAATCCAGGTGTAGGCAGGGTTGCTAGCTTCTTGGGAGCTCAGAGAGAGAGAATCTATTCATTGCCTCACTCCTAGCTTCCGGGTATTCAAAGTGATGGGTCTAGGGAACGTTGAGGTTGCGTTTACCTTTCAGAGATTTAATGTTGCAGCCAGGTATAACTTCTAGTTTTGGTAACTTAATGGTGAAATAAAGCAATGCACCTTCTGGCCAGCTGCTTTGGGCTAAAATTCTTAGATCCGGGAATTGGCACAATTAATGTGAATGTAAAAGTTAGCAAGCAGTACATTTTGAAAGTTGAAAATGGGAGCCATGAGTTTAACTTTTAATTTTACCTCCATTTACTTTTGGACCTAATGCATCACTTCGTTGCTTTGGAGTCATTTTCTCATTGGTGAAATAGGGGTGGTCAATGTTTATCTCCAATACAGAGTGATGAAGTTAGTGCCATTAACCAAAATGATGTACAGCTTTAGCTAGATAATTTTGTCAAAGTGCTTGGTAACATGGGGGCCCTTTCACTTACTACTAGATTATTAGCTTTCTGAAAGACAGGAAAGCAAAGGATTCAAGAGTGAACCTACAAGAAACAATTTCTTACATTGGATAAGATAGTGATAAAAGAGCTCAGTTATCATCATGGACATAAGCGGATGCTATTGGCACCCTGTTTACGTCCCTTCAGCGCTTATCCTTTCAATGCATGCTGACCAAACCTCCAGTTGTCAGCACCTGTATGTTCTTGCCTCAAAACTTTCTTTGGATGCCAGAAATGGGGAATTAATGCCAGTTTTCTGCCCTTCCTCCTGCCCTAGTGACTCTCAATCAGTAACTGATGGAAGCTGGTTTGTAAATACCTCAGCTCCTTTGCCCATCAGGTGGGAGGTTGGTAGAGAATACCTCTGAGGTAAATGATACTGTTTCTGAGTTCCCCATGGAGTTAAGTTTTAGTTGGCCAGACTTGCTTATTACCCTTTGTTCACTTCATTCTTTTTATGGTCTCACTTCCTTATGACCCTATAAGTCCTTCCTGGGGTCCTCTCCCACATAAATTCCTTAGACTCAAATCCTTTTCTCATGTTCTCCTTCTAGGGGAGTTTAAATTAAGACAGTAGTCAATAGCAATAAAAAATCCGGACCCTATTTCTATACATACTCAGCAATAAATGTGAGTTTCTCAGGGATCCAAGACGAAGCATGCTTACATAGCCAATTAACTCCAACTTCCATTGAACTTACTCCCCCATTCTCTCCCCTCACCCGTAAGGTGATCTGGATGGATGATTTCTTTGGGGAGAACCTTCCTTTGTCAGTGTCTTTGTTGATTTTTTTTTTTTTTCTCATGGGCTGATCAAATTACCCCAAATAGGAACTTCTAGAATCCTTCTTGCCTGTCCTCATTTTAAGGAGTCTAAGTGGGGGAAAAAGAGTTTGGTGATCTCAACAGTCAGTAAGTAAACTCTCATGCTTAATTCCTCATTTTCGGGATGATACTTATCTTCTCACTAGTGACACTTCTCTCCAAGTTGAGACCTTCTGTTTTATCTTTTCCGTGAAACAAATTCCTAGCTTTTTTCTGTGGTGAGGGAAGGATCAGTGCTGGTCAGATGAAGCTAGAAAGGGGAGTCAGGGGTGGGGGATGTCTAATTGCTTCATAAGCAGATTTTCAGCTTAGCCCATTCAGGCTGCATTTTCTGCCTTCCCTTCCAGATACCTTGAGCTGCCAGCATGATGAGGGTCAGGCTGCCACTGGCTTTTCCTATTCCTTGCTTTGTCTGATTACTAACCTGGCGCTCTGCTTTCCAGTTTCCAACATTTTGTTGCTCCTGGTTCTTTTGTACTGCTTGATTTTATAGGTTTATGCCTTTTTGAAAAAGGCTGTCTAGGTTTGTTTTAGTGAGTTTTGAGGAGGGAGTTCAGCTCAGTGCACATACTCAATCTACCGTCTTTAACTTGAAATCATGTGAGTTAGTTTTCACCAAAGAAAACATAATAAAAGAAGCTTGGACATTGTGTTCTGACTTCCTTCTTATTTCTCTTCCCTTGTCTAACTGGCATTTAATCTAATGTGCCTGTTTAAAGATTTTTATTTTATTTTATTTTTAAGTAATCTCTATACCCACTGTGGGGCTTGAACTCACAACCCCGAGATCAAGTTGCATGCTCTACTGACTAAACCAGCCAGGCACCACTTTTAGCGTGCATGTTTAATTTTCCTGCATCCCCTTTTCCACCTGTCGCTTGCCTGCTCACAATGTTCTGTGGCTCTGCGTTTTCATCAGAACAAAATCTAAACCTCACAGTTGGTCATTTGAATCTTATCAATATGGCCCCAACCTACTTTGCCAGTGTCATCTCCAAAGCACTCTTCTCCAAGAACCTTGTCAGATTGGTCTGCTCAGTCATCCAGACCCACCCTAGGCAGTCTTTTTTTTTTTTTCCACATTAAAAAAATATATAAAAAGAAAGGCTGTACAGCCAGTGGTATTGCGTAAAATGGTGGGTTGTACATAGTGTCCCAATAGTTGACAATTTATATATTTTTGAGCATTAGAGGAAAACCATTTCAAACAATTATTTCTTTCCGAGGTATTCATAAAGTACTATTGAGTAAGAAAAACACAGAAGTGAAAGTTGGGGAAGAAACTAAGATCTTATGGTTTTAGTGTGCATTGGGTATGTATTCTCAGTTTGTGTAGGATATTTGTGCTGAGTATTATCATTTGGGGGCAAAAGTACTATTTATACGTGTTGTACAGGGCCTCTTCATTTATAGTGGGAAGAAATAAGAATATAGCTTCAGTACATATTTACTGTTGCCTTTATGAGAAGTTCAGACTCTTTGAACATAAGTAATTTAAGAAAGTTTGGTTAATTTCATTGATGGATAAATAAAGAATTCACAGTCTTGCTTATGGTTACACAGAAGTTTCAAAGCAGAACACTAATCCTTCATTTCTGAAACCTGGACTTTTCCAGATACTACTCCTTGACCAAAAAATCTGTGTTTTCTTCAAACTTGTTTTGCTTCAGTAGGAATATCAGATCATATTTGTAATTCTAAGATATCTACTGAAAATAGTAATTTTTCTCTAAGAGAATATCTTTCTTTTACCACCCATGGTATTGTCTGTTTTATTCTATCTTTATTAACTCAGTGAATTTTGTGTATGGCATCTTTGTTAAATTACAGAATTCTGTGGGTGGTTTTTCTCTCGTGACTCTTTTGCCTCTTAAACTTGAAAGGCTGCACCTACCAAGGAAGTGCACTTTTCAAAACTCCAGACTTCATGTGTGATGGAACTTAAAAGAAAAACTCTTGGCTGAGTTTGAATGCTGAGAACTAGCTAAGTGGTTTTCTCTGTCTGGAGAAAATTGGAAAAAGGGAATTATTAAGCCCAGCAAATGTAGTTGTTGATGGAAACGCTGACAGACGGGTTCTGCTTGGTGCCACTGTTGTGAGAAGTCAATCAATATTAGATATATTGTAAGAGCTGCCGCTCATGTACGAGTTGTGTCTTGTAGACCTTGTCACATATAAATAAACCCCTTCAAAAAAACATTAAGTGATTTCCATAAAAAACATTTATTTTGTTCTCCTTTTTAAGCCAAATTCTTGTTGTTTATGGCTTCCTGTACCCAACAGTTCCTGATTTTCTGAAAAAGCAAAACATGTCCTGTGTGGATTAAGCTGCTGAAATGCCTTTCAGGCATTGTTTATGAGTCTGCGCTCTTTATTTTCAGAGAGAAAGCGAATACTTTAATGTCTTCCATATTCCATAAATCTGTCCCATGCTACAATTCAAAGCTGTGTGTGTTTTTGTTAGAAGGTACTTCTGGTTGTACTTAGGGAAGAAAAGCTGCCTAAGAATGTTAGTGAATATTTGGGTGGTGGTGGCAGACTCCCCCTAAAGGGGATTTGTACTGGTTGAAAGTGCTGTTGGTGTTTTAGCTCAAGAAAGTAGTCACCAAAGGTGACTGTTAGAGTTAGTCGTAGTGTAGTTGCTCTTTGATTGCTTTGCACCAATGAGTTTCCTGTTTGGCTCATCCTTTGGGGCCAGTTTTCCCTCCAGGCAAGCTTGCTGACTTACCACTTCTGACTCCTCTGCTAAGTAGCATGGTGTGCCTGCCTCATGGTCTCTGTAGAGGGAAATTGGACTTTGCTTGCTACAAAGTGTGGCTGGCTATCTCTGAAGACTGAGCAAAAAGTAATTTGAGTTGAAGATCCAGTTTACTTTTTGTCTTAACATTTTATTTTGAAAAATTTCACACCTACAGAAAAGTTATCACCTACGTTTAGCCACTTCCTAGATTTTACAATTAATGTCCTATAATACTTGCTTTATCGTATTTCTCTCCATCTGACATCCATCAACCCATCACATCTTTTTCATGCTTTTCAAAGTAAGTTTGAAACCTCAGTATACTTCACCTCTAAATATTTCAGCATGCATAACATTAGCTAGAGTTTAATATTGGATTATTTTTTCTTTTGAGGTAAATTTCAAATACCATGATATGTACAAATCCGAAGTGAGTTTTTGACAAATGTATACACCTGTTTAAGCTAAACCCATATCAAGTTGTAGAACATTACCATCACTCCAGAAAGTTCTGTCATGCTCCTTTCTACTCAGCCCTGTACCCTTCCCTTCTCATAGTCAACCAGTTATTTCTGTCACATATTAGTTTTGCCTGTTGTAGAACTTCATATAAGCAGAATCAGGCAGTAAGGCTTCTTTCACTGAGCACCGTGATTTTGAGGGCCATCTATATTGTTACATGTTTCAGGAGCTCATTCCTTTTCATTGCTGAATTTTTTTGTTTTATGAATTTAAGAGAATTTGTTTATTCATTCTTCTATTGAGGGACCCTAAAGACGTTTCAGTTTTCAGCTATTATGAATAAAGGCACTTTGAGTGTCCTTGTATAAGTCTTCCTGCGGACATCTGTTTCATTTCTCTTGGGTAGATAGACCTGGAGTAGAATTGTGGGTGAGAATTTTATGAACTACTGCCAAGCTTTTTTGCAAAGTGGTCGTACCATTGTGTATTGCTGCTGTTAATATATGGAAAGTTTCAATTGCCCGACCTCCTTGCCAACATTTGTTGTGGTCAGTCTTTTTAATTTTAGTCATTCTGGTGGGCGTGTAGTGCTGTCTCATTATGGTCAACATTTATTTTTGGCTTAGTGTGGGAAGTGAGGAATAAGAGATGAAAGGGACATGAAAACAAATTGTAATAACCCAGAGAGTGAATTTTTGGTCTTGTTGGACACAGATGAAGTGAGTTAAGAAAACACAAAGAAAAATAAGACAGAAAGGTAGTGTGATAAGACAGGTGAGGAAGGAGCTATGCCCTGAGGGATACCAGGGCTGAAGTCACTTCAGGGATTTGGGAAGGAGAAGAGCGGTAGTTGGCTTAGAGAGTTAAATGTAGTTGACTTTTTCCAGCAGGAAAACATTTTTATTATTTTGATATCTATGGGAGGGATTCATTATATAAACATTTCATGTACTATATAAGGGTGTGTATAAACAGAAATGTGAGAAACATTTAAAAATCCCAAAGCTCACAGATAACCTTTTTTAAAAAAAGATTTCATATATTTATTTATTTAGAGGAGAGAGCGCGCACGCGAGTGCGTTCTTGAGCATATGTGGGTGGGGGGAGGGGCAGAGGAGAGAGAATTTCAAGCAGACTCCTCACTGAGCGTGGAGCCCGACATGGGACTTGATCCCACAGTCCTGAGATCATGACCCGAGCTGCAATCAGAAATCTGGCACTTAACAGCCTGAGCCACCCAGGCGCCCTCACTGATAACCTTTTGATAAAAAGAGTCTAGTTTTCTATGGATAAGTGAAAGTCATTTATGTACATATGCATTTCAGCATTACATACTTACAAAAATGGGCTCGAACGATACATACAAACTATAGCCTTTTCATTCACATCTTAGACATAGTTAATGTACATGAGTATAATCTACCGAATAACTTACTAGTATTTATATAACATAATTTAGGTATTCCTCTATTTCTGGATATTTGATTGTTTCTAATATTTTTATTTTTATTTATTTATTTATTTACTTATTTTTTTAGAGATTTTATTTATTTGACAGAGAGGAGAGAAATCACAAGTAGGCAGAGAGGCAGGCAGAGGGAGAGGGGGAAGCAGGCTCCCTGCTGAGCAGAGACGCCCAATGTGGGGCTCCATCCCAGGACCCTGATATCATGACCTGAGCTGAAGGCAGACGCTTTAACCCACTGAGCCACCTAGGCGCCCTGTTTCTAATATTTTTAAAAGAGCCCCTTTTTATGTGTAAAGCTCTGTGCTAGGCACTGAGTGGGAAAAGTTGAGGAAGGTAGAGATTAAAAAATGACGAAAATGTAGTTCTGCCTTCTAGGAACTCATAATCCAGTGAAACTCAATCAGACGCTGAAAGCTTTCAAAATAATAAGTATTTTTCTTTGCAGAATGTAGACAGTGTATTGTGGTTTGTGCAAAAACTGTCAGATTTATAGGAATCTGTTGCTGGTCAGTCCTTTTTCAGTATACCTGGGCAGCAAGATTTGCCAAATTGTTGCAAAATTTGCCAAATTTTGATAGAGTTTGGTATTCTAAGAAGTATGGTAAACGAGTTGCAGTTGGGAATAAGAAACCTGTTCCTGCGGTTTTCAGATGTTGTTCCACAGAACCCTAGAATCGCATGAGAACTTTATGGGGGTCATTGAAGGAATAATCTCTCCTGGTGTTTACAGTAGGACTTGAAAATCTACATTATAAAGCAATACCATAGAATGGCTTCATAACCTTTCTACTTTAACTCTGCGTGGAACCAAGAGGGATTTCTTCCTTACAGTTTTCTTCTTCATTGCATTTATAAAATCAGAGACAAATCATTTCACGTATCAATAGGTGGTTACTTTGTCACCAGTGACTTAAATCTTTTTAAATTATCCAATGAGTTAATAGTTGGTTTTTTCCTGTGGTTTCTCCTCCTCTCTTATGGTTACCCAGTGGTTTGTTTGCATTCTAGCCCATCAATTCTCCTTTCACAATTACTCTAGAACATGTTTTCTTCCCAGAAGCTTCTTACTGAGCTTTCTTTTTTTTTTTAAGATTTTATTTGTTTATTTGACAGAGAGGAGAGAGATCACAAGTAGGCAGAGAGGCAGGCAGAGAGAGAGGGGGAAGCAGGCTCCCTGCTGAGCAGAGAGCCCGATGCGGGGCTCAATCCCAGCACCCTGAGATCATGACCTGAGCCGAAGGCAGAGGCTTTAACCCACTGAGCCACCCAGGCGCCCCTTACTGAGCTTTCTTACAGACAGAATAATAAAGGAGTTGGAGAATGTAATATAAAAAGAAAAACAGTGAAACATGTCTAGGAGTTGGTACACTTTTTATCTTACTACTGTCTGAATTTTATCTGGTTTATATTGTGATCTTCAACTCTGGGGATCTTGTTTCTTGAATGGAATAAATAATAAGTCAGTCATTTCCATTCGCGGAAAAGGAATCTTAAGCAGAAAGAGCAGATGGTTGGAGCCATTGTGTTTCTTACCCAGCTGGGAAGGATACTATTTTCAAGTGTTATTTTCATTGTGTTTAATACGGCTCAAGGGCCTGTTTCCAGCACCTTTTTTATTTGGCCATGTGTTTTGCCCAACTCATGGCGTGAAAGGGAACTCTGGTCAAGACTTTAGCTACAGGAATTAACCAGGCACTGTGACTAGCAAGATTAAAAGCCTTCTCAGACAGATTGTGTTAGTTCTTTCTTTCAGATACTCTGGTTAGAAATAACTTTATAAGCTGAAATTAGGCCATTCTATTTCACGGGTAGTGGAGAGAAGGACTAGAAGAATTCTTATTTTATATGATGTGTATGGCTGCTCTGGCAGCAAAAACATTTTCAGTTATTAATATTGTTTTTAACAACTTAATGCCACAATATTGTTGTGACTGGTGTCTGTGAGGAAATCCATGAACATGTGTTCAGGGGAATCCCCTTTCTCGCCAAACTGCAGTACCATCTACTTTCTCTAAGCTCTTGAGGCATGAAGCTCGTTTTTTTATGATAGAAACTTGCATGGCTGACATTTTACATACTTAGGTAAATATATAGATTCGACTTATACGTAAGCCCCCTGCCTTTAAATGCTTTCATTTGCTACTGAATAGATTATCCTATGTGTACACACATATTAGGATTCCTTGTCAAGAGATTCTTGTCGAGATTCATTCACTCAAAAGCTAATTGAAAGTCTGTCTTATGTCAGGTTTTGTGCTTAGAATTCAAAGACTTACAGAGTTCTTGCCTTTAAGAAGCTTAGAACGTCATGAGCACTACAGACTAATCAGTGATTATAGTATGATACTCTTTTGGGTTTTGTGTGCTCAAAGGGGCATCTACATCATACTAAGATAAGTTTTGAGGGTGAGTATGAGTTGGCTCGATGAATGAGGGTGAAATCCTATTCTAGGCAGAGAGAATATTCTGTTTTGGGGAAGGTTTGTATCCAGAGAACTATAGTAGTTCTTGGAGGCCTGAGTAAAGGAGTATTTGTGAGAATGTGTTGACAGATGAGAACAGAAGGGTATGCTGTAACCAAGTCATGATGGACTTTATATAATAAATGAAAGGAATTGGAATATTATTCTTGAAGCTAATATTAGGGTTTTAAGGAAGACATTGACTTTTCAGAGTTGTGTGTGTAGAAAACCCCCTGATGGGGGTGCCTGGCTGGCTCAGTCAGTAGAGCATGTGACTCTTGATAAACGGGTTGTGAGTTCAAGCCCCATGTTGGGTGTAGAGCCTACTAAAAAAAAAAGAAAAAAGAAGATAAAAAACACCCCCACCCAGCAAACGGAGTAGGCTAAAAGATGGCCAGTCTGGAAGCAGGGTGCCCGCCTAGAGGCTAAAGATGAAAAACCATGCTTTTTCCATTGTTAGTTCGTTTCTGTCCTTTTTTCGATAATGACTTGGTCTAGGCAGACCATTGGGATGAAAGGGGCAGGGAATAAGGCTGATATTTGGAAAGGAACAACGGCAATGACTAAGATTTGAGTGCTTTTTATCTGTCAGATCCTGTTCTCATAAACACTTTACATGAATATGATCATTTTTCTTTACAACAACTTGAGATTGTTCTCTGTATTATCCCCATTTTACACTTGAGGAAACAGAGGCAAAGAGAGGTCACAGAATTTACTTGCCCAAGGCCACGTAGCTAATTAGTGGCAGAACCAGGGTTTGAACCTAGACAGCTACACTTCAGAGCACGTGACTAAAAATTTTTTTGAAATAATTTCAGATTTAAAGAAAAGTCGTGGTACAAACCAATCCATATACGCCTTATCCAGATTGCCTAAATGTTAATATTGTACTGTATTTGCTTCATCCTTCTCTCTCTACATATAATTACATATACACATTATTTTTTCAGTTGGTTTTAGAGTTAGCTGCAGATATAATGTCCCCTGTAAAAAATGCATTCTATTTATAATCTCAGTATCAAAATTTGGAAATTAATATTCATATTATCCAATTTCTAAACCTTATTCAAATTTTATGAAAGAAAAAACAAATTCCTCTAGTCCAGGATCCACTCCCGGATCACGTGTTCTGAGTCTGTGCTCCTCACTGACCGAGCCACCCAGGTGCCCCCCTGAGTTTGTGCTCTTCATCTCCATCCCGTGTAGGGTTCACCTGGGCTGGTACCATGGCCGCTACTATCAGTGTCATTGTCTTCAGCTAAACATTGATTATATTTTATTTCTCTTTCGAAATCATCTGTTGCCGTGTCTGTTAGCTTCAGTGACTTAATAATTTCAAGGTTCCTTTTTTTCCCTCTCCTTTTCAGGAATTTTTCTCCAGTTATAAATGTACACTTATTCTGTCAGGTCCTTCCAATTCATTTTACAGGACCATCAGTGGAGTCCCGTGAAATTACCAATTTTTTAGTGTTAGAAAAGTGTTTTTCTTTCTCCCAAACATCCTTTCTTCTCTCACTGAAAATACACTTTCAAAAACATAATCTTGACAGATTGCAACTAAGAGACTCACATTTCCTTTGTTTACCTTAAAGGATTTTTTTTTTTAAAGAATTGGCGTTGTGAATTGTGGCCCATGACCTATGGGTCTAAAAGGTCCACTAACCCTCCGAAATTAAATGCAGTATTATGTGTATTTGCATATATTTCTGGAGAGAGTGTCCATACCTTTCATTAGGGTTTCAAGGTTCATAGCCCAGAATAATTTTAAGAATTACTCTGTTTGCTAACTTCTAGAGGAGAGGGATTGCATCTTGAAGTATTTTTGTGTGTGTCTTATGAAATCCTAGTAGGCAATAAAACAGTAGGTCCAAGCAAATTTTAATCAAATGCACTTATTGAAAATTTCCATTGCACACCAATCTGATGTATGCACATGTTAAGTATATCTATGTTCCTAGTTTAAATGGACTACTTTCGTGTATGTTTTATCCATTAGTCGACTTCAGTTCCTTCATAAGCAACCCTATCTCTGTCCCACTGCCATCTCCTTCAGGGAACCAGTGCCAGTCCAGCCAAGCTGTTTCGCCACTGGGCAGTGAAATCAGATCACACGCTAGTGGCAGCCCCATATATAGCCATTGAAACAGAAATTGGTAATCGTGTTACAAATGTTCAGCAAGCCACATTTCATGGCCAGCTTTGCAAGAAAAAGTTGAAAGTGTGAACAGCTGTTGGTGGATTGCATTTGCATTTCTGAAATTTCAAGTGAAGATAAAACATTAGCAGCTGTGATAGATTCCTGCATTTGACCTAGTGCCTCAGGGTATGCCATACATTGATGTTGTCAGGCTGTCAGGGGCCTGGTGAGAATTGTGGGGAGAGGGAGAATCTGAGATGAAAATGGGTTTGTTATTCTTTTAGGTTTTTCCTTTTTTTTTCTTTTTTCTTTTTTGTGTTTAATCCAGATAGTTCTACTGGAATCTAGTAATTCCCATAGTCAGTAAAAGAGCTTTTGGTATAGAAATTCCAGTGGTTGCTTGTGCTTAGACTATGGATGCCTTAAAAAGATATTAAAGTAGTTATCTCTGTCATGGATGGCCCATGTTTTTATTTTATCTATTCTGAATTGTATGCCTTTATAAGATTTTAATTCTGCCTTTGAATGTGTTTGGGTTTCCTCCTCTGTCTTCACTTAAGGCACTGTTGAACTCTTTTATGGGATCCAAATGCTTGAGGGCAGAAGTAAAAACTTTATTGATGAAATTGTTTTTAAGCCCACGCCTCATAATATTTATTAATAGATTATATTGTCTCTCTCCTCTAGGAGTTAAGAAGTAAACTGTCAAGGTATATACCACTGTTTGACTTTTGGGCCCACTGAAGCTCAGCTAGAATGTTTTGGAGAGGGTCCAGATAAAAGTACTAAATAGGATTAAAAGTGTGAAGAGTAGACTTGAAGGTGTTGAGTGCCTGAAGGAGGAAGAAAGAGTGGGGGAGGGACGGGAAAGGATCAGTCTGCGGCATTTTGAGCAACTCTTTAAGTTTGAAGGTACTTAGTTACTCTTTATTGTGCACTCATTCCCCCCACCCTGTCAAGTTGCAGGAAGGAAGGTCTAGGATTTATGCTCTGACAGCTGAGAATCAGGTTAGAGATTAGGGTTTGTATAGATTCTGAAACACTGAAAAATATTCCAAGAGTTAGTAGGTTTTTGGTTTGTTGATCTTAATAAGAAAGAGTAAATTAATGTTTTGTCTGGAATGTTTTTATTTTGGAAGGCCCTTAAAGACTTTTTAGTCCAAGGTTCTGTATATTTCCACATTCTGGTACCAAGACTTGGTGGAACTTATTACTGGAATAATAAGTCATTTGAGTTTTTCTGTTTGTGGCTCATTTGGGTCCAGAGTATCATTGTGCTGTGTCATAAGGTAGGTTAACCCAGAACTTCTTGTTTTTGTTTTTTTAAATTTATTTTTAAAATTTTTAAATCAATTCCTTCCTTGTTTGAGAACCAAAACAGTTGAGTCAGTGGTGGTATCTTCTTCAGCTGCTTAGGGGGCAGGAAGATACTGTGATCGGAGTCGTTTCTCAAGAATACAATTGACATCTGATTAGATAGGCATAATTTTCTCTTGCCTTCTTTTAGCTAGGGCTATTGCCTCAATTTTGGAAATAGTGTTTGGTGGTTTCCCCTCCACTCTCAACCGCTAGACCCGTTAATCTTATTGAAGACTGGATTTTATATGCAGTCTGTGCAGGTAGCCAGATGCCATATGCTGTTAATTTCTGATTCCATGAAGGCCAGATCATACAGCTGGAAATGATTGAAAGGAAAAGCATGTTCTTTTGTTTAACAAGACAAAGCCTATTGTGTACTCTGCTTCTGATGCTTAAAAGATGTATTTTTTTTTCTTACTGCATAGTATGTAGGGCTAAAAGTTTTGAACTCTTCACTTCAGAAATTACTTTTCCAGACAAAAGAGCAAAACAGTGTTTGTTTAAATTGTTCTCTGGAACATGACTGATAGTGTTTACAACATTTCTATGACATTTTGATCCAGTGGGGAGTACTTGGAGAGGTACTTAAAGTGCTTTTCACTAAATCAGATGCTCTGTAGTGTTTGAACCTTTTAAAAAAATCATTTGAAAGGTTGAGTTGAGAGACAGAAAATGGCCAGAACGTTCTCTAAAGACTAAGAATGACTTATCATAAGCAAAGCTGATTTTTTTTCCCCCTCGAAAATTGAAAAACTACATTCCTAACTAAAATATGATGCACGCATATTGGTTCAGAACTTCGTCTGTTTCCCAAGGGCTGTTCTTCAGTCTACCTCCTATTCAATGAAGTTTTTTTTTTTGTTTTTTTTTTTTGAAAAAAGCCTTTGAGGGGGGTGTGTATGTGTATTTCGTTTGTGGTTTTTTGTTTTTTTAAATTCTATGGAGGAAGCTAAAGTTTGATTTGGGTACAGTGGCCATATTAATAGAACAGAGGAAAGCATCCTATAAATGTCTTACTGAGTCAAAGATAGAGTATTTGTATAAGAATTTGTGTTTTGTGTATTGTTTTTCTAATCCTGGTGTTTGACATGCAAGTTTAAGGCATTTAGCCGCTTGAAACTGCCTAAGGAGATCTTGTGAGCCGTAAAGATTCCACAACATGAGTATTCAAGTAATTGACCCAGTTTGCAGGGTCAGTTGCTTACAGAGAATCCCAGCTTTTAATGGTAGGTTTTTTTTTAGGAGAGTCTGTTCAATGACATCAGACTAATAGAATGTTTAAATGCTATCTTTAAACTGGGAGAGATCTTGTTCAGCTTTTTATGTCTTTTTTGAAAATAAGCTATGGAAAATTTGCATTATAGAATTCCAGATACGAAAGTACAAAATTCAAAGAACCAGTTAGTGATATGCCCTGAGCACATAGCACTTATCAATAACTCTCCTCTCTTCTAGACTGTACTATTTCGGGTGCATACCTATATCATGGTGGAGCAAGATATTTTAGTTTTGTTTGTTTTGAGTGTTGTGTAAAACATGTCGTCTTGATTTTGTAGAAGGGATATACAGCTGAGGCCCATATTAACCTAAAGATAGGAAAGCAGTATATTTAAGAAGCATTCAAGTGTCATCATCATCATCGTCCTCATCATCCTCATCATTAAACACATTTATGTTGTGCATAAAGGGTATATGAATCATCTAATTGGATAGATATAAGTAGTGGAAATAAATGCATCTTGTATAGCGTGTACAAAACTGTGAAAAGTAAGTGAAGAGCATTGAAAATTGATATAGCACTGGTTCTAAGACCATTAATCAACAACATACTTCATGTAAGAGAAGAAACTCTGGATTCGAAAGAATATTGAAAGGTAGGGAGCTTGATCATCTGTAAAAAACAAGACTTTCTTAAATCTTAGAGCAAGACCTGAGAAAAATCTCAGAAGCGTGGTGTCATTGAAGGGGGATTGTGAATATGCGTGATTGGCAGAGGTGGAAAGGACTGAACTGGGGAGATAGGGAAGTGGCATTATCTAAGATTGTACAAGTCAGTAAAATAAAGAAATCATAGATTCATAAAATTAAGATGGTAAAGGAAATCTTTAAAGTCATACAATCTAACCTTTCTGCCAATACAGAAGTCCTTCTTCAGTAGTACTTCTAACTGAAGGGAAGTTTTAAATATTAAAAAAATCCTTTTGGTCTCAGACAGCAAATATTTACTGAGTATTTACTGTGCATCACACAGTTTACTGTTAACACTGTAGATAGAGGTGTGAAGGGAATAGATCTAGTCTTTCTGTTCTTGGGTTTGAGTATCTAGTTGGGGGTTGATGGTAGAGAAAGAATAATCTTTTTTTTTTTTTTTTGAGAAAGAATAATCTTAAGGAATTTAAAAACTAAATACATATTTGTAATAGTGGTAAGAATTCTTTTCTTTCCAGTGACAGAAACTCAAGTCTAGTTACCTTCTCCAGAAAAAGGGGGAATATGGGTATGTTGAGTGTGAGATGCCTATAAGACATCCAAGTAGCGATGTTGAGTAGGGTGATTAGATTTATCAGTCTGTGGTTCAAGGGAGAGGTCTAAGCCCTAATATAATTTTGAGACTCATCATTGAATTGGATGGAATCACCCAGAGAGTGAGTGTAGTTAAGAAGAAGTCCAAAGACTAAAACACTGGAACCTCTCCCACATTGAGAAGATGAGGATTGGAGGTGTGGCCTAGCAAAACATATTAAGAATAGCATTCTATAATGAAGTAGGAGAACAGAAGAGAGAGGTGTTCTCAGTTCTTCCATAGTGAGGAAAGTTTTTAGTATGACGGGAAGAGGAAGTTACTGAAAGATTGTTGGGCAAGTAATAGTATCCTATCACAATGGGACTTGAGTGCCATTTTTCTGTCAGCCCAAATAAATGCTTATGGGCAGCAGAAGGGCATGACCAGGTTTTGTGTTTTAGGAAGGCTTATGGGTGAGCAGCATGATGGTCAGATTAAACAAAAGGAGATCTAATGAGAGACTATTGCAAAATTTCAGGGGAGAAATAAAATAGTTTAATGTACTGGTCCAACCCTGTCTGACCTAACACTGTCTTTTTATGAGAAATGTTTTGTTATGCCCCCCCCCTTATAATCCTGAAATAAAATTCATGGATAATATAATCTACTTATATGTAAAATTCAGAAACTAATACCCTAATTGTAGTAATAAGAAGTAAAAGAAATTTATAATAAAATATTATGACATAAAAGTTATATTATGATAATAATATGTTGACTTGTATAGTATTGTTATTACAACCTATATAGGTGGGCATGAGTGAATCTGAAGCACACACCATTTAAGACCAGTGCTGTACAATGTAATTCCGAGAGCTGTGGGCCCAGAAAATAGAACTGAGCCTGTGTCTTTTAAAATGGTTTATTAAGCAGCTTTCCCCAGTGGGGCCTCTACCAGACATTTCTCTATTTGGTCTCTTCTCTCACTCCAACCTTGAGGAACCAACGAGTAATTGGAAACTGAGTATTTATACAATGGAGGGAAGGAGGTGTTACTCTGGTGGACCCTGACCATCCCTCTGTGAGGAACTCTTTGTTTCGGGGATGGGGGTCTTTACCCTGCAGTCTGAAGCTGTGTCTTGTTCTTAGGTCTGTTGTATTTTGTTTTTGTAGAATATTATGAATTCTGGACATGTTTGTAAAAAATTGCTCAAGATTTGTATAACATGTTGTTTATAGATCTCTCCATGAATAAACGCAAAAATTCCCGAAAGTAATTATGTATTCTTTTTTTTAACGCTTCTATATATATGTTTATTTTTTTTCAACTTTTTATTTAAATTCCAGTTAACATACAGTGTACTACTAGTTTCAGGTGTAGAATTTAGTGATTCTTTACTTAAGTACAACAGCTCATGCTCATCACAAGTGCCCTCCTTCATCCCCATCACCTATTTCACCCATCCCCCTCCCCTCCTCCCCTCCAGCAACCCTCAATTTGTTCTCTATAGTTAAAAGTCTTTTTCTTGGTTTGTCTCTTTTTTTTCTCCACTACATTTATTTGTTTTGTTTCTTAAATTCCACGTATGAGTGAAAGCATATGGTATTTGCTTACTCTCTAGCTCCATCCATATTGTTGCAAATGGCAAGATTTCATTCTTTTTTATGGCTGAGTAATATTCCATTGTGTATATATACCGCATCTTTATCCATTCATCAGTCAATGGATGAAATAAAAATCGAAACTGCAATCAGGTATCACCTCATACCAGTCAGAATGGGTAAAATCGAATGGCACAGGAAGTAGTGGGAGTTGGCAGAGGATGTGGAGAAAGGAGAACCCTCTTGCACTGTTGGAGGGAATGCAAGCTGGGTGCAGCCACTCTGGAAAACAGTATGGAGGCTCCTCAAAAAATTAAAAATAGAACTAATCTATAACCCGGCAATTGCACTACTATGTATTTAACCCAAAGAATACAAAAATACTGATTGGAAGGGTTACATACACACTGATGTTTATAGCAGCATTATCAACAATAGCCAAATATAGTTCTGTATTCTATTTAAAAATACTTGAAGACATAATGGAAAATATCGAAGACATAATGAAAGAGTCAGGTACTTGTTTACTTTGTATATTAGTGATGTAATACAGGCACATACCAACAGGTCGTATTTGCAGTTTAAATACCATAAACAGCATCACCATTGGTGCTTAGTTTTCTCAGTTAGCAAACAACTGTTACATTCTGAACAAACTGCAGGACGCAGTTTTCCCTCAAATTTACATAGTCATTGTATTTTTGAAAGTTC
>CM052885.1:43897637-44007531 GCA_028534135.1 Potos flavus
GAAGGGTATCTTGGCTCTTTCCACAGTTTGGTGATTGTGACCATTGCTGCTATGAACATTGGGGTACATGTGGCCCTTCTTTTCACTACATCTGTATCTTTGGGGTAAATACTTGTTCTTGAGATACATTGCCACATATTATGGATGTACCACAGTTTGGTTATTGTGTGTAGTTTTCAAGGAATCAGTCCCTTTCATCTACGTTGTCAGGTTTATGTGTGTTGAATTGTATTGTTCCCTTATTAGTCTTTTCATATTAGCACAGTTTGTGGTGGTATCCCCTGGTTCATTCCTGATTTATGTCTTTTCTGTTTTTTTTTCATTGTCTTGTTAGAAGTTTATCAATCTTACTGATATTTTCAAAGAACTACCTTTTTGTTTCATTGACTTTTCTCTGTTATTTTCCTGTTCTCAAGTTAATTGATTTGTGCTTTTATCCTTATTATTTACTTTCTTTTGCTTTTTTGGGTTTATTTTGTTCTTTTTGTTTCTTGAGGGTGGGAGCTTAGATTATTGATCTGAGATTTTTTCCTTCTTTTCTAATGTGTTCATTTACTACTATGAATTTTCCCACTGTTTTAGTTGTGTCCCACAAATTTTGATGTGCTTTACATTTTCATTCAGTTCAGTATATTTTTAAATTTCCTTTGAGACTTTCTCTTGACCTATGTGTTATTGAGAAGTGTTTTGATTAGTTTCCAAGTTTTCAAAGCTCGTGCTGTATGATTTCAGTTCTTTTATTTTTTATTTTTTAAGATTTTATTGATTTATTAGACAGAGGGAGAGACAGCGAGAGAGGAAACACAAGCAGGGGGAGTGGGAGTGGGAGAAGCAGGCTTCCCGCTGAGCAGGGAACCCGATGTGGGACTCCATCCCAGGGTCCTGGGACCATGACCTGAGCCTAAGGCAGATGCTTAATGACTGAGCCACCCAGGTGCCCCTGATTTCAGTTCTTTTAAATTTGTTGACATGTGTTTTATGGTCCAGAATACGATCAATCTTAGATATGTTCTGTGGATACTTAAAAGGAATGGGTATTTTGCTGTTATTGTGAGGAATGTTCATGAATGTGATCTTGTTGATTGATGGCATTGTTGAGTTCTTTATCCTTGCTGATTTCCTGTTTACTTGCTCATCAGTTTGAGATAGGGTTGTTGAATCTCCAGCCATAACTGTGAATTTGTCTATGTCTCCTTTCCATTCTGTCACATGGTCTCCATTGACATGGTGTAGAGGTTCCTTGTTACCGCCTGGTGGGCATTAAAGCTCTGGCTCCCTACCCTCCCTTTTCTGACAGCATCTCTAAAGGGCGGGGGAAGAATTAGAGCACCTCATTATAGTCTGGAGGGAGTGTAAGTATCAACTGCTCATTAAGCCTTTGATGAGGTGGTGGTGGATGGGGCTGCATTTTTTAATTTTTTTTTATGGTGTGTGGCGGAAATAGAGTAGTTATTGTGTGAAAGTTTTCTGTCTTGGTAGACTGCTCCTTTGCTGGTCCTTTGGCTAGAGATGGAATTTTTTTGTCTGCTTTTGTTGGCTTTTCCATGTTGCTGGCTTCCCTAGTATTCGGTGTGGTATATATGAGTCAAAATAAAACCCAGGGAACTCACTGCCATGTTGTTTGTTGGGTCCCGAGGTCCCCAGATGGTCTGCTGCCTTTCCTCCTGCTCTCTGATTGTTTATGTAATGTCTAGAGTTTTTAGCTATACTTAGGTAGAGTAGGAAAAAATACACCTATTTTTCTGGAAGTTCAAGTTTGCTTTTTGTTTTGTTTTTTATTAGTTTATTTTTCTAAGACTTTTTTTTTAAAGAGCAGTTTTAGGTTCACAGCAAAATAGAGAGAAAAGTACAGAAATTTCCCATATACTCCTTACCCTCGCACATGCATAGCCATCCTCATTATCAGAATCCCACGTGAGAGTGGTACCTTTGGTAGAATTGATGAACATATATGAACACATAATCACCCAAAGTCCATAGTTTACAGTGTGGTTCACTCTTGGTGTTGTATAGTCTACAGGTTTGGACAGATGTATAATGACATATATCTACCATTACAGTATATTGTACAGAGTATTTTCACTGCCCTAGAAGTCCTCTGCTTATTTACATCCTCCTACCCACCCAACCCCTGCAACTGCTGGTTTTTTTGTTGTCTCTATAGTTCTGCCTTCTCTGGAATGTCCTGTAACTGTAGTCATAAAGTATGTAGACCTTTCAGATTGGTTGTTTTAACTTACTTATATGCATCTAGGGATCCTCCATGTTTTTTCCTGGCTTTTTCCTGGCTTCATTTCCTTTTACTGCCGAGTAATACTCCATTGTCTGGAAGTATTGCAGTGTATTTACCTACTGAAGGACATCTTGGTTGCTTTCAAGTCTTGGCAATGATGAATAAAGCTGCTATAAACACTAATGTGCAGTTTTTTATGTGGATGTAAGTTTTCAGCTCCATTGAGTAGATGTCAAGGAACACATGGTAAGAGTATGTTTAGTTTTGTAAGAAAGCACTAAACTGTCTTCCAAAGTGGCTGTACCATCTTGCATTTCCACTGGTAAGAATGAAAGTTCCTGTTGCTCCACATCCTCCTAAGTATTTGGTGTTATCAGTGTTTGGGACATCCTAATAGGTGTGTCGTAGTGCCTTGTTTTGTAGTGTTTTGTTTTTTGTACAATCCTTAAAAGTGTTAAAAAAACATTCTTAGCTCAAGGACTGTGCAAAAACGGGCTATGAATTGGATCTGGGTCATGGGCTGTAGTTTGCCAGTGTGATAGCTTGTATCTTTTTAATCTCATCTTGAGTCTCTGGGTTGTTCAGTATGCTGCAGCCACTGGCCTTTTTTTTTTTTTTTTTTGTAAACGTTCCTACTCTTTCTTTGTCTGTGGATCTTCACACATGCGCTTTCTTTCATCTGTATCATTCTTATCTCCAACGTCACCCTAGATATTTCCTGTTTATCCTTTCGATTTCAGCTTACATATCATGTTTTCAAAGGGAACTTTCTTGGCCCATGACAATCTAAATTAGATCCCTTATGCTACTTAAGAACACTGTCAACTTTTCTTTTATAGTACTTACAAGTGTTATTCTAAATTTATAAGTGTGACTATTTAAAGTTTATTTTTATCCTCACAAAATTATAACTTCTTTAGTGGAACAAATTCTGCTTTATTTACTAGCTTACAGTGCCCTAGAACAATATTTCATTGCTTAACATAGTAGTTGGCACTTCAGTAGTTTTATTAAGGGGAAGTTAAAACTTTAGTTTTAATGAGCTCCAAGATATTGTTCTGGGTGTTTTACCTATGTTTGATAATTAAATATTAATATAAATCTGTAAGGGACACCTGGGTGGCTCAGTCCGTTAAGTGTCTGCCTTCGGCTCAGGTCATGATTCCAGGGGTCTAGGACAGAGCCCCACATTGGGCTCCCTGCTCAGCAGGGAGCCTGCTTCTCCCTCTCCCTCTGCTGCTCCCCCTGCTTGTGCTGTCTCTGTCAAATAAATAAAATCTTTAAAAAATATAAATTGTAAGACAGATACTGTCATTCCTTTTTATAGGGGAGGATGCTGGAGCTCTAATAGCTAAAGTAATTTGTTTAAGGTTGGAGGGATAAAAAGGACCAGACTCAGGTAGCAGTCTGAATCCAAACTCATTTTCTTTTAATTACACCTTGGTTCTGATCAAGGCCTCAGAATCTTGATGGCGATAGGAGATGTGGGGAAGTGATATTAAAATAACAACAGCAACACAAACACTATATGATCCTACCTAGTTCCTTTCCCAGTTCAGGGGCATGAAGACAGGTGGCCAGGAATACGCCCCTATATTTAGAATCCCTGCACCTCCACCTGCTGGCAGATAGAGTACTTTTTGTTAAGGGCCTTAATATTTGGTGTCAGAGACAAATTTTGTGTTTGGCAATTTGCTGTTGAGCTAATAAGCTAATAAGTCAGAATTAAATAAATGCTGTAATATAAAATTTAAAAAAGATGTATCAATGGATATACTCAGGAGGGAACAGTTTATTCCAGCAGGACCGTGTAAAGACTTAGTTCGTAGCTCATTCCCGTCATTGGGAAACCAATGCGTAAATCAAGAAGTTGTTTTCTAGGACTTAATTCCTGGGGGCAAGTTATTGTAATTTCTTATCAGATGTA
This sequence comes from Potos flavus, assembly GCA_028534135.1. Lineage (NCBI taxonomy): Eukaryota > Metazoa > Chordata > Mammalia > Carnivora > Procyonidae > Potos > Potos flavus. The sequence continues at coordinate 43,901,798 of CM052885.1, forward strand.
ATATTGGGTACTCAGAAGTAAAGGGTAAACTAAGTAGAATGTAAGAGATTAGCATTATTTAATTTTTGCTTATTTTTCTCTAGCATTTCTGTCTTCATGGTGATACTTTGAAAAACACATTCTTAATTATACTGTATATACAATTGTAGATCTTATTTTATACATTTACTTATAAGTATTTTCATGTTATATATTCTGTGTGTCTCTTTTAAAGAATATATTCATCTAGAGAGTCATTATGTTATCTGTTACTCAATTATTTTTACTAAATAATGAATATTTAGATTATTTCCAGGCTTTAAAAAAATATAAAACACCATCTATGTGCCCATAGACTTTTCCATATTAAGATCATTTAAGATAGATTCTCTGAGAAATGAAATTATTGAGTTAAAGAATATAAGTATCTTTAAGGCTCTTGCTACATATTTAAAAAAAATTGTTTTCCAAATTGATTTTTCACATTTTACTGATACTTTCAGAGAGGTTCTGTTTTGCTGTACTCTTGCCAGCAGAATGTATTATTATTATCTTCAGTCTTTTAAAATTTAGCAGACATTGTATTATTTTGCATTTCCCTAATCACTAGTAAGATCAAAAACATTTTAGCATGTGTTTATCCAATACATATATTTCTCTTTTGTGAATTGTGTGCTCATTTCCCTTGTTCATTCTTCTATTCTATTGGGAGGTGATGCCTAGGCTTCTTTGCGCCCCCCCGCCCCCGCCGTTTTTTGGTTATTAAATCATCAATTTGTATCCACTCTCATATGGTATCTTCTATTCTTTCTTGTTTGTGATTTATTGTTGTTTTTGTTTGGATATTTATATTTGATCTTGGTTTTGTTTTTGTTTTTAATGGCTTTAGTGTTTTTTCCCCTTAATTTAACTCTTTAATACATCTGGAATTTATTTTGGTATATGGTGTGTTATAAAAATCTAAATTGCTTCCCAAATTGGCATGACCATGGATTGGCTACTCCGTGTATTCTCTCATGAATTTGACTCCTACACATGGCCATGTGCCTGTACATTATCTTTTACAGGTTTGATGTCAGAGTTAAACATGATTGGATGTAGTAATGGAATGGAGTAGTAGGAGTCCTATATAGTAGTGATGTGGGATTATAGGTAATTAAGCTTTGACTCCTTTAAGTTACATTGTTTTACACACACACGAAGTTATATGTACATGTACATACAGCTGTAAATACACACACATACAATTCTTTGCTCTAGAACTGTGAAGGAGTATTAACTATGCCATATTGCCTGCTCACACTGTGATATGTTTTCCTTTGTAAGTAAAAGTTAATTTTTGTGGGATGTTCTGATTAGTGGTGGTAATGCAAAGTCATGATGAATGTGCTGTTATGCAGTTTGCTATGTTAGGACATCACTTTGGGATTATTTAGTTTAGTTTGGTGATTTGATATGGTGCCAGTGTTTCTCCGTTAGGGTTGACTACTGTAACATTATTACTCATATTGCTACCTTCTCCTGAGATTTGCACTTGAGCGTTAGAAATTTTTTCCAGGACAAAAATACAGTTAATATGCTCTAGGATTGCCATTTCTCCTACTGTAATTGTTTAATTAGCTAGCTTGGGAGTTCTTTTCTCTTACTTAACTTGAAAAGTAATCCTATATTTCCTAACTTCTGGTAGCATTATTGCTTTCAAAAATATTAAAAGTTTTGTTTTCTGTTTAGAAAAATATATACACATTTATTGTATAGGAAGGTATATAGGAGTTTGAGCTCAGTATGAGATTCTAGAGGTCACAGTGGAAGGGTTGGGGGAAGAGGTCATGAACATCGATGGGACTAGGTCATATTTGGACAGATGTTGCCTATTCAGTTAACTCCAGGAATTAAGCAGGTATATAAATGAGCATAGTAAGGACTGTGCAGGTCTAAGGGGATTAGCTACTATTCAGCTCTAGCTGATTATTTTCATATTTTTCATTATTTCCATTATTACCAGGCCTTAATTTTTTTCCCCAAGAGAGGTTGGAAACCTGGATTTTGGTATGAATTCTCCTAATTTCTACATATCGGCAGGTCACACATTTGTGATTGCTTACTTAGGAGATCTAGAGAGCATGTGGGAACGAGTCTGGAGGATGAGGGATGATTAAAGAGGGTTAGGACTCAATCACTGATGTGAGGTATGATAGAATCAGTCCCTGAAGCTTATAAAAGGATGTTGGGTAACCAGATCTCTTGCTCTGGTCCTTTATATTTCTTTCTGCATTTATTGGCTGTTTGAGGCTTGGCATGATGTAATGATACCCATGACTAATGGTGTTTCCAAAGGCTTGCAATCTGGTGAGTATTAAAGACAAGTAAGAAGAAATTATAATAAAGTACAGTAAATGTTATAATAGGGGAGCTACAGGATATTTTTGAATCCTAGGAGAAGTATAACTCATCCAGATTTGGGTGATCAGGGAAAGCCTCCCATAAAAAGCGGTGTATCAGCTGAGACAAAAGAATCTGATGCAGGTGGCTTGGAAGGTGGGTCATGTTGTGGATAGAGAACAAAGTTTGCAAAAGCCTGAAGGCTAGAGAGGATGGTGCATTTGGGAATTGGAAAATAATTCATTTCTTGTAACTATTTCTTTTCTTTTTAAAAAAAATTTATTTATTTATTTATTTGACAGAGAGAGAGAGAGAGAGAGAGAGAGAGATCACAAGTAGGCAGAGAGGCAGCCGGGGGGGGGGGGGAAGCAGGCTCCCTGCTGAGCAGAGAGCCCGATGCGGGGCTCCATCCCAGGACCCTGAGATCATGACCTGACCTGAAGGCAGAGGCTTTAACCCACTGAGCCACCCAGGCGCCCCTTGTAACTATTTCTTATTTTTAACATTGTTTATATCATTGACATCTTAGTCACTGTTTATACATGGTGAAGGACAATCAATTGAGTAAAAAGATGAATAAGTAGATAACTGACTGAATATAAAGTACAGTGATAAATGAATCAGTGAGGAGAGACGATTGCTGCCCTTGTTGCTCTTTGTGTTGAATCTTAGCTTTTTCATTGAATAAGGATGTTATTCTATGTTTATTGTATATGTTATATTTCTGATTACTAGCTAATGAATAGAATCAGTGAATCAAGATTCCGATGGGTCTCTACAGGGTGAGGAATTGGCTTTATCCAATAAAATTTTATCTTGGGTATATTGCACTGTTCTTAAATCTACAATGACTCTTAAATACAAGATGGGAAAAGTTTATAAGCTGTGTGTGTGTGTGTGTGTGTGTGTGTGTGTGTGTGTGTGTAGGAAGGCACCACAACGTGGTCATTCAGAAAAAGCCAAGGCTGCATGAATAGTTTAGTACTGGATGAAGGAGATCATCATTCCAGTCTGTTTTGTTTGAAACACACCTGGAATGTTATTTTCAGCTCTTGGAGCCACACTTTAATAGGCTCTAAGTGAAGCAGAACATCTTCAGGGGAAAGGAACTAGAATAGCTGTCCAACAAAACACTGTTGCATATGACGAGAGTTGAAGGACTAAAATATGTTTTTAATCTGGAAAACAGAGAACTTTTGGGGCCATTGATATGGCTTTATATTTTAAAAGGGTTAAACATGGAAAATTGGTTAGAATTGCAATGTTTCAGCACCAAGAGTAGCATTTATATCCAATGGGTAGAAGCTTTGGAGTTGGGGAAAGATGAGGGTGCAGGAAGAAGAAAGCAAAGGGATGGAAACAACATTCCATACGCTACATGTGACTTCATATGTATTATATAATCTTATAACATTCAATACAGTAAATATTATTTTAAAAATAATTGAATTTTCTATAAAAATACTATTTTGAAAATAGTAAATATTTTGTAAAAATTTGCTAATTCCACGTTTGCTTGAAACTGCATTTAAAGGCTAATCTTCTACCTTAAATGGCTTCTACATCCTGCATGTACAAAACTAGCAGAGAGTAACAAATGCATCTGCAAGAATTCATGTATTATAAAAATATCACAACAAGAAAGGAGAAACAAAGGAATGTCAACCTTCTACATACTACATCTTTGTGTTTCTTGCCAGTGGATTTTCCAACCTTGTAATTTTCTGAATACAAGCATCTAAAGCATCAAGGATACACTGTATCATCTTCTCTGCAGAAAAAAAAAAATAGAGAGAGGGAAGGAGAGAGAGAGATTGCGTGAAAATTACAGGCTCATGCCAGGTTTCTGCGGAATACTTGCTTCTCAGGTGGTCACATTGTGTATGACGATTGATTAACATGAGCACAAACAGTCAACACTTGTCATTAATTCACGTAAGAGCTTTTATGAGTAATTTTATTGTTTCCTTTGAACATAAAAATATATTTTCTGCTGGAAGCTAACTCCATCAAAAAGCTTTTCAGCCTCAGGAATGGTTTCTGTGGATGGAACACCGCTTGCGTAAGAGTGTACAGCATAGTTTGTTAAATTACAAAGGTTCTGCTCTGTGAGCGGCAAGTCATGATACAGTTGGGCAGGGATCTGTCATGTGGCACCAGTAAGGGGAGCACTGATGAAATGGAGAGTGTTTTTAATATGTACATTTGCAGGGGTTTAGACTCAATTAGGGAAGGAATTTGGTTTGCAGTTTGCCCTGACTTGCAGTAACCTGAGAAGCAGAGATGAAGAACGGAACAATTTTGCATGCAGAACAGCATTCAGAACAGCTAAAGAAAAACGACAAGACACTGCTTTTCCATTTTGCTTACGAAAAGCCTGTGCATGAATTCTGCTTCCATTCCCTGTCTTCATAATAGCTCAGAAGGCAGTGTTTCCTCACTCAGCTTACTCAGGTGTTCATCTGAACCTGCTCTCCTCCTTAAGTCTTCAACTAGTCCACTATCTGTAATAGAATACTCAGTCAGCCTCATTAAACAGAGATTAAAGGTGCTTCTGGGGGCCTGGGTGGCTCAGTGGGTTAAAGCCTCTGCCTTCAGCTCAGGTCATGATCTCAGAGTCCTGGGATCGAGCCCCTGCATCGGGCTCTCTGCTCCGCAGGGAGCCTGCTTCCCCCTCTCTCTCTGCCTGCCTCTCTGCCTACTTGTGATCTCTCTCTCACTGTCAAAGAAATAAATAAAATCTTAAAAAAAAAAGGTGCTTCTGAATACTAGTATCTATCCAATGTGACATAGGTGAGAACAATCTAAATTAACGTCATTGCCCAGTGGGGATCAAATTCAGCCCACAGCATAAGATTAGTACACCTTAGATTGCTAATAAGCATATTTAAAAATAATATCAAAACTAAAAGGGTTTCTCTCTCATTTATGTAGATTATAGGGTACTGGGAAGGGAAAATGCTCCCCTCTCTCATACTTAATGATGTTAGTAGTATTTGTAAAGTATTGTGCCAGTTAGATGCCAAAAAATTATTAAAAAGTCATGATGTTGTCTTTAATATTATTATAGTCCAAATAGGAAGACAAAACTATTACACGTAGAAACTACAGCGGTGGTATATAAACAGCAAATATTATAGGCATTGCATAGTAAAGGTTTTCAGAACAGGGAGAGATCACTGTTGGTGGGATAGTCAAAGACAACTAAAGAAGAGAATTCACAGAATCCCACAGTTTGAAGGGACCCCCAAATCATCTTGTCAAGTAACTCATGTAGGGATGGACTAGTCTACAGTCAGACATCTAAAAATGGGAAATTTAACATTTTTTGGATAAGACTAAATCTAAAATTTTCCTTGATTTAGATTTGAGAACTTTAATGCTAGCTATTTATTGCCTTACGAGGAACTTTAAATACTATTAGGAGTCCTTGTTATTCTCCTTTTGAAAACCATTTAGTGTTTGTTCTCTTCTTGATAGATCCAGCCAAATGAATGTTGAAAGAGCCATTCATTTCTATTGTTGCATGTGAGTTCATCTATAATAATGAATTTAGAATAGTGGTATATTTCATAATTTCTTTTTTAAAAAGATTATTTATTTATTTATTTGACAGAGCGAGAGAGAGGGAGAGAGAGAGCAAGAGAGGAACACAAGCAGGGGGAGTGGGAGAGGGAGAAGCAGACCTCCTGCTGAGCAGGGAGCCCGATGTGGGGCTCAGTCCCAGGACCCTGGGATCATGACCTGAGCTGAAGGCAGACAGACGCTTGATGAATGAGCCACCCAGGCGCCCCTATTTCATCATTTCTTATTCTTTAAGTGAAAAAAATGTGTTTTAGAATTTTTATTTTTTCCTAGATTTGGTGAGGCATTCTGGGAGATGGGGAAAATATCGCTCTAAATTCCTTGATTTATGCAGTTGTCCTGAAAAAATAAAGGAAAAGCTACTGTTAAATTCTGACCGAGGGTGAATTCAGAAGGGACAGATAGATTAGTAGAAACTTGGAAGGATAGCCAGAACATATAAGTTTAGTCTCTTTGAAACCATGGAAAAGTTATAGTTTTGTGAAAACCACAGTAAGTTCAATTGAAAACCATTGTTTAGTATAAACAATGACTGAATGTGAATTGAAGGTGAAATTCCTGAAGTTAGATTTGTAATGGATCTGTTCTGGTGGTCTTGTAGCAATGGAAGGAGTATCGGAATATCCTCGGATATTTATACAATTCAATAAAAGACCAACAGTCCCGAGAGAATGCATGACATTTGGGATCTTGAAGAATAGTGCAGGAATTTGGTGGTAATTGGTATGGCCTGGAGCCTTTCTTGGCACACGCTAGCAAATTTTGGAAAAAAAAAAAGTTCTCTTCCAGATGTGTTACATGGAAGAGTTTCTCATGAGCTGCTGGAATGAGGACAATAGGGGAAACAAGAAACTGATGTTTCCTTGCCATCCTTATGGACAGGCGAGAGGGCCAGTCCTTCTCCAGAGACTGGCAATAAATTTCGTGTGAGGGATAACTGAGAGCAGTGATCCTAGCAGAGCTGTCTTTAGGACTCTGGACATGTGTTTGACTATGTAATTATAGACAAATATGAAAAGACTGTTTTAGTCTCGGTTGGAATTTTATAAGTGAACAAATGTTACATAATATCAAAAGTCTTTTTATGTCTCTTTTTATATGAAATAAAAACTGTTATGTTCTTGAGCATGGAAAAAGATATGGAAAGACAGACCACCAGGCTGTTATCATTGATTAGTAGGTAGAAGAATATAGTGGTTAATACTGCATGGACTCTGAGGCCAGACAGTCTTGTTTCAATCCCAACTCTGTCTTGTATAGTATGTGTGACCTTGAGAAGCTACCTAATTTCTTGGGGTCTATTTCTTCTTTCATAGGGTTGATAGGAAAATTAAATAAGGTAGTATGTGTAAAGTAGTTAGAATGGCAAATGGCAGGTACTATAGAAATGCTTTTAACAGTAAAATACAGTAAAATAAGATCCTTTGATCTTGATCTAATGGGAGAAAATATAGAAAGTTCTCTCTTTGCATCTTACTCTTCATTTCTACTGGGGACTGAAAACCGTATATAGGGTAAACTTCTCTATTAGCATTCAGTTTTGGTTATTGACTACAGAAGTGTGACTGGAAAGCATTTCCTTATATATTCAGAAATAGAACTAAACATGAGCAGTATGCCAATAAAAAATGACAATCATGCATCAGTTCATTTACTCCTCTCTAATTCTGGTTCTGGCTTCATCTTGGGTTATCAGTCTCATGAATTCATCTGCTTTCAATTGTTGTTCTAGAAATCCTTACTTGTTCTACTAGTATTGCCTCAAAGTTGTTAAGTGATGCATAAGAGTCCTATACCCAAAAGGACCTGCCAAAGTCCTTTTCCAAAGGCTTCTGAGATTTCTTTGTTGAAGATGAAGTATTCTAGCCTGTAGCTGATTGCAGATATTTTCAGGGAAACATCAGAAAATTATCTGTAGGTGACAAAAGATTTAAATTGGCTTTATTTGACTTACTTTTAAAAGTGGAATATCTCATGAGGGTTTATTATGATAGTAAGGTAACTGGAATTTGGTTGTTTCTGTGGCATGGAAAACATAAAAGTCAATTAAAAATTTTTTATAAATATTTAGTCTAAAAACATCGATTAACTATATTTCCAAAGAAGAGTGCATATTACCTCTAATTCAGAAAAATGGACAAACACAGCCTTTACAGATAAAAATATCTTCAGGTATCACACAATAATCCTGACATAATATATCACAAAATATATCCAGTTAAGAGATTCTATAGGTCTGGAGTTAGTCCTAGACATCTCTATATTAATAAAATTGAATGGATAAGTGATGCGAATCCCTGGGTAAAAACCACTGTTCTGGAAGATTTAACTTAAAGAAGTAGAGCTGTGGCCAAGTTAACATTTTAAATAAGAACAGAAATTATGACGGATGACACTGTACTCTTATCTAATATCAGGCAAAGCAACACCAAAACTCTGATAAATGGAAAGCTATCAGGGACAGTGAGGACATTACAGTTTTCTTGGATCTTCTCAAACAGCATACGATTTCTGAAACACCACATTTTCCAGATTTAATCTGGGGAAGGCTAAGCATCTCTTCTGATTTGCTAACTCATCAATAGTAACCTATCAACTAAACCTAAGTATTTCTAGCACTTCTCTTTTTACAAGGTCAAAGAACAAGTCCTCAGTGACTTTCAGGGTCCCTCTTGGAAATATCAAAGATAGTTCTATGTGCAAAACATATCACTTAGGATTCAATTTTAGGAAAGCAAAATATCAAAGGTTGTTAAGATATTTGAATACTTAAAGGTTCATAACCATTAAGCAATACTTGGTTATCTATTTAATCGAAGCAACAATGAAGATTTTAAAAGCAAAAATAGGAGGCAACATGATTCTAAAGAAACCTCTTTTCTAATGAGAGATGTTTGTTTTCTTAAATAATCAAGGACATAATAAAGTCATCATAAACCACAGAAAGGTTTTTGATTAAGGTACAGAATCTTTGCTATCTGGGCAGACTACAAGAGGGTAAACAATAATCTTTTACAACCTCTTATTGAGAGCAGACCAAGAATCCCAGAAAAATTTGCCATTTTCAACAGAGAAAACCAAATCGTAGTTCTGTATCAATGTAATATCTGTTACTAAAGTTCTTTATGAAAATCCTATAAATAAGCCCATCAAACCTTAGTCAGCTTTGACCATGACAAATAACATTTTTTCCCAAAACTTTGTAGTTTTCTTTATCCATACACATTTCAAAGTGGCAAAACTGAATTCATTCATTCATAATGAATTCATTCATTAACAGATTCAAGTATATTAGCCTCTCTGTAGCATATTAAAATAAGAAGCAAAAGTGTACGAACTTAAGTTATGTTTAATAAGCAGTGTTTTAATATTCCATCTTACTTAGAAATAATCCAGGTAACTAATGACTGCCCATTAATTAACTAAATTCAGTATTAGTCCAGGGCTTTAAGTTACCTAAAGGTATTGGAAATTATCTTGAGGCTTACATAGTTACTGTTGAAATAAAATTTGTCAGAATAATTTTTCAATTTGGATAAACACAGATTTACATTTTTCATGATTTCAAACATTAAGTAGATGCAGCACTAGCTTATTTGATTAGTAAAGTATAGGAAGAACATAGTAGAATTAAAAAATCTATGCATCTATTATACTTAGTAATGGTGTTAGAGAACACATAGTTGTTTTTAATAAACCAAATAGTCTTATTTGCCACAGATTTACCTACATTATGTGAACCTGAATTCATGAAATATTTTCTAGTTCCCATAAGAGTACCTCTTTTTTCACATTGAAAGTATTAGAATTTTAATTTCCTTAATTTCTAGGAAATCAAGGACTATTCTCTTTGTAGAAGTGCTTGTTTATCTCCAAGTCAATCAGAATAGAGCCACTTTAAGAGTTTTTATAATCTAATTTGGTTATGCCGTCTGGAGATAGGCAAATATACAGTCACACAATAAGAAGTAAAAGCGTTTCTGAATTCAGAAATGTACACAGACACTTAAAGAGAGGACGCTGGGGTTTAATGATACACCTGAATAGCTTATATTCAGAAGTTTTGAATAGTTGGATAGCAAGCCTAGAACTTTGTGATGATAGCATTTGAACTGGAGTTGGAGTCATATGATCCTTTGTCACCATTCTTTCTACCCTACCCAGAAGGAGGAGTTCTAGTTAGTGAGTTCTAGGACAAGATTTAAGTCAGTGGCTTCCAAATCTTTTGAGTACTAATATGGATTGCTTACTTTTTTTTTTTATTGTAAAGGTGATACATGCTCATTGTAGAAAATTTAGAACGTAACATGTAATTTCATCATGTGGAATTTTACAACCCAAAGATAGCTCTCACATTTGTTTTTTTTTTAAGCAATAATTTTTAAATAAATTTGGGATCATACAGTGTGTATTCTGTTTTGTATGTCGGTTTTTCTTTTTTTAAATTATTATTATTATTTTTTTTTTAAAGATTTTATTCATTTATTTGACAGAGAGAGAGAGATCACAAGTAGGCAGAGAGGCAGGCAGAGAGAGAGGAGGGAAGCAGGCTCCCTGGTGAGCAGAGAGCCCAATGCGGGGCTCGATCCCAGGACCCTAAGATCATGACCTAAGCTGAAGGCAGAGGCTTCAACCCACTGAGCCACCCAGGCGCCCCTGTATGTAGGTTTTTCTTTAAAATAATGCTATGAGTATTTCTTCGCATAGCTAAATATTTATTTGAAACCATTTTTAAGTGATTATAACATCATATGGTTGTGCCACAGTCTTTTGAGCCATTCTTCCACTACGGGATATTTAAATTATGTCCAACCCAAATATTAGGGCCACATGGCAGCTCTTTCAAAGATCTTGTGTATATTGCCATGTTGTAAAAAATAGAATCAATCTAACTCTAATATCTGTAAAAATATGCTTTTAATTTAAAAATATCTCTGATGGCTCTAATTAAAATGGACTAAATAAAACCACTTTTTAAACCTTAAGACTATCTGATTTTACTTTATTATATCCTATTGAAATTATTCCCAGAAATGAATTATGGGTTTTGAGAGAGTCAATGAATTGCAAACTTGGAAAAAATTGTAGTTACCGCCTGTTGAAATTTTATCTTTTTTTTTTTATTCAAACACTAATAAAGAAGATAATATATGAAAATGTAGTGTTGTGCCTCCTTTCTGGACTGTATCCAAATATTTAAGGTAGATCAAAATTACTGTTACTGTTTCCATTCCTATAATATGAGATAATAAGGTTAGTGATTTTTCTAAAATTTTTATTTTCTATTTATGAGTCTAGGGGCAAATGAAAGGTAATTCCGCACACAAAACTCAGCCCAAAGAACTTTGGTTACTCTGAATAATGCTTGCTTTTTTATACTGATGATCATTTATTAAAGACTGACAGATGAGGCAGGCTTTAATGATCTCTAACTTAGACCTCTTCTGACTTTTGACTTTGTAAAAAATTTAAAAATCACCGTAACTTTTTTTTTAAAGAAAGATTTTTTTTTTTAAAGATTTTATTTATGTATTTGTCAGAGAGAGAGGGAGCACAAGCAGGCAGAGTGGCAGGCAGAGACAGAGGGAGAAGCAGGCTCTCTGCTGAGCAAGGAGCCCCATGTGGGACTCGATCCGAGGACCCTGGGATCATGACCTGAGCTGAAGGCAGCCGCTTAACCAACTGAGCCACCCAGGCGTCCCTAAAATCACTGTAATTTACAAAGAAACTTCACACTTGCTTTCTTTTATCCCTTAAAAAATTTATGTGGTTTATCTTTATGTGGCCTTTAGATTTTTAAAAAAAACAGACATAATATATGCAGATGAAAAATAATACAGAGCACTAGTTATTTAATTCCCTTAATTGCTTTCTACATAATCTCATTTTTACAGTAACCTGGTGAGGTTGATATCATCTCATTTTTATAAAGGTAAAAACTGAGGCATTAAAAGTTAAATTACTTCATCTAAGTCACCTACCTAGTAAGTGGTACGGCTAGAATTCAGACCCACGTTTAACTGATTTCCTGTACTTCTTTTACTATGTCATATGTTCTCCAAATAGCTAGTATTTATTATTATTGTTATTATTTAAAAACTGATCTCGTTTGCTGATACTTCCTCTCTGAGAGTCTTGTTATTTGGACACATATGGAGATAAGACCTAGGGAAAAGAAAATACTGATGCTACCTGCTTTCCAGGGCTATTACTGCTTCTATAGTTGAATGGGGCACTGCTTTATCACATCGTGAGTGTTCCTTATATTTTCTCATTCTAGAGTCTGTGCTTTTCTCAATCTTAGTGCTTACTGAAGCATGCCTAAAATATGTGGTGTTTTGTTTTCTAGCCACGTTAGTTATGTTCCTACGTTTAGTGTTATTTTGTTATTTTAGTGTTACTTATTAAATCTAAGTCTTACCATACTGTTAGTGAAACTTGTTCGTGTTTGGACTTTTTTCTTTTTTTGGACTTATTTCTAAGATTTCTATTGACTACAGAATAGTTGTAAATTACAGAGATCAGCCATCAAGGATCTTCACAGCCTATCCCAACCTATCACTCTAATTTCATTGTCCTCTGCCCCTTCACTCAAATATTATCTTCCTATAAGATTGTCCTGTGAACACATCAGGACCTCAGTTGACCTATATTTTTTGCTTGTACTTAAAACCCAGCACTACATTGAAATCCCCGGCAATTGCCACCTTCTTTGTATAGGTTTTTGGTATCTTCAGTTAGCTTTCTTTAAAAGCTTTATTTTGAATTATGGAATTAACAGAAAATTGCAAAGATAGTTTAAAGAATCCTGTAGCTGTTGGTATTATTTTCTACATTTAATTGATTTAGAATTGGGATCGGAGGATTAAAAAGAAATTCAAGAACATAGCCAGGATCAGAAATTTAGCATTTCTGATTCTACATTTCCCCCCACTCTATTAGTTTTGCTTCCCAGTCACTCCAGCCTATAGAGCATTTCTCCTGAGTAGAGTAGAGCATTTACTCTCTGATCATTGATTTGGTAATCTTCATATGATTTTTAATTGAGCCTTATTTCTTTTTCTGTTTGCCTTGACTAATTTGTAGTGAGGTTTTAAATTCTTTAAATGAATGATTTGGCTTCTTACACGCTGTCTTGATCTTAATCAGTATCTAAAAACTTTGCATTTGGTGAATTGTTTGTGTCTCCTCCTTATGTTACCACTGCAGACTGGCTGTATCTGTCTCAGTGAGTGTGGTACATTTCAACTGTTATATGGGAAATACTGGCAGGAAAGATGGAAGGACTAAAATTATGTTTTTGGTAAGGGGTTGGGCAGTTGAATGGAAACAAGAGTTCTGGGCAGGAGTAGCCTTCCTTCTATCTTCTCTCTGTCTCTATCTCCTCATCTTTGTCTCTTCTTTCCTCTCTCTTTCTCCCTCTCTGTCTGGTTTCCATGTTTTTTATTCCTCTTTTTTAGTGTCTTTTTCATCTTTCTGTTATCTTCTTCATGATTTGCTAGTGGTTCAAGCTGTTTTAAGAACTTTTTTTTTTTTTTTAAATATAGCACATATCCTTCCTCCCTCAAAGGACTCTATAGCCTGCTTTGATCCACTTGTAATAATGTCCAAGTTTTGTCCTTGGCCATTTTTTTGTTTTGATTCTTTAAGTTTTCTGCCTAAGGAAATATGAAAACTCTCAGGACTTCATCTACTATCCATTTCTTGTTGACTCCCAAATACCTTCATCTGCTCTGAACTCTCCCTTGAATTCCAGTTCACCTTGATGAAACTCAGGATGACACCTGACGTTCAAAATATCCAAAATTAAACACATGTTCATTCATACTGTAAGCCTGAACAAAAACTTCTCTTTTCATTCTCTCTTGGTAGTTGTACTAACTGGTGTTACAAATTAGGGATCTAGGCATTCATCTCCCCTCTCCTTCTTTCAACGTTCATTTCATTATTATAGCCATAATCACCATTACTAACTACTGCTATAGCTACCAACCCATTTGTCAGTATTCATCCTTTGTCACGCATTGTCCAGAGCTCTTTACATGTGTTAACTCATTTAATTCTCATAGCACACCATTGAGGGAGGTACTCTAATTATCCCTATTTTACAGATGAAGAATCTGAGACACTAAGAGGTTAAATTGCCCTAGATTATACAGCTAGAAAGTGGAAGAGCTTGGTAGGTTTTGGCAGTCTGGCTCTAGAGCCTCTGCTCTTACCAAGTTTTAGTAATTGTATCTTGATATTTTTCAAGTCTTCCACCTCATATCCATCTCTACTTCTAATGCCCCAGGTCAGACTCTCTTCATCGTGGGTGTCCGTTAACCAACCTTTCAGCTTTCCATTGTTTTCTCCTTTAAATCCATTCTCTACATAGTCACTGGGATGACAGCAGCCGAGGGCAACTCCCCTTCACAAAGAGCAGTAGTTCCCCCACTATCTGGAAGTAATGTCTGGGCTTCTTATCCCTGCATCCAAGGGATGTCCATTATCTGGTTCCTGTCTATTCTTCTCCCGTCCCCTCTTATTTCACCCTTTTCATTCTAGCAAGTCTCACTTGGATGGCTTCTGAAGTCATTTATACGAGAAACTGGTTTGTGTGAGCATTAGTTTTCTAATTCCTTCATGGGCTCCTTCTCTGTCTTCTACTTTTGGTGTCCCACTGTAGCCCAAGAATCTTCTCTTTCCATTTTCTTGCCACTCTGCCTTTGCGCATCTTTTCTCCTGTGCTTGTTTTAGTCTTCTTTTTATGGCTGAATAAACTGAAAAGGTAAATTCTGGGTCACCTCATCTTAGAAGCTTTCCCTGAATTTTTTCTTTCCCTCTCCTCCCCTAGTGGGCTCACATTGTGCCCTGTCCACATCTCCATCATTGCACTTAGTCTGCAGTGCAGTGATCTGTTGTTGGTGGTCTTTGCCCATCCAGTTGGGTTCTTTGAGGGTAGAAACCATGTTACATTGATATTTGTGTAGAGCATCAGTAAAGTGCCTGACACACAGTAGCTATTTAATAGATGTTTGTAGAATTGTGCTAATTGTTATATTCATCTTTATATCTCTAATAGTAACCAATGTATGTGTCATTTACTTGTTGCTATCTAAATATGTGTTAAATGAATTCATTTGTTGGTATGAAGCTGTGCAGTGTTTTTCATTGCATAATGAAATGATACTAACAGAAGGATGTGGCAAAGTTTATTGCTAAAATGGCCCATCTTTGAAATGTTTCATTTATTCATCTAAACATCTGGAATCAGTAATTATAAGGTAAGTAAAATGTGTTTTATAAAGTATTTCACTGGAAGCCCAGTATGTTGGATGTGGTGGTTCACATCTTGCCTCTGCTTTGCTGAGTGATACTGGACCAGTAAGACATATACAACTTTGAACTTTGGTTTTCTCACCTGGAAATGCTGGCAGTTAATGCTGATAGTCTCCATAGGCCAGTATACATAAATGTGATTTGAAAGTACTAGACCATTCTCAGTACTTTCATAAGTGTTTGCCTTTTGTCCTGATCCATTCTTGGTATATTCTCCCAAACTCTGTTTTTTCTTATGGTGACCGGCTCTTGTCACTGGGTTTGTCTAGGTCTCTTGGGCATCATTTAGCCTAGACATTTTGGGTGATTTTATTTTCTAAATAGTGATTCTTTCTATTTTCTAAATAAGCTAATTCTTGCCTCTACCCTTGTATCGATTTGTGGTTTTGGGTTTTGGGTTTTTTGTTGGGTGTGTGTGCGTGCATGTGAGCATGTGTGTGTACACACACGTGTGTGTTCTCCCTCTGGTGTTGGTGATGTCAGGACTTCTTATTCCTATAGTCTTAACAGCACCCTTACCATGTCCTGCCAGATTGTGCTTTCTCATTCTTTAAATCTGATTTAAAAATGTGGTCCTTTGTTGTTGTACCCGCTGTATTTTTGAATACTTGGAACATAAAACCCTGAAAAAAATTCTTTTACATTTGTTACACAGCTGTAATCTAGTAGCATTCTAAGTGCTTTGCATTGACTGTTTAATCCCTGTCACATCTTTAGGATTTCTGTTGGACAGGATGAAAAAATCAGAGGATGAGCTTTGTGCGTACCAAATTTCTCAGTAAGAAGAAAAAAAATTATGCTTAACTTTCCATTCTGTGCTTGCTCTGGATTCCTTGAGAGTGACATTATCTAGAAATGAATTTTTTGCCATATTAGTTTTAAGTTTTTGTTGACTGTCATTTCCATTTTTATTTACACTGTAGTACGTGTGAATCAGTATATAATGGCGATTATGGGTAGATTTTAAGCAGTTTGTTCTAGCACTAGCATGTGAAGAAGGATGTCATGGGTGCACTCTGTTCTAGTTTGCTCTAGATTTGTCTTATGACTTCAGTGAAGTCATTTAAACTTGAATGTATGTTCGCAACCATCACCTGAGATGGTTACCGCCTAGAATAAAATGAAATTATGAGAACTGCTAGCAGAATCAGCAATTCTGGGAATACTTGCTAAATACTTTGTAAGGCATTAACTGACCTTTTAGACCTTTTAATGGTAGATTCTAGTTATAAATCTTTAGGCTCAGTCTTCTCCCACATTTGACTTTTATTCTGTTTGCATTTTAACCTTCTTATTCTTTACACTTAACCTGCTTTTCCTTTACCTTTTTCTTAGCCCCACTCTTCTTCTGATGATGACAGACTCCAAAATGATTGCTTCTGTGATTTTATCCCCTTCCACAATTGTGAAAGTATAAAGTACTCCAGGGGATAGAGAGAGGGAACACACAGTGTCAAGCTCTGTTTCACCTTTTATCTTTTGAGAATAAGTTAGCTGACTTAAGTTGCCTATTTCTTTGTTGACCTTGGTCTTGCATGGAAATGATGTCTATAGACATCTAATTATCAATTCACACAATATGTTTTATTTTGGGTCATACATTTTTGGTTTATCATAAATAGAAATAAAAGTTGAGAACATATTTTTCTACATCCAATTTCAGTTGTGGATATTTGGAATAGTTTTTAACCCACATCTTTTGCTTTTGATGGTGCTCTTGGCCTGAGAACACTGTGACCATTGCAGTATTCTACTATTTTTTAAAGTTCCCCAAGGGGTACATTACTGGGGACTTTCCTTATGTAAAACATGAAAGTGTTATTGTTGTTGTTTTTTAAATTGCAACCATATTTTTTTTTATTAAAATCAGTTGCAATTCCAGTGAACACTAAGGCAGAAATTTTTCCAAACATTTGCCTGAGCTGTTGTTTCTATTTTTAATTTTATGGAAACTAACTTTTTTCTGATTGTAAAAGTAATACATGTTCATTCTAAAGAACTTAGAAAATGCTAAGAGGTACAGTGAAGAGATATATACATCATTAGTGATGTATCATCTAGGAAGAGGTTGTTAACATTTGGATAGATTTTATTTTTTAAGGATATACAAGCCCATATATTCATTTATTAAAAACATTGGCATCATTTATAAATGGATTATTGGATATAGTTTAGTATTTATGTTTTTCATTTGTTGTGAAATACTAAATGCAGTCAAATATATAATATGTGCAAATTACAAAGCATAAAAATAAGATGAAAATCTTTGTACTGGTCTTCAGTTTAAGGTAGGTAGTATCAACAACTTTGAAGCCCTCTGAGTTGCTCTACTTCATCATACTCCAACTTCCTCCTCCATCAGAGATAATCTATAATGCTACATTTTGTATGCAACTTTTTTTTTTTTTTTTGTAGTGAGGTGGGTAACCATACGTAACATATTATTTAGTTTTCCTTGTTTTCGATCTTGATAAAAAAGGTAACATATCAGGGCGCCTGGGTGGCTCAGTCAGTTAAGTGGCTGCCTTCAGCTCAGGTCACGATCCCAGATCGAGCCCCACATCCGGCTCCCTGCTCAGCGGAGAGCCTGCTTCTCCCTCTCCCTCTGCCTGCCACTCTGCCTGCTTGTGCACTCTCTCTCTCTTTCTGTCAAATAAATAAAATCTTAAAGAAAATAAAAAATTAAAAAAAGGTAACATATCTTGGGCTTGCATTTTACACCCAACACTTACGTTGCTATCATTTCTTCGTAGCTTGTTTATTTTCATTGCTCTAGAAAAAGAGTAGGATGTATTGCGCTGTTCAACTGAAGGTGAACATTGAAAAATGGCAAGTTCGATGACCTGAAAGTAGTATAGTATGATTTGGCATGTAAAATTGTATATATAATGGTTAAATATATATGCGTGTTATATTGTACATACTATCACTTTTTGTTATGCTGAAGCTGTGTTATATTAGTTGTTTGACTCCTAATGAGATTGTTTTTATCTTTAGTAATGCTTTTGCTTGATATTTTATGTAATATTAAAAAATTATACTAGCTTTTTGTTGTTGTTAGTACTGTTTTCATGATGTAATATTTATTTTCACTTTTTTTGAAAATAAGTTTTTAGGTGCGTCTCTTGTAAATAGCATATGGCTAGACTTTTAAACCAATCTAGTGTGATCCTTTATCAGTGTTTATTAACAGGGGCATTCAGTCTACATTTAATCTGCTACTGATGGTGTTTGAATTTTTATCTATCATCTGAATTTGAGCTTTCTCTCTTTTGGCTCTTCTTTGTTTCTTTTTTACCTTTTCTTGCCTGCTTTTGGATTGATATTTAAAAATCATGCCATCCCCTATCTCTCAAACCCTCTTTCCTCTTTTGAAAGTTATATACACTTTCTGTTCTTCGTGTGGTTAACCTAGAAACACCTTAACCTGCCAAAGTCTGAGACTTTTTTCTCCAATTGGATAGGGACCTTAGAACACCTAAATTCCAATCACCTCCCATCTGATTTGTGATACTATCGTTTTATACTTAATTTTCTTTTTAATCCTACTAGATGTTATTGTTGTTTCATACAATCACTGTTAGTTTATATTTGCCCACATTTAACTCTTTATTCTTTCTTTCCCTGTATCTTGGACTTTGCATTTGAGATGACTTCCCTTCTGCCTGAAGTATGTCCTTTACATTTTCCATTGATAGAAGTCTATCTGCAACAAACATTTTCAGTCTCTGCCTTGCCCCTGCTGTTTGGCTTGAAATTTTTTTATTTCACCCTTATTCTTAAAAGTAGGTAGGTCATTCTGGGCTTGCAGTTATTTTCCTTTACTACATTACATATTATTTCACTGTCTTCTAGCTTCTCTTCTTGTTAGTTTTAAGTCAGCTGTCAGGCCTTTGAGAAAATTTGTGTGTGAGTTTGTGCGCATGCACATGTGTGTGTTCTTTGGGCCTAGGATGAAAATTCCTTTCTCCCGAGATGGATTTTGTTTATTTATGTCAGGTACCTTGGAGCACTACCAATAAGGAACTTTCTTAAACCAGACTCATGTGGTCCATCCAGGCTTGGGCTCCAAAACCTTCTGAGGCCTTGTCTATGACCACTGTTTCTTCAGCATCTTGTTTTTGTTTTCCTTCCTCTCCCTACCCGTCAAAAACAAATATTGTGTTCTGCTCTTTACTGTGGCCACCTTCCTTGGACTCTGCTCTGGTTGGAGCCAGGAAGGATTTAGTTATGATGTATCTTTACCTCTAAGATATAGTCCTTTGAAACTTTAGACGGAAGAAAATCTTTCTAACATTCCTCATCTTGGGTGGACTTGAGCCTTAACTTTTGCCCTCTTCACTCTTTCAGGTTTCCAAAATGAACCCAAGTTTGAAGTTTCTGGAATCGTAACTGGCAAATGCCCTCAGTTCATAATTAGCTTTGGTGCTGTAGTGTTCTTACTTCTTTGGGTATAAGTTTTGTCCTGGAATTCGTTGCAGTGGTTTCATAATTAGCTTATTAGCACTTCAGTGCTTTTTTGACTTGATGTTTTTTAATTTTTAGTATTTTAACTAACATTTTTGCTTGTTTTAAGCAGAAATGTTGGTTTGAGTAACCTAGCTCTCTCTTATTAGACATAGAATTTCTGTTGTGATTTACTGTTGTTAGTGCTTACTCAGTTTCTTTGGAACAGTATTTATGGGTTCTGTAAGTCCTGAGAAAATTTGTAGTAGTTTCAGTCAGGTGCTTGTGAGGTGGGGGACACTGATTACATGAGTCTAATTTAAATTAAATTTTCAACTTGGTATTTTTTGAGCCCCAGACCCATATGCAAGCTGTTCAGTGGCCATAGATGCTTAGGAAAACTCACCTTCTTATTCCCTGCCCCTTGCCCTGCTCCCCTCTTCATGAAGAGTCTCTGTGGAAGCAGGCTTTTATCTGTGCCATGTGATTTTGTGGATATGTATTTCTCTAGTTCAGTTTTTATTAAGTGTCTAGCCCTTGGTTGTTACTGCCTTTTTATTGCATCGCCACTTAAATTCCTTGCCCTGTATGAGCCAGAGGCTTTATTTCTTGTCCCCCTTGTGTATTCATTAAAAATGAAGTTGTAGGCCAGGGGTTGGCAAACATTTTTCTGTAAAGGGCCAGATAAAAAATATTTTAGACTTTTCCAGTCATACAGTCTCTGTTGCAAATACTTAGTTCTGCTGTTGTGATATGAAAGCAGTTGTAGACAATTCTTAAGTGAATGAGCATGGCTGAGAAACTTTACTGACACTGCCATTTGAATTTCATGTAATTTCCACTTGTTAAAATTTTTCTTTTTTATTTTCAACCATTTAAAAATTAAAAAAATGTTCTTAGCTTAGGACTGTAAGCTAGATTTGGCTTATTGACTGTAGTTTTTCCGATCCATGTTTTAGGTTATTAAGATATCTTTCCTCCTTGCTGCTGTCATTCTTGGCCCTTTTAGAATTTTTCTCACTTCCATGCAAGCTTAAGAAAGCTTAATACTAATTTTAATATAAAATCAAAAGAATATTTTTTGTTTTATCTAGCAATTTTAGGTGTTTTGCAATGTTAGGATTCAAGATATTATATATATACATATCTCGATTCATATTTATTTCATTTCATATTAAGTAATATATCACAAAACATGAAAAAAATGACAAAACACTTCTTATTTCAGATTTTACTATCCTTTCTGATTCATATTTTATATTCTTTGTTTTTGCATAACTGTAAGAGTTTATGCACACTGTTTTGTTCTGTGTTCTCATTTAACATTCTTTGGACTTCTTTGCATACCCGTAATCTCCGTATTTATTATTTAGTATAAGTATGTAATCTTTGTTTCACTCTTATAATTCTAGGTTTATTTTTTCTTCAGCACTTTAAGCATGTCATTCCATTGTCTTCTGCTTCTATTTTTTCTGGTAAGAGAGATCCATTGTATTCTAATTGTTCTTTACCTGACTGTAATACATGTCATGTTTCTAGCTGCTCTTAATATATTTTTTTATTGTTGAGTTGTGCAGTGTACAGGTGAGGGTTGTTGGCGTGCATGTCTTTCAGTTTTTAGTCTTCTTGGGGTTTACTGAACTTCTTGGTCTCTGGTTTGAAATCTTTCATTAATCTTGGGGAAATTCTTATTCAGTATCTCTTAAAATACCCACCCCCAGCCCATATTGTGTCTCTTTTTTTTTTTTTTTTTTTTTTACTTTCATAGTTTATTTGATTTCATTAATGCTTTCCTCTGGTTCATTCAGTCTGCTTCTAAGAACATCCAATAAATGCCTCATTTCAGATCTTGTAGTTTTCAGTACGGGAATGTCTGATTATTTTTTGAGTTTTTGTTTCTCTGCTGATATGGTCTACAAATTCTCTCATTTCTTCCATTTTTATAAATTCTTTTCATATTTATAGTAGTTATTTTAAAGTTTTTGTCTGCTAATTTGGACAAGTAGGTCATCTGTGGGTCTACTTCTATTGTTGTTAACTTTTCCTGATTATGAGTTACCATTTTTTTTTTTTTACTTCTTCCCATGTCTCAATTTTTTATTTCTTTGCTCTTCCAGCAGGGCTTTGAGATCAAAGCACTTAAGGCTATAGATTTTCATGTGTTTTCCAATACCATTTCTGTCTTCCCACATGTTGCTTACTTGGTTATAGATCTGTGAGTGGAGGTAGACTGGGAAGTGGTAATTGGAAAGTAGGGATAACTAATTTTGTGTATGGACATCTCTAGATTCCAATCCCGCATACCAGCCCAAGTATCCGTATTAAAAATGTGACTGGTTTTTATTTGTTCCAACAGTTTTAAAAGAAATTTTTATGGTAGGATTGTTTGTTATGGTAGGATTATTCCTTTCCTCACCTGTGACCCAGACTTGACAGCTGTCCCCCATGAGAATAGTGGATGTCATTATCTGCTAACCTTGAGAGGGGCTTATTTCCTCACTCTCTGTCAAATAAATAAATTCTTAAAAAAAAGATTTTATTTATTTATTTGAGGGGAGAGATTGAGAGGGAGAGAGAGAGAGAGAGAGAGAGTGGGCGTGAGTGCACAAGCAGGAGGAGGGAAAAGCAGAGTCCCCGCTGAGCAGAGAGCCTGATGCAGGGCTCGATCCCAGGACCTTGGGATCATGACCTGAGCCAAAGGCAGATGCTTAACTGACCGAGCCACCCAGGTGCCCCTGTTCATTTAGACTTTTGTTCCATCCATATTTACTGTATGTTTTTAAAGAAGAAGAAATACATTTACTTTTTGGTATGTATTTTCACTGGTATGGTGAGAGCAATGATCTATTATGGTTTTCTACAGCATAATTAGAATCAAATCTCCTTTTTCTTCTTTGAATTTAGTTTTTAAAAGTTTCTTTTAGCTTTGACATTCATTGCTGAAACAGCGTGGAGGGAAAGTAGTTTGAAATTTCATGGCTACTGTGTGTGTGTGTATGTTTGTGTGTGCATGCAATAAAAGAAATCATTAAGAATCTTTGGTTCAGTAATGCTTGTGTGCATATGTGACTATTTTGCGGAGTGGGGAAGAGGTTGGATATAGGAAGAAGATTAGGTTACTGATGACCATTAAAATTAAGGAAACAAGGTCTTTTAATTAATAAATTACTCAGTGATTTCCAAGATCAGTGATTTTTCACTCCTTACAAGAAAGGCTTTCTGAATTTAATTGTTTTTAGTATCTGGAAATCATGCTAAACTTTATTGTTTGTTCCTTGTTCTCCGCTTTTTATATACCTGCATCCCTTTAATATCTTCTTTGTGATAGTACTGAGTACCTTATTTAGTTCTTAAGTGTTTTTAAAGTTTGTTAAAACTTCAGGTCTTTATGTACTAAATATTAATGTTCCATTCTGAGATCCGTAAAGCTAAGAGTTCAGGGATAGAATTGTCAGAATCTTGTATATTGTGTTCTGTTTTCATTTATTTAGCACTGTGCATTATGGTCTAAATAGCACTGTTTAGTTCATTTAAACTTATTTTTGAAGATGACCTTTCATATTTACTGAATTTATATGGCACTCTCATTCCTTCAAACAATATTCCATATGTTTGACTCATTTCTAATAATTTCCCTAATGTCTTTTGTTCACCTTGAATTGGGATCTTTTTCATGCAACTTTGCAACACTTTTATACTAACTCTTCAAAATTTCAGTCCTAGGCTTCTGGCCACCCACTGCTTGCTGAAGTTCTATCTGGTGTCTTTGAAACTTGTATCAGTGTTAGGTGTGATCTGTTAGCTAGTAGGTGAGCTGTCTTACAGTATTGTACCCATGTTTTCTTAGTTTGTCACATTGAATACAATAAAATATTCGTGTTCTCATGTGTTAGCTCTTTGTGTTTTAAACACATATATCCCTCTTTTCTTTATAATAGGCATTTTTCAACCTTATTGAGGTGTAATTGATAAATAAAATTATAAGCTATTTAAAGTATACAGTGGTGCTCACTTCGGCAGCACATATACTAAAATAAAGTATACAATGTGATGATTTGATGTATGTATACTTTGTGAAAGGATTTCCCCCATTGAGTTAATGACCATATCCATCACCTCACATATTTACCCTTTTGTTTTTGAGAACATTTAAATTCTGTTTTTAAGCAAATTTCAATTATACAATACAGTTTATCAAATGTAATCACCATGTTATACATTAGATCCTCAAACTTTATTCTTCTTATAAATGAAAGTTTGTACCTTTTCTTTAAAAAATAGGTTTTATGTATTTATTAGAGAGCATGCGTACTCATGTGAGCTGGCGGGAGGGCAGAGGAGAGGGAGAAGCAGACTCCCCACTGAGCAGGGAGCCCAACGTGGGGCTCGATCCCAGGACCTTGGGATCAAGACCTGAGCTGAAGGCAGACGTGTAACGGACTAAGCCACCCAGGCATCCCAAGTTTGTTCCTTTTTAACAATCTCTCCCTAGTTCCCTCATTCCCTGCCCTCCAGCCCCTGGCAACTACTTTTCTACTCTGTTTCTGTGATTGACTTTTTTTGTTTTTAGATTATATTATTTTTAGATTGTATTGTTTTTAGATTATATATATATATACACGTAAGAGATACTAACACATGGACATTCGATTAACTCTGTTTCCCGGAATCTTAGAAAAGATATTTAAGTAAAATTTTTTCTAAACTTAGAAGAATTTATCATGTTTTTAATTGTCCACTTACCATGTAAAGCTCTCTAAAATGGAGGACTGATTTTTCCTATTTATAGATCAGGGAGTGTCTGATTATCTGGACTATAGAATGGAACATACATTTTTTCAAACATTGACCTAAAGACTTGGATTGAGCATTATGTGGTATTTGTAAAAATTTTATTTCTTGAGAGAGAGAGAGAATTTCTAAAACTTAGATGATTTTAAAAAATTAAGTAGGTATAATTATATCTTCAGTAAGTTATGAGGTGCAAGATTGTCCTAATTATTTGGGGAAAGAACTTGAGATTTAGAGTTAGGTTTAGCGCAAATCTAACCCTCTTTGGGAGAGGTGCAAGATTCTCCTAATTATTTGGGGAAAGAACTTGAGATTTAGAGTTAGGTTTAGCGCAAATCTAACCCTCTTTGGGAAATAGGTTTTTTTGTATTATAATCTGTGTTCACTCTTTTTCCTTATTGCTGTTTTAAGAATGGCAATATTTTTAAAATGCCATGAGAAAATGATTTCACTTAAATAAATTTCTTGTTTGTTGCGTTATATGCGTTAGCCATGAGGGTGGTTTTGTTAAGTTTGACATTTAGAGTATTTGTTAGAGTGAATCTTGATAACAATAGGCTAGAAAGAATGTAAGCGGAGTGTATTTATATTTCTGGGAGGTGATTATCTTCTAAAACTTTACGATTAAGGAATCCTCATTAATATCTGGTTTCTTATGGAAAGGAGATGGCTAGAAGTTTTCACTAATATGGAACAGATTTTTAATGTTTACACCATAGGCCTGTCCAGTAGTGCGTGTGTGTTTATTTACGGCATATATATATATATAGTAGATATATAAATCATTTTATCTTTATAAGATTGAATTTAAATAAGCTTGGTAAATGACATAATTGGACTTGTGAAATATTTCGTTTAAAGAGTTGAAAGCATGTGGAATATTTGTTTGAAATTTATTTAGGTTGAAAATGAAAGCAATTATTATTGGCCTATCTAGAAAATAAAGTCTTATTAATGCCTAATAACTGAACCTGTTGCAGAAATCTTTTAGTTCCCTTTCTGATTCATTCCACTGATGGCCTGTAGAGGGCATTACATGTCTGGTAAAAATAGCTTTGTATTTTCCATTTTCATCTAAAGTCCTTATATAAGGTGAATAGGTTCTGAGTTATTAGTCACATATTCTATGCTATGTCACAAATACCAGGATTATTATCTTTACTGATATTGGGTTGTGGTAAAAGATAGTTACACAATTATAAAGCTAATTCAATTACAGTGCATTTTTTGTTACAATAATATTTTCTTTAACTGTGGTTTCATCTTTTCTGAGGACTAAATGAAGGAACTAGGCTTAAAGGGATTTTGAGGACATATAAATAAAGCTTCCTAAGAGTTATTTGCCTGGACTGGATTATTTTATGAATCAGGCTTTAATGTATGTGTGCTAGTCTGATCTTTCATGAAATGCCATGAGAGTGGTCCTTTGCCATTGAACAACAACAACTAAAAGAATAAAGGTTTCTTCTTAATTGCAGGCATTTCATGAACTTAAATGCAAAGAAAGCGTTTTCTTTACAAGTTAATGCGATATGGTGAGAACTGTAGTAAAAACTTACAAAATGCTCTTCCTCTGGGCTGAGAGGAGAGTTATAAAATCAAGGCAAGATTGGGGAAAGCTGGGACCGGGAATTGTGAAGCTCTCCCCCAGGCTTCCCCTCACCGGGTCAACGGATCTACATGCCTTCTCCTGCAGGGGTTTTAGTGTTCCTCTTCTGTGTGTTGGGAGAATTTTTTTTTTTTAATGATTTCATTTATTTATTTGAGAGAGAACAAGAGTGAGAGAGAGTGAGCTCTGGGGGAGGGGCAGAGGGAAAGCTTCTCATTGAGCACAGAGCCCAAGGCCCAATGTGGGGCTCCATCCCAGGACCCGGGGCTCGATCATGACCTGAGGTGAAGTCAGACGCTTAAGGGACTGAGCCACCCAGGCGCCCCTGGAGAGTCTTAACTGTAACCTTTATAGGTAGTATTTTGTCTTCAGATTTTCAGATTTATGAGCTTCTTAAGTGCATAAGAGTTGCTGGTATTTTTGTACACATACGATGGAATAATTAAATACATAGGGCTGCCACTATTTCCTTATGTTGTTTAGTTGTCAGTGGTTGGGAAACTGAGTAAATGCATGAGTGATTCTGAAGAAATAATTTGTAGAAAGTCTGAAAACTACAGAAAACTTTATTGATGAGAAAGACTTTTTTTTTTTTGGCCAGGAATGTTTTTTTTTGTTTTTTTTTGTTGTTTTTTTTTTGCCAGGAATGTTTTAATGATGTCTCTCACTCTTTGGTATAATACAGGTCAGACTTGGAACTAAATAATGTAAATATAATAGGTAGTGTGATATGATCAGTAAGAGAAGTGTCATTATTAGGCACATGAGAATATACGCAATGATGAAGGGTACCGCCATTATGGTTAGTTTTGCCTTCACATCTTGGTTCTACTACTCTCTGGGGTTTGTGACCAACCCGTGGTCCCTTAAAGGCCCCTTCTAAACTTTAGGTTTCCCTTCTCTAGAGTGGGAATAACAAAAGTAGTTACATTATAGGGTTGTTTGTGATTTAAATAAAATAATTCAGATTATGTGCCTAGGACAGTACCTGGTGCATGAAGAGCACACACAAACATTTGTATTGTTATTAAAGGATTCCTTTTTGTAATTATTTTTTAGACTAAAAAAATTAGAAGATTTTCCTCATTTCAAGGGTAAAGGGAAAATTAAAAGTATTTTTGAAGGATCTGAAACCAGATTTTGTTCACAGATTTTTTTTCTATTTGGTTTAAGACCGTGAGTAACACCAAGTCTCAGGGGGAAATCTCCATGCATCTGTGAGATTTACTTCAATAATACTGACTTTGGGTTTTGTGTTATTCTCCTTCCTAAGGTGGTTAGAGCCACTAAATCATTTGGGGACTAGAGAAGATCAGTGTGACAGAAACTTCCATCAGCATCAAGTGACCAGGGACTAATAAATCTAAGATGATTTTTTTTTTCTGGCACAGTTCATAATTGTTCAGAAACTACTTTGATGGAGCATATAAATGAAAAAACATTCTAAAAGCTCAAGATCTAGTCTTGATATTAAGGGGTAAAAAAAAAACCACACACACACACACACACACACACCGAACTCCAGGACCATAAGGGAAAAATGTGGTGGGTGGGGGAAGTCCTTCAAAAGTTGTTCACTTGGGTCAGGGAAATACCAATATCACTGTGGTCTTTCAGGAACAAAAAACATCTTTTGCAGAGGGCTAGTGTTTGAGCCAAGATATGAAGTGACCTTCATGGCTGGCTGGTTCAACCTCAGGTTTTCCTGGGGAGAGTTGGTCAGCATTGCTAGAGTGCTTGACAGTGGGCAGCAGAACACTTACCAGTGGGAAGCAAGGAAATGATGGTTGAAGCAAGGAATGACTGTTATTTCTCACCAGCAGATAGGTACACATTACTTGCTGAAATGATTCAGCACTTTAAAGTTGAGAGCTGTGAGACTTTGTGAGTTACACTTGGGGAACATAGGACCCAGGAGGGTCAGCTCCCTTGGAATACTTCTGGGATGGCTCTATTCCCTTCTGCTTTGAATCTCAGGCTGAGGTGTGCTTGTAGGCCTTTTCTTCTTTTTTCTCCTCACTGCTAACCCTACCCCCAAGATTCCTTGACTATTTATAATAGAGTGTTCTAGAAAGCAGCAGGTAAAAATTTTCAGGTGCTGGGGGGTGGGGGGAAGGGGAAGGATAGGAGGGGAAGGAAGGTGTTTCATCTATCCCATCAGTGCTTAAGGTACTACCATTTGGGAAAAAAAAATGACATTATTCTGTTCTACCCTCTCTCCCTGGAAAAAAACAGGCCTCTTGTCTGGATCTTTTCGTTTTAATGATTTCCATGAAAAGGCTTTTTACCCAGGCTCTGACATGACTGTCAGAACACACATTTAAATGCGAGACTGCTTAAAAGGCTATTGATATTCCCTGGTGGAAAAGAAAGTGCTTTAAAAAAATCCATCTGTCCATACACAAGTTAACCCTGACTATTTTCTTCCTTCCTCTTTCTCTTCCTCCTCCTCCTTTTTTTTCTTTTGGTCAAAGACTCAGGTTAAAGCCAGATCTTTGGTCTCACAAAAATTTGTGTGTCGCCATCTCCCACAAGCTGTCACTTTCATACATTGATGGCTCTGATTAATTTAATCTAGATCTAAGGATATTGAGTGAGGAGGAAGAATGCTTAATTTGGATCTAAGGCTGCTGTTCAGTCTCTGACTGCTTCTTTTGAATCTGGGGCTCATTTCTGTTTGTATGTCTTGGATATGTTAGCAGAAGTCAATGGTCTGTGTAGGAATTGTGTATGGTGTTCATAATCAAAGACACATTTGGCATGAAGTTACTAAGTGTTAGTGGGAATTAAAGTTCATATCAGATTGCTGTACTATATAAGCAGTCTGTTATGGCAAATGGATTTTGATGTAACAAGGTATTTGATAAGATTTTAATTAATAGTTAGGCATGTGAGCTGTCAACATGCTTGGTCTGTTCTCATGTTGGTGAGAGAATGTTCTGTCTATTAACCAGTAACCACGATGTTCATTGTTGTTCTCGTTTTCACTTAAAGTGTCCTGGTTTTACTGAACAAGCAAGAGACTTAGGCAGTAAAATCCATAACTAGAAAAAAAATGTGCTACTGAGAATGCATTTCTGGGAAAAGTAATATAATTATCCAGACTTTATCCACTATAATCATGCTACCTGAACTTACATGCTATGTATAAATAATTATAATTATCTCATAGGTTCTGGTTTCTTTTTTAGGGTGACTGTCCTAAACTTTTCTCATGTCACTCAATTCCACAACTTTATTTCTGTTCTATATTTGAGCGAATGACCTTTTACCTAGAAAAGGAAGATCATTAGGTAGAGATGTAGGCCATTAGGATAATTTTCTCAAATTCCTTTTTTTTTTTCTATTTCAAATTTCCCCTGGGCCATTCACCCTCCCTTTTTGATTTCAGAGAAAGAAGTACTTGGCTTCCTTAATATAGGCCTTTTTTGATCCTGCTTCTTCCTAATTTTTCTAAAATGCTGTTTTAATTGATTTCTTCTCTTACTTGTATTTTCAGTGCCTTGTTTGGCTCTTTTTCTTCTGCTCACAAACTTGGTCTTGTACTTAATAATAATAATAATAATAATATTTAAAGAATAAAAAAGAAAGTGTTCTTTTAGCCATACTGTCCTCTTGAATGGAACTTTAGCTTTATAATTCTTTTTAATGCTTTTGCGGGGATATATTTGAAGTTTTTCAGTTCAATTCAGTATTTGCTGAGACTTAGTATGTGCGTATTACAAAGATCAGCCAGCTACAGCCTCTGTCTCCTAAGAGTTTAGGTATATTTCAGTCTAATAAAGAGATTAGGTCTAAATGATATGTGCTTTAATAGAGCTATGTACTCAGTGCTGTGGAAACTTACCCTGGCATTCACAGTATGCCCTCAACCTGTGTTTTGATTCTTACCTCTTATTGAATGTCTGATGACTCTCCTAATTAAGGCTAAAAAATTAATGCTCTTATATCCCTTTTCTTTTCATCTCTTTTATTCTTATCTTTTGTTGTGCGGGGCAGGGGTGAGATCTGGTTATAATTATAATTAAAATAATGCTGCAATAAACATAGGAGTACAGATATCTTTTTGATATCCTTTTATCATTTCCTTTGAATAAATCCTGCTTTTTTTCCTATAAAATGAGGTTTTTTATATGATAATTTTTATTCACTATAAAGCTTCTAATTATAAAAGTTTCCTGTTGTCTTATCAATGTGTGATAAGTTATTTTGAACTAATTAAATTTTAAAATAATCAGTGTTCTGGGGCGCCTGGGTGGCTCAGTGGGTTAAAGCCTCTGCCTTTGGCTCAGGTCATGATCTCAGGGTCCTGGGATTGAGCCCTGCATCAGACTCTCTGCTTAGCGGGGAGCCTGCTTCCCCCCGCCTGCCTCTCTGCCTACTTGTGATCTCTCTCCTCTGTGTCAAATAAATAAATCTTAAAAATAAATAAATAAATAAAATAATCAATGTTCTGATCCCTTCATAGCTAACTTCTGCAGCCATGAGTAATTTATTATGGATCAAGATTAATTGCGTTTCTAACTTCAAGTAGAGTTTTCAAGATAGTTCATAAAATGCAATTTTTACTTAGGGAGGTTTTTTATTTTTAATATATGAATCTGTGTCCCTAATATTTGTTATTTTAAAATGTCTTTTTGGCTTTTTTTTTCTAAATTAACAGACCGTATCTTTTAGGAAAGTTTTAGGTCAAAGAAAGCACGTATTGCATGGAGCACTGGGTGTTCTACACAAACAATGAATCATGAAACACTACATCAAAAACTAATGATGTGCTGTATGGTGACTAACGTAATAAAAAAAAAAAAAGAAAAGTTGAGCAGAGAGTTCCCATATACTTTTTTCTTTCTAGCAGTTTTCCTTATTATTATCTTGCATTATCGGGGTATATTTTTTACAATTATGAACCAATATTGATATTATTTTTAAAAATTGAGATGTAATTGACATATAACACTGTATAAGTTTAAGCTGTATATTTAAGCTGTATTGATTCGATATATTTTTATACAGCAGTATGATTACCAGTATACGGTTAGCTAACACCTCTATCATGTCACATAACTATCATTTCTTTTTTGTGGTGAAAACATTTAAGATCTAGTGTCTTAGCAGCTGTGAACTTTATAATACAGTATTTTTGACCCTAATCACTATGCTGTCCTCTAGAGCTTATTTACTGACTAGCAAATTTGAGCTCTTAACATCTCCCAAGTTATTCTACTCCCTAGCCCCTAGTAACCACCATTCTACCCTCTGTTATTATGAATTTGGCTTTTTTAGATTCCACATATAACTGGAATCATACTGTATTTGTCTTTCTCTGCCTAACTTGTTTAGCACAATGCCTTCAGTCCATCCATGTTGTCACAAATGGCAAGATTTATCAGATATTTTCTCCTGTGTTTCTTGCAGCATTGTTTACAATAGCCAAGGTAGGAAACAACCTAAGTGTCTGTCAATGAATGAATGGATAAAGACGAAGTGGGAGGGGTGTGTGTGTGTGTATTGGTAGCTTTATAGCTATATATAATGAAATATTCAGCTATGAGAAAGAAGGAAATGCTGCTACTTGTGACAATATAATATATTATTATTATTTTTATTTTGTGACAACATAACATATTGTTAACCAAAGTTCATAATTTATACTAGGGTTTATTCTTTATGTTGAAATGCATAATGTCATGTATTCATCATTGAAATGTCATACAGAATAGTTTCACCATGTTAAAAATCCTCTATTTTTCACAATTATTTATTTACTCCTTCCCCCACCCCCAAGCCTCTGACAACCAGTGATCTTTTCATTGCTCAGTAGCCTTGCTTTTTCCGAAATGTCATATGGTTAGATCTGTATAGTGTATAGCCTTCCAGAATGGGTTTTTTTTCACTTAGCAGTATGCATTTAAGGTTCCTCTGTGTCTTTTTATGGCATGATAGTTCATTTTTCTTGATTTTAAAAAGAATATTCATATTGTACCATAGTTTGTTTTCCATTCTCCTATTGAGGGATATTTTGGTAGCTTCTGACTTTTGGCAATTATTATTATTATTTTTTAATTTTTTTTTTTTACTTTTGGCAATTATGAATGTAGCTGCTATAAACATTTGTATGCACATAAACTTTAAATGTTTTTGGGTAAATACTTAAGAGTGCAGTTGATGGCTCGTGTGATAAGACTATACTTAGCTTTGTAAGAAACCACTAAGGTGCCAAAGTGGCTGTATCATTTTGCATTCCCTCCAGCAGTAAATGAGAGTTCCTGTTGCTCTGCATACTCACCAGCATTTGGTACTGTCAATTTTTTTTTTATTTTAGCCATAATAGTGGTATCTTATTGTTTTTTTAATTAGCAATTCTCTAATAACAGATGATGTTGAGCATCTTTTTATATGCTTATTTGCCACCTGTACATCTCCTTTGGTGAGGTGCCTATTCAGAATTTTTGTTCATTTTTTGATTGGGTTGTTTGTTTTTTGTTGACTTTAAGAGTCCTTTATATATTTTGGATGCCAATTCTTTTATCAGATATGCATTCTGTAAAGATTTTATCATAGTTTATGGGTTGTCTTTTTATTCTCTTAATAGTGTCTTTCACAGAAAAGATGTTTTTTAATTTTAATGAACTCTAACTTTCAATTTTTCTTTCATGGGGTGTGTCTTTCGAATGGTTAGCTAAAATGTCTTCACCAAACCGAAGGTCACTTGGTTTTTCTCTAATATTCTTTTCTGGTAGTTTTACATTGTTGCGTTTTTATTTAGATCTAAGACCCATTTTGATTTAATTATTTTTCTGAGTGGTATTAAGATCTGTGTCTACATTCATTTTATTGCATGTAAATGTCCAGTTCTAGCACCATTAGTTGAAATGACTATCCCTTTTCCACTGAATTGCTTTTGTTTTATCGTCAAAGATCAGATGACTGTATTTGTTTGAGTCTATTTATGTACTCCCAATTCTGTTCCCATTGATCTATTTGTCTGGGGTTTTTTTGCCAGTACCACACTGTCTTGATGACTATAACTTTCTACTAAGTCATGAAGTTGGACACTGTTAGTTCTCTGGTGTTTTTTTGCCATCAGTATTATGTTGACTATTCTGTGTCTTTTGTTTTTCCATATAAACTTAGAATTAGCTATCCATATCTACAAAGTAACTTGCTGGGATTTTATTGGTATTGTGTTGAATCTATAGATCAAATTGGGAAGAACTGATATCAACTGATAACAATATTGAGTCTTGTTATCAATGAACATGAGATTTTTCTCCATTTATTTAGATCTTCTTTGATTTCTTTCATTTAACTCTTAACATAGTGAATTACCTGGTTAATTTTTTAATGTGAACCTATGTGATATTGCGGTATAATAAAATATAGATATTTGATCTTCATCCCTGGTTCCTGGCACAGAGATGCTAAAACCCTTGGAATTTTTTGAGTTATAGGATGGAGAGGAGCATCTTTTGTTATTCATAACAAACTTCTTTTGCTCATAACTGAATTTATGTTAATGAGGTGACTTTATATGGGTCCTTGGATAGCTCCTGGATGGATACTGGTCACCAGGGGGAACCAACCATATGATTAGAAAGTTGCAACTTTCTTTCTTTCTTTTTTTTTTTTTTTAATATTTTATTTATTTGAGAGCAGAGAGAAAGAGAGAGAGGGAGCACAAGTAGAGGGAAGGGGCAGAGGGAGAAGCAGACTCCCTATTGAGCAGGGAGCCAGATGTGGGGCTTGATCCCAGGACCCTTGGATCATGACCTGAGCCAAAGGCAATCGCTTAACTGACTGAGTCACCCAGGAGCCCCGAGAGTTGCAACTCTCAACCCTACTCCTTTACCTCTGGGAAGGGGAGATGAAGGAAGGACTAGAGATTGCATTAATCATCATTAGTCAATGATTTAATCCATTGTGCCTATATAATAGAGCCTTCATAAAAATCTGTAAGCCATGGGAGTTGGAAAGCTTCCAAGTTGGTGAACATATCAAGGTGCTGGGAGGGTGGTGCACCAGGAGAGGGCGTGGAATCTTTGGACACCATCCCTCCTTCTGACCCCACTCCCTTTTTTACCTTATGCATCTCTTTCACTTGGCTGTTCCTGAGTTGTATCCTTTATAAAAACCTGTATTAGTAAGTAAAGTACTTTCTTGAGTTCTGTCAGCCATTCCAGTAAATTTTTGAACCTGAAAATGGCGTAGGAGTCTCCAATTTATAGCCAAGTTGGACAGAAGGGTGGGTACCATGGGAACCCAATACTTGTGGCTGTTGTTTGAAATGATGGCAAAATTGTGAGACTGAGACCTTACCCCTGTGGAATCTAACACTAACTCAGGGTAATGTCAGAGTTGAATTTTAGAACATCCAGTTGGTGTGTGAAGTGGGATTGGTTTATGGAAAAAATCCACACTTTTGGTGTCAGGTATGTTGTATGTAAAAAAATGATCTTAGCCTAAAATTACATTCCTAAGATGAACCCTATCTGGTCATTAAGTATAAGCAGGACATACACACACACACACACACATACACACAAACATACAATTTTATAGTTTGATTTAGTTTGCTAAAGTGTTAAATACGTTTATATCTATTTTCACAAGGGATATTTGTAGTTTCTTTTTTTCTTTTTAAAGATTTTATTTATTTATATGACAGAGAGACAGTGAGAGAGGGAACACAAGCAGGGGGAGTGGGAGAGGGAGAAGCAGGCTTCCCGCTGAGCGGGGAGCCCAATGTGGGGCTCAATCCCAGGACCCCGGGATCATGACCTGAGCTGAAGGCAGACGCTTAATGACTGAGCCACCCAGGTGCCCCTATATTTGTAGTTTCTTGTACAGTTTTTGTTTACATCAGAATGGTACTGACCTCTTAAAATGAGTTTGGATAAGTTCTCTTCTATTTTCTGGAAACTTTGCGTGGAATAAGTTTTATATATATTAAAAATGTATGTGTGTGTGTGTTCAATTGAATTCACTAGTGAATTGTTCAAGTGTTCAATTGAATTCACTAGTGAATCATTTATTCTTGTAGTTTTATTTGTTGAAAGGTTTTCATCTACAAATTTCATTTCTTTAATGCATACAGGACTATTCAGGTTATCTATTCTTAAGTGAACTTTAGTAGTTTATGTATTTCAAGGAATTTGTCTCTTTCATCTAAGTTGTTGAATATGTAGATATACAGTTGTTCATAATATTACCTAATCTTTTAAATGTCTGTTGGATATGTACTGATTACCTGATTTTGAATCTTTATTTATTTATTTATTTTTAAAGATTTTATTTATTTATTTGACACAGAGAGAGAGATCACAAGTAGGCAGAGGCAGGCAGAGAGAGAGGGGGAAGCAGGCACCCCGCTGAGCAGAGAGCCCGATGCGGGGCTCGATCCCAGGACCCTGAGATCATGACCCGAGCTGAAGGCAGAGGCTTTAACCCACTGAGCCACCCAGGCGCCCCATGATTTTGAATCTTTAAAGTCTTTATCTAATAATTGCGAATTTTGAGGCTCTGATATATTTTCTTTGTTTCCTCTCTCCCAGTTGGTTCTGTGCATGTTGTCTTATCTCCTTTTGTGTTTGATTATTTTGATTGCATGCTGGGCACTGTAGTTTCAAAATTGTTTGTAGAAACAATTTAAATCTACAATAATGGTGTTCTTCCTTGGAAAGGAATTGTGCTTGCTTTTACCAGATACCAGTAGACAGGATTATTCTAGGATGCTGAGTGGGTATGTTGGGATCACTTTTATCCAATTTAATCCTTACTGTGAATCCCTATAAGGGCCTGTCTGATTCCTGATTTAACCTTGTCATAGGGTGCAACTATTCAAGGTTCCAACCCATGATGAATGGTTCACCAAGGTCATTCCTTCCTGATGGAACCTGACTTTTATTCCTGTTTTCTAATCCTTAGGCATTGTAAAAAGTGCTGTCTAGCCAGTCTGTTACCCTTTTAGTATTGGTAAATGTCGTCAAAGGAAGAATGGCTTCAGATGTTGGCATTTCTTTCCGTGTCATTTCCTTTTCCTGCATCCTGGCTTAATAAGTTTTCACCATCTTGTTAGCTCTCTGAAGCCTTTATGCAGATGGCTTTTATATTTTGTTCTGCTTTTCTTGTCTGAATTATTTAGTTCAACATTGCCTGAATTGAATATTCCTTTATAGTTGTTTATATATACATTTGTTTTATAAAATTTTGATCAAGTTATATATGTAAATTGTATCTTGATTTTTTTAACTTGTCATAATATTAAGTATTATTTCTCCATGTAAATAAATATTCTTTAAGGAGATAGTTTTTTTTTTTAAGATTTTATTTTATTTTATTTGTCAGAGAGAGAGAGAGAGACAAGCAGGGGGAAAGGCAGGCAGAGCAGGGAAAGGGAGAAGCAGGCTCCCCGCTGAGCAAGGAGCCCGATTTGGGACTTGATCCCAGGACCCTGGGTTTATGACCTGAGCCAAATGCAGCCGCTTAACTGACTGAGCCACCCAGGTGTCCCAAGGAGATAGTTTTTAATTTATTGAATTATTTCTTCACATTATGCTGTATAATTTCCCATTCTTTTTTCTGGTCTAATTTCCTATCACTAGACAATTATATTTCATTTTTGTATTTCCTAAATAATGATATTTCTAGATTCAAAATTATTTATACACCCTCTCTCTACACATTTTATTAATGTAAACTTGGTCATCCTTACTGAACTAGATACCTGCTGTGATAACAAAATTGAATTTTATTATGAAGATGCATAGAAACCTTTAATATCTTGAGAAACACCTGGTTTTTAAGTTAAAACTGGAAACAGAAGCTTATGTTAGTGTATAGTTTTACACCTAGCAATAGGAGAACACATGTCCATCTGATCTTAGGAAGATTTTATAAGTTTCAAATGGGTCTTTGGCCCTGAGCCATTTTTGCTGTCTTTTTTTATTAACTTGTTCTCTTTTTCTTCTTATAGAAAGCCTGCTTTTTATAATACTATTTTTTAAAAAATATGATTCTATTCAAAAGGATATTGTAAAATGGTGTCTTAAAATCATGTGTCTCAGTCCATTAAATAGACTCATAAAACAGTAACTAATCAGAACCACAGAGTTAACCTTAACTCACTTTTAGTTCTGTGTCATAATAAATCAGCTTGTAAAGATCATCACAAAACAGCAAATTAATTTTTCTTTTTGGAACCAACATCACTAGCTTCTTTTGTGGGTAAGAGTGAGGCATTTAAAATCACTTTTGTAAATAGATATTCAAATTGGAAATTTTAATAGCATTATTGAGGTTAAATCTTACAACTTAGTACTCAGTTTTGTGGAACATTTGCTATAGCCCTTTTATTTGCTTTTGTACACTAGTTCATGTTTATAATGGTGGCCTTTCAGAGATTGGTTAAATTTTAATTGTTGCTGTTCTTTTTTCTGTGGCACTTTTTTAGGCAGTTAAGACATGTTCTCTCTATTCCATGACAGTCTTCCTGTCTATTATGGTTCATCAGAACTCAGTTTTGTGGGAAATTTGGTTCAGTTTTTTATTATGAACCGGGTCATGATTGTTATGTTTAGTCTTTTTGTAGGTTGATTGAACTGCAATTATGCTGTTCCTTTTCCTATGGCACTTCTTAAAGGAGTGGGTGGTAGAGATATGCTCTCCCTGTTTTGATATTCTTCTTACCCTTCTACTGTGGTTCATGAAAAGCATGTCTTCTGTGTTGATAGGAAGCTATTGATAAAGCAAAGAAACATTAGACTATGGAAGGAAAAAAGAAACTGTCATTTTCAAATGTTTATTCTATGCCAGTTACAGTGCTAGGCCCTCTTACATAAAATGGGGAGAATGATTTTTTAGAACTTTTAACACTTCTCAAGGTGAAACTTCTCAAGGTGGTTGAAATTAAGCTTTGGAAATCTTAACTTTTTCAATTACTATTTCCTCCTTCTCTTCCTCTTCCTCCTCTTCCTCTTCTTCCTCTTCCTCTTCTTCCTCTTTCCTCTTCCTCCTCCTTCTCTTCCTTTTTTTTTTTTTTTTTTGCTATTTCCAGAGGATATGAATCAAGCACAGCATAGGAACATAAGGTTTTCTTGTAAATATTTCTTCTGATAGCTTTTCTTTAGACATTTTATGTAAGAACATGGACATAAGCTTAGTGTTCATAACATTTCCATTTATATTTATAAACAATATCATCCGTGTTATTTTTCCAGATTTTCTTTGTTGCCACTAATTTATATAACATTAATTTTACTAGGACCATAACCAAGTATTTCCTTTTATGGAGTTTTTCTCTGTGGGAAATAGTCTTCTATACATTTGGATTCTCCATCCTTGGTCTTAATAGCACTCTACGTAGCCAATGACTTATATCCAGTAACTTTACTGCAGTCCTAAGATCATGCCCCAAAGTCAAGGTAATTTACAGGATAGGAAAAGCATACTCTGGCTTTCCTAGTAAACCACACTAAAGGTACTGGTTTCTTCTGCTAAAAATTGGCTTCCTTCGTCACTCTCTCCTCTTTAGAGGGCAGTTTGCAGTATTGCCCTTTACTTTGATGTGGTCTTTAAATTTCTTCTCTTCATTGGACTTCTTACAGAAGCCTTTATTTGAAACAGAATGTTTAAATTCAACTGTGGCTTTTTAACACATCATTTTTTCTTTCATTCACTACCATGTCAAGTAAGTTATGTTGGATCTGCTATATTATTTTTTTGGTGCAGAAACATAAGGAGAAGATAGTAAGTAGGTAGACATGGGAGAGTAATTCTAGTGACTCAGTGCACATACAGTAACTTGTT
The DNA here is from genome assembly GCA_028534135.1 of Potos flavus. Taxonomy (NCBI): domain Eukaryota; kingdom Metazoa; phylum Chordata; class Mammalia; order Carnivora; family Procyonidae; genus Potos; species Potos flavus. The sequence continues at coordinate 43,940,715 of CM052885.1, forward strand.
TTTAGACTTCTTAATTTTGCTGGGGGAAAACTAGTTTATAGGCAGATAATATATCTCAATGGAACACTTGGGTACAAAGAAATTAAAGATATACATGTAATATCCTGCTCCTTTCCAAAATTTAAAACCAATTCTATTAACAAAAGAATAGTTTTCTTTTTCTGGACCATGTGCTTAGTGTTTTTTGAATATTCAATATATACTGCTGAATATTTTCCATCTTGATAACATTTAAGAAACTCAGAGCACTTTGTAACACTTTATTGATGAAGATGGAAGAGGGAAAAGCAATTTGTTGTTTACATAGAACTAAAGTTACTCTTTTCAGTCAGATCGTGTGGATTTTAGTTATTACAGGAGTTCTTAACTTTGTAGCATCAGTCCTGTCAGAAAGAGTTATGATACTTAAAAAAAATCAATTTTTAAATTTTCAACATCTAATGAAGATTTATTCTACCTTTTTAAACTGAGTTTATGTTGTTTCAGGTATTGAAACAATAAATGTATAAATTTTAATGCTAGAATTATCTTTAGCAATTCAAAATCTTTACTTTTTTCAGCAAACTAAAATTACGCAAGGTACTTATTAGTAGCAGTTAGAACTACAAGTTATATCTCATGATTCTTTGTTCAGTAAGTTTTTTCTTCTTAGTCATACTGTTTGTTGTTTTGTCATAGCTATTACTTTAATTTTAACTTCCTTGGGAAGAAATCTGTCAGGAGAAGAAGTCTGACAGACAATTCCAAACTGGGCCTAATTGCATTCCTTTTCTTATGGTAGGTATTATGGAGAGAAAGTCTAACAGTACATTTGAAGAGAATATTATACTGAATGGAAATCTTCAAGATAATGTTCTTATAATTGGAAGCATTTGCCCTTTGGGATCTATTAGTAGGATATCTGGTCTCTTCATCATCCTCCTCCTCCCTCTTCCCCTCCTCCTCCTCATTCTACTTCTTCTCCTCCCTTTTCCTCTTCTCCTCCTTTCCCTCCTCTCAAGTATAATCATCAGAGTTTGGAAGGGATGAGAAAAATGTACTAATATTGTAATAATATTTGCATTGGGTAAAGTGACTTGTTTCTGGAGTTTTGGAAAGATGGGAATCTCCTCTGCATCTGAGACTCTTGAGACTCTGGCTTTTATTAGGAATGTATTCCAAAATTTAAAGGTATGGGCGAAAGACAAGCCTCACCTAATTTCCTAGAAGGATTGATAGTGGGTAAATAAAGATCGATTTATTGGAATTTTAATTTTGCTGAAAACGTGACTCAGTTGTATCTGTAATTATGGAGTAATTCCTGCTGTTCAGGCATAGACCCCAAGATGCCATTGATTTTACTCTTTCTCACTCCAGTTCTTCATTGTATTCTTCCATTTTTGTTTTTCTCATGTGGCTTTTGATTATAAGTCTTATAAATGGAATAGGAAAAAGAAAGCATTTTTCTCTAAATTTGTTTTATAAAGTAGAAATGGAAGAGACATGGAGAAAATAGCTTATTATCTAGTTTGGTGATTGATGTACTATGACTATGCTATCTGGCGATACATTTATTATGTATTTACTTTTTAGGTTCCATTTAGGTTCTTTTGACTGAGAGAAGTGATTTAAAAGCTTTGTGAGGTATTCAGCTTGATCACAGGCTGTGAGTAGTTAGTGGCTATATGCCTACTCTCCTCCTCCCCCTAATTTTAGCAGTTGTGTTATGGGGAAAAATGGGTTGGATATTAGTATAGTAACATGTTCTTATGTTCTCAGTATAATTTTATTATTTGTTGCAACTAAAACTTCAGAGAAGTAGGATGTTAAATTGGCATCTTTGTTGATACTATAGTTGCAGGTGAAACTATTGGTTTGGTTGAAATGTTGACTGAACTAATAGTTTTAATTGTAACTTTTTCTGGCTCTTTTTGGGTGGGATTGGGTGGTCCTTGGAGAAAGCCTTGCTTATATAGGCCTTATCTTTTCTGGGAGACTAGGTTAAAACATAAAATATTAAGCACCTAGAGGAACACTACTCTGAGAATACTACTTTTCCTCCCAACTTTACTTCTACTTTGAGTATTTTGGGATCATTTTCATCATGACCTAAAGATTGACAATGATAAAGGATGTAAAACTCATACTAATATGTGGTAAAAAAAAAAATTGTGGGGAAGAGTTAATGCTGTTGTCAGAAATAATAAGGATTAACTTGAAATTTAGTTCACTGATGAACCAGCCTATCTTAGAATCATACGTAAATGAAATTGAATGATCTGTTACCGTACTAGACATTAAGCAAAAGCTACCATATTGCTCCTGTCTTTAGGTAGCTCTCATTCATATTGTATTTTAAAATGACTAAGAAATTCTTGAAACGTGATCAACATGGTTGGCAATGTCCTTCCAGATATTGAAATATAATGTTTATAATAGTTTAAAAATCTGTAAGAGCTCAGGATTAAGGATTGACCATATATGTATTTGCCTCTCTCTTCTTAGCCCCTACCAACATTAAATAAATAAACAATATGGTCTGAAACACTAACGCCACTTATGAGGGGGGACTCTCCTTGATCACTCTGTATTAAAAAAGCAAACTTTCTTTTCCTTCTTTTATATTTGCTCAACTATTTGCCATTTCTGATACCATTCATTTATTCATTCATTTATTCCTAAAGATCTGAGTTTCCATCTGGAATCATTTCCCTTCAGCTAAAGAACTTCCTTCAGCATTTTTTTATAGTGCAGATATGCTGGTCTTAAATTCTCTTACTTTTCTTTTATCTGAGATAGTTTCCTTTTGCTTTCATTCCTGTGTTAATGTCCTAGGACTGCCATAATAAAGTGCCACAAATTGGGTGGCTTAAAAATTTTTTTTACCATCTCATAGTTCTGGAGGCTAGAAGTTCAAAATCCAAGTGTCAGCTGGGCCATGCTTCCTCTGATACCAGTAGGGGAGAATCCTTCTTTGCCTTTTCCTAGGTTCTGCTGATTTGCCGGCACTCTTGGCGATCTTGGCTTACAGCTGTAGCACTTCAATCTCTGGCTCCTTTATCACTTGATACTGTTGTCTATGTCTTCTGTCTCTATCTTGTCCTCTTCTTATGAGGACATCAGTCATATTGGCTTAAAGGCCCACCTTGATGCTGTATGACTTTACCTTAAATACATCTGCATTGATACTATTTTCAAATAAGGTTACATTATGAGATTCCAGGGTTTAGGACTTCAGTATATCTTTCTAGAAGATACAATTCATCACATAGATTTTGGGCTGATATTTTTTCTTTTTCATTTTCTTTTCTTTTTTATTGCTTGTTGGCCCCTGTAGTTTCTGATGAGAGATCAATAGTCATTTGTATTGTTTCTCTGCTGTATATAATGTAAAGTTTTTTCTTAAGGCTTTCAGATTTTTCTCTTGATCTTGGTGTTCAGTGTTTTGACTCTGATGTGTCGAGGCCTGGTTTCTTTGCATTTATCTATATTAGGATTCACTAAGTTTTTTAACTCTTCCTTTATGTCTTTTATCAAGTGTGGGACATTTTCATCTATTATTTTTTCAAATATTTGTTCTCCACTATTTTATTTCTCCTCTTTTCCAGGACTCTAGTTCCACTTACATTAAACCTTTCACTATTATTTCCCCCATTCCTCTAGCTCTGTTTTTGGTGTTTGTTTGTTTATTTTTTCTTTTCTCTTTTTTATTTTCTGATTGGATAATTCTTGTTGATCTGTCTTCAAGTTCACGGACTTTTTTCTTTTGTTATCTCTATTTGACTTACCAATTAAATGATGAACTCTTTATTTCAAATATTGTATTTTTCAGTTCTAGAATTTCCCTTTGGCTTTTTTATGTAATTTCCATATCTTGGCTGTGATTTACTATATTTTCATTCATTGTGAGCATATTTTTCTTTACCTCCTTAAGTGTAGTTATGATAACTTCTTTAAAAATTCATCCAGTGAATGAATTGAATTAGAATGATAAAGAGAATTAAGAGAGCTTAGCAAATCTTTGGAAGAATGAAAGTAGGAGAAGTATGTGCACCCAACATTGGAGCACCAAAATAAATTAAACAAATACTAACAGATCTGAAAGTAGAAACAGACAACAGTACAATAATAGTAAGGGGACTTTAATACCCCACTTTCAACAATGGATAGGTCATTGAGACAGAAAGTCAATAAGGAAGCACTGGATTTGCACTATACCTTAGACCAAATCAATTTAACAAACATATACGGATTATTCCAACCAACAGTGGTAAAATGAACATTCTTCTCAAGCACACATGGAATATTATCCAGGATAGATTATATGTTAGGTCACAAAACAAGCCTTAGCAAATATAAGAAGACTGAAATCATACCACATATGTTTTCCAACCAGAAAGGTATGAAACTAGAAATCAATAATAGGTATAAAACTAGAAAATTAGGGGCGCCTGAGTGGCCCAGTGGGTTAAAGCCTCTGCCTTCAGCTCAGGTCATGATCGCAGGGTCCTGGGATCGAGCCCCACATCAGGCTCTCTGCTCAGCAGGGAGCCTGCTTCCCCCTCTCTCTGCCTGCCTCCTGCCTACTTGGGATCTCTCTCTCTGTGTCAAATAAATAAATAAAATCTTAAAAAAAAAAAAAAAAAAAGAAATTCTCTAAAAAAAAAAAAAAAACTAGAAAATTAATACATGTGTGGAAATTGAACAATAGACTCCTGAACAAGTGGGTCAAAGAAGAAATCAAAAGGGAAATCTAAAAATATCTTTACAGAAACAAAAATAAAAACAGAACATACCAAACCTTATGGGATGCACCAAAAGTAGTTCTAAGAGGTAAGTTCATGGCAGTTAACATGTACCTTGAAAAATATAAAGATGACAAACAAACAGCCTAACTCTACACCTTAAGGAACTAGGGAAAAAAAAAACCTAACAAACTAAGCCCACCGTTAAGAGAAGGAAAGAAATAACAAAGATCAAAGCAGAAGTGAATGAAACAGAGACCAGAAAAGCAATAGAAAATATCACTGAAACTAAGGGCTGTGTTTTTGAAAAGATGAACAAAATTGACACACCTTTAGCTAGACTAAGAAAAAAATACAGAAGAGTCAAATAAAATCAGAAATACAAGAAGAGACATTATATAACTGACACCACAAAATTTAATAAGAAAAGAGTAATTGCAAACAAATTGGATAACTTAGAAGAAATAGATAAAGTTGTATGTAGAAACATACAACTTACCATGACTGAATCAGGAAGAAATAAAAAAAAAATTGAATTGACCAGTAACAAGTAAGGAGATTGAAGCAGTAATCAAAAACCTCCCAACAAAGAAAAGTCCAGGGCCAGATGGCTTCACTGGTGAATTTTACCAAACATCTAAAGAAGAATTAACATCAATCTTTCTTAAACTTTCCCAAAAATTTGAAGAGGAGGGAATACTCCCAAACTCATTTTATGAGGCCAGCATTACCCAAATAAGGACATTAGAAGAAAAGAGTACTACAGGCAAATATCCCTGATAAATATAGATGCAAAACTGTCAACAAAATACTAGCAAACAAATTCATCAGCATGTTAAAAGTATCATACACGATGATCAAGTGTAATTTATCCCTAGGTTATGTGGATGGTTTAAGATATTCAAATCAATAAATGTGATACGTCACATTAATAGAATAAAAGGTAAAGATCATACAATCATCTCAGTAGATGCAGAAGAAGGACCTGTCAAAATAAAACATCATTTCATGGTAAAACTCTCAACAAATTGGATATAGAAGAAATGTACCTTAGTATAATAAAGTCACACACACACACACACACACGCACACACACAATTTTAGTATTTATTTATTTGAGAGAGAGAGAACACATGAGTGAGCAGGAGCGGGAGGGGCAGAGGGAGAGGGAGAGAGAATCTCAAGCAGATTCCATGCTGGAGCCCAGTGTAGGGCTTCATTTCATAACCTTGAGGTCACAATCTGAGCCAAACCAAGGATTGGATGCCTAACCGACTATACCACCCAGGTGTTCCAATAAAGGCTATTTATGACAAACCCACAGCTAACATCATACTTAACAGTGATGGGTTGAAAACTTTTGTGCTAAAATCAGGAAGAAGACAAGGTGCTCACTCTCAGTGCTCCTATTCAATATAGTACTGGAAATCCTAGCCAGAGAAATTAGTCAGGAAAAATAAATAAAAGTTATCCAAATTAGAAAGCAGTAAAATTGTTTCTCTTTACAGATGATATGATCTTATATGTAGAAAATCTTTGTAGACTTCACAAAAAAACTGTTAAAACTAATAAAGAAATGCAGTACAATTGCAGGATATAATATCAACACCCCAAAATCAGTTTCATTTCTATATACTAACCATATACTATCTACAAAAGAAATAAAACAATTTTGTTTATAATAACATCAAGCATAATAAAATAGAAATAAATGTAACCATGGAGGTGAAATATCTATATGCTGAAAATTACAAGACACTGATGAAAGAAATTGAAGACAAATAATTAAAAACATATCCTGTGTTTATTTTTTTATTTTATTGTTTTAAAGATTTTATTTATTTGACAGAGAGACAGTGAGAGCAGGAACACAAGCAGGGAGAGTGGGAGAGGGAGAAGCAAGCTTCCCGCAGAGCAGGGAGCCTGAAGCAGGGCTTGATCCTAGGACCCTGAGATCATGACCTGAGCTGAAGGCTCAGCTTAACTACTGGGCCACCCAGGCACCCCCATATCCTGTGTTTATTGATTGCAAGAATTAATACTGTTAAAATGGCCTTGGTACCTAAAGTGACCTACAGATTCAATGCAATTCAATCTAAAGTCCAATGACATTTTTCAAAGAAATAATAAAAGCAACAACAACAACTGTCCTAAAATTTGTATGGAACTACAGAGGAACTTGAATAGACAAAGCTGTCCTGAAAAAGAACAAAGCTGGAGACATTATTTAAATAGCCAAAACATGGAAACAACTCAAGTGTCCATCGATGGATGAACAGATAGAATATAGTGTATATATACTATAGAATATTGTTAAGCCATAAAAAGAAGGAAATCCTGCCTATTGTGACAACATGGAATGACCTGGAAGGCATTGTCCTAAGTTAAATAAGTCAGATAGAGAAAGACAAAAACTGTATAATATCACTTACATGTGAAATGTAAAAAGCCAATTTTACAGAAATAGAAGGTAAAATGGTGATTTTTAGGGCCCAGGAGGAGGGGGAAATGGGTAGCTGTTGGTCAAAGGGCACAAATTTTCCAGCTGTAAGATGTGTATGTTCGGGTGATCTAATAGCACAATCACTATAATTAACAATACTTTATTATATGCTTGAAAGCTGTTAGGGCAAGTAGGTCATATATGTTATTACCACACACAAAAATGATAATTATGTGAGTGGATGGAGATATTAAGTAACATATTGTGGTAATCATGTTGCAGTATATATGCACATCAAAACAGCACATTGTCCACCTTGAACTTATGTAAATTATGTATCAATAATATCTCAGTAAAGGTGGAAGAAAAAAAAGTGCTGGGAAGAGTGGTAACTAATATAGCAGAGTCTGTGCAGCCACAAGTGGAAGCATAAACAGAGGGATGCATGGAATGGAGAAAGAAGTCCAGTACTTATTGATTACTCCAGAGAAGCTGAGACTTTGGAGATGTGAGTTAATAATAGGTTTGGGGGGGTGGCGCCTGGGTGGCTTGGTTGAGCATCAGACTCTTGATTTCGACTCAGGTCATGATCTTGGCATCATGGGATGGCACGCCGGGGTGGGGCTCCCCACTCAGCTGGGAGTCTTCTTGAGATTCTCTCTCCCTCTCCCACTGCCGCTACCCCCCCCACCCCCGCTCATGTACTGGTGCGTGCACACTCTCACCCTCTCTCCAATAAATAAATAAATCTTAAAAAAAAATTATAGATGGTGGGGTAAGATGAGAGATTTAAAATAGTTTGAGTTATTGAAAGTTAACATACAAAACAGTTATTTCTTCTTTCTTTTCCTGCCTTATGCATGGAATATTTGTACTTCGATCCCCAGGTGGAAGATTAGAAGATTCGTTCTAGGGAAATTCATAAAAGATTGCCATGAAGTGCCATTTGGATTTCACCAGCAAAGAGATTATTTCCCTCCTAGAGCTCCCTAAAGTGAAGCCTCGTTGACTAGTCTTTTCAGGCTCACAGACCTTTCTGTAAACTCTTAAGTGACTTCCTGTTAAATATGAATGACTGCCCAAGGATTAGCAGACATTTGAGGGAAAAATATCCACCTGGAAAGAGAGAGACCCAAATCTACCAATATGTGAAAACAAGTAACAAAATGCAGAAACAGAATAATATGTCAAAAAATTAGTTGGTATTCTTAATTTTTATGTAAAAATGTTACAGAGATCATTGGGAGGTTTTATAGGAGAATTCAGTGTCCATTAGGAATTCCAGACAAAGGGAGAAAATGATCAGAGCAGTAATACAAGAAAATTCCCTTTTCTGAAGGACTCGAATTTTCGGGTTCATGCATAGATTACTAACCCAGCATAATGAATGAAAAAAAGATTTACATCAAGGTATGTCATTGTGAAATTTAGAACGCATAGGGTAAGAGGTTTGAAAAACTTCCAGAGGGAAAAAGTAACGTCATATGCAAAAGAATGAAGATCAAAATGACATTATTTTTCTCATTAGCAATACTGGATGCTAGAAGACAATGGAACAATGTCTTTAATAATCTGAGGAACCTTGAACTCTATACTCAGTTAAGATTTTTTACCAGTTTATGTGAAGAATGATTAGTCATTTTTGGATTGCAAGGACTCAGGAAATTTAATTCTCATGTTTTATTTCTTAAGAATTACTTGAAGAGGGGTGCCTGGGTGGTGCAGCCGGTTGAGTGTCCGATTCTTGGTTTTGGCTCAGGTTGTGATTTTGGGATCATGACATTGAGCTCCGTGTTGGGCTCCATGCTCAGCCTGGAGTCTGCTTGAGATTCTCTCTCTCCTTCTCCCTCTGCGCCCCCCTACCAATAAATAAATAAATCTTAAAAAAAAAGGTCACTTGAAGATGTGGTCCAACAAAATGTGGGATTAAAATAATTAAAAGGTAAATACAGAATTTAGGAAACTGTGGTTCTAGCCCCAGTGAGAGATGAAAGTAAGTCCCCTCTAGAAATGACATTTATGAAGCAGGTCTGTAGGACAATCAACTTAGGTTACTTATGCCTTTAGGAATAATAGGGTCTGGGTAGGGTGCTTATTATACCTAGTATGATAAGCTTTTTGGGGAAATAAAGAGTATTGTAGTTAGAATATTAGAGAATTAAGAAAATTGGAGAATTTGAAACTCAAAAACAAAAGCTATAATCAAAACAAAAATCTGTAATTAAATATATGTAATCATTGCATATATACTTGGCTCTTCAGTGACAGAATGCTTACATGACATAATGATTAACACTGATTATTGCTTTAACTTAAAATACTTTGCTCGGAAGATAATTGAAGAAGCAGTAAGGTAAGGGGTCTAGATTTTTAAGTGAGCTAAGTTTTACCATAAAGTTTAAGGGTATCATTTAGAAATGTGAGTGTAAAAATATTAACTCTACAGAACAGAATTGGGTGTGGGAAAAAGCATAAGAGGGTGCTACTGTTCTTCATAAAATAATTTTAGTATTACCAGATTTTTAAAACCGTGAATTTATATGCATTTGGCAGACATTTAAAGTGAAATAATTGGGGTGCTCAGTCAATTAAGTGTCTGCTTTAGGTTTAAGTCATGATCCCAGGGTCCCAGAATTGAGTCCTGCGCATCGGGCTGCCCACTCAACGGAGAGCCGGCTTCTCTCTCTGCCCCTCACCCCGCTCGTGCTCTCTCTCTCTCTCTCTTTCTCTCTCAAATAAATAAATAAAATCTTAAAAAAAGAATAGAAAAAAATAAAGTGAAATAAATTAGTTGGGAAAAGATGAAGTTTTCTAAAATATTGAGGTGAGGTAAATAACCATTTGAGTGAGTGGTTATACCTCTATGTAACACTCAAGTTAAGATTGTGGAAGGATTAAACATAGTATTTTAAAATAAATCTTAGAAGTACTAGAGGAAAATAAACACTAATAAAATTATAGAGTGGAAATTAAATTTTTTTTACATAGCCAAATCTAATTGTATTTTATATCACAGCTTCTTCCTTTGTTGTCATGTTTAGAAACCTTTACATTCAATGGGCAGAGGGAAATTGTGTCTAGTGATGCTGTAGGGGCTGGGAAATACGCATTCATATACTTATATGTACTATTATGAAGTGGCATCATTTTTTTGGAGGGCAGTCTCTCAGTATTTATGTGTAGCATTTATCCTTGCATCTAGATTTTCTACTTCTGGGAATTCCCCTTATTAAGAATATGCACAAAATTTTAGCTCTGGAGATAGTGTGCATCTCATTATTAAACAGCAAAATATTGGAAGCAATATAAATATCGTATAGTAGGCTATGTTTAAATAAACGTGTTCTTTTAAATGCATTACAATGCAAATGTTGTTATAAATGTTTTTATTTGTAGAGAAGGATATTCGTGATACATTTTTGAGGGAAAACAGATTAAAGGAACTTTATTTAGTATGGTTCTTTTTTGGCCTACCAATAGAAGTGTTAATTGCTGATAAATAGAAAATACAGATAATCAAAGAGAGCAGTCCTTCACATGTACAGAAATCTTTATATGCTGGGTTGTCATTCATCAAAATAACTGATATTACTGAATGCAGATATTGATACATTTTTTTCCTTTATTTTTTTCTAATTTATTTTACAATTAATTATAATTAACATATGTTTGTATGTATGTGGTCTGTGCATTTATGTGTTGACAAAGGAAAAAGAGGGTGTTTAAAAAGAGCTGAGAATTCCCTAACTTTGCTCTTGTGTCATACAAAGTGTAATATCCTGCATGTAGTACATCTTATTGCAGTGAATTTTATTAGTGCAAAAATTCCCCCCACTCAAGGAAATATAGGTTTAAATATGAACTGGAGACTTTCAAAGGGCTAAGGATCTCAGTAATAATTTTATTTTATTTTATTTTATTTATTTTTTAAAAAGATTTTATTTATTTATTTGACAGAGAGAGAGGGATCACAAGTAGGCAGAGAGGCAGGCAGAGAGAGAGGGGGAAGCAGGCTCCCCTCTGAGCAGAGAGCCCGATGGGGGGCTTGATCCCAGGACCCTGAGATCATGACCTGAGCCGAAGGCAGAGGCTTAACCCACTGAGCCACCCAGGCGCTCCTCAGTAATAATTTTAAAGGTAATATAGTGACCACCTTCCTCAATGAAAAAAAAAGTTCCAAGGCTATCATAATCCTAGATAACTCTTCCTACTGACGGAATTCTTTGGGATCTGATTAAGGAACATGAGAAACTATTTGTTTACCCCTCCTTTAAAGCATCATACAAATACACATACATGTATGTATATACATATCCCCATGGACACTAATATGCAATAATAGCCTTTTTTATATGATCTTGATATGTTATTTTTCCTTAATTTTGAATCGCTATCTTCTTTTGTTTTGTTTTCTATTTGTTTGACTCTGATAATGGAGCTGGCAGCCAAAGCATGCTCGTTGCCGGAGTGAGTGCTGGTAAATGGGAAGAAAGTCTGTTTTGGTATTGCAGCTCTTCCGTACTCCCCTTGTCGGGTGGAGCCTCAGAGAGGCAACTTTGGAGTTTTTATATCTTGATCTTGCCAGTTTTTTTCATGGTTATCATTTGGGCTTCAGACATAAAGCAGGGGATCATAGTCCTACTTCACTTTATGGTTGTATGGGATGTTATTTTAGCTTAGGTTTCCCTTAGTGAACCTGGGAGGTTGTATTTGGGTGGTTTATTCCAGCACATGACCTATTGGATTAGGGGTCAGGAGGGGTGAGAAGAAAAGTTGGTAGAGTCCGTACAATGGTAGAGTTGTGGGACAGTCTGGTTTCTTAATCCGCGGGGCCTTCTGAGAACTGACGACAGTGGGAGGGGCAGAACGAGGAAGCCTTGACCCTCTTGGGTCAAGGGCGGTCTCACTTTTGTGCTGAGAGTCATGAATGCTCCATAGTTCTTGTTTTGTCCAAAGCCCCGGGGCAGGAAGCTAGAGATGTGGTGTAAATGTGAGAGCTGGTTTTAGATTCTGCTATGTGACCCTTCTTCCCAAGGCTGCTCACAACGGGTTGCTGATGCTCTAGCTGGAGTAAGCTGAGACTGAGAGGATCTGATGTGGAGGACAGGACGTGGCCAGGACAGATATCCCAGACTTGAACTGTACTACAAAGGCAAAACTGAGTGGCAGTGTGTAGCAGTATTAGATGCCGTTAATGATCATGCATCTAAATATGGCTAGCTCACATGCTTCTACGGTAGATAGTAAAACAAGCTTCCTGTTTCATTTTCAGAGGGATAACAGCTTAAAATTCTTAGTGCTTTTTTGTTTGACTTATCTTTTAATTCAAGGTACTTTACATAATATTATTAACCTTTGTGATGGCCCTGAAGTATATTTTTTTGACCTTGTTTTTTTTTTTTTTTTTTTATAGGTAGAGATGTTACACAGAGAAGGAAAGAATTTACCCAAAGTTATAGAATTAGTAAGTTGCAGAGCTTAGATTTAAAGTCTCCCCCCTTCCCCCGTATATATAGCACCCTATAATTGAAGTTCATGTAATCCTATCAGGCCTCCAGACCTATAAGCTTAGACCTACCTCTCTTCAACTGGTTTCTGATTCTTTTTTTTTAATTAATTTAATTTTATTTTTTCAGTGTTCCAAGATTCATTGTTCATGTAGGTCATATGTATGTATTTCTTTAATCCACTAGAGGTCAGTATTGGGTTGATCAAGACTGGAGCCTTTGCCGTTTGATTCGCAGAATTTTAACTGAGTCTTACTGCTAGGTACCCTTGGAAGTTGTATTTCACAATAAAACTTTATTTATTAGCATATGTAGACATATTAGGTTAATAGTCCAGATTAGATCATTCTTATAGGTGTTCCCCCTCCCGTTTTGTTCCCTCTCTTCTAGTAGGTAGGAGAACATCCAAATCATCTCCTTTACTACGCCAGATCTCACGCTTACATATATTTCTTTTGTTGTCCCCACTGCCTTTATAAAGTAAACATTTATCTAATTTACTCTGTATGTGTCACTGGATCTGGGCTTGGGGGATTCTAAGACTGGTAAAATGTGTTTCCTATCCTCAAAGAGAGAAGAGTTACTACTGAAGTGCCTTATTGTGATTTTTTTTTTTAACTGGCTAACTGACAGGTTTACTGAACTCCTTTTCTCTCTTCCTTCAACTTATTATTTCTGTGGTTCTTTTCTTTGGAATGACCCCACCATCTAGTTGTTAGGACCAGAACACTTGGTGTTATTCTTTGTCTCTTCCTCTCTTCTAGGTACTACATTGACATCAGTAAATTCTGTTGCTTCTGCCAGTTATCTGTCTGCTGCTACCTTATTCAAGTCCTCCTCATTGTTATTTGGGCTGTTACAGAGATCTATATTGGTTTTTCTGTTTCTAGTCCTTACCTTCTCCCAGTTGACCGCTCCTCTGTTCCTGGAGAACTTGCCTGAATTGTAAAGCCGATCGTGTTCTTCCCCTGCTTACGTTCTTTCATTGTTCCTCCCTTGCCTGCTAGCGAACTTGAGACTGCTTTGTATGGCTTCTTTATCTCTTGGTAATTCTTTATCACCTGTGCTTTTATACAAGATTACTTATTCCTTGGGTGGGTAATGTTATTTCACACATGGTGATCTTTTCTCAGGCTGTTTTCTTCTTCTTTTACCTCTCTCCCTTTGGAAAAATCATATTTATCTTTTAAAAGCACAGTTTGCTACCCCTTCCTCTGTGAAGCCTGTTTGGCATCCCCTCCAAGCAGATACGATCACATTCTCCTATGTCCAATTATTACACCTGTATTTCTGTTATTATGCTCATTGCACTGAATTTCAGCCACTTATTTGCCTACCTATACTTCCTGTAACAGTATGACCTGAGGCTCGTGAGTCATGGCCTCCATCTTATTCTCCGTAGGCCGGGTATGCAGCACAATTCCTGGTGCCGGTAGACATTCAGTACACATTTGACTGAAAGCGGGACTACAGAGAGGATGCTCCATGAGTTAGCACAGCGAGAGGAGGCTTCCTAAAGGAAGAAGAGTACTAGTTGGGATTCAGAGGACAGGCCGGATGCAGGCAGGGAGAGGTCATCCAGTAGAGAAATGGCGTGCTATTTCTAGTATAGTATGTGGTAGAGTTTGATCCAAGCGGAAGATTCATGTTGGAGAGTACTGAATAAGTACTCTGGAAAATTAGGTTCCGCTGCCATTATGGTGGAATCTAAGGGGAGTTGGGATGGAGTTGGGATTTGTACTTGTGTACATTTTTCTCCTAGTTTCCCTCATGTTCAATTTGTGTGATAAATAATGTGGTTTAAGAAGATCCTGGCTGTAATATGCAGGGGAATTCTAATGAGAAGGTGATGAGTTCCATTTTAGGTTTGTTGGAAGTGAGGCGGCGGTGGAACTCACAAGCAGTAGAGGCAATGTGCTACCGGGTCTTGGGAGAGTGGACAGAGTAGGAAGAGAAGGGGGCTTGAGGAAGAGATCTGGCTTAACTTCTCTATATTAGGAAATCAGAGAAGAATATGTATGAGAGAATCTTGAGGAAGAGGTCATTAAATGTGTAAAAATTAATCACAAAGAGAACAATTAAGAAAAAGAAAACACCTAAATGCTTTCTAAGGTCTGACTGCTTGGTATCCTCCTGCCCCAGCTCCAACACAGGTGGCAGAAATCAGTCCGCTGATCTCTGCTTTGGTTCAAGGCTATAAAGATTGTCTCTGGAGGGACAGAATAAATGGTCCTGGTGAGCTAATTTAGCATGTTAGAACAGAGCTCTGAAGGGCTTTTATTTTTGTTGTTTTTCATGGGCTTTACATTTTAATTTTAGCATATATTACATGCATGTATATATTTGTGTCTACTCTTTCCTACTTCCTGCCAATCCCATAACATACAGTTTGGATAGATGGTAATTTTCATTTGTATCCATAATGGGTAAATATCTTAGTGTTTCCTCGTTCTACCTGAGATTCAGTGTTTCCAACTTGGCCGCTTCTGCTTAGCAGATCTGCCCTGACTGCTCTTCTACAGACTGAAGCCTTGATCATCTTGAGAGACCCCCAAGTACTGATAGAGCCTTGGAATACAGCTTCCAGTGTTTTGATTTCTAGCTATAGGGTTTGCCGTCTTTATTCGCCTATTTGGCCCAAACTGCGTTCCTTTACGTTGATGGGAAAACCAGACGCCACCTAAAAAGAACAAATCACAGAAGATCTAAAATTACTTCAGTACGGTACTTTCAGATTTGTATCATTTCAAGTTTAAATGACAGTACTTAAATGTGGCTCCTCCTGTTTGCTTTTGATATACTGGTAGTATTTTACCGATAGTGAAGAAAAATAAATGGCTTGGGATTGAATAGAATAAGACCCCCTTATGAAAAGCTTTTGGTTTTGCCGTGTTGAAGAAAGACAGGCTTAAGAGACAAGTGATCACTCTAGTCCAGGGCTTGCTTTTTTAAATTTGAAGGCTCTAGGAAGTTCTCCCTTCCTTTGTGCTTCCCCAGAGTCCTTAATCCCTTTTTGTGTGGTTTACTTGGAAGTGGAAAAGAACTAACTACTTTTGAGAGGACCAGAAAGACTGTTCTATCTAATTTAGGTTCTCAAATGCTTGGAGGATAGGTATGTTTTATGGACAAACATAAATGTTTTTGGGGTACCTTCTCTTTCTCAGTTTGTTACTGAAGTCAGGTATATTTTATGTAAATCAAACCAAAATATCAGTGAGTATTATGCATGGAAACAAGCTTGTCCATTGATTCAGATCTCTGGAATGTAGATTCTTTTCATTTTCTTGGCAGAGCTAGCTCCCATAGTTCAAGTTTTTCTCTGTCCTATTGTAATTGTCTCATTTAACCAGTGCCTGGACTAACATACTTAATATTTATCTTGAATTTCCTAATCTCATTCAGAATATTTGGAGACTCTGATTTTTGCCAGAACTAATTTCTGCCTGTCACCAAGGAGAAATGTCATATATCGATTAAGAAATATATATTTCGAGAGGCTGTCCTTCTTAAGCTTTGTGTCTTAGAATGACACTGAGTATTATTAAAGAAAATGGAAGTTCCATTGTGAAATATTTTGGAACGTGCTGGATTAAACCAAATTAAAGAAGTTTCCTTAGAAAGGATTTCTCTCAGTTTTTATTCTGTTAATGTGCATTGTGTACCTACAAGAAGACTCCATGACAGCAGTACTTCCCATGTATTTGACAACAGAACCTTTTGTGGGGGAAATATTTTGTCATGCTTTGAGGAGCTGTTGGTGTAGTAGGAAGATCTCCCCTCTGAAATTGAGGAGATCACTCGTTGAGCTTCTGATTTACCACTAACTGGCCTTCTGACCTCAAACAAATCCTTTGTCTTCTAGCCTCAGTTTCCTGAGTCATGACTAAGGTCACTTCCAGCCCTAAAACTGTGTGGTTTAATACTTACATTGTTGACTTCGCGTAGTCATACTTTCCACCTCTTTGTATGGATTGAAACCACACCGTCTGAATCTGTTCTGTAAAGCTGAGGGGATTATATTTCCTTTTTATAAAGTTCAGAAGAAGAAACCCTTTAAAACTCTGTTTTCCACAGATTAAGGTCATGCAATCCTGAAGGATTAGTTAGTTCAAATTACTCTATTAAGATGTTTCATTCCGCTGATTACATTCTTTTGGTCTCTTATAACCACAGAACTGTTCTTCGAGTCTGCTAAGCTGAAAAGCTCTTATCCCTCTCCCCCCAACCATAATGATCCCAGCATGGCCTGCATCTCGTAGGAGATGCGTGTTTAGTCATTGGCACTAATCTCTTGGCTACTTAGGTGAAAGAGGGTAGGTTTCATTTCTGTGGTGATGTACTGGGTATATTTGGAAAGTCTTCTGATAATATTGACTGATTATCTTTTTTTTTCTGGGAAAATGAATCAAGATGGATAACTTCAGGGTTAAAAATGTATGTATTTGATATTTGTTTGGTTTTATTTCTGGGGCTAAAACTATGTCCTAAGGTATTTTATTGTGTTTTCTTTAAGATACCAACTTGTTCAAAATTAGAAATTCTTCGAATGCTGAATTAAGTTGTTTTCTTTCTTTCTTATTCTTCTTTTTCAACACGTGTGTATGTGTTTCTATCCTAGGCTCAACAACAAAGAAACCTGGATAACATCGTCTTGCAACAACCCAGAATAGGTAGCAAGAGAAAATCTAAAAAAGATGCATACACAATTTTTGATACAGAGATAGAAAGCACTAGCCCCAAGTCTGAACAGGATTCAGGAATTCTGGATGTTGAAGATGAGGAAGATGATGAAGAGGTAACCAACATTTGAACTGGGGAAATGAGAATAATGTTAGGTTTAATTTTTGAGATGTGATGAAGAGTTTATCCATGTAACATAGTTTGTGTGACCTTCTGGATATTAAATATCATCCTAAATACAAATGGGCCTTGATATAAGGAAACTGAAGATACACCATGCTATCTTAGATTCTAGTTATTTAGATTTTGAATATACTCATCCATTTTTTAAAAGTTTCAAGGTTTTTGATTATATACCGCCTGGGTACTTCATTAAGGAAAGAGTAGACTTTACCTGACCTAGAGAAAGATCTAGGTAACCTCCTCTGAACTGGAACATCCTTACTTGAGACAGAAGATGTTACTTTAAACAGTGGGGTGCAAATAAAGGGGTCTTAGATTAAAAATATAAAAAGGCTCCAGAAAGTTGAGAATACATTTCTGGAGGAAATAAATATATGAGTGATTATAGAGAATCTGGGAATCTGGGGACATCCGTAACCTCTTGCATTAGTTCTGTCACTTTCAGGTAAAGAATAAGATTCAGTTGCTTAATTAGGACATATATTTTTATCCTGGTTTGTTGTTGAAAGTATATTTAATGTACTTTAAAAAATAAAACTACGATGACACTTGAGATTGCTTATTAAAATGTTTTTCTAAATACTTATCATTTGGATAAACTGGATCAGTTTCTTTGGTAATGTAGCGGTTAGGAGCACGAACTTGGGAGTCATACAGATTGCATTCAGATCCTGGCTTTGCCATGTTGTTCTATTTTCTTTTTAAAAATTATCATTCATACTCATATCATTTACTCTTTAAATGCCCAGTGACCTGTGTGAGAAGCCAATTATGCCTGTGCTCTGTCACCTGTTTGCCTTTAAGCGTTTGGCTCCTTTTCATTGTTTTGTTTCTCCAGATAAAATTGGGTTCACTGTCTTCCCCATCCTTGTTCTGTCCTACTCCCCTCCCACCCAAAAACTACACCCCCAAACTTGTCACCATCTAACTTGGGAATCTTAGGTAACTGTTTATAATCTGTTGGGGCTTTAGTCTTCATCTGCCAAGTAAAGACAGTAGTCCCTACCCCATAGGATTGCACAAGTGCCTGCGCCGTAGAAGGTGGTCAGCAAATGGTAGTGTCTGCTCTGTTGTTACTCTTTTTTGCCAACTTCTGTTCTGTATCACCGCCATCATAGTCTTCATCAGGATATGTTTATTACATAAATGAAGTACATTAATAGCTAACAGTGTGTGAAGGTTTCATCAAAATCCCTGTTGTACCTGGATAAGAAATGGAACTAAGACAAGAACCAGGCATTTGCCTGATATCTATAGAAATAGAAAGGGACAGAGAAGACGTCATCCTCCTGAGCATTTTCTAGCATTCTCTCTTCTTGCCTGGAATGACTGGTATGGTAGGGTAGGGATCCACCCTGGAGACCAGACTGCCGAGTATTAGGCCCATCACTGAGGACAACAATCAAGTATCAGAATCAGGAAAGACCAGTGAACACCTTGTATTTACATTTAGGGTGCCTGTTAAGAAAATTAAATTCTATTTGGCACTGTGACCTAAGGAAATAGAAGTTAGACGTGGTCTATGCCCTGGATAATACACACCCCAAAGAGATGGCTAGATGATAAGATGAAAGAATGAAATAGATACGTTGTTATCATATATAGTAGAACCTTATGGATATAAGCCCTTCTTTATCATAAATCCACTGAAGATCCTGGGCAAATCCTTTTTAATTTTTGTACTATATTTCTTCTTTGTTTTGTCTTCTGAGGCTGAGAGAAGATAAAGTGGGACTAGTAAAATGTGTTGAGGGTTCCTCATAAACGAAGTATTATAAGAATGTACTTGGAAGTGAGCATTTTAAAATGGTCATATATCCCAAATCAAACAGAATCCTGTTAGAGATTTGCTGATTGAGCTCTTACAACAAGAATTCAGCATTTCACTGTCATCTAATGGCATCCTATCTTAAAAAAAATCCTGCCTTCTATTTATTTACTTCTCAGTTTGAATCTTCTTCAAGTGCACATTCTTAATCTCAAACCTCATGTAGAGAATTATTTATTTAGATGTCTCCAAACTGGTTTCTTGGCATAGTTCTTGCATGGTGTGAATAAATTCTTCAGATAAGGTCTTTCGTGACCCACTGTGACGTTCTGACCTTCATTCTTGTCATTCTTCAACAGACCTCATTGAGAGCAGCGTAAATAGTTTCTGAAATATTTTGACTTCTAAACTGTGGCACAGAATCCTGTAGGGCAGTGATTCTTAATCTATTTGGGGTCATATATTCCTTTGAGAGTTTGATAAAAAAAAATATGGAGTCTTTTCCCAGTGAAATATGCATATATTCACTCTCAAAAAGTTCTGCATGAAATTTCAGGGGATTCCTGAAACTCACATTGCCCTTAGGGGCCATGTTAAGAACCCAAGTTGTAGGTTAAGTGCTTCTGAAATTTTAATGTGCATAGGAATCACCTTCGACTCATAATAAAATAGAGATTCGGAAATTCTGCAGTTTGGACATGAAATCTGAGAATCTGCATTTTGAACAGTCTCCCAGGTGGGAATGGTGCTCCTGTTTGCAGAGCACACTTGAGTCACAAGGCTATAGAGGACCTCAAGGAAGCATTTTTAGTAGATAAGACAAAACCTTGAATGTTGGGGTCTCTTACTGATTTTTCGTTAATATGTCTTAAAATTTTTCCAACAATAAATGCAGTACTTGAAGGGAAGTTTACATTTTTGCTTTCTAAAATCTGTTGCTTATAATAGAGTGCCAGCATTATTTTTTATGAAATTTTATGATTCTGATTTAATATACTTAAGTTTAGATATTTTTTTATTCACCGAAGTGAGGACTTTTTCTTTTTCCTGGGCTTTTAATGAAAGGGATATTTAGTACATTCTTTGAGTCAAGTGACATTTGTAGGCCATTAACTATGTCTTCAGCGTGACGATACTTAATGGGAGACCACAGAATGAGATGGATACGAAAAGTTTCATATATTGTTGAACTGAAATAAAGTTTGTGCCAGACATAGAAAAACTAAATAGGCTGGGAACTGAAGATGAAGTCATCTTGGATGAAAAAACCAGCTCCCATGGAGAGCCAACTGACACAGTCAGTCTCTCGATCACTGAGAAGTGTTGTAGGAAAAGTAGCCCTCTGTACAATTCTCTCTCTATTTGTACTTTATTTTTGTCTAAGCTAACGAGTCACCTCAATTAAAGTAAGGTGTTTTGTTTTTACTGGTCATATATTAAAGTTGAACTATATTAAATGACATTTGATCATTTTTGACTAACAACTTAATTCAGTTGGTTTTCAGTGGAAATATGTATGATTTGGGGAATTTATTCTTAATCTCTGCATCATCCTGGGGAATATGTGGATGTTATTGCTCTTCTCTAAATATCTAGATAGGACTTCACAATTGTGTTTTAGAAGTGGTGAACTTTTTAGGTTGAGAATGTACTTGTGGTGTTAGATTCATCAGGAGTCTCTTTTTCTCTTAAAGATTTATTTATTATTTAGAGAGAGAGAGAGAGAGAGTGCGCATGCATGAGCATTTGAGTGGGGAAGGGGCAGAGGGAGAGAGAGAGGATTGCAAGCTGATTCCCTGCTGAGCATAGAGCCTGGCTTGGGCCTTGATCTTACCACCCTGAGATCATGACCTGAGCCGAAATCATGAGTTGATCGCTTAGCCAACTGAGCCACCCGGGCGCCCCAGGTGTATCATTTTTGAGATATTTGAAGATAAAATACAAAGGACACTTTAAGTGATATATTATTTGTGAGAAGGGGGACAATAATTCCTTGTGAGGGCAGAGTTGTAAGGATTGACTGAAGTAGTAATATATAATACTCTCATCACAGTGCTCAGCACGCACAGTACTATCAGTATATTACTATTATGGCGTTATGACCGTGTCCTTTTTTGGGGAATAAAAGTGAAATACAAGTTGATACAGTTTTTGATAACATATATTTGCATGGATTCATGGAACATTATCTACTGTAAACAGTCTGCTTTTTTAAAAAAAAAGCAATATTGGGTAAGGAATAGTTTGAAGACGCGGGGCCTATGGTTTCTTTTTTTGTTTCTAGATTACTTCAGAGCTTCTGCATTCGTAGAACACTCCCTTGGTACCATACTTCTGGCACATCTCTTATTCTAGTTTGTATCTCTTTTAATTGTTTATACTGTAAGAGAGCAGTTGTCACTGTTTTATCCACATAACTCTTTATATAGTGTGAGTCAAATAAATGTTTGTGGACCAAATGATCCATGTCAGGTTTAGCTCTGAAGATTTTGGTGTCCTTTTGAATTATGGAGTTAACAGGATGGAATTGCTGATTTAAATACAAGTATCATATAATATATAATGCCTTCTGAGATGTCTTTATGATTGTGGTACTGTACTAATTTTGAGGTAACAAGATTATTTGTTTGCCAGAGACGCTATAACAAAATACCATAGGTTGCCTGGCTTAAGCAATAGAAATTTATTTTGTCACAGTTATGGAGGCTGGAAGTCCCAAGATCAAGGTGCCATTAGGATCGATTTCCTCCTTAGGCCTCTTTCCTTGGCTTGCAGGTGACTGCCTTCTTGCTGTGTCCTCACACAGCTTTTTCTCTGTGATCATACGCCCCAGGTATGTCTTCCTTTTTTTTATAAGGACACTGATCCTGTTTTTGCAGGATTGATCTCAGGGTCGTGAGTTCAAGCCCCGCACTGGGCTCCACATACATTCATACATACATACATGCATACATACATACGTACATAAACTAACCAAAACGTACTCTGACTCTATTTAACCGTTAAACTCCTGAAAGGCCGTATTTCCAAATACAGTCCCACTGGGGGTTAGGGGTTCAACATAGGAACTTTGGGGGAGACACAATTCAGACCATAACACAGGGTGATTGGAAAGAACACAAGATTGGTATTCAGAAAGTACAAGTTCTGTCAGCTTTGTGTTATTGGAGCAAGTAATGTAATTTCTCTGAGCATCTCTTTCCTCACCTATAAAATAGCGACAATAATTAATTAATGCTAAATTGCTTGTGAAAAATTGTGATTATGATGATGTTCGACCAAATTTCAAATTGCTTATTGCAACATGTTCAAATGACATCAAGGTAACAAAGTGAGGGTTATTTCTCAGTAAGTTAAAGTGAAATAAAAGATGCCATTAGTACTTTAGAGTTAAAATCAGAGGTTGCACATTGGCAGCCCATGGGCTGGAAATGGCTTACAAAATGGCTGTTGGCTTACACAGTGCTTAAGAGTTTTTAAATTATTTGTCAACTTTTAGTTGAATTCACATAAAAATCTGTATTTCCAACTTAGGCTCTTTCTAAGTATGATAGTAATAGAACTACCTCAAGCAACAAGGTTGCCACTGGGGATATGTTTTTTTCACTAAGCTACAATTTCTGTTGTGTCTGCACATCAGATATTGCCATTTATTATCACATTTGTGCTATTGAGAGAAATATATTATTACTTATACTGGATCTGTATTTAAAAATGGCAAATTGGAAGATTGACAGGGCAATATGTTTGGAAAAAAAATAAGAACAGAGTTCTTTGTAAAAATGAGTAACAATTCTAGATATTTCACATACAAAGTATGTCTATTAAGAGAATACAATTGGGGCACCTGGGTGGCTCAGTCAGTTAAGCGTCTGCCTTTGGCTCAGGTCATGATCTCAGGGTCCTGGGATCGAGTCCCGTGTTGGACTCTCTGCTCAGCGGGGAGTCTGCTTCTCCCTTTCACTCTTCCTCCCTCTCTCTCTCTGCTCTTCCTCTCTCTCTCACTCAAATAAATAAAATCTTTGAAAAAAAAAAGAATATAATTTGAAAAGCTGCCCTGATTCACTTATTCCCAATACCCACCCACCCTTGTTGTCTTGGTTTTTCACTTCATTTCTTCTTCTTTTTTTTTTTAAGTTTTATTTATTTATTTGAGGGGCGGAGAAGGAGGCAGAGGGAGAGGGAGAGAGAAACCCAGGCAGACTCCGTGCTGAGTGTGAAGCCTGATGTGGTGCTCAGTATCACAACCCTGAGATCATGACCTGAGCTGAAACCAAGAGTTGAACACTCAACTAACTATGCCACCCAGGCACCCCAACAGAGGACGTTTTGGTTAATTAGTTTATGTATGTATGCATGTATGCATGTATGTATGTATGTGTGTATATATATATAAATATATATGTGTGTGTGTGTGTAGGTATGTATGTGGAGCCCAGTGGGGGGCTTAACTCACGACCCTGAGATCAAGATCTGAGCTGAGATCAAGAGTCAGGTGCTTAACCGACTGAGCCATCCCAGGCACCCTTTTCTTTAATTCTTAATGAAAACTGGTCTATTAAGAATATATATAGTCAAATGAAGAGTAAATACCCATACTTAAAGTCAAAAGCAATAAAAGCAATTTAGAAAGTTGAATGAAAACTATGGCATACTTTAGACATTCTGTTTTGTTTTTCTTATTTTATCTTTTAGGTCTATCAGCAAGGATATATTACGGCTCACATCGATTAAACATCTTTAAAATTTTTTCATTGTACTGATAGTAAAAGTTCTTGTCATTTTGAAATTATTTGCTTCAATTATCAACATCTACCTGACTTTTCAGGTCTTCTACAATTTCTCCTTTATGTATAAATTTCTTATTCAATTACCCCCTTCACTCTGTACTAAGTTCTAATAACCCTAATTAGGGAATATACTCCTTTTTCTCTCATTCTTGTCTAAAATACTGAATTCTACTTTTCCCTGAGGACTAGCTCAATGTGACCTCTTCTGAACACCCATCACCCATCCATCTATCTATCTATTTATCCATCCATCCATCCATCCATCCATTCATTCTTTTAAATTGAGGTGTAATTGATATATAACATTATATTAATCTCAGGGGTACAGCATAATGATTCAGTATTTGCATATATTGCAAAATGATCGCCATAATAGTCTGGTTAACATCCATCAGAATACATAGTTACAGGATTTTGTTTTCTTGTGATGAGAACTTTTAGATTCCTCTTAGAAACTTTCAAATATGCAGTGCAGTATTACTAACTATAGTTACCATGCCGTACATTACATCTCTATGACTTCCTAATTTTATGATAGGAAATTTATACCTTTTGACCCTTTTTACCTATCTTGCCCACCTCCCAAACCCCGCCTCTAGAGTAGTACCTTCTTTATAAGAATTTATTTTTTTTTGAAGCATTTTAGATTATCAGAAAATTTACAAAAGTGGCAAAATGAACATCCATGCGCCTTCACTAAATAGGCCACTTATTTAAAATTTGGCACTTTTGATCTTAAAAATTTGATTTTGAGAAGATTGATTTCATCAGTCCTCTTCTTCTCCCCACCGAAGCCAAGCCATTTGAAAGAAAGTAGCATGTTTCATTCATCATATTTGAAATCTCAATGCAACAGTCTGTAGTTGGCCAAGAATGACATTCTTCTACATAACTACAGCGCAGTGATCACACTCAGGAATTGTAACATTGATATAATATTACCACTTAACATATAACCCATGTACAAATTTCCCCAGTGGTCCTGGTAATGTCCTTGATAGCAGATTATTTTTTCACTTTTTCCTGCAGCCACATCTAGACAAGTACCATGCATTACATTTAATTTTTATGTTTGTTTATTCTCCTTTAATATCCCTCTATTTAGGTACATCTGATAATCCTCATGATTAGGTTCGGGTTAATAATTTTTGACACGAATATTACAAAAGTCATATTATGTCCTTTTTAGTTCATCATATCAGGAGGCACACAGTTGGTTAAGGTGGTATCCACCAGATTTCAGCACTGTAAAGGTACCCTTCTCCTTTTGTAATTAATAAGTGATCTGTGGTGTGGTACTTTTAGATCCTGTGGCTGTCTTGTTCCCTAGCAGTTTTTCTGATTTGGTGACTTAGTATTCATTAATAATTTGTTCCTGAATCATGTATTACTCTGTTGATTATAAAACAGTGATTTTTCTATTTTTTTTTTTTTTCATTTCTCTCACATTTATTAGCTGGCATTCTTCTACAAAGAAGAACTTTCCTTTTGTCCCCTTCCCTTTTTTTAGTGTCAGTATTGCCACATGAATTCTTATCTTACGTAAAATGGGTTATATTCTGTTCTTGTCTTTCATTTTGATTCTCTAATTGTTCCAGATTTGGCCAGTGGGAGTCTTACTCATTATCCTTTGACATGTTTCCATCAATTTTGAGCACTTCCTTTTTTTCTGCAACAGGATGTTCTTGGTTCACTCCAAGTTCTGCGCTAGCCCTGGAATCAGCTCTTTCATCGAAGAACTCTTGTCCCTTTTATTGGAGAATTGTATATAGAAACTAGATGTGGGCATTAGGTACATTCCTTCTGTGGACAGAGCTAGAAATACACACAGTGCACTAACACATAGAGAGTTTTATATATCTTGAGTTAAAGCTGATGCTTCTGAATTTCACCTGAATATCATAGGTCTATCTATCTATTCCATATTTGTACCTCTGAGAATTCTGGTTCCCAGAGAATTAATATATTTAATCATTTGCCTACTCATATAACACAAAATAGTTTCAGAATTGCTATGCAAATGTCACTAAAAGCAGTAAACTTACTAGGCTCAAGATTTCTTTGCAATTCTTTTTACCCTACAATATATCCCCCTGGGGCTAGAGTTCAGAGTATTTTGTTGAAAAGTTTTTGCTACTTTTTCTTCTGTGTGATTGTTAGCAAGTTGATATATAACTGGGTTTATTTGTTTCTTTTGTATATTTTTTAGAGTTCCCCATCCTTATTAACTTAATTTTTTGACTATGTAAAATATAAACATGTCTCAAAAAGCAAAATTATATAAGAAGATATATTCAGTGATATCCCATTCTCCTCTTAATACCTTCCACCCTGATCCTACCCACTTCTTCGAAAGTAATCAGTATAATGAATGTGTGTGTGTTTGTATATGTGTGTGTGTAAAAGTACCCTTCCTCATACCTTATACAACATGACTGTTAGTAATATAATACATATGTATTTTTGTACCTTGTTTTTCCACTTGAAAATATATCCTGAAAATTATTCCATATTAGTTCATAGAAATCTTTCTCATTCTATTTTTACTGCAAAATATTACTCCATTGTTTGAATGTACCACAGTTCATTGAGCCAATCTCCTACATAAAACTACATTTAATGATTTCCAATGTTTTCTTATTAAAAGATAGTGTTTTGGCTACACAGCTGTTAGAATTAGCTTAGAAAAATACTGACGGTACCAAGTACTGGCAGGGTGCCTAGCAACTGTATATATTACGACGACTTGAATTTTTCTTGCCCCAGTGTTCAGCTTCAAGCAGAGAATTCTTGAGGGAGTATCTTGATTTTGGTCACAAGGTTTTTTTTTTGCAGTGTCTCCGTAAAGGAAGAATGGTGGTTTTCCTGATTTTCTTCTGTTGAGTGCAAACGCTTGAGTAAATTAAGTGGTAATTTGTTTAGGGATTTCTCAGGGAGAATCCTAGTAACTTGTGATGAGCTCTACAGTCAAATCCTGCAGTTTTTAGGATGGGGCACTGTTCATGGTATTCTTACATGTTCAGAGGTCTAGAAAATTCTCTTATACTTTTGCTAATTCTTGTCGCTTGGAATCCTAGGCCTTCTAATATGTTGGTGCATCCATGGTGTTTAGTACAGCTCTGTGGAAGATTATGTCCACGTGAATTCTACCTTTCTTTTCTCTGAAGTTTTGGAAATAAAATCGTACAGAAAAACACACTGGCGAAAAATGTTTGCCAGGTATTTCCCGGCTTCCAGACATAATATGCGGAGTCAAAATTGATCCTTTGAGTGCAAAGGTAATGCTCTTTCAGCTAATCATTTGTTGTTTTCTCCCTTCAGAATGATGCCTGGTACATTTTAATGACTTGAGATCCAACTAATGCTCAGAAATGGGCACCAAGTCCTTGCATTCATTTACTAATACCAAGGAACTGTTTTGTGTAAAGTAGTAATCAAAAGTATTTTCAAGAAGGAGAATGACTCAAATGATTAGTGAGAAACATACCTAAATTCCTTGCAAATTTTTATCATACTCTTTTTGGATGATCTACCTACTTTGAAAGGTTTCATAAGAGAAAAATAAGTGGCTTGTATTGTGTGTGTCTATATCTCCTGGGACAGCTGTGAACAAGACTAGAGCACATTAATGCATTTCTTTCTTTCATGTGCTATCTTTATCAGCAGCATAGGTAAATATTCTTGAGTGTAAGGAGACAAGCAGTCTTTTCTTGTACTCTATTCCTTTTTCCTAATGATATGCTTACCCACTAGTAAAGCAGGTAGATCTATCGGATTGTTACCTGCAGATACTTTTTTTTTTCCTGCCTCCCTTCATGAGTGAGTCTTAATTAAGATAGTAGAGATAGCTACTAACTTTCACATCCTTTGTTGGGGGGGAGGAAGGTATTATAAAATTGTTAAACAGATGTATCTGTTAAAGCTTGAATGTCATTATTTATTTTAAAACCAAAATCTCCCTTTTTCTTTAATAAGTAAAATCATTTTCCTTATTCTTTATGAGAGGAACTTACTCATTAACCTTTCCATTTTCAGAGACTTTCTTTGACTTGATCTAAGATATATTAGGGAAGAAGAAGAATATATCAAAAAGAACCTAATGTTTCACAAGAATTTTATAATCAGAAATGTTTGGGACGCCTGGGTGGCTCAGTCGGTTGGGTGTCTACCTTCGGCTCAGTCATGATCCCTGATCCCTGGGATCGAGTCCTGCTCCAGCTCCCCACTCAGTGGGGAGCCTGCTTCTGCTTCTCCCTCTCCCTCTGCCTTTTCCCTCCGCTTGTTCTCTCAAATAAATAAAATCCTAAAAAAAAAAAAAATTTATGCTTCTTTTCTTTCTGACCCTCTAATATTTCCTCTTCTACTCTGAATCTTTATATCTTCTCCAATATATATTGCCTACAGAGGCTCATAAGGTTATTTTTTCAGGGTGCCTTTCATTGATCCTATTTATAAATTTACTTTTCTTATTTTTTTAGCTTCCTTTGTCCCCAGACTCTTTTTTTTTTTTTTTGGTCACCTACATAGTGGCATGGTGTGATAGCTGAGGTATTGATTGGATATAATGCTATTTAACAAAATCTACAGATAACAAGTAACAAAAAACTACAGCTTTGATGGAAGCTATTAATATGTATCCTACAAATGTAAGAAGCACATTGAAATGGACAGACTAACCATGGATATTGGCATCTAGTGATGCACAATCTCTAACTGGTGTGTGAATGTGTAATTGTAGAATGTTAAGCCTTGCCTTCATGATATCTACCTCTGATTGTTGGAGTCTAGCCACTCCTAAATTCTTTTAATAGCTTATTATTTATCTGTTATTTTAATATATTAACATATAATATTATAACATGCTCTGTGGCACAGATTTCTTAGTTATGGAATCTAAAATCTTACCTACAATTTGCTCCTCCCTGGTAATAAAGAGGTTTGAGTTGACAGAAGGCACTAATGCTCTCCATTCAGAAACTATATAGGGAATTAGGCAGCTGCTGTCCTTGGTGATGAAATTATTTCATGTGAATTCATAAGGAAAACAACTAGTTAAAAAAGCAGGATAATCTTGAGTATACTGTTTGTGGCTGCCGTTGGTATCTCCATAGATCTATTTGAACTAGAAAAATACAGACTCCAGTATCTTAATGTCTTGAGTTCCTGACTGCCAGGCAGAGGAAATGTTTAACTATTTTAATCATGTTTCTGTATCTCAGAAAGAAAGCCCTTATGAGAGGAAATGACAACGTCCTACCACAAAGTTATCTCTTATCAGTTATAGTCCCAGTCGATAATGATTTGTCAAACTTGGACATGTGTAAAATGCAAGGGCTGTGTTATTTACTTTGGAAAGGAAAAATTAGATGAAGCTGATAAAGACGGAGTCCTGGCTTTTGTTAGGAGACAGAAACCATTAGAGACAGTCATTGTTAGCTTAGGAAAGTGTCCTTGGACCCCTCCCTCTGCCCCAGCTGAAACCTAAACCTGCTTGAATCATTCTTTGCACTTGAGGGGAGAGGAGGGCAAATAGGAGGGGGAAGAAGAATGAAGACAACCTTGACAGAGACTGTGCCTTTTAAATGGAGAGCAAAATGTGGACCTTAAAACAAACCTATTTATGCGAGTCAGGAGAAACTGCCTTTTGTTCTCTTTCCCACTCCCTTCCCTTTAGGTTTTTGAAAGTTCATTTCTTATCCTTCCAAACGTGTGGCATTCCTTCACGTACAGTGTATGTTGCTCTCCTCCTTTTGCCTTTCGGTCGATGTGATTCTTTTTCATTAGTGGAAGCAGAGAAAACACATCTAGCTCAAAGCAACATGAGTCAGTGCATGCTTTACATACCTTTCTCCTCACAGCACTCTTCTTGGTTCCTTGCAGGGCTCCTAGCGTTCCTCGCAGAAGGGAGCATGGAGGAAAAAGGATTTCTAAATAGTAGGCTACTTTGGGGGTGGAGGTAAAGTTTGTGAACTGAAGCCCCGTTTCGCTCCTTCTTTTCTCGTCTAGATTTCTGTGGGCTGCCTTCAAAGCAGGCAATCCTTCGCTTAGGGAGACTTAACTGGATTATGGTGGCAGAGGCTAAGAGATAGCAAAGCCAATACTTCCAGGTCAGGGCATTTTAAACGGTTTGAAGCTGAGGATGAGGATGTCAAGACAGCCTCACAGAGACTAGATTTGGTTGTAAATATTTGTTGGACATGACCGAAAAACCTTTTTGTCCTCTCTAAATATATCTATATTTTTTAGTCGGTCCAGATAAACCACCCTTTTTAGCCCATTAGTAAGGAGTACCACTACCTTATTCATCACAGATTTTTAGGGAAACTCTTCCCTAATGTGGATGTTCATTCTGTAAGGATGGGTCTGACGTGTGAAGGGGACGCGGCTCTGTCTGGGGAATGGCTTACGAGCAGTTTCCTTTTGAATGAAACTCATGGTTCTGAGTCATAGTAAAACAAAATAAATAAACTGCATAAAGGAGAACATAAGAATGAAGCTGTGATTGAATTTACTTAAATTTCCTTAAACTTTTTATAAATATGTTTATTACAAATAACTTTATAGTCGTTAATTCTAAATAAAAGAAACAAGTTTCGTTTCCTATACAGATCAAAACTTTTTTATGTTTCTTTTTTCATAGGTATGTGTAATTTTTTTAAAAAAGATTTTTATTTATTTGACAGAGAGAGAGAGCACAAGTAGGCAGAGGCAGGCAGAGAGAGGGGGGGGTGTATGTATAATTTTTATGTAGTTCAAATACTACCAATATAATTTTATGAATTTTTGTATTTTTCACTTTTTGCGCTGTGTTTTGCTTAGTTGAAGTTTTCACTAGTAGGCTCTGTTTTTCTGGCAAGCTAAAATAAATTTCCTTCACATCTACTTTGCAATGCAACAGGGGAGACTTGTAAAGATGTTTTAATGTTGTGATCATTTCAAATAAGAGTGTCTCACATAATCACCTTTTGTCTCTTTTTGTGTTATTAAGATGAAAACCAGTGTCCTTTTGTACTATTAAAGTTACGATTTTTACATGCCTTTTAATCTTTTTTTTTTTTAAACTACATGGTATTTATCTGTCCATAAAATGTTTTTCTCGGTGATTTCGTAATCCTCACTAACTTTTCTAATGGCTTTTTTTTTGTCGTTGTTGTTAGTATATCTATGCTTGGGCTATGCTGTAGGATCTAGAGCACCTTACCATCAAGCTTTGGATTCACAAGAGTTTATTTTGAGTGCTTACAGAGTATCTAGCCCTGGGAGGTTCTTAAACATAGAGATTTAGAGTGTGCTATCATGGGTATGTAGCAAATGAACAGAATAGTCAATGTATTTGAACAATAAATGTAGCGAGGTGATGGTTTTAGAGGGACAGGAAGGTAGGTATTGTGCTGCCGAGTTGCAGAGTGAGGAGATTTCACTAGGAAAAACATCTTGGTGAAGAAAGCTATACCTCTCAAAGAAGAAATGAGGCATGCTTGATGGAATAAGGGAAACTGACCTTGTAATCACGAGTCAGTTCAACCCAATTTAGGCGTGCCTGCTGCTTATATTCTCATGAATCCTACAGTTACCAGTGTTGTAGTAGAAACTGCAGCTAGGTCTTTTATTCTTATTTCTTTCTGCAATTTTGTCTTTCCTTTTTTTGCTTTATTTTGTTTTGTTCAATATTTACTCTGTGTCCTTTTATTCTTGTTTAATTCCTATAGGTCAACAATATAGGGAATAGTTTCCTTTTTCAGTTGAGGAAATTGAGGCCAAAGTAAATTGTGAGTTACTCATCGTCAGGTCACATGACCAAACAGTTTTAGCATTGTGACTATCTCCAGTTCTTACCTAATGTTGTTTGTGTTACTTCGTCTTTTGATGTCTCAGTTTAATCTGTCTACATGGTTCATATTATAGTTTTCTGGTATTACTTCTAGGTTTGGCTTTTCCGTTTATTATCTTACTTTTTACATGATTCCCCTCTCTTTCTAGCATATTTCTGTATTTTGGTTGCGTGTTGATGTAAATACTCACTAATTCTTAATGCCCTTCAGAAGCTGGCTGGCAGGTCATTTAATTCCTCCTGTGTGGCAAGTTTGGGTTTTGACCACTGAAACTTAACTCTTTTAGATAGATCGCCATGAATCTAAGAAGACGCAGTCATGTTGTCAAAGTTGCATTCCCACCTTCTTCTCTTCCTTTTTGAAGCCTAAAATATATCTCTAAAAGCAGATGCAGGGCCCGTGACGCCTGTTACTCTTTGCTGTTACTTATCCTTCTGTCGAGTGTCCCAGCCTTGCTGATATCTTCACGGTTTATTAATCCTGTGTCTAAAACACCAAAACTAGGTTTCTGGGAGCATGGTTTGTTTGTTTGTTTGTTCTGTGTTTTTCTCTTAGAAACTGGAGCTGGCTTTTGTTTTTTATACTTGAAGAGTAAAAATGAATGCAGTTCAAAGTTCTTCATAGCTTTGTTTTAATATTTTTGACAGAATTGTTTGTTTTGCAGGTACCCGGAGCCCAAGATTTGGTGGATTTCTCTCCTGTTTATCGATGTCTACACATATATTCTGTCCTGGTGAGTCTTTATCTGGCTCTAATAAAGATAGATATTGATTCAGAACTCTTCTTTCTCATTTTTGATAGTTCTTTTGTTTATTATTAAGAATAAGAAAAAAGAAACTATTATTTAAGGAGTATTAATTATAAAAAATTATCCTTTCTTTTCTTCTTTAATCTTTTCTTTGCCATGTAATGATGTAAGTGAATAACATTAATTTCTATCAGTCATCAAAAATGATAAGATTATACCTAGAAATAGTCACATATATAGATTTCTGTTCTTAATGATATAGTTATTTAAATAAAAATAGCCTATCTTTATATATTAAAATAATATTTATAAAAACTTTATTTTTTTATTCCTAATGATACTTATTCCTTTTGTCCTATAAAACATATGCAAAAAGGAATCTCTCTGGGGGAAGTTATTATGGGTTAATGGTATTATAAGAAATAACCCTTTCTCCATCTTGGTAGTACACCTAAATGCAGACACATAGATACACATAAAGGCAATCAAAAAATTAAAAAGTACCATCAAAGACAGATTGATGAGAGAAGTCCATTATTGATATATTTTTTTTTCATTATTGATATTTTTTAATAGCAAAGTTCTATGAAGCCTCTATCAGGTTATTTTATAATATGATTAAGTGAGTCTTTTTGCCAATCTTCTATCCATTTTCTTTCTTCATGTGTTTAATATAGTGTCACTTAGTCATTACTCCAGACAGTTTGGGACACTGGTCTATGGGCTTCACGGCCAGAGTACTTTGAGGTGATTTCCATTAGTCCGAGAAAAGACTTGGTAATTTTTTCTCCCCTCCTCTCCTTCCTCCTCCTACTTCTCCTTGCTCTCTCATTTCCTCTTCCCCTCTTCCTTTCTTCTCCCTCTCTCCACTCCTTCTCTCCATCTATCATTCCTTATGGTATAAAGATGAAACAAGATACAGATTGAGTTGTCTAAATCTATATTTAGACAGATTTGTAAATCTGTAAATCAGCTAAAATAAGTAGTTTTTTTCAATATCATGTATAGAGAATTAAATAAATCATATACATCTTAGTTTGTGACACACTATTATCATTATTTTATATAAGTCCAAGGTATATATATAATACTTATTTTAACTAATTTTTAATTTTTGCTAACTTGATAGATATGGAAGGATATCTCCTTGTTTTAATTTGCATTTCTTTGATTACCGATAACATTGTGCTTCTCTTTATAGACTCACTAATCATTTAAGATTTTTCTTCTCTGAAATGCCTGTTTTTAACATTTGTTCAATTTTATATTGGCTTTCTTATTTTGTTTTTTTCTCTTTGCTAGAAAGAGAAGTTTCAGAAATTCTTTATATATCGTAGCTATTGACAGTTTACGATGTTGCCAATGTCTTTTTTCCAGTTTGCCAGACTTTAAACTATGTGTAATTCTCTTTCACAAACAGAAATCCTTGATTTTGATGTAATCAAGTCCATCAATTTTAACCTTATAGTCTGTACTTTTTAAGTCTTGTTTAAAAAAAAACAAACTCTCTTTCTATTCAAGGTCATAGGGCATTCCCTTTATGCTACCTTTAATATTTTTCCCATCACATCTTGACATTGATCCATCTTGTATTCACTGTAGTATATAGTATAAAATGGGAGTCCAACTTAATTTTCTTTATATGATGAATTCAGTTTTACCAGTCCATCTACTACATAATCTATTTATTGCCCAGTGATTCCTGGTAGTATCTCGGGCATATACTAAATATCCATATATAAGAATCTGTTTCTCGGTTCTCTAGTTTGTTAAATTTGGTTTTGTGATACATCCACATGTATGGTAAAACAGGTCCCCTCTCATCTCTCCTCTTTTAAATTGCCTTCACTATTTATGAACCTTTATTTTCTCTATTTTATTTATTTATTTGTTTATTTATTTATTTATTGGGTTTATTTATTTATTTAAAAACCAAATTATTTTATTCAAGTATAGAATGAATCTTCATAATGAAAATAGCTGTCTATATAAGTAGGGTTTTATTTTTTTTTTAATGAAAAGGGTTCTGTACCTTTTTCCCCCAAAGAAGTTAAAATAAATTGGGGCTACCTTAAGGTTATGACTTCCTTGAGGCTTATCTTCTGAAAGAATCATTTTCTACAATCATTTCCTTCTTCTTCTCTACCTCTTCCTCCTCTTCCTCTTACTCCTCTTTCTTTTCTTCTTTTTCTTCTATTTTGTTTCAAGTTTTTATTTAAATTCCAGTTAGTTAACATAGAGTGATACAGTATAATCTTAGTTTCAGGAGTAGATTTTAGTGGTTCTCTCTATATATTTTAGAATCTTTGAGCTCATTAAAAAATTTCTTCTAGAATTTTGATTTGAATTGATTGAATTTATAGGTAAATTGTGGGAAGAATTAACAACTTTATCATGCTAAGTCATACTACTCATGGAAGAGAAAAGTCTATTTTTAAATTACTAAGCTTAGTTTCTATGTTAAAGTCTTGGAGATTCTTTTAAGGTTAATAGCAAAATACAGTTTTTGTTGCTGTTTTCTACTTTCCTTTTTAATTAATAATTGCTGATGTTGAGGAATGCTTTTGATTTTTGTAAGTTAACTTAAATCTGGCAACCTTGCTCAACTCTTTTATTATGGTTTGTTTTTGGTTTATAGTAGATTTTCTGTGTAGTTGATCATAATTTTGATTTCCTGTGTAGTTGATCTGCAGATAATGACTTGTTTATTTTCTTCTATCCATATAGCTCATTGTTTTTTATATTGTCTTATTGTATTGATCAGGATCATCATTACTTTTTTGTTCAGGCAGATAATAGTAGGCATCCTTGTCTGATTTTTGATCTCTAACAGAAGGTATCTAAAGTGTCTCCATTAACAATGTTTGCAATAAATTTTTGGTAAATACTCTTTATCTAATTATTCCTAGACTCTTGATATTTTTTTGTAAAAACATAAATGAGTATTGAATTTTATTGGATTTGTTTTCCAAATATATTGATATAGTCCTGTGGTCTTTATCCTTTAGTTCATGAATGTGGTGAGTTTCACTGATAGATTTTTGTGATATTAAATGATCCTTGTATTCTTTAGATAAATCCAACTTGATGAGGATGTATTACTGCTTTTTTTTCCTTAAGAATCAGAATTCAACTCCTCTTATTTTTTATTTTTAGTCTTTTTTGTAATTTATTATTAAGTCATAATCGCAAAATCACGTGTACTTTTCCTCTCAAATAGTGTAAAAGTATGAAAATCAGTAGTTTGTTTAGTGTTACATCTTCAGTGCCAACAACAGTACTTGGCATACAGTAGGTACTCAATAAATACTAACTGAATGAATAAGGAAGTGGTAGCTAAAAAATGGAGTACGTTTGTTTGAGCATATGCTAACTCAGACTTTATCACTCATTTACTTACTCATTAAATACTTACTGAATTTCTGTTCTGCATGAAATAGGTTTGGAGAGCTAGGATGTATAAATAGGTCAAGGACGTCTGCTTTTAAAAAATAACAGTCTACCAGGAGAGGAGTTATGCTCTTTGAGTGACTATAATATGACAGCACTTTATCTCATCAGTGTATTGGCTAGTTTTTCTAAACTTTATTAAGATTTTATGATATAGAAAACGTAACAAATTTTCCTCAAATGAGAACTCTAACAAGTGATTCATAAGGGTATTGAAGGAATTAATTTGCACACCTACCAGCTGTGTGGTGTGAGGCAAGTTACCTAAACCTTAGCTTTCTCATATGTGAGCTCTGATAATAATGATCTGCTTAGTACAGTTACAGGTAAAATATGAATGGTGGTGCCTCACTCCGTCTCTGGCACATAATTGAAATTTAATCAGTGGCAGTTAATCCAGCAAGAGTTCTAAATCTCTGATGCTGATTATTAGACACATTATTGTTATTTTTTAAAGTATATGATGTAAAGTATAGGCATGTCAGCAGAGGTTCTCGTCTCTGCCATCAGCATACAAAATTTATCAATTATTCAAA
Organism: Potos flavus; assembly: GCA_028534135.1. NCBI lineage: Eukaryota > Metazoa > Chordata > Mammalia > Carnivora > Procyonidae > Potos > Potos flavus. Next base: position 43,977,376 of record CM052885.1, read on the forward strand.
ACGTACACATTCTTAAATACACAAAGTCTGTGTCATCCTAAACTCTGAGTTTAAGGAGGACCTTAAACTGCCCATTTAAAAATAAACTCCACACCCTGATCCTCTGTAGTGTTGAAATATTTGGCATTCATAAATGTTCTGTAATAATTTGATAAGGCATCGTTTATGTGGTAGAGACAGGCCTCTTTTCTCATTCACACATTCAAAATGTTTCCTCGTTTTGAAAAAGTACATAGTGGTAAGAGCTCAACTCTTCTGGAATACATGTTTATTTTTTAGACACTGCTGTTCCAGACCTAGATGGACGTTAGCAAAGCACTCAGATACCTCTTTTGCTAAAGGAAGAGCCAGACCATGTATGACCTCTAGAGTGGACTCTTTTCATAGCTTTTTTGGGGGGTGTAATTTGTTACTTCTTTGTATTTGTTTCCCCATTCTCAAATCACTAATTTGTATTACTGTATAGTGGAGGGCATCTCTTCATAATATTAATGACAAAGATATTTAAAAATGGATTACTTAATATAAAAATTTGTAACATAGATATTTTTTTCATTTCCTGATGCAGTTAATATTAACATTTTTGGAAATTCCATAGACAGCACAAGCTGGGTATGTTTCAAAATGAACTCATTATGTCCCCCTTCCCTAAAATCTACTCTTTTGGGATTTACCATGATCTCAGGTAATAACAGCATTCTATCAAGTCCCTAGGCCGAAACCCAAACCTTTTCTTTTTTCTCAGTACCATATCCAGATCTCTGTATGTTGCAGATGTGACCTCCTAAGTACAGTATTACTTTTTCTCATCCTCTCCTATCCTAAAATGATTGCCCTAGATCATCAGGATTATTGAAAACATTCTCTTAACTGTTCTCCTTGTCTTATATCGTAAATCCCTAACTCGACTTCTCACTGTAGTGATAGTGATCTGTGTATCATACATATCTGACGTATATGTTATCTGTTTAAAATTCTCTAATTGGTCACTTATGGAGTAAAGTACAGAAGTATGGAAGGTTTTCCATATTTTCTGCTACTTACCACCTTGCTTAATGATACTGAAATGCTTCCAGTTCTTTGAACGCACCATGCTGCTTCCTGCCTGCTCTCCTTTCCTCATTCTGGTCCTTCTGCCTGAATGAGTTTTCTCTCTTCTTTTTGTTTTATGGATTCATACTTATTTCATCCTTGGTGTCCTCCAGTACATTTTCCTGATGTTGCAGGTGGAGCTCAGTGGACCCCCTTCCCCTTTGCACTCAGTGGACCCGGTACCTAATTGTATCAGTGCTGACTATATTATATCAACTTATCCTAAATATGTATTCTTTTTCCTCAACAGACTGTAAGCTCGTTTAGGGCAGGTACCATGTTTTATTCATCTTTTTTAGCCCTAGCACTTAGCACTTAGCATTAGTGGTATATAATACTCAATAAATGTTTGTTTTTGATTTTGAAAGATAACTGCCCTCCTTTTGACCTGCAAATGAATCCAGTATTCTGGCCTCAGGCAGTGTTATACAATATCAGGGTTGGGACTTATACGAGGGAAAACAGTTCTATTGGTGTCCAACGGAAGGATCATAACAGAAGTAACAAAAAGTTCTAATATTTTGTCATTTACAATAGTGTTTATCTGAACTTTTGGCCTGGAGGATAACAAGGCACACTTTGAATAAACATGGCAATATTTATTATTTTTAGTGAAACCGACCTTCCATTCACCCCCCTTTTATGGCTGTGCTGCTTATAAATTCCCAAAGGATTATTTGAAAAATCCTACTTATATCTGCCAGCCTTATCAGTAGGGCAGGAGTTCACGTATTGTAACAGGAGGTCAGATTTCGGTCATGGTCTTATAGATGGGGCCAAGCACCTGTAAATTCTTCCTTTGGTGACTAAAGTGAAGTACAATATCAAACAGGCAGTGAGACTTTTCTAGGAAGTGCTGAACTTTGGCAGGAAGGGCAAACTTTGGCAGGAGGAGGGGAGGGAAGAAAGTGAACAAGGGTCAGATAGTGGTTAATTGAGACTTGGTTCTTGGTATAGTAATGCAGTGGAAGCGTGCAGGGCAAATGTAGGTGTATTTTATAGAATTGTTTTAAACAACTTATGCTGTTCAAATCTTCATATACAGTTTAGAGATGGGCAGGTAAGGGGCAGGATATAAAACATTATTTTACAATCATTAAGGATCATTTTTTTAGGAGGGAGAAAATAAACTAAAAATTTTACTGGAAGAGAAGTGATGAAGAATAATAATTGGAGATTTTTGTACATAGGATGGTAGTAGTTATAAAGATGGATGGCCTATCTGTCGAATGAAGACAGAAACCAGCTTGTCTTACAGATTTTTTGAAAACTGTATCAACCCAGTAATGTCTGCCATGTTTATGGGCTCCAAGCTTTGAACCCAGCTCAATTTGGACAAAGATTTGTATATATTTCAAGCTCCTCTGCACAATGCAACATCTTTTTGACTCTTCTCCAGATTTGCTGTTCAGTCACTGGCAGAGTGTATATGTGTCCCATGTCAAGGAGCGTGGGTGTCATTAAGAACCTGGGGGAGCAAACCTATAAATACAACCATATTCCTAGTATGTGGGTCTCATCGATAATCTTATCTTCTTGTGCTTTCTTGTTCCTCAGTGATTTACATCATCTTCTCATTAACAATTAAAAAAATCCTGGATTAACGAATGCCGACCACTGTATACCTTTGATTTATGTACTTTCCTGCATTTGTGTTAAAAGTGTACTTTTTAAAGATTTCTGACATCTTGGATTCAGGGATAGCCTATTATAAGCAATATGTGAATTTTTTTAGTAAGCAGCAACCTCTCAATATTACATGAATCATAAGAACCTCATTTTTATTTAATTCACTTTCAATTACTAATGGAGACTATAAAACAGCCTGAGATACAAGGGAAGGCAGAATGTCGTCGTGCAGTGAATTCATATTACAAAGGCTCTAGCAAGTGCAGTATTTCTTTTAAATTTTCTTGGGCAAGGGGCCTCTGAGAATTTGATGAAAGCTGTGAACCCTTTCCCCAGACAAAATGCACATATGTACAGGCATGTGATATTTTGCTTAGAATTTCAGAGGCTTCCTCAACTCCTGATTTTTATTAGAACTAGAACGAATCCCTCATGTAAAAGGAGCTAGAGGCTGAGTTAGGTTTCAGGTACCTACTGACCACAGACCTCTGCCCCAGAACTAGCTTACCCCAATTCCAGTTGAGTATCCCCTTTTATAAGCCTCTTAGCTAAGGACACCCTACCACTTGTCTTTCTCCTAGGTTAGGAATCCTTGCCAAAATCTAAATTTAAAAGCATATTTCAAAGTGAACTTATTTCTGTGTCATAAATCTTCCTTCCCTGGGCAGTCATCATGCATGGCAAGCTGGTGACCTGCTTTTCTATTAAGAATAAGTTAGCCCCAGCACCTAAACTAATAGATTTGTCCCCTGAATTCTTTTACTAACGGGATTCACACAGAGATTTAAAAATAATTACGAGAATTATAGTTAGTAATTTATCTCGATGGACATAATTTTGTAAAGTTTCAGGATATTTTACCTCTTACTTGCTTTTAATAATATCCCTTTTTAAGTACTTGGCTCTAATTTGGAGAGATGAGTGAGTAACAGAGCTAGAATTTATGCGCAATCTCTTTACAATCCTTCATGATCATTGCTGGGGCCAGGGGTGGGTGGGGTGGGGTGGGGTAGGCCAGAATCTTCCTGGAACATACTTCTCCCTTTCTAATCTGAGGATTTCTACTTGTATGGTCTACAGTGGCAGCTGGAGGAAACTGCAAAATCAATGGTTCTGTGACTACTGATAATAACAAGGAAAGGATTTGGAGAGTGGAAAAAGGAATGGATATAAGCAGTTTTAAGTGACATATTTTCTGAGGTGTTAAGAGAATTACTTAATGAAATTACATAAAGAACTTTGGCAGCGGTTGACTGTTACATTAAAGCATTTGGGAAATAGATACTTGAAGGGCCTAAGACACTGCTGAAATTTTCAATTAAAGAAAAACGAGGGGCGCCTGGGTGGCTCAGTGGGTTAAAGCCTCTGCCTTCAGCTCAGGTCATGATCTCAGGGTCCTGAGATCAGGTCATGATCTCAGGGTCCTGGGATCGAGCCCCGCTTAGGGCTCTGCTCAGCAGGGAGCCTGCTTCCCCCTCTCTCTCTGCCTACTTGTGATCTCTCTCTCTGTCAAATAAATAAATAAAATCTTAAAAAAAAAAAAAAAGAAAGAAGAACGATTAGTTTTGGCATTCTAAGGTTAGAATTCCAGATCCTTTCAAATAGTGACAGTTGAAGGTGGTTGTTTATATATGTATTTGTAATAGTGTTATCTTGGATTTTATATGACACTCTATGCAACAATCTCATAGTGCTTCACAAATGCGACTACATTAAATAAGTGACTTATTCATATGATAAATGATATATGATTTATATGATTTATCATATGATTCATATGACAAATGATATTCATATGATAAATGAGAAAAAACATCTCACTTGGTATAGACTGGCTGCATTCTGAATCAAGCCATGAAATAGTTCTTTCGTTGGCACCAGAAGTAAGATTTTAGGGTTCTTAATCCTATACCTTTATCAGAAGGCACTGTTGCTATTTAAAAACCAAGTAAATTGAACAGCGAGAATTGGGAACATAAACTTAAAGCAGGTCTGCAGGTTTGGGTGTATTTTTGATGCTCAGATTTTTTAAATTTTTAATTGGCTTGAAAAGATGAGACTTCCTTTTAAAAAAATAGTAAAACATTTCTGCTACATCTAGGTATTAAGATAGTTGACTGGCTAACGAAAAAAAGATATTCAAAAATCAGCTTCATACAATTTTCCTTGTGTTTCTCACAGACCATTGATCTATCAGTGAACGCCAGAGCTTTGACTGGCTTATGAGTTTTCATTAAAATCGATTGTACTTTATTATTGCCTATTTTTTTAGACCAATCCTGATTCTGTTTTAAACATTGACACTAGTGACTTGTATTTATTTTATGTAACTATAGTAGGAATCCAGTACTTAAACTCATTCAGTTTTTCACAAAGACACTTGAATGAACATTAAATATTTGTTTTGGGTCGAAACACAAGCAGGGTCATTTACTATTCCTGTGGTAGAAATTAAGACAAACAAGAAAGGCCTATATGCAAAATTCTAGGGGCTTAGAGTTTGTAACTTTTTATTCTCATTTGACATTTCCAAAGATGGTGTTACAGAGAGAGGGATATATCACTTTATTTCACCAGACACACGAAATTGGAAATTGTGGATATAGAATTCCAGCATTGCCAGAGGCACATAGCTTAATCATCTAGATCTTCTTAAAGTTGTTTCTGGAGCTATATTCCTAGAGAACACCAGGCTCATCAGATGATCTGTTAAAAAAAAGAAAAGGAGGAGGAGGAGGGCTCCTGTTTCAGATAGCATCAGAACTCTGTATACTGTATCTCTGTCTTGGGTTTTTGTTTTGTTTTGTTTGCTTATTTACAGATCACCTTATTATATTTAAGTGTATTCTAAGAAGAACTGCAAAGAACAAACATGTTCAATTTTATTTAACCTGGTTTTTCTTAATATAGTGAAAGAGGTAAGGATGACCAGGGTACTTTCTGCTCCCAAAAGTTCATAACTTAATAGGTCTAGAGAAAAGTTACTTGTAGAAGACTGTGAAGATACCTGATTTTTCTTTTGTTTTGTTTTGTTTTTTAATCCATCATGTTTATTTGAAATATATGCATTTTCTTTGGGAAATAGGAAAAGAACATTGAACTTTTAATGGCAAAGCCTTCTTGAGAACAGTAATATGAAATGAGTAGATACCATTTTCAAATCTCTGGGATCACAATGATATTAGAAAGGAATGCTGATGTTTATATACTTGACATATATTTTCTAAGAACTTTAAGTGGCTTATATTTTAGGCTCTGAGATTTAGACACGATTCCTCTTGACTCTTTTTGTAAGTGTTGTTGTATTTTCACTTGAAATGGACTCTCCCGTCTCAGAAATACTCATCTGCCTTTCCCCCACTATCTAAGACAAATGCAAGTTGCACTGTTTGGGGAGCCAACTTACACAGAACAGAGCTGAAAGCTTTCTGGTTTGCTTCCATGGTGATCTTGAGTACTTCTAAGCAATAAGAACATAGTTTGAGTATTTTCTTTAGAGATATTTTTTTTAATCTGGAAAGTTTTGCCCTGAAATATTTGGTGGCTCCTAGTCCATCTCTGACTCTTAGCAGATTGTCTCCTCACTCTGCTCCGTATCTCCCCCCGCCTCCTAGCTGCACTGACCCACCAGTGCCTGGTGAGGTTAGATAGGCATAAACACGACATAGATCCTGGAGAAAAGCCGCGGGTGAGATACTTTGTGCGCTGCATTGATAAGGACACAGGAAAAGCCATTTATAGCGATAACTGTCCTGTAGTATGGGCTAATGGGCCCTGGTTTGTAGCCGCTGTAATCTAACTTTTTATGATTGTCATATTGCTCTTTTAACCTGGTGACCTTATTACCCATGAGCATACATATCATTTGGCTGTGAATAACAACAAGCGGCAAAAAAATGTGATCAAACATTTTTTTTTCTACACATGCTCACATTTGTTTTTCAGAATGCTTACATGGAGAAGATTGAACTCCTCGAGGGTGCTTACTTGTGTGTTTTGTTTTGTTTTGTTTTTTCTAACAATAATGTCCCACTTAAACAGATTTAGACACCACAATGGCATCATTATTTTTTTAGCTCTGACAAAACAAACAAGAAATAAATCATTTTCCATATATCACACCCAGTCACACCCCTTTGAAACACAATTTAAATCATATAAAAACTGTGCTTCAGATACATTAGTTTCTCATTCTTCTCCGAATAAAGTAAACTACTTAACTTGGTCTGTAGTGTTTCCCCTGTTCTATCCTAGCCTTGAGTCTCTTACCTCATTTCTGTCGCTCTTTTCCTCCTGCCTACTCGCGGGCTATGCTCCAGATATACTGACCTCATGTTCTCTCATGATGATGCCTTCGTACAGGCAGTTCCTTTTTTTTTTTTTTTAAATAAAGATTTTATTTATTTGAGAGAGAGAGCAGGAGAGAGAGGGAGAAGCAGGCTCCCTGATGTGGGACTTGATCCCAGGACTCTGAGATCATGACCTGAGCCAAAGGCAAATGCTTAACCAACTGAGCCAGCCAGGTGCCCCCAGGCAGTTCTCTTCCCTGAAACATATTCCATATTTTCTGTCTTCCTTTTGATATTTCTTCCTATTATGCCAAACTTCTCCCATTACTGAGATCTCTGGATTTGGCATTTAATAATCTTCTCTCCCTCCTCTCATATATCCAGCCAGATCTCTCATGTCTTTTTCTTCCTTTTCCTATTTTGGTTGTGACTGCCAGGTTTTTGTTTATTTTCAGTTTTTAAATTAAAAAATTTTAGGTTCTTTTGCTTTCCTAAAATGCCGTCTTTACTGGGTACTTAGTTTATTTAATACATTGTCCCAATAGTTTTGGGTATTATGAGGGGGTGACACAAATAACTGTGGCCAGAGCCTCATGATTTGAACAAGAGGACATGTAGGGGAGGGGTTTCCTTTCGTTTTATAGAGGAAATTTGGTCATTCAGACAGTTATGTAAGTTGCATATGCCAAAATGATCTAACCAGAAGCAAATGCCATAACTGGAGCTCATGTTTAAATATAGTCGATTGTGGCAGGTGTAATGAAGAGTTTGTTTTTAACCTGTGAATAGAACGGATTTCTTTTAAATAGTCAGGGATTTGGAAAAGCTGAGTTCGGGCCTATAGTGGATTCTCTACTTTTTCAGATTTTTATAATTCAGACCATAATCTAGAGGTGAAGTAGTTTAGGACCTCAGCACTGGGGTAGAAACTCAGACTTTTCGCCTGTAACACTCCAGATTTGCTCAGGGAATGGAGGCAGAATTCATTTTATTTCCTTCTCTGAATGTATTTGACTAGAACTTCTGGAACTCCCAGTCTACTGTGTTATGCTCACCCCACAGAAGGAGCTTAACTAGTCGTCGTGAAACGAATGAGTGAGTGAATGTTTAAAATCCCTCAGGAAAGTACAGTGTGAAAAATTCATGGAGACCTAGAAAAGGACTATCAAAGATGCCGTCCTCAAAGAAGATTTAGTCGTTTTGCCTGAGGTTAATATAGTTCATCCATCTATTATGTGGAGTGTTACTAGTTTAGGTTTGGAATTTCTTCTTACCCTGAAACAAAGTGTAAGATATGTTAACATATTTTTTTAGCTATGACAGTGAGGTCATTTAGGATGTTTAATGGTGATGTTTGTAGCAGCACGGGTTGTGTTAGAGTACATGTAAAAAAAAAGAAACCAACTTTAGCGGTTTAAACAAATACGGTTTGTTTTTTTAATAATGTGATAAGAAGTCCAGGTACCTCAGTGTCGCTATGTTGGCCTCACACTTCCAGAGACTCAGGTAGATTCTTTTAGCGGTTCCGGTCCTCCATCTGGAGCATGTAGTTCCTGTTTCTGTCCTTTCAAGATGGCTGCTACAGCTTCAGGCAGCTTTCTCGTGTCGCAGAAGGAGAGCAGGTGGGAAGGCCACAGTGCAGGAGCTGCACTCCATCCGAGTCCATTTCTGTTCATCAGGAGAGCAGTAGCTTCAAAGAATAAAAGATTTTGTAAAAAATGCTGAAGCCTATTGTAACTTAAAAAAACAATTAAAATTCTAAACCAAGTGATTTCTGGTCAGCACGGTGTTGTTTAAAATTAGAGATATCGGAAAAGCTGGACTATCTCAGCTTAGACATGTCACTTAATGTCCCACAGCCTCAATTTTCTGCATTTAAAAAATTCAAATAATAGTGTTCATTGCACGCTGTTTCTCTGAGAATGAAATGAAAGAACATATGTAAAAACACCTGGCCTGCTACCTTTAAATCTTAAAAAAAAGATTTCTCTTTCCAACTTATACATGTCTTGCTCACTCCTACCCCATCATTAAATTTTTATATTATGAAAAGGACTCTTTAAGAATGCAGTGAAGAAGGAACGAGACTAATGTATGTGTAGACATAAATATGCAGATACAGAAATAGTACAAGAACACGTGTGCTCTTCCTCCTACAATCCATCCCCATTTAATGTTACTTTTATAAAATACTAACCTAGAAATTAAGAATCACGAATGCTCAGGGCAAGAAGGACTTTTGCCTACCCTTTCTTTTATCTATCTCTTTTCCCAGAAGGGGAAACCTTGGCCTTGGGCAGTTCAGTTACTCACCTACGGTCGTCACAGAAGTGGTAGGTAGCCGAGTTAGAATTCAAAGCTAAATATAAATTCTCTATTTTTTGTTCTCTCCTCCATCAGTTGTCATTATCATTAAAGTGGCTTGGTTTATGCTGAGTGTGGAAAACTATTAAAAGCGTTTACAAGTATTAAGTTATTCATTATATCATATTATACCCTAATATGATATATAATAGATACATTAACTTTATAAACCTAATCAGTGCATGGTTTTTCTTATTCTACCACCAGTAAGGGACTGGACCTAGTGTCTTGTCAATAATGATCAAAAGTAGGAATGCAGGTGGGAAGGCCTTCTACATTTTTTTAGTCTACCTTTTCAAAACTTTTCTTTTCTCCTTCAGATTTGCCTTTGGTCTGTACTTTAACAATTCTGTGACTATGAGACTATAACGATTTTATGTGACTATGTTTGTCAAAAACTTTTTGCTCTGGTTTTCTAGAACCGCCTTCGGGGAGGCCTGCTTTGCCATAGTCATTATAGGGAAAAGAATGGGATTTTCCTTTCTTAAACAGTAAGATCAGTTACTTTCTATGAAAATGGTCTCTCTGCCTACTTGTTGTTTTTTTTTTTCCTTGTAACATAAAAAGATGCCATTGAAACTAGTATCTCTGAGACAGTCAGTAGTCCAGTCCAAACCACACTTGGCTGCAACTAGTTGTGGGCTTAAGCAATCAACAGTGGCTACTTGTGAAGTTTGTTTAAGCTGTTACTCAAGTTTTGGAGAGGGCCTCGAGGACGCTTTCCCTAAGTTTTAGTCACATTTGACCTATTGTCTTTCTAGATTTTCCTACACTATTCAGAAATTCAGCTGTGTAATTCCTTCCACCAAGTAATGCAATAAAAAGCAGCTGGGCTTTAAAATCTTAATGGAAAATAAAAAAGTAGGAGAGCTTGTGAGTAAGGGTATTTTCATTGGGGGAAAAAATAGAAAACCATGAGTCATTACTAATAATAAACAGATATATAAATGAATGAACGGATCCGTATATATCTAAATACACACATATGTTAACAGGGGAGAAGCCTATGTTCTTACTTCTTCTAGTAGAATGTTGAGTGTTGACTGTTGGCAGACATTTAATGGTTCTCTTGCATCCCTGTACATCTTGCGAGGAGAGGCACTGTCTGTGTTTGTTCCGGATCATCTTTTCAGAGATCTTTGTGTAGCCAACAACTTCATAAGGTAGGGAAGATGTCTCCTGCCAGAGAAAGAAGCAGGTATGTTTTCCAGCTTTGGAAGATCGAGAGTGTTTTTCTCTGGAGCAAAGATATTGGGTTTCCTGTGCTCAGGGTTCCTTTCCTTTAAAGCAAACCACTGTAGGTGCAGGTGTCTCCTGGACTGCTTCACATCATCCTGTGGAGATTGGCATTCCGGGAATTGGTGCAAGTGTAAATGCTGATACTCTAGCTGCTGCTGTTGATACTAGTAATTAAGTCCTTTGTTTCTGATCCGGTTTTGTGCCTTCTGCTAGCATCCACGGAATTGTGGCACACTAATTTGTTGGCTTGCAAGTGGATAAAATCTGAGACTCTTTATGGTTCTTCATTTTACAGTCATTACAATAAAGATTTATTCGGGCAGAAATCATTCATCGATACGAAATCTAGGGGGGGAATTTTGGTGAGTAGTAGTATATTTGTGTGGTCTTAAAGTGTCTCCCCAGGATTACTTATTAATAGTGAGACAAAAAATAGAATTGGGCGCCCTTTTTATTAGTGATCAAAATTTACTTCATAACTGGGGCTCAGATAAACATTGTGTGCCTCTGAGTAAAACACCCTGAGAGTGAGACTGTATTACTTTGTGTATTTTATTCCAATCTGGAGTACATAGCCTGAACCTAATTTATGAGGAAAAAATCACAGAGACTCCAGATGAGAAGCATTCTGTTATGAAAGAGAGAGAGAGAGAGAGAGAGAGAGAATATTTTACAAAAATGTCAGTCAGAAGAAATAAGGAAAAGCTGAGGAACTGTTTCAAATTAAAGGAAGGTAAAGCGCCATGACAGCTAAAGGCACTGCATTGTCCTAGACCATGATTGGCAACCATTTTCTCTGAAGGGCCTGATAGTTACATTTGAGGATTTGTGGGCCATAGGCTCTCTGTCACAGCCACTCAAGTTATACCTCAAAAGGAGCCAAACACCATATATAAATGAATGAGTGTGGTTGTATTCCAATAAAACTTTATTTACATAATAAGTAATGCGATGGATTTGACCCATGGGCTGTGGTTTGCTGATCCCTGCCCTAGACTGAATCTTGTACTTGAGGGAATATATGCTATAAAGGACATTTTCTGTATCCATTGACAAAACCGGAATATGGATGGTGGATTAGGAAAATGTTAAATTTTCTGAAATTTGTAACTATTCTGTTGTTAGAAAAATTATTCCTATTCTCAGGAAATGCTCAGTGAGCTACTTAGGAGTAAAGAGATCTGAGGTATAGAACATACTTTCAAATGGCTAAGGAGAAAAATAAATATTTAGAGAGCAAACGATAAAGGAGATGGGGCAAAATATTGACGGGGGTGAATCTGAGTAAATAGTAGTATGTGGGTGTTTCTTCATACTAGTCTTACAATTTTCCTGTAACTTGGAATGATTTACAAATAGAAGGTTTAAAGAGTGTGTGTGTTGGTATACATGAATTTATACGTATATACATAGCCCAGAGAGAGGGAAAAATATAAAAAATTTTATAGCTCCTTTACGGTTTCTAGATAGATACCTACCAAAAAAAAAAAAAAAAAAAAGGAGAGAGATTAACCAAAACATGAATCGAAAATGAAAATCTGTGATTGATGTAACAAGGGAAGCGAGCAGACATCATCCTTGGCCTAATCTGAATGCACTTAGTTACCAAGCGGCTGTAGTCTAGGGGGCCAGAGGTTTTAGTGCGGTCTGAAAATGATGGTGGGAGCCACATTTTCCAGACTGTGAAACACAGGGTACCTTGTTTAGTCAGCACAGTTTAGGTCAAATGTGGTTATGAAAAACAGATGAATTCTGGTGATCAAGTTGTACTTTGACAAATATTCCATTGTTTGAACATGCAGTAATTTCTGAAAAATGTGAAGCAGCCTGGACTGCAGAGATTGAGTTCTCTCTTCTCAACTCCCTTGCCTGCTCACAAAGGTCTTGTCGTCGTGGGGAGTAGAAATAACAGGGCAGAAGAAGTATGTTAGATCTTCCCCTCCCCCTTCTTTTCTCCCCCCCACTCCCCCTCCCCCCCCCCCCCCTCTTTTTGCTCTACTGGCAAATCCAGCAGTTCTGAGGCTGGCTGTTTTGTCAGCTGGAGGTCTTGCACTACTCTGGGCTTTAGGGACAGCTTTTGTGTTTTTCAGTTTTGTGGATAGTTGTGTGTTCTAGTGAATTAGATCCTTTGAGTTGATCCCATTAATAGAAAAATGGTACTTGAGGCTTAGTGAGACACTGTTATATATCACAGACTCCTCTGGCTCTGACCTGAGAGTCATTATTTCATCTGATGTCTACTCCCACCTCAAGAGGCTCCTCCATAGACCTCTGTCCCTGTAACTTAAGAACTGTAGTAATAGCGCAGTAGATAGAGATGCCTGATGCTGGGGGCTCCACAGAGAGAGTCATGTCCTCTTCAGTGGCTTCTTTTTCCATGTATTTCCATATTGTTTTGTTGTTGTTGTTGCTTTAGGATTTTGTCTCACTTCCTTCACTTTGTTCATTCATCCACTCAATAAATATCGCCTGCTCATTGTATGCAGAGCACGTGGTCCATCCTTCTGCCTTTGGCTCGAATCTCTGTTCCGGATGATGGAGACTTGTGCTGTTCAGTAGGATAGCCACAAGCCACATGTGGCTTTTGGGCCCTTGAAACATGGAGAGTCCTAAAGGACATGTGCTGTATGTGAAACATACACACCAGATTGCAAAGGCTTGGTACAAAAAAAGGAATGTAAGATATTTTACATCACCCGTTTTTTACTTTTCTACTGTGGCTTCTAGAAAATTTTAAAATTGTAGTGTGACTCACCTTTAAGGTTGCATTATATTTCTGTAGAACATTGCTGCTCATCAAATAATGAGATAATATATATAAACCCTGAGTATTTTTCCCCCTCTGTCTCATCATGAAGGGATCCTGGTCATTTCTATTATTAGTATGTTTTTATGCTTTTATTTATATTTTTATGTTTTAAGTAGGCTTCGTATCCAGCATGGAGCCTAATGTGGGGCTTGAATTCATGACCCTGAGATTAGGACCTGAGCTGAGCCCAAGAGTCAGACGCTCAACCAACTGAGCCACCCCGGTGCCCCTAGTATTAGTATGTTCAACATTTTCTATGAAAGAATATAAGCCATGATTATTACACCTTTTTTCTCCCAATTTTGATGATGGTCAGTACATCTCAAAAATACCAGTTCTCGTCCAATTGTTAAATTCTTGGTATACCATTTCTGAATAAATTTGGAACCTTGGTGAATATCTCTGGGCAGCCAGATTCATTAGTAACAAGCAGATGTCTGTAAAAGTGATTAGTATGACCCATAAATCTTGATGGTAGTATTTTCATGAATTCTGATAGAACTTTTATATTTGCTACCAAAATGTTAAGGAAAGTCTCTATTGTTTTCTTCCTTCCTTCTTTCCTTCTTTTTTTTTTATAACTGTTCTAGCTACAAGGAGGTAAGATCATGGTAATTGCATAATATAGTGGGTTCTAAAATACGAAAGAAAAAATTCACCTCTAATCTTGAACATTTAGCCATTTATCAAATTATAAATCAGCACAAAATGATGTAAAAAATGTTCAATACTTATTTGTGAAGATTACCTTTTGTTGCTGAAATCTACAGTGCACTCTGCTCTGAGGAGATTGGACTGGGAAAAAATTTTTGATGGCTGCCTGGCTGTGTCTTGGAAATGTTGGTTCTTTCATGCCCTGGGAAGGCTGCCAAGACATAAGTATTGCAGTGCCCTACAGATGGCTTTATTTTTTAGAAGCTTGAAGCTAAATCTTCATTGTATACATTACGATGTATATATACCAGTGTTGGACCTCTGCAAATGATTGCGGCGGTCTTAACATCTTTTGTCATCACAGTTGCATAGTTTAGATTTAGTTTGTCTTTCATTAGGTAGGTCATATTTGGTACTAGTGGCATGGATGAATTTGGGAAAGTTTTTAATCTAAGTCTCAACCGTGGTATAATTTTCAGGGCTGTAGGGGCTTCTGTGACTTGAGGGCCCAGCAGGGAGCAGTCCTGATGAGGAACAAAGCTACCGGCAACTTTGAGGGAGGGGAACGACAAACGGGCTTTCTGCTGGAGTGGAGCGGCTTAAGCAGGAGGTAGAATAGTTTTGAGCAAAGACGCATCCTGTACATGCAGATGAGCCCAGCTCCATAATGGGAAATATTGTTCTGTTTTCTTTCTCTTTTTTCTTCTTCTTCTCCTCCTTCTTCTTTTTTGGCTGTTGTTGCTGTTACCTAGTGTTGACACATTTTTGCAATGGCCTCGTTGGGGAAAAGCCCAGTCAGTCTGGGAATATTGTTTCTGCTATGTCTGATACTATGAGGAGAGACAAAGAAATATGAGGCATGTTATTACATTCAAGAAAGGTTGATATAGACGTGAGGCGACTACCAACATATATGGAAGTTTCTTAATTTGGCAAAGGGCAGCTCTATAAAATCCCCAGCAAAGATCATACTTAATGAGCAAATTTTAGAAAGATTCCTAGCAAATCAAGAAGAATACAAAGACAAATACTCAAAGATGCCTACCGCCTCCCATTGTGTTCATTATTCCTAAGGTCCTAGGCCAAGGAAAAAAGGAAAATGGAAAGAAGACAGATTTTAAAAATTGTACAATAAGGACTTTACTGTAAAAATTTCAAAATTCTATTAGAAGACATTTAGGAAGTACTGGGTAAATGAAGAGAGAGATACTCTTTGAATAGGGTGTCTACACATTGTAAAATTGTCAATTTCTCCTTGATTTAATTTGTAAAATCAGTGAAATTAAAGCAAATCCAATAGGAAGTTTGTAGTAACTTGGCAACTCTTTTTCTAATTCATCCAAACTTGCTGTGGTGTAGAGGCTAGTGGCTTGCTGGGAAGACTTGAGGCCACATTGTGATGGCCCCATACCCCACAAGAAGATCAACTCTATTTCCACAAGAATACATTTATGAGGGTGTTGATTTTGGTATTGCTTCTGGCAGAAAATAGTGGAAGCAATCTACGTATTCATCACTGGGGGACTGATTAGTAAAATCAGTATTTACATATGATTGAATGTAATATGCAACATATACCAAGCTATTTTAAATGATGAACAATAGTTACATATAACAATATGTAAAGGTTTCAGAAATATGGTGCTGGCGGATCAAAATAAGAAACAATACAATTGATAGCTCACTGTCATTTGTATAAATTAAACCCATAAAATACCAGTACATATACTTACTTAAAAGGCCCATCTTTATATAAATAAGTATAAAATAAATATATAATAAATATAAATATAAAAGTTTCATTTAAACGACATGTCTTCTATATACTAGAGTGGATACCTGTGTTGATAAGGGAAATGGGATTAGGAATGGGGCATAAAAGAAAATAAGAATGTGTAATACTATGTACTTCAAGAGTGTGTCTTGAGCTAGGGTAGTGTTATAAGATCAAGTCTTTGCAAGTAAGGTCCTAATAAAATACTCTAAACTGTTTCTTCTTGAATGTGATGTTATCAGATAAATCCCATTAGGATTTGTCAGAGGGCTTCTGAGAATTTCCTTTAGCACCACCTCTACCCTTAAAATCTAGACAGAATTATCACAGAACCCAGGTGGAAGGTTTTATGTATTTCTTCTTTTTCTTTTGTGCTACTTGAAAACCTGTATTTCTTTTTAAGGTCATTGATGTGGATGGTCAGACCGCACAAAATAGAAAAGAATTTGATGCTTTATAGCAGGGAGTATGTACGCATCTAGTATCCGTAAAGAGAATTTTAGTCACCATACATTCTTTAAAGGCCACTCTTTCAAAGAAAAACAACTATATCAAAAAATGAAGTAACCGTGTATTCATTCAACAAATATTTGTTGCAGATATATTTTATTCTTTGTGGGTAGGTTTGAAACCAGTTACCATTCTAGACTCTGAAGAGGTGCACTAGGGGTTCCTTGCTTGAAAAAAAAGAGTTCCTCACTGAAAGTCTCAGCACCTTTGTAAGCATGAGAGACATCGAGATGGTTCTTGTTCTTAAAAAGGGAAAGAGATGTCAGTGATATGATTAGCAAGTGTTCTGTTTCATTTTAAGCTTTTCATCTGTGGTCAATGAGCAAAACACATTTCTTCATTAAAACAATCTTGATGGAAGTTTCCTGAAACCACATTAGGCTGTCTACCTCCCCTGAAGTTTAGTATGACTTAGTCTTAGAAGTTTGATTTGAGGGAGGGGAAAGGTTCAGAAGGAAACCTTCACCCATTCTTGGGGAGGGGGAAAAAAAGCTACCTCTGTCAGGTTATGGAACTAGACAGAAAAAACCTGCATAGGGAAAGGGGGGTGTAATAAGGATAACCTGAGCTGGTATCAGACGAAGTTTTCTTGCTCTCAATGAACTTTGTAACTCTGGCTTTCAATGTGCTTACAGGGATAGGAAAATATACCCTTTTGAGAAGAATAAATGAGATAAGACTGTTTTTATAAAGCACATAGTAGGTGTAGTGATTGCTCTCTCTCTCTTAATTCTTTGTAATAAATGTTTCTTCTTAAGCATGTATAAACTTGCCTCGTCTACTTCCTCAAATCTTTTTTTTTAAGATTTTATTTATTTGAGAGAGAGAGATCGCGCACGTGTGCACATGAGCGGGGGCGGGAGGCGGGCAGAAGGAGAGGGAGAGAGGGGAGCCTCAGGAGTCCGACGATGCAGGGTTCAATCCCAGGACCCTGGCATCTTGACCTGAGCTGAAGGCAGACCTTTAACTGACTGAGTCACTCAGGCGCCCTTACTTCCTCAAATCTTAAATCTAACCCCTACCTCATCAAGCCTCTTAGGGGAGGTTTATTTTTACGGAGTATGTAGTTAATATGTGATCTTTAAAAAAAATTTTACTATATTTTTAAAGCCCGGAGTGTAGATTATTTCAGTTTCCATTCTCTCTTTTCTATAATTAAAAATATTGGTTTCCTTGTGGCTTCAGCAAAATATCCTTTATGAAAATGGCAAGCACAGACAATCCTGCTTAATTTTTAGTACTATATCTATCTCCTCTTCAAACAGGTTTTGGAAGTACAAAAACGGAAAAGGATCAGACTATAATCCTCATTAGAAGGAAGGGTAGTTTCGTCTTTTTTCTCGCACAGTATTAGGCTTAGCCCAAAGTTGTTCTGTAGTCAACATACCAAACTACTGAGTCCTTTCAAGTTTGGGGTTTCGTGTTTTCTTCCACAGCATTTTCACACACACTTCATCTTACTTGAGCCTCAAGATACCGGTCTGACATAGGCAGGTTTCGTAGTGAGCATCTTATATTGACATGGTGGTTGAGGGAATTGAGGTTCAGCAAGATTAACTCATCGGCCTGAAGAATCATAGAGCTACTGATTGGCCAAACTAGGAGCCAAGTCTGATTTTATGAGTTATATTTGAAAACCTCTTTTTAACTTTCCTGTATCATTAATATTTCAGTTGCAGGAGCAAGTGCTCTAAAATAAGGGAAGGGACTTTTTCCATAACGATATATTTCGGAAGTATTACGAAAAAGTGAACACGTTGGCATTGTTTTGCATTAATATCTGGTCTTTGAAGCTTGAGGAAAAAGGACTGTTTATAAAATTTTTAATTAAGAAAACAATTCTCTTGGCGATTTCTTTTTTTTTTATTAAGATTTTATTTATTTATTTGACACAGAGAGAGAGAGACAACGAGAGAGGGAACACAAGCAGGGGGAGTGGGAGAGGAAGAAGCAGGCTTCCCGCTGAGCAGAGAGCCCGATGCAGGGCTTGATCCCAGGACGCTGGGATCATGACCTGAGCTGAAGGCAGCTGCTTAACAGCTGAGCCACCCAGGCGCCCCTCTCTTGGTGGTTTCTGGAAAAAAAATGAAGTATTTAAAAATAAGAGTCATGCCCTACCTTCTAATACTGGCAAAGACTTGGAAATCAGATATAAGGAGCTGGAGAAAGACAGTCACATAAACCACATTGGTTTGGCTTAGAAAAATGACTGCAATGGAGAAAGAAGATGGGCAAAATCTATTTCATAGTTTGCCCCTTAGATTGGGAGTTTTGCCTTATGAGGAGCTCTAATAATGTGTTAGTGTCGTCATACCAGGTCTCATTATGCCTGCCAGTGTTCTGTAACTGCTATGTAAAAGTTCAGCCTTGCTGGAATTGCTCTCTGCAGTTCATACTAAAGGTTTATTTTTAATCAGAAATTACCCTGTGCCCCTCCCCGCTCTTCACTCTAGACGTGGCTTGGGAAAATCAGGAGGGGAGGGGCAGGTGCTAATACTGCTGTTTTAAAAGGATCCCTGCCAATGCTAAGTTAGGCACAGCCAAACTTACTCTGGCCTAACTTACTCTGGCCTAGTCTTTGTGTAGATCATCCTTCCTTGACTTGCCAAATAGCCCTTCATAATGCCAGGATATTGTGCAGTTTGTTCCAGGATCAGACTTCATTTGGGCCCTCCCATTCAGCAAAGAGCAAAAATTTCCCCTCTTTCCAGGCACATAATCTTATTATCCTCTTACGAGACTTTCAGATACGTGTCTATTTCAAAGGTCTCCTGTTGAAAGTTTCTACCGTTGAAAGTTTCTACCGTACAGGGTGCCTTCTGTTGCCTGAAATCATCCCACACAATTATTGTAGAGTTACATACTTGGCATTCACAGGGAGGAGTCATCACATAGCCAGCCACCTTGTCTGTAGTCAGGAGGTAGGTGACAAGGTCAACAAAGTATTAGTTTTATGGTCATCTTACTGCTACCAGGACGGTGAGTTCGTTTCTAGGTGCCAGGACTGTGACTTCTGACGACTTTTATTCTCACCTCTCCACTTCAGAGAGAGCACTTTCCCCCCTCTCTTCTTGTGTTCTTTATCCTGGCATCTGGTAGTTTCTGTACTAATTGTTCCACCATTGTCTGCTCTAGGCTCTTTCTGCAACTGAGCTGGTAGGATCAGTTAACAGGCACTGTAATGCCTTTGATAAAAGGGAACTAAGGAAATAACTTAATTTTTCCCCCCTAAATGTCATTATTCCCTCTTTTGAAAAAATACAAAAATTTGAAGAAACCAAATTACAATTCCACCATAGTCTTGGTCTGCTTCTTTGCAGATGTTATTCTGTGAACATATTTGATATACTTTTTATAAAAATTTAGTTGTACTATGGGTGTTTCTTTATGATTTTGATTTGCTTCTCCCCCCATTAACATATACCATATCACAAATAGATATGTGATACATTCACATTAAATGTAGACCTGGCATTATTGTCTTTATTTCCTCTGTATAAGTTTACTTATTCCAGTATAGTTAGAATTAATCATGTAATGATGATAATGGTTACCATTTATTGAATATTTACTATATACTAGGCATCATATTATATGATTTGCATACATTGTTTTATTTCTCATAGCAACCTTGACAAGTATATATATTAAATATCCTTATTTTGTAGGCAAGGCAGTTCAGACTTACAGAGTAAGTTGCTTAAATGACAAAGTTAGGGGTAAGCCAGGGTTCTAGCCCATACTATTAGAATCTGAATCCCAGTTGTTTCAACTGTGCATATTTTAGACATTTTTTTAATCATTTACTTGATTATCAGTTAGGTGAATTTATTAAAGTGAATTAAAGGGTATACGCATTTTAAACTTCCTAATACCTAAACTCTCAGAAAAGTCATAACAATTTGCATTCCTTAACAAAAGAACATAGAACTGCAGTCTTACAATATTTTCGGCAATATTGGGTGTTGTCTTTTTTCTTTTGCTAATTTGATAGGTTAAAAAAAAAGGTACATTGTGAATTTCATTTGCATTTTAAAAAGCACTATTGACTGTGAACATTTTTCTAATGTTCAAAGGCCACTCATTCCTTTTTGTGTGTGCATGGAATGTTTATATTTTATTTATTCAGATAAGTAGTTTTTTTGTCTGACGTGTATCTGTAGTATTTTCTTAGTATATTATTTGCTTTTTAATTTTGTTTCTTTCATTTTGATTTGTAGAAATTTAAAAAACTTTTTGTAAATCAGTCTGTCACTTTTCCCTATGTGTTTTAAGTTGGATATATCAAAATGTGTGCAAATTTTAAGTGAGTAACTTAATGGGTTTTAACATATACACTTCTGTAAGTCTCACCCAGATCTGGAAATAGAACATTCCATCTCCCAAGGAAGTATCTTCTTGCCCCTTTTTAGTCATTATTAGCCTTCTTCTCCCACAAAGTAAACTCTTTGGATTTCTGTCATCGTAGATTAGTTTTGCCTGTTCTTGAACTTCATATAGAGCTAATCATATAATGTATTCTCTTTTGTGTCTAGCTAGTTTTCTTCAACATAATGTTTTTGAGATTCGTGAATGTTGTTGCATGCATTGGTGGTTTGTTCCTTTTTACTGTGGGGTTGTTTTTCATTTTATGGGTATTGATGGACATTTGGGTTATTTCTAGTTTGGGGCTTACAATGAATCAAGCTACTGTGACATTCTTGTACAAGTATTTTTTAATGGACCAGGTGCTGTTTTCTTGAGAAAATATCTAGGACTGGAATATTCTGGTTATCTTTTCATTATTGATTTCTACATTCCCAATGGAGTCAGATAATATACCTTGTAGAATTCAACACTTTGAAATCTATGGAGATTTTCTTTATGGCCCAGTATATAGTGTAATTTGGTAAATATTCAATGCGTGCTTAAAAAGAATATATATTCTGCCCTTGTTAGAGTATAAAGTATGATAATTTGATTTGCCAATACTTTCTGATTTGGTTCTAACAGTTATAGAGAAATATTTAAGATAATTACATTATAAATGAAGAAGGGTAAAGACATAAAGGGAAGTATGGTTTCTATAGTTCCCTGGGACTAGCGAAATGACAATATCAGTAGCCAATGATAAGTTATGTATATATAATGTAATACCTGGAATAGCCATTAAAAATGTTGTACAAAGAGCTATACTTCAAAACACTCTAGATTAGAAAAATGGAATTCTAAATAATATTCAAGTAATGCACAGGAAGGCAGGAAAAAGAAAAAAACTGGAAACAAGGAGAACCAATATTTAAAAAGAAAACTAAAATGACAGACATAATCCCTAACATATAAATAATTGCACTGCATGCAAATTATCTGATTACACCAATGAAAAGGTAGATATTGGCAGAGTTGATTAAGAAACATGACCCGACTATCTGCTGTCTATAAGAAAATCACTTCAAGTATATAGGCAGGCTGAGAGTAAAAAGGATGATCAGTAAAGGACATCATGCAAACATTGATCAAAGAAAAGTGGAGTTGGCAATATTAATATCAATGAAGTAGACATTAGAACAAAAGAAATTACTGCAGAGAAAGGTCCATTATGTCAAGAAGGCCTATAATCCTAGATGAGTATGCCCCAAACAACAGAGCTGCTGAATTGTGAAGCAGAAACTATTAGAACTGAAAGGAGAAACAAACAGACTCACAATTAAAGTTGGGGGCCTCAAACCCTCTTCTCAGCAATTGATGGGACAACTAGACTGAGACTCATCAAGGGCTAAGAACTCACAGCACCATCAACTAACAAAATGATAGACATTTATAGAACACTGTACACAAGGTGGCAGGATACACATTCTTTTCAAGTGTCCACAAAACATGTATTAAGTTAAGCTGTATCCTGGGCCATAAAATAAGCCTCAACAAAATTTGAAATCATATACAGACTTCAGTGAAATCAGACTAGAAATCAGTAACAGAAATAAAATAGGAAAGCCTCCAAACACTTTGAAATGACCACATTTCTATATAATAGAAGGGTCAAAGAAGAAGTCTCAAAGGAAATAAAAATATATATTGAGCTGAATGAAAATGAAAATTTGTGGGATGTAGCTAAAGCAGTGTTGAGAGGAGAATTTATAGTGCTAACTTACCTACGTCAGAAAAGAGGAAAAGTCTCGGGGTGCCTGGGTGGCTCAGTGGGTTAAGCCTCTGCTTTGATCTCAGCGTCCTGGGATCAAGCCTCGCATCGGGCTCTCTGCTCGGCGGGGAGCCTCTCTCTCTGCCTGCCTCTCTGCCTGCTTGTGGTCTCTCTCTCTGTCAAGTAAATAAATAAAATCTTAAAAAAAAAAAAAAGGAAAAGTCTCAAATCAATAATGTAAGTTTTCAACTCAAAAACCTGGAAAAAGAAAGGCAAAAGATAAACCAAAGTGAGCACAATAAAGGAAATAATAAGAGCAGAAATCAGTGCAATTTTGAAAAAAAGAAAATAATCAAGAAAATCAGTGAAAGTGCCGGCTTTTTAAAGGATTGATAAAATGAGTGAATCTCTAGTAAGACTGATAAAGAAAAAAAAAGAAGAAACCGATTACCAATATCAGGAATAAAATAGGGGATAGCAAGGATATATTGACATTACAGATATCAAAAGGATAATAAGGGAAGGCACTGAATAGCTCTACACACATACATTTGAGAACTTATAAAACTGACCAATTCTTTGAAAAATGCAAACTTTCACAGTTCACCTAATATGAGATCAATGATTTGAATAGCCCTGTGACTATGAAGGAAACTGAGTTTGTAATTTAAAAACTTCTGTCTTCAATCTGCAGGCCCAGGCAGTTTCATTGGAGACTTCTACAAAGCAGTCATAGAAGAATTAACACGAATTTAACATAGTCTCTTCCATAATACAGGAGTAGAAGGATCACTTTTCAATTCATTTTATGAAGCTTAGTAGTACTCTGAAGCCCAGACTAGACAACGATAATACAATATGTGAAAATACAGACTGATATCCCTCATGAATATAGTTGTAAAATTTCTTAACAAAATATTAGTAAGCAGAATTTAGCAATATAAAAGGAGAAAAGTGGCTAAGTAGGGTTTGTTTCAGGGTATGTAAGGCTGGTTTAATATTTAAAACTCAATCAACGTAAGTTACCATATTAATAGGCTAAAGAAGAAAATCACAATCATATCAATTATGCAGAAAAAACATTTGACAAAATTCAAGCCCATTTATAATTAAAAAAAAACAAAAACGAACTAAACCTTTCTCAGATGATAAAGAACCCATGCAAAAACTTACAGCTAACTTTATAATAATGGTGAAAGGCTGACTGTTTTCCCCTTAAGATCAAGAACAAAGCAAGGATGTCTGCTCTCACCACTTATTCAACTTAGTGTTCTATGTTGAATAGACATTCTGGTCAGTGCAGTAAGACTGGGAAAGTCAATTAAGGGCATACAGATTAGAAAGGAAGAAATGTAACAGTACTTATTTATAAATAACATGATTGTTTCTGATGAAAACCCCAAAGAATCAAGACCACTTGATACTAATAAGTGAATATAGCAAGGCAGATATAAGATATACAAAATTCAGTTGTATTCCTATATACTAGAAATGAACATATAGATACTAGAACGAAAAATACAATATAATTTAAAATATAAAAAAAGGCATAAGTGGAAATTTTTAAAAAATGTACAGGACTCATGTGCTGAAAGCTACAAAATGCTAATGGGTAAAATCAACAAAGATGTGAAAGGTGGAAAGCCATAGTATGTTTATGAATTGGAAGACTCAATACAGTAAAGATATTAAATTTTCCCAAGTTGATACACAGATTTAGTGAAATTCCTATCAAAATCCCAATAAGGGGTGCATAGGTGGCTCAGTCGCTTAAGCATCCGACTCTTGATTTCGGTTCAGGTCATGATCTCTGGGTTGTGAGATCGAGCCCCACATCAGGCTGTGTGCTGGGCGTGGAGTCTGCTTAAGATTCTTTCTTTCCCTCTCCTTCTGTCCCTCTGCCTCCCTAAAAAAAATCCCAATAAGATTTTTGTTGATACGGACAAGATTATTCTAAAATTTGGATGGAAAGGCAAAGGAACTAGAATAACTAAAACAATTTTGAGAAGAATAACGAAGCGGGAGGAATCAATATACTCAGTTTTAAGACTTATTATATGGTTACAGTAATCAAGACTGTGTGGTATTGGCAGAGGTATAGAGATAGACCAATGGAATGGAGTAGAGAATCCAGAGATAGGATAGAGCCACAAAAGTATTTTACCAAATTGTGAAAGCAATCCACAGTAAAAAAATAAAATAAAAAATAAGAAGTGAACCTTGAGCTACTTCCTACATCTTAGATAAAAACTAACTCTCAAAATAGATCATGACATACATGTGAAATGCAAAACTTAAACTTTTCGGAAAAAAATAGGAGAAAATCCTCAGAATCTAGGAGGAGGCAAAGAGTACTTAAACTTTACTCCAGAAGTGCCCCCCACAAAAGGAAAAAACTTGGTAAAATTGGACATCCTCAAAATAGAACACTGCAAAATACCCTTTAGGAAGATGAAAAGGAACAGAGTGGGAGAAAATATCTGCAAACCATATCCAAGAAAAGAGTAGTATCTCGAATATACAAAGGCTTTTAAAAACTCAACATTTTAAAACCCAACAAGCCAGTTAGAATATAGGCAAAAGACTTGAAGAAACAATTCACTGAGGCAGATATACAGATGGCAAATAAACACATGAAAAGATGCTCAACATTATTAGTCATTAGAGGAATGCAAGTTAAAGCCACAACGAGCCATTGCGGCACTCCTGTCAGAACAGTGACGACACCGAATGGCAGCGAGGATGCTGGTGGGAATGTAAAGTGGTGCAGTCATTCTGGGAAACGGTTTGGCATTTTCTTAAAAAGCAAACCATGTAATTATCATATGGCCTTGCAATTGCCCTCCTGGGCGTTTATCTCAGAGAAATGAAAATTTAGTTCAGGGATTTGCCGTACCTGAAAGTCAAAGGCAGCTGTATTCATAACAGCCCCAAACAGCCCTGATGTCCTTCAGTAGGTGAATGGTTAAACCAGCTCTGGTGCATTTATACCTTCTCATGGAATATAACTCTGCAATATAAAGGAAAGAAGTATTGATAGAGGCAACAATCTGGGTGAATCTCCGGAGATTGATGCTGAGTGAAATGAGCTGATCTCAACAGGTTACATACTGTCAAATTCCATGTATGTAACGTTCTGAAAGTGACAAGATTATAGAAATGGAGACTAGATTAGTGCTTACCAAAAGTTAAGTGGGGAGTGGGGATGGAGGAAAGTGGATATGGCTCTACAGAGGAGACTTTGAGGTATCTGCCTAGTTTTGGAAACGTGGACCTTGACTGTGTCAATGTCAATATCCTGGCTGTGCTACAGTGTTGTACTTTTCTACAATGTTTACCATTGGAGGAACTGGGTAAAAACACATGGGATCTGTCTCTGTTATTTCTTCTAACTCTGTACCAATCTATAATTCTCCCATAATAAAAAAGTTTAATTTAGAAAATTGGCATTGAAGCAAATTTTATTCAACTTTTAGTTTCCTTTTTTCTTTTAATCTGTATTCTTACTTTTTTTTTTTTTTAACCAACTATCAGCTTAATATTTGTCCACTTTGTTTTTAGATATCCTCCTTGGTTTTTTTCTGAACATCTGAAGTTCAATGTGATATATTTCTTTTTTTTTTTTTCCAATGTGATGTATTTTTGTATTCTTAGATTTTAAATTTGTTTCTTTACAGCATCTGTTAATGGGGAGGAAAGCATAGATTTATTTATACAAAATTTCCCCAATCCTCACTTAACTATATAAAGAGCTGTTTTTTTCTGGGTGTGTGGCAAATTTGTTTTTGAAATGCAGAGAGCAGCCATGTGTCTTTAATAAAACAGCCATTACATACATTTATATATCATAAAAATAACGTGTATAGCTCTTTCAATTTATAAAGTACTTCGACTGAACCTCAGATTTTTTTTTTTTTTTTTTGCTTTTCCTGGCGTTGACTTCCTTTATGTACATGAGAAGTCACTTAAAAGCTGTGCGCCTAGTTCTTTTTATATAAAATCTTACACCATACCTTCTGTTAGGCCAGAACTTCCATTGTGAGGACAATTAACAGTGTTTTCATTGTCTTCATCTCCATGAAGTGATGGTGGGTAACTACTGTGACACGATGGTATTATTTTCATTAACAGTTTTAGATGCCACATTTTCCTGTTAGCTCTTTAGTAATTGTTCAGAGGCCCTATTCATTTTGGCAACATGACACAGATTAAGAGATTTGTCTGGGAAATTTTAAACTTCCAAATTATGCAGCACCTTAGCAGTTTAAAAGATTGACAGGTGTGAGTTAGAAAAGACTTTCCTTAAAAACTGGCAAGTGTGAAATTGGGCAGTTGAATAGTATCTTTGGAACACTACCAACTTTGAGAATTGTTCTTTGGAGAAAATGCAGACAACCTCATTATCTCACTCTAATTAAAGGAATGACTCTCCTTGCTTGTCATGTGTAGGCACCCAATTCTCTAAGAATTTTTGGTGGCTCGTTGTTGGGCAGTTAATTTGGTTTACGTCTTTGCTCTCATAGTCTTAACAGCCCCTGGTGTTATAAAGGTATGAAATGATGGGACTTGGGGAGGATATAATTTAAATTATAGTGTCTTTTAAAAAATAGTAAAAATAGTAAAATAACTTGCATTTCAATTATATTTAGAAGCTTTGTCACATATTAAAATTTACTTGCTAATTGTCTACAAATTGATTAAATCATATTATAATCTACAATTAGCACATTATGGTATACAGTTATATACAGGTAATTTTAGTTAGGGTTTCCCTAACCAAAAGGACACTTCTCTTAAAAGTGAAATCCAAATCTTTTCCTGATCAATTATCTTAATCATGGAGGAAGTCTGGGTTTTTGTTCTAACCAGGTAGGTAGGTTGTAATTTTAAGCAGTTTGGTTTGCTAAGCGTGATTAAGACACCCTTCCCTTTGAGGTTTACCCTTTCGCTTCTAAGGTACAACTGTTTATCATCTTGGGTCAAAGGTTATAAAAAGTAGTCATCAATTAAAGCTTTATTGGTTGTAATTGGTAATGCTATGAAAGGAGCCAGCCAAACTGAATCTGATAATAAAAGACTCTTTGTTAAAATATTTAATAAATTAACACTCTCTCTTGGAAGGGGGAAGCTAATTACAAAGCCCAAGACTGTTAATCATAATGTTTACTTTCTTCAAAAGCACAGACTCAACTACTCCATAATCATTAGACATCAGATTTCTTTCTTTTTCTTTTTTTAAATCCTGCAGACTCTGTCATTCCCGGAGGGGATGTTCTTTTCTATGGCTCAGGCTTGGGATACGGCAGAAGGAGGAAATGCCAAGACAAGCATAAGTTATAAGGGCCATCTTAAAAATAAACAGGACTCTGTTAGAACATCAGACTGCCTTTGCTCTCTTCAAAAAGGGTCAAAAGTTTATGTAGATTTATTTTGTAAGCTAATGAATGATATCAAGAATTCGGGCATTTGGAAAGTAATGTTTTTGTTTTGTTTCGTTTTGTTTTGTAATAATAAATTACCTATCAGAGCTATTATCCTACCTCTGTGTATAGAGGGTTTTTTTTTTTTTGAGGTGTTCTGACAATTTTGTGGCTTTTGAATTTTAGACATTTTCCAAGCCCTAATATACGTAAATGGAACTGTGACACATACCACCTCCATGTCTCTTGAATGACCTTGCCATGGGAACTCTCTGAATGGGCTTTTACATCTGGGAATCGAATGTTTCTAGATTTAAGCAATAGGGGGCATCTTGGGTTTGTTCTTTACACATGTTTCTGTAGTCTGATCTTTAGGGCAGTTCTAATGAAAGAAAATCCTGCTTTGGGCCTGCTGTGCAAATTAGCCATATGGCGAAGTGTAATATCCCGCTGAACGTCATTATGGGGCCCTATGAAAAGTGCTCCCCTTTTCACATGGAAGCAAATTAAAATGGCCCTTTCAGGTTTTTGGTTTTTTTAAAACTCTGAATAAACCTGTCTTCACTTGGATGCCGGGACAGTTGAAAGGGAGTTCTCCAGCTGCAGTCAGGGTGGTGAAATTACAGGCTTTGCCCAAGACCAAATGGAAATATTGCTTCCTGTAGGCAAAGCCGGAAGAACAATGGTGTGTGCTTTCCTCCTTCCATTTCCCTCCCTTGTTTTTTGTCTACTTGTCCTTTGCTGCTTCTTAATCCAAGGGTTAATTTTCTGTTATCGTGATGGATGAGAAAGACTCAGCCCATTCTCCACTTGACCCCATATCAATCTCTACCAGGAAAGACCTACTACATGAAGAGCTGTTTCGCCAAATAATGGCACAATAAATATTTAATGAAGACGGGTCTGTCCTCTTTTGTCTGTTGTTTCAAGACATATTGCCCATATGAAATTGTATTATCCCACCATAAGTTTTACTTTTTCTTCCGCAAAACTAGACATGTAGATGCCACTGATGTTTGGAGGCATGGGGCTCAGCAATTGTATGAGAAGTTCAGGGTGTCTGTGTGCATGGTACATCGTCACCTTTTGTGAAGAAAAAGAGACCCGTGGAAAGGTCTTTCATCTGGTCTTCCCTACCCTACCCTGCCCCCGCTCAAGAGTAAGGATCATGTGATCCTGAGTTTTTTGATTACTGGTGTACATTTATAAACTGACAGCAGCTAAAATTTGACTTTGATTTTTGTTAGCAATAAATTTTACCACTTTTACAGACAAAAACAAAAAGTCTCACTCATTTGCCCACACCGAGTGGCAATACTGTGTGTGTTTCCTATGTTTATATCCAGACAAGTGCCTAGACACATGGGGAATTCAAAGTTATCACTTACATTTCTATTTTTATTTTTAAACATTTATTGAAAACCCATGTTAGTTCCAGCATTTGTATGATGACAATTTATAGCATGTGTTTGAAGAAAGAAAGTTGGCACAGTGTTCTGCAATGAGTGGATCATACTAAATTATGATGTTTGAGAAAAGATTTTTGCATGCAAAATGAAAAGAGTGAAAAAAAGTATGCACAATATGATCCTATTTAGGTGTGTGTATGTACATATGTGAGTATGTGAAATAATCTATTTAGGACAGAAAAACGTCTGTAAGAGAGGACATGAAAAAATAAATAGTAGTTATCTCCAGGCAATGGGATTATGAATGACTTTTATTTTCTTTCTTTGCTTTATCTTTATTGTCTGATTTTTCTAAAAGTCACATATTTTACTTTTGTAATTAATAATTTACAAAGAGACAATATTAAAAAAGCAAAAGATAAACAAAAAGCAACTAAACAACTATTTTCAGCATAGCCTGAAGAGAGGTGGGTTATTTCCTGGTTTATTCTAGTGCTAAGATTAATTAAGAAATTGACAATGGCTTTTGGGGCATTTGACCATTAGCACCCTCCTCCAAGTTTATCATAGGATGTGATATAATATTTAAATTAAATACGAATTTAGAAAAGAAAACACCCAGTGAATTGATGAAGAGGTCAATAGAACCTGGGGAATATTTCTTTCTCTTGTTTTAGCATTAAGTAAAAATAGAGTATGTTCTGTGATCATTTAGCTCTTTTAATGTAGTTGCTCTGTAAGTGAGTGAGAAGAAATTTGTTGTGAAGCATTTTTTATAATAATATAAGCTCCTGTATTTCAGTTAAATTTCAGATGGAATATATACACTTAACCGAAAAAAATTAAAAG
>CM052885.1:44007631-44070911 GCA_028534135.1 Potos flavus
TTTCCCCAACATTAAGGCTGATTGAATGGATTGAGAAACCTGGTTGTTGAGTGATGTGTTTTGCTGCCATACACAGAGCAAACCTTAGAAGTCCAAAGATAGTTTATGCCTTTTCCCCTCTGGGTCATCTGGCTTGGAAATACAGTCCCAAATTGATGAATAGATTAGTTGTCTACCCCTGTACTGTATAGAGTCTTCTTTATAAGGCTTCCAGAGTGTGGGGTGAGAGGGAAAATGAGACCTTCAGTGGCAACACAGTTTATCCTGTGCTGGAGAATACTCAACAGGGCTGCACAAGATAGGAAGACCCCATATTACTGTGGTTTTCATTCACTTAAGTTCAGAGAATTAAACACTGGAAACTGTGTGGTAGGAGAATGTTCGGCCATATTTTATGTGAACTTAGGCCCATTGCTTGCTAGATCCTGGAACCACTTTGTGGATTTACTTTGAAACGGCTTTGGACCTGGGCATATCAACCTGCTCTGAGTTGCTGCTTCTATAAAGACATTAGATCTATAGTCAGATGTTGGTGAATGGGCCAGGGCAAACCACAAAACAAGCCTGAAAGAAAGTACTGGTCCAGAAAGAGCTCCTATTGTTCTAAACAGAGCAATTGAGAAAATGAAATAATACAAAACAAAATATGAGATCTGCAAAAACATCCTGCATAAAATGGGACAAGGGACATCATCCTAAAAATTCAGGGGAAACATGATGCTAAGAATTATTTTCTACAGGAGCCAAAAGGAAATTTTAGAAAATTTTTTGGCATGAAGAAGGCATAACTTCTATGGAACAGGAACAAAAATCTTTAAAAGAATAAATGGAGGTAGAACAACAGCAGGATGAGAGGAATAGGAAAAATTACAAAGAAATGATTATTGCAAGTTAGCAGGTAGAGAGTAAAAGTAAAAATGGAGCCTTGAAAGAAAATATTGATTAATATTTTTTAATCCTTCTAGTCATTTATTCGAACAAACGTATATTGAGTGCCATTTATACCAGGCATTGTTCTAGGGGCTGAGAACTCAACAATAAATAAGACAAATAAACTTGTTCTTGGGGAGCTTGCATCCTAATGAGAGGAGACAGAAAGTAAACAAATAAACAACATGTCAGATGGAGATTGTGCTATGCAAAGAATTAAAAGAGGGCTGTGTATTAGGCAAAACTTTCCTTTTTTTTTTTTAAAGATTTTATTTGCGAGAGAGAGAGAGAGAGCGAGCGAGCGAGCACACACCCATGGGAGTGAGGGGAGGGAGAGGAAGAGGGGAAGAATCCCAAGCAAACTCCACGCTGAGTACAGATGGACAAGGAGCCTGAGGTGGGTTGAAAGGTGGAGGGGGGCAGCCTAGGGCTGGATCTCCTAAGCCTGAGGATCATGACCCTAGCTGAAACCGAGAGTTGGCCGCTTAACCGACTGAGCCACCCAGGTGCCCTGGAAACACTTTCCATTTTAAAGTGAGTAGTGGAAAAGTGTTCTCTCAGTAGGTGACATTTAAAGTTATATTTTAATTATAGGAAAGAGGCAGATTATTTCCTAATTGTTGGTGTCACTGAGGGATTTTGTGGTAGGTCCTTTTGTACTTAAATTCTACAGATATTCCTTAGATTATCTCATGTTTTCCTAGCTTAGATTACCATCTTTCTGCCAATGATTCTTGATTCTGAAAACTATTGTCTTTAGCTTAGCCCTTTCACCTGAGCTGTAGACCCAAATATGCCTGCTCTCTAGCACTTAGCACTTAGAAGTCACAAACTAAGCACGTTCATGACAGAGGTCGTTATCACCAGTCTCCTCATGTACAATCACTTCTTGTTACTCATGTTAGTTATATTTTATAAGGTCACTGTAAACACTGAGTTAATGAATACCGAAACATTGCTGCTGGAGAAATACAGGGTTAGGTTCCTGTGAGCTTCTGCTTACATTTCACCAACCAATCAATGCATAACCCTGTTTTCTGTGTGTTTCCCTTTAAAGATGTCTTATTTAATATTATTGTTGGCTCATTAACATTGAATTCATGGCCAACAGCACTGTAACACATGGCCAAACAAAGCTTATCTAAATGTATTCTCTCTGTAAGGCACATCTTGTCGTCTTGACAAGTGTCAAGTCTTAGGAACACTAGACAGCACTACATACTACGTGTGGGGGCCATTATAAATAGCAAAATCAACCACAAGAAGCACAAAGATGCAAGACATATAGGTGGCCAACAGGTACATGAAAAGGTGCTCACCATCACTAATCATCAAGAAAATGCAAATCAGGACCACAATGAGATAATCACCTCACCGCTGTTAGAATATTATAAAAAAGACAAGAAATAACAAGTGTTGGTGAGGATGTTGGGAAAGTGGAACCATTGTTGCGTGTTGGTGGGAATGTAAATTGATGTAACCACTATGGAAAACAGTGTGGCGGTTTCTCAAAAAATTACAAATAGAACTACCATATGTTACAGCAATTTCATTTCTGGGTATTTATCTGAAGGAAATGAAAACACTCACTGAAAAAATGTGTGTACTCCTATATTCATTGTGGCATTATTTACAATGGCCAAGACATAGAAACAGCCTAAGCGTTCATTGATGGATGAATGGATAAAGAACATGTGGGATCTATATATACAAAGGAGTATTATTCAGCTGTAAAAAAGAATGAAATCTTGCCGTTTGTGACAACATGGCTGGACCTTCAGGGCATTCTGCTAAGTGAAATACGTCAGACACAGACAAATACTGTATGATCTCATTTATATATGAAACTAAACAAACAAACAAAAAACCCAACTGAACCCATAAATAGAGAGATGAGTGGTTGCCAAAAGTGGAGGATGGCAGAATTAGGTGAAGGTAATGAAAAGGAATAGTCGTTCAGTTACAAAATAAGTCAGTCCTGGGGATATAATGTACAGTATGGTGGCTGTAGCTAATAATACTTTATTGGATGATTGAAATTTTCTAATAGAGTAGATCTTAAAAGTTCTCAACCCAAGGGGAAAAAAATTGTATGTGATGATGGGTGTTAACGAGACTTATGGTGATGGTCATTTTGCCATATATATAAATATTGAATCTTCATGTCATACACCTGAAAATAATATAATGTTATGTCAAATATGTCAATTATATCTCAATTTTTAAAAAGCACAAGAATACAAAGAATGAGGCGCTGGATGACTGTGAAAAGGGTAGTTGTTCATAGTGTGAGAACTGAAGAAAGGGGACAGTGTTGCCTTGTTAGACCTCAGTTAGGAACAAGTGCATTAGGTGCTGCTCAAATTTTTCAACACTCTGTACTCATGTGTGAATGACAATGAAAGCAGCATGAGTATTGATTTTGAGGTTACAAATAAATTTTGGTAAAGTGGCACATTTGTAAATATGGAATCCATGAATAATAATCGACTATATATCCCTGCTCTTATATTTTCTCTCTCATTAAATGACACTGCCGTCAAACCTGTTACCCAGGTTAGAAACCTCACATTAGCTTTCTATCGTTTCTGTCCTTTACCACCAGTATCCAATCAGTCATCAGCTTGTACCTCCTAAATATATGTCAGGTTCAGACTGATCTTTTTGTATCTAAGGTTCCCTTTCTTCATTCTACTCAGTACGTTGCAACTTACAAATGTCTAAAACTCTGGTTGTGTCTAGAGTTGAAGTCCAAATATCTTAACAGAATTTACAAAGCTCTGTAGCCTTTATTTCTTGTCATTCGTCTCTCTTGAACTCTGAAGGTTCTACCACGAAGAACTTCTTTTAATTCATGGGATACATGATGCCTCTTTTCTTTGAACCTCTGTGTCTCTATGAGAAATATTTTTCCCTTTGTTTTTATGTGGCTTATTCTGACTCATTCTTCAACTATGAATATAAATGGCTTTTTTTTTTCCGAAGAAGCTTTCTCTGACATTCCTCCCACCCCCTATATAGACACACACGTGCGCGCGCGCACACACACACACACACACTCTCTCTCTCTCTCCAATCTATAGGATTCTATAGTACTTTTGTTCATTTAATTGCTAGCTTTCCTCTATAGACTATAAATTCACTGATGACAAGAACTATTCTTTATTGTATGGTAAGCACTTTATGTACATAAAGTGACTTGTTTTTCTGTGATATTTTGTGTGTTAATTATTACAGAGCTTTTGAGCCACTGTAATACTAATGACATAAAATGAAAACACACTAAAACAACTTTTCATTTGCCTATTTATTTTATAAGTTTGCTTATACTTTCGCTGGCTTTTGAGGTGTTTTTTAAATTAATATTAATGATGAGAGGAGCTTGAAACTGAACTGGCAAACTTTTATAGTTAATCTGTTGATCTATTGGGGAAAAGACAGGTATCCAGCCGGACTGGTCAGACATCTACTTTAAATGCCACCTGTAAGCATTGAGTTGACAAAATCGGCAGAGGAAATAGAATACGTAGAGGTGAATTTATTTAGCAACCACTAGGGAAAAATCTAACTCATTTCTGTAAATGGAGAAACCAGAGTTATTAGATAAATTGGTCTTTTCTTGTGTTTTTATTTTATCAAATGAATATTTGAAAGGCAAAAGTGTATCTAGTTAGAGCTAAGTAGAGGTCTATGATAGGTTTTTATATAGAATTTCATCTTGTATATTTTCTTTTACAACAAATAATTAAATTATTACACAATGGTCTAATTTGAGAGAAGACTTTCCCTAAATTCTCAGCTGAGTGTATCTTGGCTCCAAAGCATGTTGAATGTGTAATGTCACACAAGAATAATAAAGGGCCTTTAGGTCTGTTAACCATAAAATGAAAAGCCCTTCAGTGTGTACAGAATGTAATTGACGTTCAATAATACCACTATGCTGCGAAATAGTGACAAGTGGGGAATAACTTTAACAAACCAACAAGCAGTTTCCACTTCTTATTTCTTAAATAGAATCATTTGCTACCTCATTAACTTAGGGACTAAGAAATAAGCAAGTCCTAAAAATAGCTGTCTTAATGTTTGATTTCATTTTACAGCAGGAAAAACTCAGGTGTCTACAGTTAATAATCACGTTAGCATTTTAAAACCTTTGTTTTTAAGCTACACCAGGGGTCAACAAACCATGGGCCACGGCCACCCTGCTGCTTGTTTCGATGTGACCCTGTGAACTCCAAATGGCTTTTACATTTTTAAATGGTTGGTAAAAATAAATAAATAAACAAACAAACAAATAAATAAATAAATAGAAGACTATTTCATGACGGATGAAAATTATATGACATTCGAATTTCAGTTTCCACGAATAACGTTTTGTTGGAACACAGCCACACTCAAGTATGTACTGTCTGTGGCTGCCTTTGCATTTTGACTGCAGAGGTGAGTGGTGACGACCGCTGTAGCTCGCCAAGCCTGAGCTATTTACTACCCTGCCCTTTAGAGGCAACGTTTGCCAACCCCTAAACTTAGGCTATTGAGTTGGTGTGATTTAGTACCTTACATCAACTTCTCTGGTTTTTGGGATCTAACAGAGAAGTCACGTTGAGTAGGATTCTTCAGACTTCTGGGAAGGTGAAGGAAACTGAACTTAGGTATTGCGTAGAGTTTATACTTTTTCGCACGGTCGAGGCATTCATTGTCATCATTGATTTATTTCATCTCATTAAAAAAAATAAGCACATGCGTAGTGGTGATTATTTATCACTGTTCTAAAGGCTTTCTAACTCATCTGAATCCTCATGACAATGATGAGGGTGACATCTCTGCAGATGAGGACACCATAGCACATCTGTTAGTGAAAGCCAAAGAGTTAAATGGTGGAAGGTAAATTAGTGAAAGTTATACAGCTGGTCGTATGATTTATACACCTAGAAAGGTGCAGACTCATGATTGGAATGAAATCATCATCTGGTTCCAAAATCAGTGCCCTTAACCACCGTGCATGCTGTCTCCCCATTTCTACTCTTACTCATTTAGGAAAGTCTTGGATTCAGAGTAGAATTTAGTCCTGGGGGCATCGTTTTTGTTTTTGTTTTTTTTTAAGATTTTACTTATTTATTTGACCAAGAGAGAGCTCCAGAAGAGCAGCAGGCAGAAGCAGAGGGAGAGGAAGAAGCAGGCTCCCTGTTGAACAGGGAACCCGATTTGGGGCTGGATCCCAGGACCCTGGGATCTTGACCTGAGCCCAAGGCAGAGGCTTAACCGACTGAGCCCCCCAGGTGCCCCCCAGGGGCATCATGTTTTAAAAGCTTTGAGTTATATTAGTTTCCTAGGGCTGCTATAACAAAGTATCATAGGTTGGGTGGCTTACACAGCAGAAATTTATTCGGTCCTGGGTTTGGAGACTAGAAATCCAAAAGCAGGTGTCAGAAGGCCATCCTCCCTCTGAGACTCTGGGGGGCATCCTTCCTGGCCTCTCCCCAGCTTCTGGCGGTGGCCAGCAATCCTCGATGTCCTTGGCTTGCAGCGGCGTGGCTCCGGTCTCTGCCGGTGTTGTCACAGGATGTTCTCCCTGTGTGTCTATCTCTGTGTCTTTTCTCCTTTTCTTTTAAGGACCCTAGTTATATTGAATTAAGGGGCGCCCTACTCTAGCGTGACTGCATCTTAATTTAAGTACATCTGTAGTGACCCTATTTCTAAATAAGGTCCCATTAAGACGTCCCAGGAAGGACATGAACTTTGAGATAGTGCTGTTCGACCCAGTTACGGAGCTCATGAGCCAGCTCTCATTCTCCAGAGCACCTTTCAGTTTAAGAAACTGTGCACCAAGAGTTTCCTTTTTGGTGTTAATTCTGCGTTTGATTATATGCTAGCTGGGAAGACTGATTCACTGTTCTCCGCTTCTGCCTTTTTCCTGCCTCCCTCCGGCCCTTTGCTCATGATTCATTTGAGACTGGTTTTCATTCTGAACATTTTTCTTCTGGAATGTTCTGTGAGGTTTTTAAGGAACATTTTCTCAGCTGCTCTTATGAGAATGTTGGTTTGTCTTCATTCTTGTGAACTTGTGATAGTTGATTCAGCAACCAGCTTTGGTGTGTTGGTGGTTGAGTTCTGGTAGTGTCCTCTGAAGAATCTTTTGTATCCATTCTTACGGGATTTATAAGTAAGTCTCAATAAATAGTAATAGTCGTTTTTATTTTTTTTCTATGATTATTATCATTGTCAAAATAGCAGATTTTGAGAAATGTGGGGTCCTGGGAGCTTCTCTTTTCCCACGAAATTCTAGAATAATTGGTCAAATTGTGTCAACCCATTTCCTTTTGTTTATTTTACAGGGTGCCCGGGAAACATTCGAGAACTACTACCGAAAACAGAGGCGAAAACAGGCCCGTTTGGTGCTCCAGCCTCCATCTAACATGGTAGGATCACCAACTTCACTTATCTCAAGTTTTCACTTTTCTTCTCTTTTCATTATTTTGCATATGTACTATTTTTTTGTTTGTTTAAACTCGCTCTGAGATCATTTTTGGTGGATGTGACAGTAAGAAAATAGCAACTAACATCTATTGATTGCTATGTGTCAGGCATTGTTTTAAGTACTGGGATGAATGATCTCATTTCATCCTCACTGTAACCCTATAAGGAAGGGTACTATTGTTCTATTCACCTTAGTCTTGGGAACTGAGCCTTAAGAAATTAAGTAACTGATTTTTAACTTTGTCTTAATGTATCAAAATAGTAAGAATAACTTTTTTCTTTTTTGCTTTGTTGCAGCATGAAACTTTAGATGGCTACAGGAAGTATTTTAATCAAATTGTAGGGTAGGTATATATATGTGTGTATGTATTTAAATTTATACACTTTGAACACCTAGACTCGTGAGACTTGGAAAAATAAGTTTTTCTTGGGAAATTCTTTTTCTTTTTTTTATTTTAAATTCTTGAGATTTATTTTTGACTTTCTGATAATTTTAAAGGAATGTCTTATTGGTTTCAGCGTTATATTGTTGGAGAGTAGTTTTGGTGAAGAAAGGGAGGAAAAACTTTGAATTGTAATTTTATTACACTTGATGTTTGGTTTTTCCATTCTTGTTAAGAGGGAACCAAATAATCAGCAAAAGTTGGCAAACTTTTTTTAAAAGGGCCAGCTAGTGAAGTATTTTAGGCTTCGCAGGCCATACGGTTTCTGTCACAACCATTCAGCTCTGTTGTTGCAGTGTGAAAGCAGCTATAGACAATACAGCAATGAGTGAACGTGGCTGTGTTCCAATGAAACAATATTTATAAAAACAGGCAGTGGGCCAGATTCGTCCCATGGGCTATAGAGTTTGCCACCATCATCTAGAGTATACATACTAATATGGAATTGCATTTCCCAAATAAACACCCCAAATATAGGCAGTTTATTCTAATTGCAAAATAATGACTTGGCAGTTGAAAGAAAGGGAAAGCAGTTGGATTGTTCTGTGACATTTCTTTTTTATTTCAGATTTAGATTTTTCAATGTACTTGATAGTTTTGATTAAAATATATCATAAGAATTCCTTATTTAAAGAATTATTTAGTATGAACATTTAGCCAAGGGAGCTAACATTGTAAATGCACAGTAAAGCTACAGCAGAGCATTAAAAAGTAAGTGTGCATTTTTTTGACCTTTATAAGATACCTTTTCAACCCTGTAATGAGGAAGTCCATATAAAGGGAATCATTTTGATATTTTGTATGTTGGGCTCTTACAAAAATGTGTCTCTCAGCTTTCATTGTCTCTTTAAAATCTATGAATTTTTAAAAATGTCTTAATGGCCTGGTGTTTTTAATATGGTGAAATTAGCCTCCCTTACCTATAAATATTTTCTTCCCCTTTAAATTGCTGACCTGGTTAACATTTAATAGAAATGGGATTCTGATTTCTGTAAAGTGGCTGGACAAAATTCTAAGTCCAAGAAATGTGATTTTTGTTTGCGACTTCGAGTAGCTTTCTTTAAGAAAAAAGTGACCGTTAAATTCGAATTGGGTGGCAGCTCTTAATGTTTGTCAGACCCTGGAGATAGCAGTCAACCCGTAATTTCTGACAGCTGTACTTTCTTTTTTCCTCCATCTTAGCTTTTTTGTGGTTGAAGATCACATTTTACATACGACCCAGGGCTTAGTAAATAGAGCCTACATTGATGAACTTTGGGAAATGGCACTTTCAAAAACCATCGCGGCACTCCGAACCCACTCGGTACGTAAGACGCCCACGAGAGGTTCTCACTTAACTGCTGATTATCTATATACTGGTCAATGTCGTATTGCTTTAAAATCATCGACTATGTATTGTGTGGAATCACGTCCTTGGAGCTATCTCTCTCAAAGACATATGGAAGTAGCTTCTTCAAATTGCCATCCTTTCTAATACTGAGCCCACTTTTTTGGATGCTCTCTGTGATCAAACAAAAAGACCACAAAAAAACCCAAAAAACAAATCAAAAAAAGACAACAGCTGACATTTATTGGAATCTTCTGTGTCAGGCATTGGTATGTGTACTTCATATATATTTCATAAGGTGTAGGTATTAATTATATTTACCTTATGGTCTGGGGAACTGAACCTCAGAGAGGTTAAGTAACCAGCCCAATGTTACACAGTAAGTGGTAGAGCTTGGTAGAACCTCAGAGAGGTTAAGTAACCAGCCCAATGTTACACAGTAAGTGGTAGAGCTTGGATTCGAATGACTCCAAGAGCCCATATTCTCAGCCACTACTCTCTATTGCCTTCTATAATGCCAATAAATACTGGTTTGGAGTTCACAGTTTTATTCTTATTTTTTTGAAAAAAATGCTTACAACATATCAATAAGTTACCTAATTATGAGCTTCCATGATTTTGATATATTTTATCAAAGCATGAATTTTTAGTGATAATTCACCTTATTTCAGATAGATAATGTTGGCTCTGAATTAATCATTTATTCAATATTTCTTCAACACTGATTATGTGTTGGCAATGGGGATACAACAATGAACAAGATGGATGAAGTCTTTGCTTTCAGAAAGTTATTTTGATTGGGGAGGTTCCCAAGAAACAGATAAGTATATCAGATAGTGATATAGTGATAATACAATGCAAACAGGGTGCCTCTTTTGATGGGTTGATCAGAAGTGGCCTTCTGAGATCAGAATATCAAGGAGTCACTATTTAAGCAAAGATCAATTAAAAGGGTATAAGAGAGAGTAGTACAGAGGCTTTGGGGGTACTTTTCTATCTGAACTGTTTGAGGAATGATAGTGAGGACTTAATAATAGGAGATAATTTAGCACCTAGACTATTTCAGTAAATGGCTTTAGTATCCATCTAGTTGTGCCAGCTAGAAACTTAAGTTATCCATGACCCTTCAGCTTTCTTATCTCTTCATCAGCAAGTGTTCCAGAGTAAATACCATGTGTAAAATCTGTAATTGATGGGATTGTAGCTGTTTTAGGGAATTGAAAAATGTTCAGAGTGGGTAGGACATGGAACATAGAAAGTTAGGCATGGTATGAAGTAAAAATAAAAAAGTAGATAGATGTCATATTATTTAAGACCTATTTGATGCTTTAAGCACTGGGTTGAATGGAGTGTGTATGTGTTCACTGCGGGGATGCGGTAAATTGGAGTGAGAAGATCAGATTTCTGTTCTGGCTAAGTTATGGATGAGGGAAGAGAAAGGATGTGGGCAGAACAATTAGTAGGA
Source organism: Potos flavus (assembly GCA_028534135.1). NCBI lineage: Eukaryota > Metazoa > Chordata > Mammalia > Carnivora > Procyonidae > Potos > Potos flavus. The sequence goes on from CM052885.1 coordinate 44,018,274, forward strand.
TAGTCTACTATTCAGGCAAGAGATGATGATAGCTGGACCAAGGGCGGTAGTAGATACGGAGAGATGTGGATGAATTGGAGAGATTTTTAGGAGGGATGGGTTAGATATAAAAAGTACGGTTAAAAGCATATCAAGGTAATGCCTAGGTTTATGGTTTCTTTCCCTTTGATGGTTTGGAGTGGGGAGGTCATCAGTTGCCTTTGGATATGATTACTTTGCCTTTGTGCCATCCAAATAGCAAGATGTAGGAGTTTGGTTAATATATGAATTTGAAACCAAAGAGGATATGTCATTGAATACATTGCAAATGTTTTTCTCCTTTTATTTTTATTTATGGTTTCTTTTTTGGTGTTTAGAAATGTTAAATGTTTGCCTATTTCTATATCTATCGTTTTTTAAAGAGTTTTATTTATTTGAGAGAGAGAGAATGAGAGCAAGTTCATGAGCAGGGGTAGGGGCAGAGGGAGAAGCAGACTCCCCACTGAGCAGGGAGCCTGACATGGGGCTCGATCCCAGGACCCTGAGATCATGACCTGAGCCGAAGGCAGACATTTAACCAGCTCAGCCAGCCAGGCGCCCCTATATATCTATCTAATTTTAAAATTTCTGTCATTGCTAAATAAATAAATAAATAAATAAATAAATAAATAAATAAATAAAATTTATGTCATTGCTTATATATGACCTGGGACTTCATCTGACATTTTTACCATTTTATTCTTTTGTCATAATAAAGTCTGGCAAATTAAAAAATATAAAAGTTCCTGCCTGTTCTGAGACTTAAAAGTCTTGTAACTATGTTATGGCTTGATTTTTTTTTTTTTTTTACACATTTTTGTACATACTACCACTTGTTATTTATTTTTATTTAAAAAATGATTAAGGATCCCATTTTACTTTTTTGCAATAGTGTGTCTGTTGTCCTAGGATCATTTTTTTTAACGTCTTACCTTCTCCCTTAGTATAGTGTGTTTTTATATGTAAATACTTATTTTACAAAGGTAACATGTTTATTCTAAGATAGATACTGATTATTAATAGTCACAAGTTTTGGCCATGACCCCTGGCATTATCATCATTAGCTTTCTTATATGTAAATTTAAAGATTCCTTTTCTTGTATATGAAAACACAATATACAATATGTATTTTAAATAGAAATAAGCTATGTTTTACACTAGCATCTAATCAATCTGTATATTAATTTTAATGTATACTTGCATAATATTCCATTGTAGGAATGTATCATTTAAAATTATTAATTCACCTTTTAAAAAAAAAGGTTTTGGGCCACCCCTTTTTTTAGCTATTATAAACATTCCAGTGAATGTTTTTATAAAAATATTCTTACACATTTGTATCTAGGATAAATTCTTAGATTTATCTAGAATAAATTAGTGAATTCAAGGATCTGTACATTTATTAGGCTCTGGATGCATATTGTAATTTGCTTTGCAAAAATATTTACCATTTAGCACTCTGAGCATTGTCTTTTAGATTGCCTATTTCCCTATTCCTTTTACTTCACAGGAAGTTATGTTTAAAAACAAAAAATCATTCCTAATCTGTCAGAAATTGTATCTTAACGTGTTTTTCTTTGATTAATACTGATATTGAAACTTTCCTCAGATGTTTTTAGTTATTTGTATATCTTCTTAAAATTTCCTGTTCATGTGCACTGCCTTTTTATTTTATAGTTTAAAAATATTTTATTATTTAGTAATAAAAAATGGATGCTAGCTTTTAATCTGAATGTTAATCTCTGGTCTGATATATAGGTTGCAAATATTTTTTCTTAATTTTATGTGTCTCTAACTTTTCTTTTCCATGGCTTTACAGAAGTTTAAAATTTTTTGGAAATATATTGACTTTTAACTTGACAATTTATGTCTTTCTTATTCCAAAGAATATATAATTATTTGTGTACATTTTAGTATTTCTGTACAGAGTTACTTTTTACATATAACAGACATAAAAAGCTTATTTTAGTACAGGATGTGAGGTTGGATTCTATCTTTTAAAGGTTTTATTTATTTATTTGATAGAGATAGAGAGAGTGGGCACACATGCACACAAGTGGGAGGAGAGGCAGAGGGAGAGGGAGAGAATCCCAACCAGACTCCACAGTGAGCGTGGAGCCTGCCATGGGGCTCAATCTCGTGACCCTGAGATCATGACCTGAGCCAAAACCAAGAGTTAGTCCTAAACTGACTGAACCACCCAGGCGCTCCTTGGATTCTATCTTTAATTATTTTTTAAAATGATTCCTCACTTCCAATAACATTATTTGTTAATCTCTTATTTTATTCAGCTCAGATTGCTATACTGAAGTGTCATAGACTGGTACTTAAACAACAGAAATTTATTTTCTCACAGTTCTAGAGGCTGAAAGTCTGAGATCAGGGTGCCAGCGTGGTTGGTTTCTGGTGAGAACTCTCTTCGTGATTTGCAGATGGCTGTGTTCTCACCGTGTCCTCACATGGCCTTTTCTCAGTGTACATTCCAGTGTCTCCTGCTCCTTTTATAAGGAGACCGAGCCCATCAGATCAGGGCCCTTCCTCATTTGACCTTAAATATCTCTGTGAGTTCCATCTCCAGATAGTGTTACACTAGCGGTTAGGGCTTTAACATATGAATTGGGGGGGGGCATAATATTTAGTCCATAACGTGTGTTTTTTTCCCAACATATTTTGGAGGCTACCTTTATCATATAATAATATATTTTATAAATGCTAAGCTCTATTGCTAGGCTCTAGATTCTCACCCCTCCTTTCCTTCTTTTTCTCTGTCTTGAAGCAATACAACATTGACCTGATTACTGTAATTGACATAGTAATAGAGTATAGTTTCCTACAGGACATGTACGTTCTCTAAAATCCTCTTTTTAATATATGCTAACCATTTACGTTCTTATTCTTCCAGATGAATTTGAGAATCACTTGGTCACATCCCTTTCACCACTTACAACACCCCGCCCCCAGTTGAACTATAGTATTATTATGCAGTGAATCTGTAAATTAAAATGGAGTTAATTGACATATTTTAGTATCTGCTATTTTTCACCGGGAATATGTGTATTTTTCTCAATTATTTGCTTTCATGTTTTTTGGTAAAGTATTTTGTGTGCTTTTCATCTAAGTCCTATTTTTGGTGTTTTATGGTTTTTTTCAGGTAATATTTTGAGGAAAGTTTTTTTCCCCAATCATATTTATTAACAAATATTACTATATTCTCTGGAGAGGAGTCCTTGATTTTGTTTGTTCATTTTATATCTGTCTATATCAATGATTTCACCGATTTTATTATTTTCCTGGGAAAAGCTGTTTTTCTTTTGGAAAACTTAGATTTCTTGCAAGCAATTTCTGTTTTGTAAAGCAATGGTTCGTACCTTTTTCTCTGTGACTTATACATTTGAGGATGTGACAGATCTACTCAGCAGGAAACTGTCCTCTGTTCTTCACCATGCAATTGTATTTGATGTCAGGAAGAACAAGATACTTTCCAAGTATGCTAATGATTAAAATGTATATCTATGGAGAAAATTAATCTTAGTGGAGCTTTTCTTTGTAGATCTATTGCATATTTTTCTCAATTGAAGAATACATAACAAAATACTTTTTTTCTTCCCAATATTTCAGCATCGATCTGTAGAGGCAGAAAGTAGATTAGTGGTTGCTTCGGGCTGGGAGTAGCCAGGAGGATAATTTAAATGACATGCATTTTCTTTCTGAGGCGAAAAAAATGTTCTGAAATGGACTGTGGTTATGTTTACATGTGTGTGTGAATATACAAAAACTAAAAGCCATTAAATTATATACTTCAGATGGGTGAGTTGTGTGGTATGGGTATTATATCTCAGCAAGGCTATTAAAACATAACTCAGCATCACATACATTTACGATCATTTTATTTATTATAAGGCAAGAGTAATTGACACCACAAATGTTAATTCTATTTCATGACACTCTTTATTGTATTATATTACCCAGCAAAGCAAACCAAAATAAGAGCAACCCAAACATCAAAACAAATCTCAAAAAGAAACAGTATAGCTGGATGATTGTTACTTTTTTTTTAAAAGATTTATTTATTTATTTGACAAGATCACAAGTAGGCAGAGAGGCAGGTAGAGAGAGAGGGGGAGGCAGGCAGAGAGAGAGGGGTAAGCAGGCTCCCTGCTGAGCAGAGAACCCGATGCAGGGCTCCGATCCCAGGACCCTGAGATCATGACCTGAGTCGAAGGCAGAGGCTTTAACCCACTGAGCCACCCAGGTGCCCCTGACTATTATTTGTTTATCAAAAAAGCTATATATCTTTCTAACATTCTATGTTACATTTAAAACTACTCTTTTTCGGATTGAATTATTAATCATTGCATAAATTGGAAACATTTTGAAAGTTACAGTATTTCAGGTATTAATATGTACAGTATTCTTAATACTGATTTCAAAACATGATAGAGATCTTACATAGTCCATCTCGCTTGGAATTCAAATTTAGCAGTATATTAAAATATAACTTGCTAATGCAAAGAAGAGTTTCTATCAGGAATGGTTCAATATTAGAAGATCTGCTAATATAGTTTTTAATAATATGATAAACATCATCTGATAATACTGAAAGGGTACTCAAAATTATGGAACAATGTAATACTGTGTGGCAAAAACCTTATGTTTTACAGATATTAAATATTGGACATTTTAGTTTGTTATGTGATCGGTAGACAAGAGTGTGTACCGTGATAGTGGTTTTATACACACCCACGCCATGTCCATACCCATCCCCCTTGCATATTTTAAGTTTTATTGAGTCAAAAGGGTATACTGAGTATACTTGTCTTCTAGATCTGCTTACCAAATTCTTCTAATCAAATAACATGGGGAAACACAAAATAAAAAGAGAAATTCTACAAAGTACCATCTGTAGGCCAGAAGTTTTGAAAAATTTCCTTAAACTTAGAAAACAAACGAAATCAGAAAATTAACTGAACCTGAGACAAAATACTATGTTAAATATGGTAGAAGGAGGTATTGTCAAAGTAGGAGATACTCTTCCAAATGGAATCTAGGAACACTCTAAATTTAGAGTTAACAAATACAATGGGCAGGAATGCGCCTGGGAGAAATCATAAAAGAAATTATTTAGAGGTCTACTTTCCAAAAATCTTAGCCAGCCAGCTGCTTACCCAGTTCCTTTGCCCAGCCTTACCATCAATGTAAAGAGACAATAATATGATCAGTAAAGTTCTCTCGTGCTGCTTTTTGAACAAAGTGATTCATCTGCCCATTCCTCCCCCCACCCCTCTTACAGAGAACTTGTAGTCACTTTCTTGGGAAACAGACTTAAATTTACAGAGGCAACAACCTATGCAAATTATCCATACTAATCAACCTAGTCCTTCATTCGAAAATGTGGACAGTCAAGAGTCATAAATTATTTGAGGAAAACCAATTACATCAAATAGAAGATAACAGTAAACTAATGGAATAGCCATTGTTTAGCAAATACAAATAATCCATGGACTAGGAGAAAAATTTACAAAGTAATAATCATTCCTGGTTTTAAGAATAGGACACTAGGTTATACATATCAACCTTTCAGTTGGAAACTACTAAAAATGCTGCGTTTTTGTGGATACACCATATAAAATGTTCTGTAATTCTCAAATGCTTGGCAAGGATATTAAGGAATTACCAAGCCAGATCCAGGGAAGTTGAGAGTCCCGAGAGATGGGCTAACCGCTTAAACTGCCTTTGCCCTGAGGTCACTTGTTAGTCCAGACAATTTGAACTTTGATTTTGACAGCCTCTTGGGGCCACCCAAGATAGAAAGTGTATAATATGGTGTCCTCCCCATGGAAAGAACTATCCCTTTCAGAAGTAAAAAAAAAGTAGTCAAAATTTTTCCCTTAATGAAATCTCCAGAGGGCACCTGTCTGGCTCAGTCCTTAGAGCTTATAACTCTTGATCTCTGGGTCGTGAGTTCAAGCCCCACGTTGGCTGTACAGATTACTTAAAAAAAATTAATTAAAAAAATAAAATATACCCAAAATTTCTCTTAAAAAAAAAAAGAAATCCCCTGGTGTAGGGAGTTTTGTCTTCAATTCCTATTTTATACAAATTCTCAGAGAATAGAAAGGAGGAAACAGCAACTCATTTTATGAAGTATATATAATCTCGATAATGAAGCCAGATGAGGTAGTATAATTGCATAAACTCATAAATGTAGATCAGGCTCATTCATAAATATAGATTAGAAGTCCTAAACAAATATTAGAAAACAGAATCCAGCAGCTTACAAATAACATTAATATATAGAGTTTATAGTAGCAAATGCAAACTTGGTGCAATGTTACAAAGTCTATTAATGTAATTTAATGCATTAGTAGATTAAAAGACAAAAATTTATATAATTTGAATAACTTCAATAGATACAGAAAAGCATTTAATGAAACACACCATAAGTCCATGCTAAAATCTCTTAATAAATTAGAAGCATAAGAGAATTTCCTTAAGCTGATAAAAGACATCCTGAGAAACCTATAACAAATACCATATTTAATTACCATTGCTCCTATTTTGTTTTGTACTTGAAGTCATATCCAGTGCTGTACTGACAGAAAAATAAATAAATAAAGCAAGTTAACCTTTGAAAGGAAGAAACAAAATTGCTATTTGTGCAGATATATTTTTGTAAGTTGAAAATCTAAAGGAACTTCCAGAAAAATTATTACAATTGATAGGAGAGGTTAGCAAGTTTCCTGGATGCAAAACCATTATACAAAATCAGTTGTTTTGTTATCAACCTGGAGCAAAAGTTGAAAGATTAAAATTTTTAAAAGATAAAATTTATACAATTAGCCAAAATAAAAAGTAATAGCAGTGTATCTAACAAAAGATGTTTAAGCCTTTTGTGGAGAAAAATTCTGAAATGTTACTGAGAGACAAAAATGAATTAAAGAAGACCTAATTAAAACTGAGAGTTGTATCATGTTCATTGATTGGAAGTGTTATTGTAGATATCGGCTCTCTCAAAATTGACCTGTAAATTTAATTCAGTGATAATTAAAATCTCAATAGTTTTATTGTGGGGAGGATGAGTACCTTACAACCTGATTGTTAATATTTTTAAGCCAGTACAAAGATCATCTATACGACATTCTGGAAAAGGCAAAATTATGGAGCCAGTAAAAAGATGAGTGGTTGCTAGGATTCGGGAGAGGGAGGAATACTTGGAGCACTGGGGATTTTTAGGGCTTTGAAACATGCCACTGTAATGGTGAAATATGCCATTATACATATGTTAAAACCTATAAAATATACAAAAACAAGAATAAACCCTACTATAAATTATGGACTTTAGTTAATAATTGTCACTGTTGGTTCATCACTTGAGACAAATGTACTACACGAATGCAAGGTGTTGTAATAGGGGAAACTGTGTGTGAGTATATGTGTAGAGTAGATGAGAAGTCTCTGTACTCTCTGTAAATGCGAAACTGCTCCAAAAAATTAAGTCTGTTGGGGCGCCTGGGTGGCTCAGCGGGTTAAGCCTCTGCCTTCTGCTCAGGTCATGATCTCAGGGTCCTGGGATCGAGCCCCGCATCGGGCTCTCTGCTCAGCAGGGAGCCTGCTTCCCCCTCTCTCTCTGCCTGCCTCTCTGCCTACTTGTGATCTCTCTCTCTCTGTCAAATAAATAAATAAAAATCTTAAAAAAAAAAAATTAAGTCTGTTAAGTTAAAAATGCAAAGAAACAAAAAACTAAGGAAAGCATGGAAGTGATGATCATAAAAGTCATGATATTATTTCTGTGAGTGGGGAGGAAAGGAGCTGTGAGTAGAGGATGTGGGAGCTTCCCACGTGCTAGCATTGCTCCTTTTTGTTTGCCTGGTAATATTGTATATACAGGTTTCATTCATTTTTTTTCTTGAGGTATACTGTACTCACAATTTTTAAAAATGTAGTAAGGAGGAAAAAGAAGCAAACGAGCCCAAGATAAACGTTGCTTTCTTGGCAATCTCTGATTACCTGAAGAGAGAAATTTAATTCAAAGATTAAACAGATAAAACTACTTATCATTCTGTGATCAAGAATAAAAAGTCAAACATAGTAGATCTCCCCAAATGTAGACCAAAGAGATGGAAAATGTGAAAGGAAAGTTAAGAAACATGGATGGATACCTGATAACTAATTTTTGATTTTATCTAATAGAGACTTTGAAAGAAAGGATAGTCAACAAAGGAGGGGACTTTAAAAATTAAAGAATTAAAAGAAGGAAATTTCCCTTGCAATGAAGAAAGACTGGATTCCTGTGGTTGAAAGGCTGCATTGAGTGTCAAGCATGGTAAAGGATGGGAGATAATTCTTTTATGTCAGAAAATTTGCATTTTAGTTTAAGGGCAGAAGAAAGCCTTTTTCAAACATATGAGGATTCAAAGTTTACTCTTTATCCTATTTTATTGGCGTTTTACATAAAATGAAAAATCCAGAATATAAGACGGGATAGGATTAAATAAAATGTGTGCAAAAAATGGATAGCACTCATAGATAAATCTAATTAGCTGGTATTTGATTATTTATAAAGTTTAATGCTATTAAGAAGGAGAGGGACTTAATGTTTAAAAAGTTTTTTTAATGAAAACTCCGGATTATTTCATGTAAATAGTGGGAAGAAAGTGTGTGACTTATTTAAGGACCACTGTAAGATAATTAAAAAGAACTATGATCCGATGAAAACCATGAAATAAAAAAGAAAGAAGTCATTGTAAATAGAAAACTGAAAATAAGATGGAATAGGTTCAACATGTCGGCAATCACAGGAAATGTCAAAGAGGCAGTTTTATAGTTTGCTTACTGCGATCTACTCATACATTATGATGACCTTAAAAGAGTGAAAATAAAGTCAGAGGAGCAGAAATGGCAGTATTGTCCAAGGCAAATAGAATTGGATTTGAAGACCATTAAATGGGAGAAGAAAGGAATATTTTGTATTATTCTAGTTTTAACCCACTGAAAAGACAATAGCCTTTTTAAAAAACTTAAATTCAAATAGATGGGGCACCTGGGTGGCTCAGATGGTTAAGCGTCTGCCTTCAGCTCAGGTCATGATCTCAGGGTCCTGGGATAGAGCCCCATGTCAGGCTCCCTGCTCAGCAGGGAGTCTGATTCTCCCTCTCCCTCTGCTCCTGTTTGTCTCTCTCTCTCTCTCTCAAATAAATAAATAAAATCTTTAAAAAAATAAATTCAATTAGCCACTTATAGTACATCATTAGTTTCAGATAGAGTGTTTGGAAATTTATCAGTTTTGAAAAGCCTGTTTATAGAGGGCAAGCAAGCATCAGTATGTATAGAACAAGAACAGTTAGCAATAAGAAATTGATGAACTGGGGGCACCTGGGTGGCTCAGTCGTTAAGTGTCTGCCTTCGGCTCAGGTCATGATCCCAGGGTTCTAGGATCGAGCCCCGCACTGGGCTCCCTGCTCAGCGGGAAGCCTACTTCACCCTCACCCTCTCCCCCGCTTGTGTTCCCTCTCTTGCTGTCTCTCTCTCTCTCTCTGTGTTTTCTGTTGGCCTCTAAAAATATAAATGTATTTTGAAATGGCTTTAGGCACATTGTATAGGCTTTGATATCAAGTATTAATATTGTTGTTCATTCTAAAATAATCTGCAATGTCAATTTTGATTTCTTTTTTGACTAAAGAATTATTTAGAAGTATGTTTTTAAATTTCCAGCTGTTAAAAATGTGGATCATGGCTTGTTGGAGTCTCTACCCATCTCTTCCCTGGCTAAATCTGGTGTTACCTTGAGCCTGGAAAGGGTTAGGGTTAGACCCTTTCTAAATAGCCTTCACCAGGTGAAGCTTTAAGCACTGAAGGAAGTCAAAATTTAGTTTTATTTTTAATAATTAAGATGTTTTTTCCTCATTGTCTTTTATTTCCTTTAGTCTTACTGCTCTGACCCAAACCTCGTGTTGGATTTGAAGAACCTTATTGTGCTTTTTGCTGACACACTTCAGGTTTGTGACTTCTGCTTACATAGACTTAGTATCCATCAGCTCCAGATTTTTTCCTCACCTACCCAGCTTGAATAAATGCCTTTTAGTTCTTAGATGTGTTTCTTCTTTTCCTAGAGCTAGATCTTATCTTTTTATAGCATTTCCTGGTCATCACTTTGACCAATTTATATTCTCATAAATAGTTTTAGTCCCTCTTTTTTTTTTTTGCTCAGAGCTAGTCAATTAATTGAACCACTCGCTACCTTAGTTTAAAAAAAAAAAAAAAAAAAGCCGTTAACTCAGGTATAGTGCCTGAGTGATTTTGGAGTTTTTTAACTGCTATCTTGAATAAATTTGAACCATGAATCATATCCTATAAAGATAGCATTAGAAGTGGTAGCATTTCAAATTTCTTTCCCTACTTGTGAAGTTTGCTAAGGGGACAGGAGGAGTTGCAGGGAGAACTTAGTGGACGTTGTACCCTGTATATATTGATTTTAATTTTCATCTTTCTATTTTTTTTCTGACTGGCTTAAATATTTTGGTATGTATCTTTTAATTCTTGAGAGAGAAGTACTAGACATTAGGTGGCAATGAAACATGCTACTGTCATGCTTTCATTTAAATTGAATGATAATATATTTCAGTGCCTGATTTCTCTCATGTTGCTCATAAGAAAATCACCCTGTAAAATGAAGTTATTTTCTTATTTTGTTTCAGGTGTATGGTTTTCCTGTAAATCAGCTTTTTGACATGCTGTTAGAAATCAGAGATCAGTACAGTGAAACTCTGCTAAAGAAGTGGGCAGGTATCTTCAGGTAAGAAATTATCTGTAGTCGTGTGTGGTTGTATGTTTGTGTGCACACATGTGCTAGTGTGTATACACGTGTATATACATAAGGCTTCTCAGATAAAATAAGCAACGAGTGTGTGGGGCTTAGAAATAAGTCAATCAGAGAAAGACAATTATCATATGATCTCTCTGATATGAGGAATTTGAGAGGCAGGGCAGGGGGTTGTGGGGGGTAGGGAAGGAAAATATGAAACAAGATGGGATCGGGAGGGAGACAAACCATAAGACACTCTTAATCTCAGGAAACAAACTGAGGGTTGCTGGGGGGTAGGGAGGTAGGGATAGCATGGCTGGGTTATGGACATTGGGGAGGGTATGTGCTATGGTGAGTGCTGTGAAATGTGTAAGCCTGATGATTCACAGACCTGCACTCCCGGAGCAAATAATACATTGTATGTTAATAAAAAAAAAAAAGTATGTGTGGCTTATATATTCTAGCTGTGATCCAAGGTGGGATTCAGAATTCAAGCAAATTGTAGAAATGTTCCAAATAAAGTTCCCAAGATATCTGATCTCAGCGTATTATGTCTACTATGTGGAGAGTCCCCAGATTCCATTTTAGTTTTCCCCCCTTGAATAAATGTCAGATAGTTCATACCATTCATACCATCTTGTGTCTTCTTAATATATTTTTTGGTGATAATGGCTAGTCTAGCTCACTTATAGTGTGGTAGCTTTGAGCCCCTTTGAATAATTTAGGCTTTTTTTAGAACCTTTTTTGAAGACTTACTCATGTGATTCCTCAAATGCTTCCTTCTCTACATTTAGAGAAGAGACCTATTACAATCCAGTGCTTGAAGCGTTATTATTTAAATGGTTATTACTTCATGCATCGTGTATACAATAATATGAGAGTTGCCCTGTTACACCTTGCACTGACAGATACCTCCTTGGACTGTTCTCCTGGCACATAACCCATGTCAGATCACTTGAGTTCCTTCTCCTTTTGAGCCTTCATGCTTTTATTTAAAGTGATCTTCCTGCTTTAGTGCAAGAATCTGCCCCCAGATCAGCTTACCCTGTTTTCAAATTCTTCTAACTTTAAGATCTTACATTTTTCCTTTAATCTTACTAATGGTACAGTTGTATTTAAGGGAGGATTATGTCTGTAGGAACCTTGAAAATTAATAACATCATCTACCCATGGTCTTAAAAGTGCCTGATGCGACCCCTTCAGTAAATTTGATTTTGATTTTGGTAGTATGGTCTCTGCTTTTAGAGACCCTTCAGTCTAGTTAAGGAGCCAGTTTCTATGGGTGAAGTTCATCCTTAGTACAGAACAGTAGGTGAAGTAAATGAATATAATTTGGATTTATTATAGAAGTTACTTTTCCTCATCTGCCAATTTTGAAAGTTAGAAGATCTAGTACAGGAGTAAAGAACATAATCAAATATATTTTCTTTAAAAACAAACCAAAAAACCCCAAATAAAACCTTTTTGCTTTTTTTTCCAAGCACACATCCTTCTGTTGTTTACTACTCGTTTGCCTTAGGGCTTGTACATGTTGCTGTGAAATTTTCTCTCATCTTTAAATCTCAGATACTATGAGATCATGTCCATAATTGTATTCCCTTTGTTTCAGAGCGTAGTTTTCTTTTGGTCTTCTGTTAAAAATGTTTTTACCTGAAACAGATAGCTTCATTGTGGAAGGAATAGAATAGGGACCGGAAAACATTTGTTCGGGTGGTTCTAAACATGCAACCATTTGAGTTTACCTGAAAATTACTTGTGATCACTATGTGATTAACCTGCCCGCCCACCCTTCCTTCCTTCCTTTTTTTTCTTCCTAGAAACATACTTGATTCTGACAACTACAGTCCTATACCAGTAACAAGTGAAGACATGTATAAAAAGGTGGTAGGGCAGTTCCCATTCCAAGATACAGAACTGGAAAAGGTAAGAGTACTTTTGCTTTGCCATCCTCCGAAAGTTTTCATTTTATCAGTTTCATTAAAGACATTACCTCCAACTTAATGCATTAGACTGCTAGAACACCTTCAGAGAATGATTTTGGGGCTTAAAAGAAGTTCCTGTTTTGGGAATCAGTAGATGACCTGAGGGTCCTTTCACCTCTGAAGTGTTAGGACTATTGCTGGGCATGTCCCAGTGTTGTTTATACTTTGAAATACTTGCTTTCATTATAGTTTTAGGACATTTTCTCCCCAAACATACAGTAAAAATTATCCCGTGCTATATAATTCCATTGGTTTTTGACAGTGTATTGAGTCCTATATGTACAACCACAATAATGATACCAAAACAGTTCCATCATCCCCAAAAGTTTCCTCATGCTGCTCCTTTTTAGGTAATTCTTCCCAACCCTAACCCCTAGCCTTTGGCAGCCGATCTGGTTGCTATCCATATACTTTCGCCTTTTTAAGAATGCCCTGTAAAGGGAACCATCCAGGTAGGTAACTTTTGAGGCTGGCTTCTTTCACTCAGTATGATGCTTTTGAGATTCGTCTGAGTTGGTGTATGTAGCAATAATTCATTCCTTTTTATTGCTGAATACTTACCACAGCTTTTTTTTTTAGCCCTTCGTGTGTTAAAGGCATTTGAATTATTATTTATTTAAATTTATATCTTATTCTTTTCAGCATCAGGAAACTTTTGGAAACACTTTCTTAAATTTGAGGTTGTTAAATAGACAGTTTGCAACGTGGAGGAAAATTCCTTTTGTACTTTAATTAATTTATAAGTATCATCAGCATATGTTAGTTTGTAACTTGCTTTCATTAATTCTTGCTTTTACAGCAACCTTTTCCAAAAAAGTTTCCTTTCTCTGAATTTGTGCCAAAAGTTTACAACCAAATTAAAGAATTTATTTATGCCTGCCTGAAGTTTTCAGAAGATCTTCACCTAAGGTATGCTTTGAAACAGTGGAAATGTAACAGATGTTGAGATTGTGACTCTTAGGTGCATGAATATTCTGAAAACCTTTGCGTAACCCCTTCAGCTCTGATTCTGAAAGTATTAATATTAGCCCTTCACAGCATGGCACCTGCTATATTATAAAGTCATGATAAAAGGGGAAGTTGGAAACTTGCGAATAATTTATTTTTATTTATGTTGTATTTGGGAAATCTTTTTCTTTTAGTCTTTCTTCCATGTGAATACGTGTACATGCATGGGACTTTTTTTTTTTTTTTTTTTAAAGCAAATTACTGTGAGATATTTCTGCTTCTATTTACAATATAGAAAGCCGGAAAGAGTATTGTTTCCTCCCTAACAATGAAAAAAAAAGCACAAAACAAAACATATAAACTACAAAATGAAAATTTTTCTGGAACCCATCAGAGAGCTGAAAGCATGTAGAAAAGAGAAGATGCTACATGCAGGTATAGTGAGAAGTATTACAGCCGACTTCTCAAAAACTATGCAAGCCTGAGACGATGGAGTGCCAGGCTCCAAGAACTCAGAAGAACAAATCAAGTGAGAATTCTATAGACAGTGAAATCGCTTTCAGAAACAAAGTAAATTTTTTTTTTATCTAAACGGAAGCTGATAATCATTGCCAATGGACCTGTAATCTTCTGCAGACATGAAATAAAAGGAAATTCTTTATATAGAGGGAATATATGAGATCTTCCTCTCTTTTCTTCCTTCCCTAGCTGTTTCTTGCTATGTATGTGTCTCTCTGTGTGTATATAGTATTATAAGCCCTATTTATATTAATTTTGATTAGTTAGTTGAGATATTCTTTTCTCCCTGTATAATTATCATTATTGTTTTTTTGTAATAAGTAATGTTTGTGTTTATGTTGAAATACTTTGTATTCTGTTAGTTACCAGATGTTCTTCACCTCCCTTTCCCTTATAGTATCCATTAATGATTCTTGCCTGAATCAGTTTTTCACTCAGAAAATTACCAGCTTATGACTTTTAATTAATTTCTGGTTTCTTAATTCCTTGTGTATTACTTGGCATTCTCTTTTAAGGAGTCCTTCCCCATCTGCTTCCTTGCTACTTATCTTCTATCTACTTCTCTGTTTATCATCTACCTATCATCAGATGAGACTCACGGATTCTTACTTAATTCACATGGTTCATTCCTTTACTATATTTATTTCGATGCTCAGACTGTCCCAGACTTAGAGCATGTGAGCCATTTCCTACTAGCTCCTGTGCCTTGTTGATGTATTCTTGTCACATTTTGGGACATTACTTAACCATGGTATCATTGACTTATGCAAGGAGCCCACATTCTTTTAGTGTTGAGTGGTACCTTGAACATAAGATCTGGGCATGTGTCTTCATTTTAAAATGTGTCATTTTGAATCAACAAATAGTTGTATATTGTTTTTTTTAAAGATTTTTTCATTTATTTATTTGAGAGAGAGATCAAGAGAGCACAAGCACAGGGGGAGGGGCCAGCGAAGAGGGAAGCAGGGAGCCAGATATGGGGCTCGATCCCAGGACCCTGAGATCATGACCTGAACTGAAGGCAGATGCTTAATGGACTGAGCCACCCAGGCGCCCCTACATATTGGTTTTTTATGCAATCTGCCTAGTTGGAGTGTTTATTCCATTACTTTAATGAATTTAGTGATATGGTTGGCCTTAAGCTTGCCATCTTACTCTTGTTTTTCTATTTGTCTCCTTGATTCTTTGCTCATTTTTTCCTGTTTTCCTTCCTTCTTCTTGATTAGGTTTTTCTTAGTATTATGATTTATTTTCTATTTTTTTTTAAAGATTTTATTTATTTATTTGACAGAGAGAGAGAGAACACAAGTAGGCAGAGGCAGGCAGAGAGGGGGAAGCAGGCTCCCTGCTGAGCAGAGAGCCCGATGCGGGGCTCGATCCCAGGACCCTGAGATCATGACCTGAGCCAAAGGCAGAGGCTTTAACCCATGGAGCCACCCAGGCGCCCCTGATTTATTTTCCCTATTGGCTTTACTTGAGTATAACCTTTTGGTTTTTTTTAATTGTTTGTTCTTGTGGTTGCTCTGGAGATTACAGTGTACATTGTTAACTTACCATAGTTTACCCTGAATAATATTATATCATTTTGCATGTAATTTAAGGCTTTTCAACAGTTAGAGTAATTCATCTTCTCACTCCTTTTTTTCTAACATTTTTAAAAAAGATTTTATTTATTTATTTGACAGAGAGATAGAGAGAGCCAGAGAGCACAAGTGGGGGGAATGGCAGAGGGAGAGGGAGAAGCAGGCTCCCTGAGCTGATGGCCCTGGGATCATGACCTGAGCTGAAGGCAGACATTTAACCTACTGAGCTACCCTGGCACCCCTCTCTCTCCTTTTTTTTTTTTTTTTTTAAGATTTTATTTATTTATTTGACAGAGGGAAAGAGATCACAAGTAGGCAGAGAGGCAGGCAGAGGGAGAGGGGGAAGCAGGCTCCTTGCTGAGCAGAGAGCCCGATGCAGGGCTCGATCCCAGGACCCTGAGATCATGACCTGAGCTGAAGGCAGTCACTTAACCAACTGAGCCACCCAGGTGCCCCTCTCCTTTTTTTGATGTTGTTCGTATATCTTCACGTATACACCTCTTTTTAACTCTAAAATATGGTATTGTTTGTGCTTTGAACATTTAATAGTATTTTAAAGTTCAAGAAAAAATTTGTTTTTATTTTTGCCCACCACATATGTACCATTTTGAGGCCTTCTTATTCTTTCCTATATATCTACATTACCCTTTGGTATCATCTTCCTTCAGCATGAAAAAGTTTCTTTTAGCATTTCCTTTAGTGTTCTATCTGCTGGTGTTGGATTTTCTTAGCCTTAAAAAATATTTCTAAAATACCTAATTTTTAAAAATTTTTAAATTTTTTTTAGAGAGAGAGAGCGGGGGAGGAGCAGAGTCTTATTTTTTTTTTATATATATATTTCTTGGAGTAAACATTTTAAATAAACGACATCATTGTTTACTCTGAAAAAAAAAAAAAAAAAAAAAAGAGGGAGAGGGAGAGACACAATCTTAAGCAGGCTCCACTCCCAGCACAGAACCTGACACCGGGCTCGATTCTAGGACCCTGGGATCACAATCTGAGGCAAAATCAAGAGTTGGACCCTTAACTGACTGAGCCACCCAGGCGCCCCTCTGAAGTACTTTAAAATAATTTAAAAGTTATTCTAAAAGTATTTTTATCATCTCTGTTGTCAAAAATATATTTCCTAAGGCATAGAATTCTCAGGTTGATAGTCCTCCCTTTCCCCGCACTTTAAAGATTGCATTCCACTGTCTGCTTCCATTGTTTTCTGAAGAGAAATAAGCCATTATTCCTATTGCTGTTCCTCAGAATGTATTGTCTTTTTTTTCTATGGTGGTTTTTAAGATTTCTTTTTGTCTTTGGACTTTACAATTTGACTGTGATGATCTTATTGTTTTATTTATATTAATTTTGTGTGGGATGTACTAAACCTCATGGATCTGTGGGTTGAAGTATTGTATCATGTTTGGAGGTGATTTTGCCTATATTTCTTTAAATATGTCTTCTTCTTCTTTCTCATTCTTTTTTTCTTCTTCTGTAACTTCTAGCTACTTGATGGATCATTCAGATTTCATCATTACTTGAGTGAACTGAATGTCTCAGTTTTAATTAGCTTCAAATTACTTCTGATTTCAAATACTATTGCAGAAGCCTCTTTGTGCATAAGACCAACTCTGAAATCCCAAAGCTTTCATCCAGGAGCTTATCTCTGATCTTAACGAGATTTGAACTGGGCTGGGTTTCAGCATTCATTTTTTCTGTCTTTTGGATTGCATTTCAGTAGCCCTGAATCCAAAACCCCTTGCAGATATTGCAAGATCTCTCTCTGATTTCTCACACTGCCCTCACCATTTCTTATGGAGGAGAACTCTTGTAGGGGAGAATTGTTGGGTCAGTTAATTTATTTTTGTTTCGTGGCTCTCCCAGATTCCAAACTGTAACAGTAACCCATACTGTTTTTTTTTTGGTTTTTTTTTTATAAAAGATTAGTAACCCATACTATTAAAGGTTTGGCTGATTTCTCCTCATCTCAGCAAAGCCTTTCAGCCTCTGACTGTTTCAGTCCTTTATCCTTTATCCATCTGTACCCAGATTAGGCAAATGTGCTCAGGTATGGAAATGACTGCTACCCTTTGCTCACCATTCAAAGGTGTGTCCTGGTGTGATGTGCAATTTTGTTCAGTTATACATTTGTGTGTGTGTTAATTACACTGTGTTGACATTGAAGGAAAATATAGCTTTTAAGATTAGACCTAACATTTTTGTTGTTATGGAGATAATCGTGGTCTTTCTTGATCTTCTACATCATATCCAAATGTGGAACTTCTGCTAGATCTTCTTAAACCATAGTAGAGATACATAATCAGTACAGGATGTCATGAGAGTGATTAATATCAGGAGCACCAAATTATTTTAGACACCTGTGTTGATCACTTTTATAGCAACCTATACTTATTTGTAGCTCATATTACAATTGACCTGATATAATTATGAGTTTAATATATGAAGGCAGGAACCATGGCTATTTTGTTCATTCACCATTTTGATCTCATTATTCCACCAACATAGTGCCCAGCACCTCATGCATTTGTGGAATAAAGTATTTTGGTTCAGTAATAATTTTGGACAGGTCAGCAGTGGCTAAAGGGTATTGGTCAATTAAATGTATCTTTGCATGGAGCCTGTGAAAATATTTCGATGTATCATTTTTTCCTGATTATGTCCTTGCATTCTGTAGTCTTGTTTCTTTTTAGTATTCTTCTATTTTTTGCATAGCATGATAATGTAACTTGCCTATATATTTAGAATTGCAAGATTTTAAATCCGACTCTACTAATAAGCCTCTTATTTTCTTCTCTAGAAAGAGAAATTGATGAGATAAATTTTGTGACCACTGTCCACAAGTAATAAATTTACAAAGAACTCACAAATCTCTATTTACAGTTATTTCTTGATGTTTATAATCTAGTATTTCTACAACAGTAACCTTATCATTGAGGAAACACTTGTCTTAAAAGGACATCTTTTACAGAAAACTATCTTGAGTAATGCTTTCAGGGGCTCATGAAGGCTGTATAGGTCCAGAATTTAGTCTGTTGGTTATAGAACTACTGTCTTTTTTTAAACTTTGCATATAAAGATGGCTATTGAATCATTTTCTTTATGTTTAGTTTCCTTTATTGTATAGAAAATGTCATTATTGGGGTGCCTGACTGGCTCAGTTGGTAGAGTGCACAACTCTCAAACTTGGGGTTGTGAGTTCAAGCCCCATATTGGGGATAGAGTTTACTTAAAACAACACCACCATACGATAAGGGCTTAATAATGTCCATTGGATTAAAAATGAGTGAATAAGTTAAAAAAATTGATCATTTTGGGGATATTAAGGATTATAAGACATTTATGGAGAATTAAACTACTGGTCTGAAACACTTATTTTGGAATCAGAGCTAAATAGACATTATATGAAAGATGACAGTCCAGGAGCAGAGAGACCTTTTCTTAGGGGCCTTTACCAGCTCATTGTGCAGGAAGCCAATAGAGAGTCCATGTTGGAAAATTCTAAATATTAGCAATCTATGAAGGAACTTGGAAGTATAGGAGAAATAATGGTTTCAGGATGAGCAATCATGCAGGGGAATTCTTCATCCACCCTAGAGACAGTATAGTGTTTAAATGCTGTGGGCTTTAGAGCTAAATGGCCTGGGTTAAAATCCTTATTATGCTGTGTACTTATTTTGTGATCTTGAATAAGTTACTTAACTTCTCTGTGCCTTCATTTCCTCATCTATAAATTAGAAATAATAATAAAAGTATTTAGTATCATTGGCATGAAGTTGAAATGAATTTTAATATATTAAAATACTTAGAATCTAATTTCTGGCACAAAATAAATGTTATTTGCTGCTGCCATTATTATTATTGTTATTACTATTATTATCAGAAGTAACACTGGCACCTTGTTTGGTTGCAAAGTAATCTTGCTACCTGGGATGACTGACTCTTGAGAATTCTTTTTCAGCTCAACTGAAGTCGATGACATGATTCGCAAATCTACAAACCTGTTGCTAACCAGGACTCTGAGCAACTCCCTGCAGAATGTCATTAAAAGGAAGAATATTGGACTTACTGAGGTAAAGCTGCTCTTAATGGAGGTAGCCAAGGCAATATGTGAGCAGATGTCTAAGCTCTGGGGCCTGTTTGTGAGTTAATTATAACTTTCTATATGGTCCATCACGTTCTTCCTAATGGATTCCTAATGGCGCAAGTGCAAAACAAATCATTGGCTTCTCTCTTTTGGTCACTTTGGAGAAATCTAGTACATTTTTGAAAAGTCACTTTCTCTCTCTCTCTCTCTCATTATTTTCACCAGCTTAACTGGTTTTCCTTTCCAGCGTTGTGCTAAATTTGTATTATTTGCCATCAATTACATAAAAACAAAATTGTTGGTGGGAGAATATAGTCACTGTCAAGTTCCTATCTAAATGAGTGACAGTTCCGATACAACATACAATATGAAATCGCATTCTGTCTGCATAAGTCACCGATGCCAAGGATATTGGCGCTTCTAATACATGGTTAGTGTTAGACTCAGCTTTTGTTTTTGATTTACCTCATGTATATAAGTGGTAAATTACTCTTTATCAGCATCTAAGTGTGGGGATTTGGGATTGCGGAAATGTGAGAGAAAGGCAATCGTCACATTTCTGTGGAAGCTTACAGAATCTCACAAAGCGAGGAGGGATATTACACACATGTTGAGAACAGTATCTTGGCAAACTGAAGATTTGGCACATTGGTGTATAGTCCTAAAATTTAGAAAGGTGTGAAGTTTCCTTTCTCTTGGAAACCCAGGATTGCATGGGAGCGTCAACCTGCCATTTTATGGGAATTATAGTGCCAAAAGTGAGAGCTTGGAGGAATTTTTTTCACAGGGAAAGGGAAAGGCTGTTGGCCATCTGTTTTACTTGTAGAGGTGGTGTAGTTTGAAAGTCAGTTGCTCTAGGAAAAATTGACATTTTCAGATATACACTGTCAAAGATAGTGGCGGAAGTAGGCAAATGGTTAATGATGCTGAGTCATAGGTAAAGACAGCTGGAAGCCAGGTGAACATCTCCTTCTGATTCTGGACTACTTGTTCCTTTCCCTGTGTTAAGATCTTAAAATATTATAATGTGGAACTTGGGCACTGTTTGAGTTCTGCTTAGAACAAACTTTTTTACGATTGAAAGTTACATTCGAAGGACAGTTCCCTCATTTTGTAGAGCTTCCTTTCTGTGGCTTGGTATGGAAATATTAGATATCATCTTTATGTGTCTGAGAATAGGTTAACTTCTTTTCATCATCAGGAAGGCTAAGAAAAAAGGAGAGTGGAGTGAAGTGGAGTGAAAAGTCGGAGGTCCTCCTGCTTTTTTTATGTTGTACTGTTCTCCTTTTATGAGTCCCAAGTAGGACAGGAATCTTATTATTATTTTGTGAACTGTCTCTATATTACGACTCTTGATAAAAGTTTTCTTATGCCATTTGATTTAACAGTGTCCTCAAACATTTTAAACAAGTAGTGTAGCAGGAACATGGTGCGATAGAAATAGCTTCGGCCTCAGAAGGGTCTTGAGTTTAGCTGTGGCTGTGCCATTGATTTACTGTGACATCTTTATTTTTTTTTAAGATTTTTTATTTATTTATTTGAGAGAGAAAGAGAGCACAAGCAGGGGGAGGGGCAGTGGGAGAGGGACAAGCAGACTCCCCGCTGAGTGGGGAGCCTGACATGGGACTTGATCTCAGGACCCTGGAATCATGACATGAGCTGAAGTCAGATGCTTAACTGACTGAGCCACCCAGGCGCCCCTTACTGTGATGTCTTAAGAGAAAGATCCAACTTCTCAGTTCTTCAGTTTTCCTGACTCCATCCATTGCCCTTTAGGGTACTACACAGATCAGGTCAGGATAGGAACAAGCAGTAGGAGCTTATCAAAGACTGTGTCATAGTTCTTGGCACCATTTCAGCGAAGGCTATTATTTGTAAGTCACTGGATCTTTCTAGGCAATAATGCACTTTTGTTATCAATATCTTTGCACATGGCTGGAGGAACATCTGCACACATTTATTTATTTTGGCTATTCCCGTGGTGTGTACATGTATAGACAAATACAGACCCAGTGATTTTTATCACCAACCAGTAAATCTCTGAATACCTGTGTTACTCCCCTTTGGGGAAAGAAGACATTATATCCTCATTTACAGGAAACTCAAGTGAGTTCCCATCTAAAATCATTATCACACCAGGTAACATTTGTGGAACAGTTTGTACTCTTCAAAGCCCATCACAGATACCATCTCATTTAGGACAGTCACATTTGGAATTAGCTGGGCATGTGTTATTATTCCCATTTTATGGAAGGCATAATTAAAGTTCAGGGAGATTGCCCACGGTTATGTAGTTAACAAAATGATAAAAATGAGACCTATTTCTGGGTTGTTTTTTCCCAGACTTAATTCACTTCTACTGTAATGTACTGCCTTCCATATCGATTTATTTCATCGTAACAAAGGGATGTTTACAAAAAGTCCATAGTAATATGGAAATTGTTCTAGTTAGAGATGATTTTGTGTCAGCGAGCACATAGCCATTCAAACAACAGACGTATTATAAGCATACAAAACTCCCCGAATCCTACTTCAGGTTGTCAGACAATCTTTTAGGACTTAAAAGTTCCTGTAGGCTCATGATTCTGTCGGCCTGTCTTGTTTGAATTTACATGGTATCTCATGTCTTCTTTTTTTTCTGTCTATACGCTCTATCCTTTCAGCTTTTTCTCTCTGTACGCTGGCTTTCTTGCTTTCCTCATGGCTTCTTTGCTTCCCCATGTTGAGCCAAGTCAACATTTCCTTTGAGTTCTCGCTTACTGTAGCTTAAATGCCTTGCACTCGCAGACCTTATGTGCCTATCCCTATTCAGTCAGCAGGGTTAGCTGTTTTTCTTAGCTTTCTGCTTCTTCTAGGTCTGTGGGAAGAAGGGCAGCTGAGCTGTGGTTAAGAACATGGGTTCTAAAGCAGAGTGCCTGGGTTCCAATTCTGCCTGGGTCCTCTTCCCTTAATAAATGTGTGCTGGGGGAAATGGCTTGGCTTTATGTAAAATGGGGACAATAAGAGCATGTATTTCAGAGGGTTGTTGTGAGGATTGAATGAACATATGAAGTGCTTAAAACAGTGCCTAGTATGTAGTAAATACTCAAGGCATATTACCTGGTGTTAAGAAAGGTCTGGGCAGGTAAACAGTGATTGTCAGGTTTAGCGCAGAGATGGCTTTCAACTAAGAGAAGTTACAAGACTGGAGAAAGACAACGTGTTAAGATAAATAACTTGCTTATAAACTTTATAGTATTAATTGAGTACCTACTGTGTAACAGGCACCGACCTAAACCTTATGGCTAAGTAAGTGAACAACGAAAGAACAACAACCAGAGGGGTCCTTGCTTACAATGGCAGAAAACATAACAGATAATAAGCAAAATAAATAGTAAATCATCTAGTATGATAGAGGGAGGCAAATGCTTCATTGAAGAGAAAGAAGGAACCTGGGTTAAGGGAATTAGGAGTCTGGTGGAGGTCCAAGGTTGGTCTTAATAAAAAGATGGTGAG
Organism: Potos flavus; assembly: GCA_028534135.1. NCBI lineage: Eukaryota > Metazoa > Chordata > Mammalia > Carnivora > Procyonidae > Potos > Potos flavus. The sequence continues at coordinate 44,041,710 of CM052885.1, forward strand.
TTATCATTGAAGGGCAGAAAGCATTCTTGGCAGAGGTTAGAGCAAAGATCTGAAGGTATGAAGTTACTGGTCAGTTCAGGGAATAATAAGGAAGGTAGGGTAAAGCTAGAGTGGAGTGAGAAGGGGGAAGAGAAACAGGAGATTAGATCACAGAGATGCCAGGGGCCTGTGTTGGGCCTCTCTTAAGCTTTTATTTTGAGTGAAGTGGGAAGCTATTGCAGGAATTTGACAAGTGATGCAATGTGACATATTTCAAAGGAATAACATTGACTGCGGTTTTGAGAATAAACTGTAGGGTGTAAACAAGGAGACCAGTTAGGAAGCTATGACACTAATGCAGCGAGATTTGACGGCAGGATGGGTGGTAGCAACGGAGGTGGTGACAGGTGATCGGATTTGGAGTGTAGAGTCAGCATGTTTTCCTGATGACTGGATGCGAAGGGAGAGAGAAAGCAAGGAGTTGAAGGTAACTCCAAGATGTTTTGATCTGAGCACCTAGAAGGTTGAATATACCATGCACTGTGCTGGCAGTCTCTTTAGGTACAGCTAGGTTTAGGGTGGAAGAGATTGGAAATTTGGTTTTGGATATATTTAATTTGAAGTGTTTACTCACATACATCTTGCGATATTGAGTAAGCAGTTGTATATATGAGTTTGGAGTTTGAAAGAGAGTTTTGGCCTGGGGATAAAAATTTGGGGAATACAAATAATATTTATAACCACCTGATCAGGTAATATCTTACTAAGGGAATTTGTAAAGATAGAGAAGAGAATATGAAGGACTGAACCCTTGGGCCCTCCATTATTAAGGAGTCAGGAGAAAAGAGGAACTCAAAAAGGAGATTGGGAAGGACCTACTAAAGAAGGAAAAAAACAAAACAAAACAGGAACAATAACAGGAGTATGGTGTCTCGGAAGCCAAGTGAAGAAAGTATGTCAAGAAGGAGCGAGTGATCAGCTTGACAAATACTGATGATCGAAGAGGAAGATGAAGAATTACTATGGGACTTAGCAACTTGGAGTAGGTGGGTGACCTCAGTAAGACCGTTTTTAATAGAATGATGACAGGAGGCTCCTGATCGAGTAGATTTAGAAGAGAGTGGTCCCGTACAGAAGAATTTCAAATAATTTATGTAGATAGTACCCTCTCAGGGAGGTGGAACACAGCTCCCATCCCTTGTATGTAGCTTGTGCTTGTGACTTGCATCTAAAAAAGTAGGGTATGGAAAGAGGGAAAAAGTTACTCTACAGTGAAGAAACCTGTCAGATACTACCTTGGTCACGTGATCAAGGTTAACATAATCATTGGTAAGTGATATTGATCGCATGTACCTTTGATGTGATGAGAAAGCATTTGTGATCTTCCAAAATACACTCTAACCATGAGAAAAAAATTAAGCAAACCCAAATTGAAGGAAATTCTACAAAGTACCTGATCATTACTCCTTAAATCTGTTAGGATCACCAAAAACAAGGAAAGTCTGAGAAACCGTCACAGACCAGAGAAGGCTAAGGAGACGTGACAATCAAATGTAATGTGGGATCTTAGACCAGGTCCTGAAAATGGTGAAGAACATTAGGGGAGAAACTAGTAAAATCTAAATGAAGTGTGTTGCTCTGTTAATAGTAATATACCAGTGTTGGTCCCTTAGTTGTGGCAAATGTACCATAGTAATGTGAGATGGTAAGAATAGGGGAAACTGGGTGTGGTGTATTTGGGATCTCTTTACAACTATTCTGTAATATAAAAACATTTTAAAACAAAGTGTTGACTTAAACAATTTGAAGAATAGGAAGAGTGGAATTGGAGACAGCAAGCAGAAGACAACCGTTTTAGGGAATTTTGTTACAAAGGTAAGCAAGGAAATGAGGAGGTAGTTGGCAGGGGAAGTGGGTTAAGCACAAGTTTTTTATTTTGTTTTTTAATAGGAGAAGTAACAGCATGTTATTTCTGATGAGAATGATGCAACAGAAAGCAAAAAGTTGATGATAGAGGAGAAAGGGGGAAATCTTTGGAGTAATGTCCTGGAGGAGGAGAGAGACTTTAGAATCTGATGCACAAGCAAAGGGATTGGCTTTAGGTGGTGTCAAGTTCATCTCTGGGAACCGCTGAGACTCAGAGTATGTGGATGCAGATGGTGGTGGCTGGGCATATGCTATGGTGGCAGACTCCAAACGCTCTGTTTTCTCAGTGAAAGATAGATCTTCAGCTGAAAGTAGAGATCCAGAGCAAGTGTTGGGGTTGAAGCGGAGAGAAAGTATATCTGGGGATATGGAAAAGAGATTTGGTCGGTACTTGATATTGTGGTGATTTTGTAGCCTTAAGTGCCCACTTTGGCTAGTGGATAGGAGTTAAAGCGAGACTAGTCAGAATGGTTATATATTTTCTTTAGCCATATTTAGCTGGAGATATATAATAAGTAAGTCCATATTTATAATAATTTTCAGGAAGTGGGTATATATTAGACTCAATGTTTTATTATTTATATTTAATAATTTGTACCATATTGATTATTTCTTTGGTATGACATTGATGTTATCTCATTTTTTTTTTAAAGATTTTATTTATTTATTTGACAGAGAGAAAGAGATTACAAGTAGGCAGAGAGAGGCAGGCAGAGGAAGAGGGGGAAGCAGGCTCACTGCTGAGCAGAGAGCCCGATGCGGGGCTCGATCCCAGGACCCTGAGATCATGACCTGAGCCGAAGGCAGAGGCTTAACCCACTGAGCCACCCAGGCACCCTGATGTTATCTCATTTTTAAGATGACAAAAGATACTAACTTTTCTTAAGGCCACATAACCAGTAGATAGTTTGGAAATAAGATTTGAGATGTTTTGAAAGACAAAATTTTCTTTTAAAAAATAAGATTTGAAGTAAGGTTTGAAATCTGACTTCTTTTGTTCTAAACCTTTGCTCTTTCACTACATTAATTTAAAAACATCAATATCATAGAGAGAAAGGAAATAAACCACCGGTTTATTACTCTCAGAATGTCGGAGAATTACTTAAGTTTGAAAGAAAATTTTAAGATGAATCAAAAAACAGCCTATATCTTTATGAAGAATAAATTGATAGACTTAAGATACAAATTGGATTTAAGAATGTATTTATTACAGATGATAGACATAATACACCTGCACTTTATTTAAGTCTCCACTCAAATGTCATTTCCTTAAGGAGGCCTTCCTTGACCGCTCGGAGACATACCATCACCATGTAACTCCTTATTTCACTTCTGTTCCCAGTGCTTATTACTACTGACATTATGCTGTTTGTTTTATGTGGTTACTCTAATATCCACAAGACCGAGGGCTTTGTCTGTCTTGTGTGTAATTGTGTACAGCTGTATTCTCATTCCTTGGCACATAGGAGTTCTTTATTGATGAAAGAGAGAAGAAAGAAAAAAAGAAAAGTAGGTAGGTAGGTTCTTAGGATAAAGTTAAGGAAATTAAGAGTTCTATTAGTGATACCATATTAAATATTTATATATATATATATTTATTATTATTATTATATTTATAATAGTGCCCCCGGAGACCTGAATAAATAGCCAGTGCTCTTGATTCAACCTTTCTTTTGAATATTATTTAGATTGATGACCACATGGTTCTATCCTGTGTTATTTATTTCCCACATAACAGTGTTCAGCATCTGCTGTTGTTAACAGCGATGGTATCACTAATATTGCATAAAAACGTTTTATAATTAAGTCTTGTCAAATATAACCCTTGTACTAGACCTACTAATTTGGAACCAGTAGTTCTAAGTTCTTCAATATTTTAGGTATTTGCTTTGGAGTTAGTAAAAAACGAGTAGTTGACCCAGCTTTTTGTATCTTGGCTGGGGTGAAATAGAGACAAAATTCCTGGAAATCTTTGGGAGATCTTATTTTTGTGAATGAGAACCAGCACTGCTATTTAGTTCCTTACCTTGCAAATCCAACAGTGGAGAAGCATTAGGAGTGTGAAGAGGCAGTGTGACTTCTCATTTTCTTGCTTTGGGTTAGTCCTTTTGGAACTTCAGTGTCCCGAAATCTCTGCTTTGGGAAACAAGAGAAGGTAACAGGTGACTTCCACCGTCTACTCTGTGCTGTCCTCATTAGATTCTCTCTGCTGCGGGGAATGAGAGACAGAAAAATTTTCTGCTTCTTAATGGTTTTTAAACTAAGCGACTCCTGCCATTTTGTTGTGAGAGGTGATTCCTTGCTTTATAGTGTTCTCTCTCTCTCTTTTTTTTTTTTTCAGACAGTTCTCACAGAACTCTACTTTATATAAGCATAACCAATACCTAATCTGTTGCTAATACCATGTCCTTGAAACAATGTTAAGGACAGTTTGGATTGCTGCAGTGATATATTTTTGTAAGAGAGTGGGAAGTGAGGATTAAAAATATCAAAGGAGCTCAAGACTCTGATGGAAGTTGATATCTGAAATTGCTTCTTGGCGTCCTTAAGTTCAGAATTATCCCCACAGTATCTGGCTTTACATTTGTAAATGCCCTTGTAAGGATTTTGGTTAGCTGTCATTCAGGAGTAGCGATCACTTAGACCTCATTAACAGACATTATTCCCTTTGAAAATGACATGGTATCTAATGTAATCCTAGAGTGTTTTAATAGTCTATTCTATGCTCAGCAATGAAACATTTCAAAAGTGACTGACAGCCAATTGATGTAATTCATGGTGATCTTTTGTGTTGACAGATCTTTAAAAAGTCAAGGGAAATTACTACTGTACCCAGTGAAGCCGCCTCCTTTTTATTTTTTTTTTTAACTGCCAATATCCTGCAAAACAGGACAATTTTCTCTTTGACTGCCACTGTTTTTTATTTCGATAACATGACACGATTCCTCCTTATTATTAGGATGTCTTTTGATAGATAGAATGTGTTCCCTATAGGTAATGCTGACTTTAAAATAGAAATTCTTCAGTTCTCCAAATTAACTCTCTTACTTTTCTGACTTATACATCAAGACAACCTTGCCAGTAGCCACCTTCCCACTCAGGAAGGGGAGTGATTTAATTTAGACAATTTAAATTTTTTAAATGATTTTAGTCTTTCTCTAAGGGAGAAACATGTTGAAAGGAAGAGGGTGACGAATTGCTTATTTTGGTAGGTGTTTTTTCCTAGAGCACTCTACAGTTAAGAGTCTGATGTTTTGGGTAATTTTGTAGAAAGAGATAGTATCTGTGTCCAAAACTCAAGAGTCTCCAAATTCAAACCATAGAATGAAGGGAAGGGGCTTAGTGAGGAATATGAATTTGTCTGATGAATCATGGGAAATAATACAAAGATCTAGTCCTATTGTTGCCTTTTTTTTTTTTGAACTGCATCACTGGATTTCTGCCCTTTGCCCTCATGTTTCAAAAGTAGACATTTTCCTCACATTTTCCGGCTAATCCTTGGGGAATAGAAGGTACCTTTTCCCTTAGTCCAGTCTATTACTAGAGCATTGTCATTACGATTTGACATGTTTTTTTTTTTTTTTTCGAGAATGAACAGCCCTGTGCTGGTTTGCTGCCGGGGAGAGAAGAGTATACTTTCTTATTATAATCCTATTAATATTTTTGTTTAATATTCCACAGTATAATACAGTGACTTATACTGGAGTATAATCCCAACTTTTAAGCATTATTTCGAAGTACCATTTGATTGTAAAATGTGTATTACCCCCCACCTACATCTTCACTTCCAGTTTCCCTTTTTGTCATCTATCCGCTGTCTCCTGGCTCCCTCTCTGACTGGATTGGAGGAGGACCTAAGTTCATCGGTAGCCTTATACTCCCAAACTCCCCCTGCCTGCCACGACCCCACCACCACACACTTTCTTGTGGAAATAAGAAGCTAAAGATGTAGGAAAGGGAAATAAGAAAAGGTTCGATTCCATTTTCTCTTCGTATTTCTTTTAGACTCTGGGAAATAGTTTTCATAGTTGAAATAAGTAGTTTGGTACCCCTTCTTTTTTAAATTGAAATTTATTTTTTGCATGGCATAGAATCAAAGCGTGGAGAGGTCTAGTTGATGGCAGACCCAGAATCTGATATTTCAGCCTCGTGCAACACTCCAGAGCTGCCATTTTATGCTTATGCCAAAAGGCTCTGTCAGAGGTCGTTTTGATGAGTCCATAATTTGAAGGTAGAGGACTTGGATTGAGTCCTAATTCCATTTAGGTTCTGCGATCTAGAGAAAATAATTTCATTTTGGTTTCTGTTTAGTAAAAAGAGAAGCAATAATTATGCCCACTTAACTTAGTTTTCCAGGTTGCTGGAAAGACAATGTAAGAAAATGAATTGTGAACTACTTTACAAACTTTAATTCTATCCTTACAATAAGAGTCATTCTTTCTCATCCTCCTCTCAAAGTTGTTTGTAGATGACTTTTTATCTTACCAGTACTGTTGTTTTTAAGGCTCTCTCTTGTTAGAAAAGGGAAGTAGTAGTAACAAAAGGATATTGAATCCTCAAAATATCCATGTGAGTTAGAAATTACTATTAACAGTTTACAGATAAACAGAGAAGTTAAGATTAATAATTTGTAAGTAGTTAATTCGCTGGTTTCTCTGACCGTAATGCCCATGTTATTTCTTCCATAAACTGATGTATTTTGTTAATATCCTGCAGCCTATTCCAACATCTCACTGTTCATTATGCCTAGTTTTGAAACTTCTTCTTGCCATTTCAGTTATTCTTGTTCTTTCCACGGGAGTTCATGTATTGAATTCACTTGGCAATTATTTATTGCCAGGCACTGTGCTAAACACTAGCAGTTTTTGTTCTTAGTCTAGTCTCTTAAACAGAAGAAGACATATGTTTAAAATAGAGTGACAAGTGCTCTTATAGTAGGGGGAATTCAAGATGCTCTGGGAGTCGGGGAAGGCTTTGTAGAGGAAGTACAACCTAAGCCCATGCTCTAACAAGCCCTCTGTAGAATACAGATGGCCACTGTCCCTCTGCCTCTTGTTTTTCTTCTACCAGCAGATTCATACTGAGCCATTCATCATGGGGTGATTAGTCAAATGACTCTTACATGTGCTTGTTATTTTCTAGCTTGTCCAGATTATCATCAATACAACACACTTGGAGAAATCCTGTAAGTACTTGGAAGAATTCATCACCAACATCACTAATGTGCTTCCAGAGACAGTCCACACCACCAAGCTGTACGGCACTACAACCTTTAAGGTGAGAAGGCCCTAGGGCCTCTGCTGGGCATAGTCTGGGGCATTCTACCTAAGTGATTTGTTTCTCCCAAGATGCATAGTAGTGTGATTCCGAACGTGGTTTTGAGAATAAGTGCTTATGATTTCCTTAGAAAAAACAAATACCAATGCTAATTTCTAGATGTTTAAGCTTAAAAATGTCTACAACTCTGTCTGCTAAATCTTCTTGTATTTGGTACTTGAAAAGGGCTATTTCCTCAATTGGCCCCCATCTTAGTCAAGAGTTCTTAAGTATGGTCTAGATAATAGTGGTTATAGCTGAAATCAACATCAATTAAATTTTTTAAATTAGCTGTTCTTGCTTCTCTATGTCTTATTTTTTTTCACCTTACTTTTTAATGAGGAATTTCTGTCCCTTACTATTATACTTAGCAATTTTATAATCATTTTGCAATGTGCCAGCATAGTTTTGATCTAGATTTTGATAAATTGGGGAAAATGACACTATTGTGGACCAAAAGACAGATTGATAGAGAGTCTCTGGAGAGTAAATGACTTAATTTAAAAGAGCCTTAGGAAATGCCTTTATATCACCATGTTAGCTTTAAATAAATATTAAGCAGAAAAAGTAATAGGGTAACATCTTAAACACTAAAGTGGTAGATTCCGACATAAAGGCCAACCTGTATGTTTTGGGTTTTTGTTATTATTGTTATTATTTTATTATTTTAGTTTTGAATCAAATCTTTTTCATCCTTTTGAAATCTAGAGGTTGATACTAATTAGATATATAGCTATAGAGTTGAAATCATGATTTATGTCCACTGGTGTCTACTTTTTCCCATCCTTTTATCCTCTTTTCCTATTTATTGGCACCTTCCCTTGAAAGGCGATTTAAGACCAGAAATCAAATTTGATTCATAAGCTTATCTTATTTTATGAGATAAAATAAAATAATATGAGATAAATATTAAATAAATAAACAATATGAGATAAAATAAAATTTATGAGATAAAATTTTTATGAGATAAAAACTGTTAGTAAGATCTCCTCTTTTTCTGTTATAAGAAATGAAATGAGAAAGAACCTGCACAGCCAAAGCAATCTTCAGAAAGAAGAACAAAGCTGGAAGCATCATACTTCCTGATTTCAAATTCTATTATAAAGCTACAGTAATCAAAGTAGTATGGTATTAGCATAAACACATATGCATAGATAAATGGGACAGAACAGAGAGTCCAGAAATAAACCCATGTGTATATATATATATATATGGTCACATAATTTATAAGAGTATATAAACACAAGAATCCACAGTGAGGAAAGAATAGTTTCTTCAATAAATGGACAGCCACACACAAAGGAGTGCAACAGGATCCCCATTTTTACACTGTACAAAACAAATCAACTCAAAATGGACTAAAGATTTGAATGTAAGATCTGAAATTATAAAACTTCTAGAAGAAAAAACAGTGGGTGAACTTGACCCTGGTGTTGGCATTGAGTTTTTAATTGAATACCAAACTAAAGGCAACAAAAGCAAAAATAAGTAAGTAGGACTACCTTAATATAAAAAGCTTCTGTGAAACAAAGGAAATCATCAACAAAACACGAGCAACTGATGTAATGAGAGAAAATATTTTCAAATCATATATCTGATAATGGGTTAATATCCAAAATGTATAAATGACTCCTACAACTCAATAGCAAAAACCCAGATAATCCAACTAAAAGAGGGCAGAGGAACTGAATAGACATTTCCTAAAGAAGACATACAAATGGCCAACAGGTACACGAAAAGGTGTTTACAACACAATCAGAGAGGAGGTGCAAATGAAACCACAATGAGATACCACCTCATACCTATTAGAATAGCTATCATCAAAAAGACAAGAGAGAACAAATGCTTGCAAAGCCATAGGAAAAAGGAAACCCTTATGTGCTGTCGATAGATATGTTACCTGGTACAGTATCTATGGAAAACAGTATGGAGACTAGCCACGAAATTACAAACAGAACTACCATATGTCCAAAGACATACAAATCATTATCTTGAAGAGATATCTATCCTTCCATATTTATTGCATCATTATTCACAATAGCCACGATATGCAAGCAACCAAAGTATATATCAACAGTTGAATGGGTAAAGGAAATGTGGTATATATACACAGTGGAATATTATTCAACCAAGAAAAATAAGGAAATTCTGCCATTTGTGACAATATGGATGGACTTTGAGGGCATTACGCTAAGTGAAATAAACCAGACAGAGAAGGACACATACTGCATGGTATCACATATATGTGGAATCTTTAAGGGGGGAAAAAAAAGTCAAGCTCACGGAAACAGAGAAAAATAGTTGCTAGGGCCTGGAGGGTGGGGGAAATAGAAATTGGTAAAGGGGTACAAACTTTCAGCTGTAAGATGAGTAAGATTTGAGGATCTGATGTAAAACATAATAACTATAGTTGATAATACTGTATTGTATAACTGAAATTTTCTAAGAGAATATAACTTAAGTGTTCTCTCCAAAAAAAAGTATGCAAGGTAATCAATCTTAATAACTAGATGATGAGAATCCTTTCATTAATAACCATAATGCACATTTTTAAATTTTTAAAATTTAAATAACCATAATGCAAATAACCATAACCGTATATATGCAAATAACCATAATGCACATTTTTAAATTTTTATTTTTTTAAAGATTTTATTTATTTGTTAGAGAGAGAGAGAGAGAGCGAGAGCACAAGCAGGGGAGCAGCAGGCAGAGGGAAAAGAAGCAGGCTCCCTGCTGAGCAAGGAGCCCAATGTGTGACTTGATCCTAGGACCCTGGGATGATGACCTGAGCCAAAGACAGGCACTTAACTGACTGAGCCACCCAGATGTCCCTATGCACATTTTAAATATAATTTTGTTTTCAATTATACCTCAATAAAGCTGAAAAAAATGAGAGGTTCACAAAATATTCTTTATGTACAAATGTGATTAGGTCAGCTGCTAGATGAGTTACATATTCATGATGTCATCATGGATTGTTTGTTTCAAATTACCTAAAAAAAATTTTTTTATATGTTGTATTATATTGATCTCATTACTTGTAAACTTTTCAACAATGTCTCGTTATATTAATATTGAAACACTTCTAGTGATGAAAATATTTGTGTAATAAAGAAGACCCAAGAATGAGTATGATAATAGCTTTAAGAACTTTAGGATTACCTTAGACAGTTTTATAGGAATTATAATTACTATTAAATGTTATTATTATTGTGGAGCATGGGCAATAATTTCATCAAAAATATTTCCTCTTGATTTACTATGGAAGCCAAAACTTCTCCCGGAAAGAAAATGTGGGAGGGACTGTAGTTTAATGTTCACGAGAAAAGAGAGATTTAGGGAGTTAAAACGTGAAGTTCATTTATATTTGTCTCTCATATGGGGAATATATATAGTGTGTACTGCTACTCTTCCCTTAACCCACCTCAATTTTCTTATTTCAAGGGCTTTTCAAATTATGGTCAGAAATCCTCCCAAAGGATGGCTTGTGTAGTTTGCTGTTGCTCCAGCAGTAAAATTGCTGAGGGAAAATTAAAGGCAGACAGGAAGCCATAGGAGTTGAGTAGCCAGTTAAATACTTAGTAAAGGAGAAATTCTGGAGACCACTAAAGGTCATGTTGACAAGTGCTTATTGGAAACGCTGATTGCTTGAAACACATTGAAAGTTTATTTTTACCAGGACTCTTTCAGACCAACTACCCCAGAACTCAGTATAAACATGGCAATTATAACAGCTACATGTTGTGTATTTTCCTAAGCTACTGTTTCCAGAAAACTTTCCCTTGCAGATGGAAACCTTTATGCTAAAAAAGGGGCAAAAATAATCAGAAGGTCTTCAAGGTATTTTCCTGCAGAATTGCCTCTTGTTTCTGCCATATGTGACATAATTAAGCTGGCATTCTTAGCTTTCCTTGTTCATAAGAATTTCCTTACTCTCTTACAAAATAGAATGAGGTTATTTATTAATTTACTCCATCACAAGTGTTGTTTGTGTACCTACTATGCAGCAATCTGGTAGGTTCTTGGGTAGATTTAGTCATTGGATTTAGAGTTTATAATCTGCAGGGAGGACAGACACTGTAACTTCTATAAAGAACTATGTGAAAAGTACTAGGATAATACCATAAATACATTCAATCCCTCATCGATTCTACAAGTTTTTATGAAGCACCTACTGCATACCAGGCAATTTATAGTTATGAACTTCATAAACAGGTCTCCTGACTTTACAGAGTTTATATTGTGCTGGGGATGAATCTCACTTAATCTCAGTTAATGACAAGAACTTAGAAGAAAAATAAATGACCTGAATTAAATGAGAAATGGAATCATTTGGATTTCTGATAGATAAGCTTTCCATTCTGAGGGAACAGTACAATAGTAGGTATTGGTGTGTTCAAGGAGTAACAAGGGGTTTAGTCTAGCAGTTATGTATGTATCATTGGAGGTAGAAGTGGTAAGAAATGAGATAGTCAGGAGTCAGATCTTTTCTGGCCTTGTAGTCCACAGTTAATACTTAGGATTTTATTCTGAATTGAAACATGAGGGCATTAGAAAATTGGGAGTGGTGGTGGTAATCTGACTTATATATTAATGGGTAACACTGGTTGCTGTGTGGAAAATAAATACGCTATAGGTCAGTAAGAGTGGAAGAAGAGGGGTCGTTAATTTGGACATAATTGGCCTAATCTAGGTAGGAGATAGTGCTTTTTTGGACAACACTGTTTATAACAATATAAACTCTGTAAAGTCAGGAGACTTGTTTATGAAGTTCATAACTATAAATTGGTGGGATGAAAGTGGTAAGAAATATTTTCGAAGGTAGAGATGGCAAGTTTACTGCTAGATTGGGGATGGGGTTATAAGAGAAAGAGTGGAGGCAAGGATAACTCCAAGATTTTGAACTAAGCAAACTGAATGAGTAGTGGTGCTATTCTGTGAGATGGGGAACAGGGAGAGAATAACAGACTTGGGGAGAGGCAGTGGAGTCAAGGCTTCCATTTTGGACACATTAGGCTTCAGGTATTGAGTAGTTGTCTGCATAGAGATATTAAATTTACAGGGCAAAGTCATAACTGGAAATAAAAATGTAGAATTCATCTCTATAAAGATGATATTTAATGCCGCGGGGCTGGCTTTCTTCCGGGAATTGAAGATAGAGAAAAGGTGAGAGGATTAGGCTCCAACTGAAATCAACATTTCTAGGTCTAGAAGAAGAGGAGAACTCCACAGAGGATTAGGATACTTACTTATCTCAGCTTTGAGACCTTCAGGGAGGACTTCCCGGAAAGCGCACGACATGAAATGGGTCTTGGGACCAGCAGGTGTCCAGATGGAGAAAAGCTGAGGACAGAGTAGGGGCCTTTTTTAGGAGAGGCAACTTCATGTACGAAGATGAAAGAATAAGGGGCGCCCGGGTGGCTCAATCAGTTAAGCATCTGCCTTCGGCTCAGGTCATGATCCCGGGGTCCTGGGATCGAGTCCCTGCTCAGTGGGGCATCTGCTTCTCTTTCTCCCTGCTTCCTGCTCGTGCTCTCTCTTGCTCTGTCTCAAATAAATAAATAAAATCATTAAAAAAGATGAAAGAATATAATAAAACCAGACATATTCAGTGTAGAATAAGGGTAGCAATGAGATAGAAAAGTAGTTACATGCCAACTTGTAGAGCACTTTGTTTTGTATTAATAGATAATTTGGATTTTATCCTACTAAAATCTTTGAGAGACTTCGACCGAGGATATGTTTCATTTTGAAAATTAGATTTTTTATTTAATTTCAATTTAATATATACTATATTATTAGTTTCAGAGGTGGAATTTAGTGATTCATCAGTTGCATACAACACCAAGTGCTCATTCCATCAATTGCCCAGCTTAATGTCCATCACCCAGTTATGCCAGCCCCCCACCCACCTCCTCTCTAGCAACCTTCACTTTGTTTCCTATAGCTAAGAGTCTCTTATGGTTTGCCTCCCTCTCTGTTTTTGTCTTATTTTATTTTTCTTTCCCTTCCCCTATGTTCATCTGTTTTGTTTCTTAAATTCCACATGTGAGTGAAATCATATGGTATTTGTCTTCCTCTGGATATATTGCATTTTAAAAATTAATCATTTTACCTTGCCTAATTAAAAGAAGGAAGGATTGAAAAAAGGGTGGAAGGAAGAAAGGAAAAAAGAGAAAGTAGAAAGGAAGGAATAAATAAACCACAATCACTTGAAATTTATAACCAGAGGAAATTAAATACCTAGAATACTTTGTGTAACTATGCTAATAAATTTGAGAATCTATAAGAAAATTATGATAAAAAGTGATTCAAGAATATATATAAAATTGACTAGTAACTGTGAAAGAAATTAAAAAGTTATTAAAGACTTCTTAAATTTGGGCAAGATCCATATGATTTTATCAGTGAATTTATTTAGGTCTTCATGAAGCAGATAATTTCTCTATAATTAAAACTATTTCAGATTGTAGAGAAAAAAGGGAAACTGTCAGTTCATTTTTACAAAGTCAACATAATGATTTAAAAAACAGAGAAGCCACAAACAATAATTTGAACAATTCAATTTAAATACTAAAGTAAAAATCATAAATAATAGACTAAAACATAATCTAGAAGAACATAAAAAGTAGAAATAAAAGTAACGTTAAGACTACAAAGATAATTAGTATTAGAAAATTATTTAAAATTGTCCACTTCTTCAGTAGATCAAAGGAGAAAAAAATACATGAGTATTTAAACGATACTAAAATGGTATTTTATATAAATACTCTTCCTGCTAAAATATCTTGGTAAACCCATCTATCAGTAATTGACAGATCCAGGGGCAGAAATTGACAGATCCAGCAGGCAGAGTATCAGAAAGGATGTAGTTGAACTGAATGGTACTATTAATCAACTGGATCAAATTGACATTTGTAGAATAGTTCTTCCAACAACAGTAGAATACACATTCCTCTCAAGCTCATAAGAGCATTCACTAAAACAGACCACATTCTGGTTAATAAACATATCTTAACAAATCTTAAAGAATAGAAATTATGCAAAACTTGCTCTCTCCACATGGAATTAAACTGGAAATAAATAACAGAAAGATAGCTTTAAAATCCCAAATTATTTGGAGATTAACCAACACACTTCAAAATAACATGTGGGTCAAAGAAAACGTCTTAAAGAGAAATTGAAAAGTATTTCAAACCTGGGGTGCCTGGGTGGCTCAGTTGGTTAATTGTCTGACTTCGGCTCAGGTTATGATCACTAGGTCCTGGGATCGAGTCCCAAATCAGGCTCCTTGCTGGGTAGGGAGCCTGCTTCTCCCTCTGCCTGCTGCTCCCCTGCTTGTGCTTGCTCTTTCTCTCTCAAGTAAATAAATAAAACATTTTTTTTTTTAAAGATTTTATTTATTTATTTGATACAGAGAGAGAGATCACAAGTAGGCAGAGAGGCAGGCAGAGAGAGAGGGGGAAGCAGGCTCCCCGCTGAGCAGAGAGCCCGATGTGGGGCTCGATCCCAGGACCCTGAGATCAGGACCTGAGCCGAAGGCAGAGGCTTTAACCCACTGAGCCACCCAGGCGCCCCCAATAAAACATTTTTAAAAAAGTATTTCGAACTAATTGAAAATAAAATACAACTTACCAGAATTTGTGGCATCACCGAAAGCAGTGCTTGGAAAGGAATATGTAGCATTAATTGTATATAAAGAAGAAATATCTTTTTTTTAAAGATTTATTTATTTGAGAGAGAGAGAGGGAGGGAGAGAGAGAGAGTGCACGAGTAGGCTGCAGAGGCAGAGAGAGAAGAAGCAGGCTCCCTGAGCAGGGAGCCTGACATGGGGCTCGATCCCGGGACCCTGGGATCATTCCCTGAGCTGGTGGCAGATGCTTAACTGACTGAGCCACCCAGGCACCCCAGAAAGGAAGAAATTTCTAAAACCAATAATCTCAGCTATTTTAAGAAGGTAGAAAAAGAAGAGCAAATTAAATCCAAAATAATTAGAAGAAAAGAATAAAAATTAGAGCAGAAATGAATAGTTTTGATTTAGAAAATCGAAAGAGATAAATAATGAAACCAAAGGCTGGTTCATAGAAAGATCAATAAAATTGATAGACCTTGAGCCACGCTAACCAAAAATAAAAGAGGGAAGACTCAAATTATTAATATCATAAATGAAAGAGGGACTATCACTACTGATTCCATGGACATTAAAAGAATAATATAGGAATATTATGAACAACTCTATACCCACAGTTTGGTAACTGACATGAATTGAATCAATTCACTGAAAGACATAGTTTACCAAAACTCACACAAGGAGAAATAGATAATCTGAATAGCTTTATATCTATTGAAGAAACTGAATAATAATTAATAGCCTTCTAAAACAGAAGACATCAGGCCTGTTGAAAGTAATTGAAGAAAACACAAGTAAATGGAAAGATAGTCCATTTCTAAATAGTCCATTTCTAAAATAGTCCATTTCTAAAACCATGTTCATGGTTTTAAAAGAATTAATATTAAAATGTCCATTCTACTCAAAGTAATCTACAGATTCAATGCAATCTCTATTAAGGTACCATTGGTATTTTTTACAGAAATAGAAAAAAAGATATTAAAAATTGAATGGGACTACAAAAGACTGTGAAAACCTGAAGTAATCTTGAGAAAGAACAAAGCTGGAGGCATCATGCTTGCTGATGTCAAATTTTATTACAAACCTATAATAATCAAAACAGTATGGGTATTGATATAAAAACAAACACATGGATCAATGAAACAGAACAGAGAGCCCAGAAATAAATGCATGTATGCTCAATTAGTTTACAACAAAGGAACTAAGAATGCACAAAATGGGGTTAGGATAGTCTCTTCAATAAATGGTATTGGTAAAACTGGACAGCCACATACAAAAGAATGAAATCAAACCTCTATCTTACATCATCCACCAAAATCAAGTCAAAGACTTGAACCTAAGACTAACCATAAAACTCCTAGAAGAAAACATAGTGGGCAAGCTGTTTGACATTAATCTTGACATTGATTTTTTATATTTGACACCAAAGCAAAGGCAACAAAAGCAAATATGAACAAATGGGACTACATCCAGCTACCACTCTTCTGCACAGCAAAGGAAACCATCAACAAAATGAAAAGGCAACCAATGGAATGTGAGAAAATATTTGCAAACAACATATCCCAATAAGGGTTTAATATCCAAATTATACAAGGAACTCATACAAATCAATAGCAAAAACCCCAAATAACCCAAGTAAAAACTGAGCAAAGGATGTGAATAGACATTTTTCCAAAGAAGACATAGAAATGGCCAACAGATACATGCAAAGGTGTTCAGCATCACTAACCATCAAGGAAATGCAAATCAAGACCACAGTGAAATATCATCTCACATCTGCTAATAAGACAAAAAATAAATGCTGACAAGAATGTGGAGAAAAGGGAACTCTTGTACGCTCTTGGTGGGCATGTAAACTGGTTACAACTTCTATGGAAGACAGTTTGGAGATTCCTCAAGAAAGTAAAAATAGAGGTATCATATCATCCAGCAATCCATGTGTAATTTCTGGATGTGGGTCTAGAGAAATTGAAATCATCATCTTGAAGACTTATCTCTACTTCTGTGTTCATTCCAGCATTATTCACAATAGCCAAGATATGGAAACAACCTAACTGTTCATCAGTGGATGAATGGATAAAAAAAATTATATATGCACACACACACACACACACACACACACACACAGACACATCATCTACACAACGGAATATCATCCAACCTTAAAAGAGAAGGAAATCCTGTCATTTGCAACAACATGGATAAACCTATAAGGCATTCTGCTAAATAAAATATGCCAGACAGAAAATGACAAAACTGCCTGTATCCCTTACATGTGGAATCTAAGAAAATAGTTGAACTCAGAGAAACAGAGATTAGAAAAGTTGTTGCCAGGGGCTGAGAGGTGAGGGAAGTAGGGAGAGGTTGATCGAAGGGTATAAACACTCAACTGTAAGAGAAATAGGTCTGAGGATCTAATATGTAACGTGGTGACTATAATTGATAACACTGTATTATATAAATGAAATCTGGTAAGAGAGTAGAACTCTCTTAAAAAGTTAAAAAAAAAAACATGATGTTGGATGTGTTGATTAATTTGATGTAGGAAATCCTCTTACAGTGTATATATATCTAATCATTGTGTTGTATATTTTAAATACAGTTTTATCAATTGTACCCTAATAAGGCTGAAAAAAGTTCTTCCAAATATTTAAGGAAGACATTACACCGTTCCTTCACAATATTCCTTCACAATATTTTCTAGAAAATAGAAGCAGTGGGAATACTTCCTAACTCATTGTATGAGGCCAGCATTAATGTAATACCAGCCAGACATTACAGGAAAGAAAATCTATAGGCTAATATTTCTCATGAACATAGATACAAAAAGTCTCAACAAAATATTAGCAAACTTAATACAACAATGCATTAGAAGGATTATACCATATGACCCTTGGTCTGCAAGATTCATTTAACATTCAGAAATCAATGTGATGTATCACATCAATGGGCTAAAGAAGAATTACAGTCATAACAATAGGTGTTCTCAACAAACCTAGACTAGAGGGAGAACTTCGTCAACTTGACAAAGAACATCTATGAAAGTCCTACAGCTAACATCATACATGATGATGAGAAACTAGATGTTTTCCTGCTAAAATCAGGAAAAGCTAAAAAGGATGTCCCTTCATACCGTTCCTATTCAACATCTAATAAGACAGGAAAGAAAATATTTACAGATTGGGAAGGTAGGAGTTTGTGTATAGATGACATGATTATGTCTAAGTAGAAAATAGGAAAAATTTAACAAAAAGACTACTGGAAGTAATAAGTACATATAGCAAGGCTCAGGATACTAGGTTAACATATAGAAGTCATTTACTTTCTTATACCAGCGCAGCAGAGGAAACCATCAATTTGCAATTAAAAATACAGTGCCATTTACATTAACATGAAAAAAGAGAGAAATAGGTATAAATTTAGCAAATAAACAAGATCTACATGAGTAAATTTATAAAATTCTGATGAAAAGAAATCAAAGAAAAAAGATCTAAATAAATGGAAGTATGTTCCATATTCAGGTATGGGAAGACTCAAAATTTTATCAAGATATCAGTTCTTCTCAAGTGGGTTTATAAATTCAATGCAACTGCAACCCAAATCCCCGCTGGTCGTTTTGTGAATATTGGCAAATTGATTCTGAAGTATGTATGGAGAGGCAAAACACCCAGAATAGCCAACACAATATTAAAGAAGAACAGTGTAAGAGGACTCACAGTACCTGACTTCAAGACTTACTATGAAGCGACATTAATCAAGACAATGTGCTATTGGCAAAAGAATAGATAATAGATCAAAAGAACAGACTAAGGGGGCCAGAAATAGGTCCACACTAATATAGTCAACTGAATGTTGATAGGGAGTAAAGTCAATTTAATGGAGAAAAGAAAGTCTTTTTAGTAAATAGTATTGGAACAACTGGATATCCACATGCAAAAAAGAAAAAATAATATAGACAGATTTTTACACTTATTAATTATAGATCTTACACTTTTCACAAAAAGTAGTTCAAAATGGATTATGGACTTACATGTAAAACATGAAATTATAATATATATAAATTTATTTATAAAACTTATAGAATATAGCAAAAGCGAAAATCTCAGTTACATTGGGTATGGCTATGACTTTTTGGATGCAACACCAAAAATATGATCCATCAAGGGAAATATTGCTAAGTTGGACTTTGTTAAAATGAAAAACTTGTTCTCTCGGAAAGACATCATAAAGAGAATGAAAAGACACGCCATAGGTAGGGAAAAAATATTTGCAAAACCTAGCTAATAAAGACATATCCAAAATATACAAAGAACTGATAAAACTCAACAATAAGAAAACAAACAACCCAATTTAAAAATAGGCAAAAGATCTGAACAGTCACCTCACTAAAGAATGGAGAGAAAATTGTAAATTAAAACTACAATGAGATGCCACTACACAACTGTTACAATGGCTAAAATCCAAAACACTGACAACACCAAATGCTGGAGCAGCAACAACTCTCATTCATTGCTGGTGCTAATGCAAAATGGTAATGCCATTTTGGAAGACAGTTTATCAGTTTCTTTCAAGTCTAAACATAGATAGTCTTACCATGCAATCCACCAGTCATGCTCTTTGGTATTATCCAAGTAAGTTGAAAACTTAAGCCATACAAAACCTTACACATAAATGTTTAGAGCAGATTTATTATAATTGGCCAAACTTGGAAACTACCAACATGTCCTCCTATAAGGGAATGGATAAACAAACTGTGATACATTCAGACAATGGAGTATTATTCAGCGATGAAAAGGAATAGACTATCAAGCTATGAAAAGACATGGAGGAGGCTTAAATGTACATTGCTAAGGAAAAGAAGTTAATCTGAAAAGCTACATACGTAAGATTCCAAGTATATGACATTTTGGAAAAGGCAAAGTTATGGAGAAAGTAAAAAGGTCATTCATTGCCAGGATTCAGGGGACAAGCAAAGGAGGAACGAATAGATAGAACTGAGCGGATTTGTAGGACAGGGTAACTATTCTCTATGACACTGTAATGGTGAATATATGACATTATACATTTGTCAGTACCCATAGAACTGTATCACACTAAAACCAAACCCCAATGCAAACTATGGATTTTAGTTAATAATAAAATGTCAATACTTGTTCGTCAGTTGTAACAGATGTACCCCACTAATGAAGCTTTGATATAGGGTAAACAATGGGAGGGGAATATGTGGGGCAGACTATGTGCTCTGTACTTTCTGCTCAGTTTTTTCTTTAAGTCTTAACTTCTAAAAATAATGTTTATGAATGAAAAGAAAACTCTTAGTAAAATGGGAATTCAAGGACAATTCAAGTATTAGATTATCATACATGTAAATATGTAACCACAGAAATGCTCATTGAAACATTGTTCATATAAATATAGTCAGTGCCTATAATTCTAGTATGTAAATACATTGACAAATTATGCAGCTACTAAAATGATGAAAATGGAGAGGAAGATCTGAGTTAGAAATTTAGGAGTTAGAATTTACAGGACACAGTGACTGACTATGAAGGAAAGAATGGAATCCAATATCTTGTGTAGATCTCTGCCTTGGACTGAACTAGACAGGTGAAGAGTGGGGATTATGATCCATCTAGTGTTGTACTCACTGTGTCTAAAGTTTCTGTGGGTCATAATGCCCAGGAATAATCAGCTTTTACGGGTCTTTGGGCCGCCTGGGTGGCTCAGTTGGTTAAGTGTCCGACTCTTGATTTGGTTCAAGTTATGACCTCAGGCTTCTGAGATTGAGCCCCACGGAGGGCTCCATGCTGAGTTTGGAGCCTGCTTAAGATTCTCTCTCTCCCTCCCTCTGCCCACCCCACCTCCCTCCACTCGAGCTCTCACTTTCTAAGAAAAAGAATAAATAAATACATAAAAAAGATATATAGGTCTTTAACAAGTAGGTTTGGATAGAGATAGTATAAGCTCTAGGAGTTGATGTAATCACCCAGTGAAATTGAGAGGATTAGAGGCCAGAAAAGTAAAAGTAAAACCAGGAGAAAACTTTGTTGTGAAAGCCAAAGGAGAACAGAATTCTAGGAGAGAATTAACAGAGACCAAGTAAGATCAGACCAAAAAATGAATGTTGCATGTTGTAGCATGAAGTCATGGGTTACAGTGGACCAAACCATCTGACAGGCGGTTAGCATTGGAATCCTGATTGCCATGGTTCAAGTAGAACCTGTCTGTCCTGAAAATATTTTTCTTGGAATGTCAGTCCTGTAGTACTTCTTGCAGCCTTTTATATGCCAGTGTACATCGTGAATCTCTTAAACAGGGTTTCTCGAACTTATTCGATCTAGGAACTCTTGTGCTGTTATGTTAGCGTTTTTCAGATTTGGTGTTCCTTAGAACACATTTCAGGAAACATCGGCATATACCAATCTGAAGGAGCTTGATGACAGAGACCCTAGAGAGGTAGGATAGTAGCTAGTGGGGATATTTATAGCATGAAGCTGAAACTTCAGGATACTTATTTTAAGCAAAGTGAGGAGAGTGGGGGCTATAGAGAGGTTATTACAGGAAGGAAGATTCTCGGAGTCCTGGAAGAGATGAGCAGGAATAAGACCCTGAGAATCAGTATGGTTTCGAACAAATGTAGGAAAGTAAAAAAGGATGCAGATAGTTGAGGGCAGTAAAGGTAGATTCTCTATTTG
The DNA here is from genome assembly GCA_028534135.1 of Potos flavus. Taxonomy (NCBI): domain Eukaryota; kingdom Metazoa; phylum Chordata; class Mammalia; order Carnivora; family Procyonidae; genus Potos; species Potos flavus. Next base: position 44,063,259 of record CM052885.1, read on the forward strand.
GTAAAGCAAAGCAATAGCTTGTCTTGCAGACACAGAATAGAAAAGACTCTACTGTGTTTTTGAAAAAGAAACATTGATGGAGACTGTGATATTACTTAATATTCCCAATTCTGTTACTTAGTGGATATAAATGTGAGATGTCTCCAAGTGGAAATTTCCCATTATACTGGAAGTCTGAATGATTTTTAAAATTCTGTATTTCACAGGATGCCAGACACGCCGCTGAAGAAGAGATTTATACCAACTTAAACCAGAAGATCGACCAGTTTCTACAGCTGGCTGACTATGACTGGATGACTGGAGATTTGGGCAACAAAGCTAGTGATTACCTAGTAGACCTCATTGCCTTTCTACGAAGCACTTTTGCGGTATTCACACACCTTCCTGTAAGTGATAATTGCTCTTACGTTGCCCATGATATAGAAAAAAGTTTTCTTAAAAATCTAGTTTGGTGAAAGATATTTGTTTGTGCTTCAACTAACTGGGAAGCTCTTTAGGATATAAAAGCTCACACTATAATTATCATGCCTTCGTGAGATCTAGAGACCTCGCCCATCATTTTTTCATTGACTTTTGCATTTTGTTTATTTTTAAAATCGTCCGTATATTATGTCTGTTTCTATTCCTATTCCTCTTAACTTCACCTAAAGTAATTCATGCAAACACGTAGTGAACGCCATGGTAGAAGAAAAACTTAGGAGTTAGAATTCCAGGTATGTATCTTTTAGTCCTAGAATATCCATTTAATTTTTTTAAAGATTTTATTTATTTATTTGTCAGAGAGAGAGAGAGAGAGAATGCAAGCAGGGGGAGTGGAAGGGGGAGGGAGAAGCAGGCTCCCCGCTGAGCAAGGAGCCCGATGTGGGACTCGATCCCAGGACCCTGGGATCATGACCTGAGCTGAAGGCAGATGCCCAACTGACTGAGCTACCCAGGCGCCCCTCCATTTAATTTTTTTTTAACCTTAAATTCTCTGGTGAAATTCTCTATCTTTTTATCTAATTTGTCCATCTTTTCTCTATTTTCTTGACCATAGTAATTAGTCATTTAAAGTTGTTTTTTTACTAATGGTGAAGTGTGGTTCACCTACATGTAGGTGGGATTGTTTCTGATTTTTTTTTTTTCTTAGTTATCAGTCATATGATCCTATCTTTTCCTATTAGTTTTTGGTTGGTGTTAAACACTGCCTTTCAAACATGTCGAGGTTCCAGGTGGTAACATCTCCCAGCAGAATTGGTTTATCCCTTCCATTATGAAGTCGGTACTATGGGCAGGTGGGTTGTGGTTTGAGCCTCATCGTCTTAATCCCATCGAGGGCTAACCTGGGTCCAGCTTGGGTTGCAGATGCAGCGTACCTTTGAGTTGCCTCTGTTGCTAGGATGCGGTTCTTCAGAGCTTTTAATGAGAGCCTGGCACATCGTTATCTCTTCGGGACCAAGAGGACTATGGAACTTTCCATTTTTCAGAAAAACCTTATCTCTTCGGCCTCCTGCCTTTTTTAATTTTAGAGTTTGGCAAATGTCCCAAGAAGGAGGCTTACCCAAATCATCAGTTGCCTGTAGGAGAAAAGTGGCTGGAGATTGTCCATGTCAGTTCACCACTCCCTTGAGATCTTTAGCTCCCACCTGAGATTCTCATGAATCCTCCCATCAGTGAGTCTTTTTCTATGAAACACTAAGACTGTGGGAAATCTTATTTTGCGTTTCAGAGGTTATGGCTTAGACCCTTATTTTCCTCAGCTGTGTAGCTTTAGAATTCAGAAAATGTCTTGAGGAGAAAACTGGCCCTCGGATCTCCAGTTTTGGCACTTCAGCCCCATGGAAGCAACAACAATTCAGTGATTTTTTTTCACCCCAGTAGTCACTCTCTGCCTGCACCTAACCCAGATTCTTAGTCTCTTACTGTGCCTACACGGGGAAGATCCCTCCAGGGACGGCTCCAGAGCCTCAGCTCACCTCGAAAAGGTCTACCTTCTTTGCAGCTTTATTCCCTTTCGTCCTCATTGCTTCATAGCTGTCCGGCACCTCTGCGTTTTTCACTGCCTTTTATATTGCTTGGTGGGAGCATTGGCCTGCAGAAAACTAGGTTATTTCATCTAGGTTTACCTTGACACCAAAGCAAGACAAAAGTAGCACAAAAGAGCAAATGATGAACCAATAAATTTTAGCAAGTCAATTCCTAAGTGTTTTAAGGAAATAATTTACCACTACCATGTAGGATTCACTCTAGAGATGCAAGGATGGTTTGATATTTAAAAATCTGTTAATCTAATTTATCACATTACCAGGTGAAAGAGATGAGGTTCATCTTTGTGTATTCTAAAAAGGCATGGCACAATATCCAGCCTGCACTCCAGATTTAAAAAAAATTATTAAAATTCAAGCAATATAATATTTCAGTAACATGATAAGGAGCATCTATGTGAAATTCAGCAACGACCATAGATTTAACGGTGAAACACTGGAAACACTTACTTGCATTTACATCAAAAGTATGGCGAAGATACTTCTTACTAGTGCTTTAGAAGTTCTATGAAATAAGTAGAGTTAAAAAAATAAATAATAAATGTTATCATTATTCACAGATTATTACTATGTGGTTGGATAACCCCCCCAAAATTAAGTAAAATGTAATTAGGACCAATAAGACTTTAGTTGGTCAGATGGTCCACTTAGAAAACAAATCAGCTTCTCTTATATTAGCAATGCCCTCATAGAAAATATATTGCAAAACAATATGCCCTATTCATTATTGGATTATAATATCTCTGTAAATATACTTAACAAGTTATATGTAGGACTAATGTGAAGAACATGTCACAGAATAATTTAAAAGAGACTTTATTATGTACAAATACATACAGCATTTTAGGTGGGAATGTTTCATATTGCAAGGAATTTTTCCAAAATTAATCTAATTGCCATGATTTTTTCCAAAATTAATCTAATTGCCATAACACGTGACTTTGGTGGTGGTGGATTGTTTTAACAAAATAATTCTAAGATTTATTTGCAGACAATAATGGACAGTATTTGCCAAAAAATATGAAAAAGTAAATTGAGTGTGGTCTTTTCCTATCAAGTATAGAAATGTTATTATAAACCAAAAATAGTGTAACTAATACCCTTCTCACACTGGAATAGACTGATAGATTAGAGGAAGAGAAGATAAAATCTAGAAATAGTTCAAAGTATCTGTAAGAATTTAGTATATGATAAAGGTGGCATTAGCAATTGCTGTGGCCAGTACTATCTGCTCATTTGGATGAAAAGATATTTTCATATATCAGAATAAATTCTAGATCAAATACATGTTTACATTTTATTTTTAAATTTTTTTTTAGATTTTATCTAAACTCATGTTAGTTAGCGTATCGTGTATTATTAGTTTCAGGGGTAGAATTTAGTGATTCATCAGTTGCATATAACATCCAGTGCTCATTACATCTCGTGCCCTCCTTAATGCCCATTGGCCAGTTACCCCGTCCTCCCACCCACATGTTTACATTTTTAAAAAGTAAGAAATTATGGGAGAACCAATAAAAATATTAGCATATATTTTTGTAATCTGAAAATAAGTCACCATCATAAGGATGACACCAAAGAGTGAAATCATGAAGGAAAAGTTTAATAATTTGGCCACATAAAATGTTTTGTAAGATACCCAACAAGAATTAATAAATGAAATAGAATGTAAGCTTACTACAAAATTAATCGACAAGTGTGCCAGAAGGTTATTATCTATAATATATAACAATATAACTCATAGTTTCAAACTCCGTAAGAAGACTCTGCACAACTTGTTGGGAAAATTTGAAGATGTTGTATCTTAGGTAGTCAGAAAAGAAGAAAAATAAAAGACTAATGATAACATGAGCAAAATGTGTAACTCTGGTCATAAAACATGCATATTAATATTGTGGGATATTCTTGCCTATAAACTTGCCAAAAGTAAATAAGAAAATGATAACGTTCAATATTTATGAAAAACATTTCTCCAAATAGGTATTCTGATACATTGCTGGAAGGTATGTAAATTGGTATATTCTTCTTGGTGGTCAGTTTTTCAGAATGCCTCAAAAATCTCTTAAAATTTGCTTACCTTTGACCCGGCAATCTAGTCCCACTTTTAGAAATCTTATTTAATGAAATAATCATGGATGTATTATACAATTCACATATAAGTGTGTTCAACATAGTATTGTCTTTTGCATAGTGGAGTGGGGAATAATTAAAAGCCAGTAACAGATGTGTTAGCTCAATAAATTATTATATATTCACGTAGTATCTCAATCATTCATTAAATTAGTGGAGATGGATATTTATCAATTTAAAATATGTTAATTATTTTTTGATTGGAAAAGCAGATTGTAAAATAGTTTTATACTCTATGATCTCACGTTTATTAATGGAGATACACACACATTAATCATCTATATTATATACAGTAAAACTCTAGAATTATATACTCCCTGGTTTAACTATCCTAGTTTCTGTATAGCTTTTATTTTTTCTTTTTGTTTATCTTTGTTTAAAATATTTTTTTTCTGTCATGAAACATTTGCTGCTTTTATAATTCTGGGGGTGGGGGAAGGTGATATTTAGAATTACTATTCTCTGTTCCAAGAGTATTCTGTCCTTGATAATTAATGTATATTTAAAAAAAAACACTTTTATTTAAGAAAGATCTTTACAAATGTGTTTCATTTTGTGAAAGGAAAATGACCAATCGTATTTTCGTCGTAATGTCTCCCCCAACATCGTACAGTTATTTGAATGAGTCAGATTTTGGAATTCATGGGAAATAAAATACAGTAGTTCAAATTCGAAGCCATCTTGGACAGGTGTTCCCTATATTAATCTTCCTTGTTTTTTTTCCTGTTCTTAAAATATAAAAAATAACACCCTAGTAAGCGTGACTGTTTAGACCTGTCATATAATACATTGGTTCCTATATATACAATAGCTATCATATGTCAGTCCCATACTTACTTTAATGTCCAGGCCATTTAGAAGCAGTACTGTTAATGAGACTCTTGTTTGTCTAACCCAAAGTATATAATTTTTCCACCAGTAGAGTTTTGACCTTTCTTGCAGGTCTATATTGTAAATAATTTGTTTAGGATTTTTCCTTTTTTTTGTTTGTTTGTTTGTTTATTTTGAGCTGCCTTTGCTACCTAAATACTATAACCTCTCAGTGTTGAGCAGGTTGATCGTACTATCCAGAATCAAAATCAGAGTGGTAACTCACAGCCCTAAATCTTCACTATTGCTTCCACAAATGCCATGTTTCTGTGTAGCTTAGTATAGAGATTGTCTTTCTGAAGCCACTGTTTCAAGAAGTATTTGTATTCACCAACCGTTACATACTCTAGAATCAAATTGGTATGGCTTCTAAAAACTATACCTCCTTCTGGTTTTTACGGACAGCAAAAGAGACTGCCCAGCATTTGTGTACCCCAGCATGCTAGATATGGTCTTCACGGAAGCTCCTATTAGTAAAATGGAATATCCAAACAGAGATGTGTCTGAGATTTACTGTTGTGTACTAATAGTGAAAGATGAGAGAGGAAGGAGCTATTTCTGAGAAAAAAAAAACAAAAACAAAATCATTCGTTTTTTAATGAATATGAATATTTCTTTCCATATTTTAAATTCCCTAGCAAGAGGGGCTTTCTTGTCAAAGAGAGATTGAATAATAGGAAATACATATATGGCAAGAACTGTAAAGAAAAAGCCTTGTTATATTATATTTTGAAATCCCCAGGTTTTCTCAGTTCTCAGGGAGGTTTTGTCACCACACTAGCAACATAACCAAAGGGACAGGGGGTGTGTCGGTGTGTGTATGTGAGAGAGAGAGAGAGAGAGAGAGAAAGAGAGAGAAGGCGTGTGTGAACAGAGAGGGGAACGAGTGTTTGAGTGGGAGAGGACGTCCAAGATTATACTTCACTGAATACTGAGTAATAAGGTTTTCCAGTTTGAATTCTAAAATGTTGCCTTGTCCTTTAAGAGGTGAGGTAAGTCCACAAGCCGGTTCGCAGCCCCAGTCGTCTGACAGGATTGCATCCACAGCTACCCATTTTGCATGCTCAGCATAAGAGCGTACTTTCGAGAATTTATCCTTGTTATCCTGATAATTATCTTTCAGAAATGCATGAGAGAGAGGAAATGCTGTCTCAAGTAACGGACCCAGAGGAGTGAATCCTGACTCTTTTTTTTCTGTGTCTGCTATTCATGTTAATTTATATGACCTGGGTCAAGATCTCTTTCAACCCGTTTTGGTTTGCCTTAGTTTCTTTGTCTGAAAGTACAGTGATACCTGTCCTTGGCCTTCCTTCCTGGGCAGTTACATGATAGGCCATCTTTAAGGGAAAGTCATTTTCCTATATAAAAGTTCCCGAAATTTTTCCTGATAAAACCCTTTTAAACACCATTTCTCTTAGCACTTCATTTAATTCTGTGAACTAATGTCATCTCAAGACTAACCAAATGATTCTGCTACTTAGAAAGTGTCAGCGCCTCCCATTAAGTATAAAATCTTCTCTGTGACCATCAAGACTTTACATTCATATGACCTCCATTTTGTCCACATGTCTCTCTGTTTTCTATTTGCCCAAGATATTCTTTCCAAACTGAAGTAATGCTCTTTGTCAGGCATAACCAACTGTTTTCTGCCTTTGGTGTTGTTCATACCCTTTTGTCTACTTTAACTATGTGTATTGAAATCTCATCCATCCTTGAAGGCTCATTTCAAATCCCGCACCTTCCCTAAAGCCTTCTGCAGTTCTCCTAACCAGATGCGACATCTTTCTTTTTTGTGGCACTTATTATATGGCACTAGCCAAGTCCTGTCTTGGGTGGGATGTGTTACTGATTTGTGTGCTTATGTCCAGAAAGGGAAGTGTGGTAATTTAGAAGTACCTACTGTGTTCCAGATGTTTTACATGTGTTACATGTCATCCCAACTAATGAAGACGCACGATACCTCAGTCAGATGAGTAGTAGTTTATTTTAGTAATGAGAACGTGAACTCAGGGAAGTTATGTACTTTGTAAGAGATATAACAAATAGGTGGCAGGGTCAGGATTTAAACAGATTTACTTGACTTTAAAACTTTTCCATTATACCATTGTGCCTACTAGATTGATTTCTAGCTACAAACTGGATAGATAGAGACCTTGCTTGAATTATCTCCGTGTGTATGGTGCAGAACCTTGCATGAAATAGTGCAAGGTCAGTTTACTTGTTTTGTATAATAAATGAAGTGAATTCCTACCTAGGGATTGAAAACCATATTTGGATCATGTATATCATTAAAAGTAATCACTTAATTATTAAAAAGCAAAGTCACAAAGTATTATTCTGAGACAAGGACCTAAAGTTGGTTTGGGTTAAAATTCCAGTTGGGTCTTTCTCCTTCCATATTCCCTTAAACTTACCCAGTTAAAAAAAATCATTGTTTTTCAAGTGACAGAATTTTAATCTTAAAAATAGGTTGCCTGTTTCTTTTTTTTTTTTTTTTAAAGAATTTATTTATTTGTCAGAGAGAGAGTGAGAGAGAGATCACAAGTAGGCAGAGAGGCAGGCAGAGGCAGAGGGAGAAGCAGGCTCCCCGCCGAGCAAGGAGCCCGATGTGGGACTCGATCCCAGGACC
>CM052885.1:44071411-44309116 GCA_028534135.1 Potos flavus
TGGGATCATGACCTGAGCCGAAGGCAGCCGCTTAACCAACTGAGCCACCCAGGCGTCCCAGGTTGCCTGTTTCTAACCTCACCTAGTTCCCTTAGCTGACATCTCATGTGGAAATTCTCTCATCTAATGGTAATAACACGTCTCTAAATCAGCCCAATCTCTGTGGTTTTCTCTTGAACAAAATATAGGGGTGCCTTGGAGATATTGTGGGTTTGGTTCCAGACCACAGCAATAAATCAAATATTGCAATTAAGCAAGTCAAATGAATTTTTTTTTTTGGTTTCCCCAGTGCATGTAAGTTATGTTTACACTGTACTGTAGTCTATTAAGTATACAGTAACATTATGTTTAAAACACCGGTATACATAACTTATTCGAAAAATGTTTTATTGCTAAAAAGTGCTCACCATCATCTCTGAGCTTTTAATGAGTTGTAATCTTTTTGCTAGTGGAGGGTCTTGTCTCGATGATGATGACTGATCAGGGTGATGGTTACTGAAGGTCAGGGTGGCTGTGGCATTTTTTTTTACAAGTAAGACAATGAAGTTTGCTGCATTGATTGTCTTCATTTTTAAGGAATAATTTCTCTGTAGCATGTGATGCTGTTTGATAACATTTTACCCACAGTAGAACCTCTTTCAAGATTGGAATCAGTCCTCTCCAACCTTGCCACTGCTTTCTCCACTAAGTTTATGTAATGTTCTACTGAGTCATTGGTTGTCATTTCAGCAGTCTCACAGCATCTTCACCAAGAGTGTGATTCCATCTCAAAAAACCACTTTCTTTACGCATCCGTAAGAAGTGACTCCTCATTTGCTCAAGTTTTATCATGAGATCCCAGCAATTCAGTCCCATCTTCAGGCTTCACTTCTCATTCTAGTTCTTTTGCTGTTTCCACCACATCTTCAGTTACTTCCTCCACGGCCTTGAAGCTTCAATTTACCAAAAACCCAGTATCTCCGAGTGAAGGAAAGTGAAGTGCGGTAAAATGAGGCAGGCCCGTCAGGAAGTTTTGGGTGTTCTCGAGGAACCCAAGGCATCAGAGCCTTCTGGATATCAGTCAGATTTTTCTTAAGAATAACTACATAGATAGAGTCTAAGGAATTTTTTTCTTTTTTGATATCTTTTTCCCTCTGATGCAGCGAATTAAAGATTTGTGGATGATTTCTCGGCCTACTGAGAAATCAATGTTCCCTGTTTCTGTGCTATTAAGATTTTGGTTATTTGAGCTACGTAAGTATTTTGAAATCAACAGATTTGCTCTCTACTGTGGTATTGGGGTTGTGAGTTTAGTTAGTGACTTACATCCTTTAGGAGTTTATATTTCTCCAGAGACATCTTTGTGTGTCGAGCTGTTAGGTAGCACTTTTCCTCCAGAAAACTATTACCAGCAGCCACAGCCAATCTATCCGGTAGTATTCAGCCAGTAGTCCTTTGACTCTTAATATTGGTCTCTTGCTCTCATAATTATTAAATAAAAGATTAAGAGGGTTCGATTAGGATTAAGAGATACCATGAGGCATCTGCTTCTAATCTTGTTTTTGGTGCTGAGGTAAGGTGGAAAAGAAGGAGAATCTAGGGCTTAAAGGACCACAAAGTGCTCCTGCTCTCCATATCTAACACTAGTTAGAATCAGAGGTACCGGTGAGAACATCTTGTATACTGCTCTGTCTTTAATATCTCACTTTACTATCTCAGAAATTAATATCTCAGGTACCTTTTTCAAATGGGAAGGAGCCTGCTCTGAGTCTTTTGCATTGGTACTGGGAGTAGTGGGAAGCTGAGTGTTCTCTGAGGACAAAACAATTATTTCAACATTGCTTAGAAGATCAAATAATTAAAAACAACCTTAACTGTGTAATACAGGTAAATGGCTATATAAACGATATACTATTGATCAAGGAACTATTAGCATTTGTTAAAACTAATTTTATGAATATTCATACTGCACTGCAAAGTATTTATAACATAATGTTAAATGATAAAAGCAGAATGAAAATTTTACAAACATGATTACAAGTATGTAAAAACTCTAAAAACAGGTTAGTGGGAAAAATGTTCAATAGGAAATATACGAAAAGTAAATAATTGTGGTGTGGCTTCCTAATCTTTACAAAATGGCTGTTTTATAATTTTTTTGTTATTGGCATTTAAAACGTATTTAATGGTTTGCTCTATTAAGAAATATTTAGATCTTTGTGACTTCTTCCAGGTTAGACTTGCCTTTGCTCATAAATTACAATAGTGAAAGATTTCAGTCTTTTTCATATAGCTCATTACATTCTTTAGAGCAATCCCCTTTTACAGATTAAATTTAGGCATAGATATGTAAATTATTGGCCAAGATCATACAAGTCAACATATGGTAGAATAGAAATTTAGATTGAAGCTTCTCCTGTTGAAGCCCGGGATCTTTTTGCTATAGTAAACTAGTTGCTTTTTCTCTAAAATTTCAAAGGGTAAAGGAGGAGGTTTGGAATTTGTAGGGGTTCTGTTGAACTGAGGTTTGCTAGCAAAGTTCTATGCAACGGGACTGACAAAGCATGATCAAGATTAGATCAGAAATAAGGTCAGTGCTGAGGACAACTGTGAGGGTATGTGGTCACTGAAGGAAGAAGGTAATGCAGAGTTTCTCTTATGCCAGTTTATTTTTGGATGTGTATTTCATAAACACTGTTGTGTCTGTCATGCCCTTCGCTCAGAAATTTTCAATGATTCATACTTTTTCAAGGCTAACTCTTATTCACATTGCATATATTTCCCGTAATTCCTCCACATAAACCCTTGACTTCAGCCAAGTATATCTGTTCATTGTTCTCAAACATACTATGCTTATTTCTGGCTGTAGACTTTTGTTCATGGTTTTCATTCTCCTTGGAAGGACTTCTCATCTCACTTTCAGATCTTTCCTTCCTTGAAAATACAATTCAAAGCCTATTTTCCCAGTGAAGTCTTTCTGGACCAGTCTCCCTCTTCCCCACAAGTCATATCCCAAGGGTTTGACTTTTTCGTAAACTCATATAGATCTTATTGTCTCCATTCGCCACTTAAAAATTAAGATATGTTATCTGAAACGATTGGTTTTGGGATTTTTAAAAAAATCCATTCCCTTTATCATCTCTCAGGTTACAAGTTCTTTGCAGGAAAATGTCTTAGACTTTTTAATGTATCCCCCAGTATCCAGTGAATGTCATGATGAGATTGGATGGGCCTAGCAGGAACATGGTGCATGGAACAGCGACTTCCAACTCCGATGACTGCTCACCATCACAGGACATCTTTTCTACTACCACTATTTCATGTAAATTTACTTGGCTTTACAATTCCATTTCATTGAGAGTAAAGTTGGGAAAAACATTGCAAAGGTATTTATCCAAGTTCACAAGGAAGAAAATACTGCTGTTTGGGAAGATGGCAGTTAGGCCATTCTAAATTACATTTTTACTTCTTTGACAAGATGGCAAATTTGAGCCTGCGGAGTGGTGCCAAGATATTCTAGCACAGTCAGTGCACATGTTGTGGGGTGAGGAGTTCACAGTTCACTGAACAGGAATCTGGTACATGCCACTGTTCTGTAATACTTTCATGGTGGTTTATAGCCACAGTTTTAATATGGTTTAGTAAGTGCTTGAACTTCTCCAAACAAATAACACACATTATTGGAAATCAGACACAGTACATACTTGCCCCTGGGGACTCCTCCTACTTTGAATTAGCAACTGCAGGCTTGTTGCTTTAGCTCCCTGACTGTAGATGAGGTCCAGACCCTGTTCAAGGAAAAAACTACTTTCTTAAAACGTGATTAAAGTCTCTCTCTCTCTCTCGCACACACACATACACAAGGAGCCAAAAAATGAATTTTCTACCTTGAAATGCTTCCCTAAATGCATTCTATTTTTTAAAAGAGTTTCTGTTTAGAATATACACTTGTTATTTGTATTTCATTTAGGATCATCTGATTGCCTTTATAGTATTTCTGAAAATAAATGATTTACTATCTTTAACTGTTCCAGGATGGAGACTTTTGTCAATGCTTAGAGTGATTGTCAAACTAACAAAGCAAGGAAGTTTTAAGTTCTGTGTTTGTATATGTGTGTTTTGTTCTGTTTTGGTAGGTGCTGTTTATTGTTTTTATTTTAAGTTTCCTTTAATCGGTGTGTATCTTGAGAACTCCTTTAGAAGATAGTGTTAGGATCCAGAGGTGACAAGGACCTGAAGATGGGAAGCTGTCTTGAGAGAAAGAGAGTGTGCAAGTAGGGGGAGGGGCAGAGGGAGAGGGAGAGAGAGGAAGAATCTCAAGCAGGCTCCCAGGGCAGGGCTCAATCCCAGGACCCTTGAGATCATGACCTGAGCTGAAATCATAAGGGAAGCTGTCTTTCAATAGACAGATAGATCCTAATTTTACAGTTTCAAGCAGTCTAACTAAACCCCTTTTAAAGGTAATTTTCTTCTGTGCCTATTTTTTCCTACATGTGAACCTGGCTTCTGACTAGAGCTATAGACAACTTGAGGATTTTTTTTTTAAAACTATATTTTTGGTGTCATGTTGATCATGTCTATATTTCTCTGTTGTAAAACAGATATGGTGACCCTGTGGCTCATTGTTTTGGTTAAGAGGCCCCTGGAAAATGTATTTTTTTAAAAATAGTTCATCTTTTAGAAAAGGAAATAACTTCATTTGCTGTTTGTTTTTATTTTTTATTTTTTGTATCTTTTTTAAAGATTTTATTTATTTGAGGGAGAGAGCACAGAGGGAGAGTGAGAGGCAGACTCCCCGCTGAGCAGGGAGCCCAATGTGGGGCTCAATCCGGGGACCCTGAGATCGTGACCTGACCTGAAGGTAAATGTTTAACCAATTGAACCACCCAGGCGCCCTGCTGTTTGTTTTTAAATTGAAGAATAACAAATAGAAAAATAAACAAATTATATATAGTTTAAAGAATGTTCACAAAGTAGATAGTCTTGTGTTTTCAGCACGTGGATCAAGGAACAAAACATTATATCAGTTTCCCAGAAGACCTTTTTAGCCTTTCTCCCATCAAATCTGTCCCTTTCTTCCTGAAGGTAATCATTATCCGTACTTTTATTTATGTTATTTTTTTTTAAGATTTTATTTATTTATTTGAGAGAGAGTGAGTGAGAGAGAGAGAGAGAGCACAAACATGGGGGAGGGAGAGGGAGAAGCAAGCTCTCCACTGGGCAGCGAGCCCAACTCGGGGCTTGATCCCAGGACCCTGGGATCATGACCTGAGCCAAAGGCAAATGCTTAACCGACTGAACCACCCAGGTGCCCCAGTCTGTACTTTTAATACCATAGCTTGGTTTTGCCAGTTTGTGGAATGATAGAGTATGTACTCTTTTGTGTCATTTCTTAGGCTCAGTATTACAATGGTGAGGTATGTACATTGCATATAAAAGTAATATAGATTAATCAACATAATCTCAAGGGTCACAGTGAAAGATGTAATGAGAGAAACAAAAGTCAGAGTGATGTAGCCAGGAGCCAAGAAATGTGAGAATCCTCTAGAAGTTGAAAAAAGTAAGGAACAGATTTTCCCCTACCTAGAGCCTTCAGAAGGAATGTTGCCTTTGTTTTAATAAGACCTATTTTGGACTTCTAACCCCCAGAACTGTAAGATGATAAATCTGTATTGTTGTAAGCCACTAGATTTTTTGGTAATTTCCTACAGGAGCAAATAGGAAGCTAATATAGCTATACTCAAACTTTTCAGTCTTCAGACTCTTTACATTATTAAAAGTTTCTGAAGGAAGTGTCTGGGTGGCTCAGTCAGTTAAGCATCAGCCTCTTGATTTTGGCTTAGGTCATGACCTCAGGGTCATGAGATCGAGCTCTGCATCAGCCTCCACGCCCAGTGTGGATTCTCCCTCTCCTTCTCCCTCTGTGCCTCCCTACCTCCCCTACCTTTCTCTAAAAAAAAAGAAAAAAGAAAAAAGTCAAAGTTACTGAGGAATTCAAAGATCTTTTGTTTATGCTATTTATAGCTATCAATATTTATCATATTTGAAATTGAGACTGAGTAATTTAAAAAAATATTTATTTTGAGCCTTTGGCTCAGGTCATGATCTCAGAGTCCTGAGATTGAGCCCCGCATTGGGCTCTCTGCTCAGCAGGGAGCCTGCTTCCTCCTCTCTTTCTGCTTGCCTCTCTGCCTACTTGTGATCTCTCTCTGTCAAATAAATAAATAAAATTTTTAAAAAAATAAAAAATATTTATTTTAAAATAACAATAATATGCTCATTATCTGTTAACCTGAATAATATATTTTTCAAGAAAACTAGCTATGGGTTCCAAAATGAAAGAAATTTAGTGAGAAAAATGGCATTATTTTATAGTTTATGCAACTTTAATGTCTGGCTTAGTAGAAAAATGTCAGATATTTCAAATCTGCCTCTGTATCAGTCTGTTGTGATAAGTCATTTTGTTTAAAGTATATGAGAAAATCTGGCCTTGCAGATATGTTGGATAAAGGAGCCTTTCGGATTATTGTTAATATTCTTAAATATTACAGCAATACTTGACACCTGATAGTTTTGTAAAGGGTAGTTGTAATGTAGAATTTGAAACTTTATCAATGAATTTTTCATATTCTGTTACCTTAAAGTTCATTGATCAGTTTGTCTTTTGAATAGATCTTTTACCCACATGTGATTTTGTAGCATCAGACATATATCCTTTCACTCACTTATGCAGATCTTCCCAATGTTGGCATGGTTTTAGTATCAAAAAGCACCTCCCGCACTCAGTAATATTCTCACCAGTCTCATTTAAAAAGTCTTTTAAGGGGGCGCCTTGGTGGCTCAGCGGGTTAAAGCCTCTGCCTTCGGCTCAGATCATGATCTCAGAGTCCTGGGATTGAGCCCCGCATCGGGCTCTCTGCTCAGCAGAGAGCCTGCTTCCCCCTCTCTCTCTGCCTGCCTCTGCCTACTTGTGATCTCTCTTTCTGTCAAATAAATAAATAAAATCTTTAAAAATAAAAATAAAATAAAAAGTCTTTTAAGTATTGGGAAGCTATATCATTGTGGCAGATACTAGTTTCCCAAAATTTGAAATTTTACTTCTAAGCTTGAATTGTGTCATTGGCAACTAATGCCATCAGATGTTCTCTTTAAGGTGGTAGGCTCCTTTCGATCATTTCGAAGAAAATGCCTACCGAAAACCCAAGCCTGAATAACCGTAATTTGTCTGTCAGCTATTCTTTCAAGTGAAAAGGGCGTTCCATGAAGACAGGGCTAGTTCAGCTTGCAACCCAAACAATTACCCAAATGCGCATCCTTGAGACAGTTATCATACTTTGTTGTGCAACATAAATGTTTTAGGCATACTTCCCAGTTCGTCCCACAGAATATCAGAAAGATATACTGAAGAATTGAGATTTAATAAAATTAATAACTTTTACTGCTTCATCAAGGACATGTTTTATTGTGAGTGCCTGGCATTGAAGAATACAAAGATTATTTAGTATAGTTTGGTGGCATAGGCTTAGTTCTTGCTAAGGTACCAGTAGTTTTGCTGGTCATTGCCTTAGCATATATCAACACAAGGGAAATGCCATCAGTGCAAATGTCAACACAGTGAAAGAGACAAATAATATCTTAGTGTTATTATGAAAATTGTTTTGACTTTGTTGACATCTTGAGAGGGGTCCAAAGGACCCTCAGCCATCTGCAGGTGGCACTTTGAGAACTACTGTTGTGGTTATGAGTCCTTTATAGGATGTGTATATCACGAACATTTTCTCCCGAGTTTTTGGCTTGCCTTTTCACTCTCTTATTGGTGTCTTTTGATGATATGTATTACCTTTTAAGAAGTATAAATTTGTGGGCGCCTGGGTGGCTCAGTGGGTTAAGCCTCTGCCTTCGGCTTAGGTCATGATCTCAGGGTCCTGGGATCAAGCCCCGCATTGGGCTCTCTGCTCAGTGGGGAGCCTGCTTCCCCCTCTCTCTCTGCCTGCCTCTCTGCCTACTTGTGATCTCTCTCTCTTTGTCAGGGAAATATTCTCTGCCTACTTGTGATCTCTCCCTGTCAGATAAATAAATAAAATATTTTTAAAAAGTATAAATTTGTTTTCTAGTATAATTTTCAAAATTAAACTTTTTTTCCTCCCTAAGGAATTAAAATACTGGTCATGGCAAATTGAGCACATTACCATTTTCCTATTCTTCTCTGTGCCACACCTCTGATTTCTAGTCCTTCTGTTTTCTTCCTTAGCAGGATGGAGTTGTCCATTCTGTAGTGTTGGTATATGTGATCTCTGCTCCTTACAAGTCGGCATTTTTTAATTATATGGCTTCAGTATACTTTTGTTTATGGTTCAAACATTGCAGGTAACTTGATGCATTCCTGATTATTAACTGATGTGTTGGAGAGGAAAAGGGAAAGATTACAAAAGCAAATCTCAAATATTTATATGATGTTAGATTCCTCTAGATCACAGATATTTTTTCATTAACGTTAAAAGCCTAGAAGAGTTTCTTATTTCAGGAAATGAATTATTCCAGATTATCTTAAAACCATCAACCTTTATATGTAGTAAATAACAACATAGCCTAGCACGTAGTAAGCATTTAATAAATACCAGCTATAATATTTATAACAGATAATGTTAAATCTTATGTGATAGATATTATTATTATTAAAACTTAAAAATTCTTCTATAATATGTACAAGAGACATTAGTTATTTCATTAATAAAGGAAGAGTGTTGATTTGCTGCCTCATAGGTGATAAAGGAAATATGAAATGTCAGTTCCTGAGGGGACATTTAATTGCGCTCTTTCTTT
The DNA here is from genome assembly GCA_028534135.1 of Potos flavus. NCBI lineage: Eukaryota > Metazoa > Chordata > Mammalia > Carnivora > Procyonidae > Potos > Potos flavus. The sequence continues at coordinate 44,080,214 of CM052885.1, forward strand.
AGGGTTTCCCTTTCCTTTAACAGTCGCCCCTGGGGATCCTTCCAGTGTTTTTTGTTTATCTCTTTACCTTCCTGGTGGAACCTGGCTCCCAGGTGTAGGGCAGGGTCTGAGTCTAATGAGCATGAGCTTTATAGCATGTTGAGTTTCAGTAATAATGCTCAACACTCCAATCCTAGTTCAAACCCAATGCTAGTTCATGGCCCCAGTCTACTGCAACTAATATGGCCATGATTAGACCTAATCACACCTATTTTGTGCTCTTGAGGCAAGTTTGCTGGAACTGGCACAAATGTATTACTGATGCTAACTGCAGAAAGTCATGAGGAATGTCCAGTGACCTTTTGTCTGATTCGATGAATTCCTCTAATTACATTATATAGCATTTGATCCACTTTTTGTGAAAAACTACCACTACCCAAGACTACCAAACGATAATGTCTTATGGATAACTTGTCTATGACTCAGCTTGATACTGTTTTGCCATGAGTTAACAAAGTAACCTCTCCGACTGTTTAATTCCTCTACTTTTTTTTAATCGTGTGAAAGTCATGTGATTAACTTTTAATGGCTCTATACACTTCACAGTATATGCCCTTTGCCTTTCAGGGCCCTCTGGTAAACCTGCTAGGCAGTCTCTGATGTCTCTGCAGAGACCGAGCAGATATTTGACTTAAGCGCTTCTAGTCCAAAAACCTGGGAGGTACTCTGAGAAAGTGATCTTGTCTAAATACCAGAGTTTAGCTTCTTTTCCCTTTTTCCTTCGGATCTCCTTGCAGTCCCTCTCACCCTGTTTACATTAACAGGGTGTGTGAATACTGGGGAACCGCACAATTTTCTGGAGAGCTCATTTTGTCTATTTATTAATTTTCCAAAGGATAGAGTGAGTTTGTTACTGACTCTTACCATTAATTTGCAACCTTTTATTTAGAGTAAAATTTGGAAACCCAGTGGCCCTCTGTTTCTTCCTCTAGAAATGGGAAAGCCAAATGCTGGAAAAAGTGGTTGCATAGAATATGGATTAGACCTGTTTTGAATGGATCTAACAAGTAGAAGTTAGAGGGAGGAAAATAAAATAAAGCATGAACTAGTTAATTCATGGCCAACATTAGAAGAGAGAACAGATGATTTTTGGTGGAATATTGTAAAGGTAATATATGCGTAGGACAAAGTATTAGACTAGGACTCTGAGTCTTCCAACCCTGAGATTCCTGTGTTGCTTCTTCTGTGTGCTAGAATCACGTATGAGGAATAACTTGGTGAATAATATGACATGGTGTGTGTATAATGTTTAGAGGTCATCCAGCATAGTAACTATAAAAATATATTAAAAAGTATACTAATAGTGAAGATAATTTTAAATCAAGGCCTGGATTGGGAGTAATTCTGACCTTATATTTCTTGTATTGCTCTTATTTGGTTATCAAATACTTATGTTTGATCCAACATAGTTGTAGAACTTATGGGAGGGATCTATTCTAAAAGTTTATTATAACTCTGTCTTCCAATAACTGCACTGGGGGGAGAAAAAGATAATGCTGTGAGAAAAATTGGAAAATAGAATTAGGAACATAACTAGAAAGGTAAAGGATTTATTTTATTTTTAAAATTTTAATGCCATTATAGTTAACATACAGTGTTATATTAGTTTCAGATGTACAATACAGTGATTCAACAATTCTGTGCCTTTTTTTTTTAAAGATTTTATTTATTTATTTGACAGAGAGAGAGAGATCACAAGTAGGCAGAGAGGCAGGCAGAGAGAGAGGAGGAAGCAGGCTCCCTGATGAGCAGAGAGCCCGATGCGGGGCTCGATCCCAGGACCCTGAGATCAGGACCTGAGCCGAAGGCAGAGGCTTCAATCCACTGAGCCACCCAGGCGCCCCAATTCTATGCCTTTCTCAGTGCTCATCATGATAAATGCACTCTTAAATCCTCATCACCTATTTCATCTATCCCTTCACCCACCTCTCCTCTGGTACCCATCAGTTTGTTCTCTGTAGTTAGGAGTCTGATTTTTGGTTTGTCTCCTTTTTTCTTTGTTCGTTTGTTTCTTAAATTCTACATATGAGTGAAATCCTATGGTATTTGTCTTTCTCTGACTTATTTCATTAAGCATTACATTCTCTAGCTCCATCCACGTTGTTGCAAATAGCAAGATTTTATTCTTTTTTTTATGGCTGAGTAATATTACATTGTGTATATATACCACATCTTCTTTATCCATTCATCTCTTGATGGATACTTGGGCTGCTTCCAGAATTTGGCTATTGTAAATAATGCTTCAATATATGTAGGGTACATACATCTCTTTGAATTAGTCTTTTTGTATTCTTTGGGTAAATACTCAATAGTGCAATTACTGGATCATATGGTAATTCTATTTTTAATTTTTTGAGGAACCTCCATTCTGTTTTCCACAGTGGCTGCAACAGTTTGCATTTCTACCAACAATGCATCCTCTATGTTCTTGCCAACACTTGTTGTTTCTTGTGTTTTTGATTCTAACCATTCTGGCAGGTGTGAGGCAATACTTCATTGTGGTTTTGATTTGCATTTCCCTGATGATGAGTGATGCTGAGCACCTTTTCCTGTGTCTGTTGGCCATCTGCATGACTTTGGAGAAATGTCTGTTTGTGTCTTCTACCCATTTTTAAAACCCATTTTTAATTGGGTTATTTGGATTTTGGGTGTTGAGTTGTATCAGTTCTTTATGTATTTTGGAAACTACCCTTTATCAAATATGTCATTTGCAAATATCTTCCTTCATTCAGTGGTTGCCTTTTAGTTTTGTTGTTTGTTTGTTTGTTTGCTGTGCAGAAGCTTTTTATTTTGATGTAGACCCAATAGTTTATTTTTGCTGTTGTTTCCCTTGCCTCAGGAAACATATCTAGGAAAATGTTGCTATGGCTGATGACAGAGAAATTATGTGCTCTCTTCTAGGATTTTTATGGTTTCAGGTCTCACATTTAGGTCTTTAATCCATTTTGAGTTTATTTTTGTGCATGGTCTGAGGAAGTGTTCCAGTTTCATTCTTTTGCATGTAGGTTTCCAGTTTTCCCAACATAATTTGTTGAAGAGATTGTCTTTTTCTTATTATATATTCTTTCCTGCTTTGTCAAAGATTAATTGACCATATGATCATGGGTTTATTTCTGGGCTGTCTGTTCTGCTCCATTGATCTGTATGTCTGTTTTTGTGCCTTATCATACTGTTTTGATTTCTGCAGCTTTGTAGTATAGAATTGTAGACCTGAGCTGAAGGCAGAGGCTTTAACCCACTGAGCCACCCAGGCGCCCCAGGAAAACAAAATTATTAAATAAAATAAAACCCAGATCTCCTGATTTCTAGTCCAACACTCTTTTTTAGATACTATAGTGCTTTCAAGAGTCTTTTCCACTGAAATATGTGTGTATTTATTTGTCTGTGTACATATATACATACAGATAATATGTATGTAGTAGTGTATATATGTATATATATATAGACATGATAGATTGATTGAATGATTGACACTTAGATAGTCCAGGTGAAAGGAAAGTACAATGTGGTATATGGTAATCCCCCTTCCAGTAAACACTCAGTATGATCTTGGAGTGGTAGTTTCAAAAGCTAATACCTCCAGGGGCACCTGGGTGGCTCAGTGGGTTACGTGTCTGCCTCCAGCTCAGGTCATGATCCCTGGGTCCTGGGATCGAGTCCCACATCGGGCTCCCTGTTCGGCGGAGGGCCTGCTTCTCCCTCTCCCTCTGCAGCTCCCCCTGCTTGTGCACACTCTCTCTCTCTCAAATAAATAAATAAAATCCTAAAAAAAAAAAAAAGCTAATACCTCCATTTCTTCGTATGAAAATAGACGTTACATTCAGCAGTAATTCATATGAGTTCATCAAACCCCAACAGATATTTTATTTTATTTTATTTTTTTAAAGATTTTATTTATTTGACAGAGAGAGAGATATCACAAGTAGGCAGAGAGGCAGGCAGAGAGAGAGGGGGAAGCAGGCTCCCTGCTGAGCAAAGAGCCCGACGTGGGGCTCAATCCCAGGACCCTGAGATCATGACCTGAGCTGAAGGTCAGCTCAGCCACTGAGCCACCCAGGTGCCCCCCTACAGGTATTTTAATGATGACAGGTCAATGTAAAATATGATCCATACTCTGAGAATGAAATAGATAAAGCACAGTGGACGTCCAGGCAGGAGTTCTGAGAGAGGAAGTTTAGGAATGATTTTATGAAGAAAATAAGGGAATTCTTTTCAAGAATTTTTAGGGAAGATCTTTTAAGAAAGAAGTAACTCTATTAAAAAAAAAAAGCAATAAAGCCTTAAAGCTTGGGGGGGGTGGTGGATGGGAAATAATGAATAATGTGATATTTGCTGAGTGTAAGATATATAAAGAAAAAAAATAGCAAGGAAAAGTAAATTAGAAAAGGCAAAACATGGGGCCATACTATGTGAGATCCTGACTAGCAAGTTAAGGAAAATGGAGAATCACTGATGGATTTTGAGCAAAGAAGTATTAAAATCATATCTTTATTTCTGGAAAATTAATTTGATTGCAGGAAATTGGATTGGAAATAGAACAAATTATAGATAGGAAAACTAATTAGTAGTTGCAAAAATTTCTCCTAGTACATCTAGTTCAGATTAAAGAATGTTTGAATTGGGGCGCCTGAATGGCTCAGTCGTTAAGCCTCTGCCTTCCTCTCAGGTCATCGTCCCAGGGTCCTGGGATCAAGCCGCGCATTGGGCTCCCTGCTCAGCGGGGAGCCTGCTTCTCCCTCTCCTATTCCCCCTGCTTGTGTTCCCTCTCTCGCTGTCTCTCTCTCTCTCTGTCAAATAAATAAATAAAATCTTAAAAAATAAAAAATAAATAATGTTTGAATTGACAGAATAGATATGAAGGGAAAATTAGTAAGAGAGATAATATGGAGGTAGGAATGAATAAATGGATAATGAGTGGACGTTTAGAGCAAGGGGTGAGTTATAGATAACTGAAAGCTTTGAGCCAGGGGTTGAGAGGGTGATAGTATCAAGAAGGTAGATAACCTATAAAGAGCAGTTTTAGCAAGAGGTGATGAATTTAGATTTGGACATGACTTTGAGGTCATCGAATATGTACTTATTCTTCAGATCAGAGTCTTACACATATGACATTGTTTAAAATATTTGGAATAAATAGACCTAAATTGTTCCTTTTATTTATATGATTCTATGTCTTTCAACTTTGTCCTTTAATAGACAGTGTAATGGAGAAGTTACTGTCCTGTATTTAAGGAAAGCATATTTCTGATAATGACATTTCTTAAATGTGTTAATTCGGTGGGATGCATATAGCTTCTATATTGTATATATTGTTGGTGATAAGTTATATAGCAAGAAACAGTTTTGTTATTATGATTCTGGGGACTTTTTTCACTACAAGAGCCAGAATAGGATCCCAGATCAGAATAACACTCAAGATTCCGTTTTTATTTTAGACAAAGAAATGTCTTAAATGCAGCCAGATGTAAAAACATAGAAGGTTAAGTTAAAATGTTTTAATTTATGGATTTAACAGTAATTTTTATATTATATTTGCAAAATAAGCCTTTTGAGGCTGTTCCTCCCAAAATAGATCTTATTTATTTAACAAAAACTATACACCAATAGTATACACAGACTTCTCTGAGTTACTTTACAAATATTGATTGTTTAAGAATCCTGTGAGACTGGTAGTATTTTACTCATTTAACAGATGAGGAAACTCAAGCACAGAGAACTTAATTAAGTTGCCTAAGGTCACACAGCTCATAAGTGACAGAGGTGGAATTTTGTTGCCTCTAGTTCCTGAGTAAAAACATCAACCTTGTATAGAATCATCGTGGTGTTTTTTTGATGCATGTTGTTTTTCTGGATAATATGGTGGAAGGTAAATAAAATTGGACTTTAGGAAAAATTTCAAAAGGAAATCCTAGTCCATTGCCTCAGCATTTGTGTATCTTGCTTTAGATATCCATGTCACAAGACTCTGAACTGGATTCTGAGTGTTAATGAAACGAGAATGCATTAAATGTGAGTTGAAGAAGATTTCTGAAATCATCTTAGAGATGATTAGATTAGGGAAACTGTATACACTGGTTGGTACGAGTGCTTATGTATAAAGATTGAGAACTATAGGCCCAGGTTTCAGAATGACCGTATTTTCTCTGTGGTGTGTTCCTGATCAAGTTTTAATGTATCTTTGTAGTCTAATGCCTTAGATAGATTGGTAGTAATGCAGTTCTAATTCTTGACACTTCCTTCTCATTGCTGAATTTATTGTATTATTAGGTGTGTAACTTTAGAATAACTTGAGCTCCTAGAATTTGAGGTTCACTGCTCTCAGTTTAGTTTGACTGATATTTATTGAGCACCTGCTATATGCTCAGTGATGCACTGTGCTGCTTGGGAAGGTTATAAGGATAAAATCTCTGAGGAAAAATACACTGTAATGATTTGGAGTGTTGCTTTTTTTTTTTTTTTTTAAGATTTTACTTATTTATTTGAGACACAGAGAGAGACAGTATGTGCAGGGAGGAGAGTCAGAGGGAGAGGGAGAAGCAGGCTTTCCTCTGAGCACGGAGCTGGACGTGGGGCTGGATCCCAGGACCCTGAAGTCATGACTTTAGCCAAAGTCAGATGCTTAACTGCCTGAGCCGCCAGGCACATGCAGATTTAACTGCATGGGATGCATTTCAAATCCAGCTGTCCTGAAGATGTTTTTTAAGAATAACCCATCACTGAAATAAGCTGTGGTCAGTAGATAGCTATTTACCCCAGATTTAATTCTTTGCCCTTGCTAAAAATTGAGGTAAGAGCATAAACTGATCCTTCTGTGCTTATAGCTGCATCAGAAAAGTGCAGATCCTTAATTCAGGGTCTCGTATTAGTAGAGGTAATGTGCAGCAAAATCTAAATAAACTACTCATGAAGGTAACTGTTTGCAATTCATTATGAAGTCGTTGGTGAATCTTATTTGAAGCTACGATACCAATTCTGGAAAAGTATGTGTAGAGTGAGAATTTCTATACTAGGATAAGAGTCCTACAGTAACTTAAAAATGATTCTGTGGTCTTTTCAATGCTCTAGAAATTAAATCAGGTAGGCTGAACTGTCTGATTTCTTGGTCTCTACTATGATTTAAGATAATAATAGCACACAACATTTGAGAAAATAGATTTTAATATCCCCAATTTACAGTGAAGGAATTTGGGATCTTTACATTTAAGACCTTGTCCATGTTCCCATAGCCATGAATTTGTTGATCCCCAAATCTATGTCAAATCTCCAGCTCCAAAATTTGTGCTTTTTGGTGTATAATGTGTTAACAGTTCTCACTGGCAGGACTGGCAACTCAGTTTCTTTGAATAGTTTAACCCAAATAGAGAACTTCAGGACTTTTTCTGCCTTTTTATTTATTTCCCTTTAATCAAGGTTATCCATTTCTTTCACTGGAACGTGGTGGTGAAATGATACCTTAAGTGAGTTATAAAGTTAAATTTTCCCTCTTTTATGACTTTTCAAGGTACTAGAGTTTTTATAGGTTCTGCTTTCCTTTACATCTTTTTTTCCTCAGACTTTAGCATAAAGAGTCTTCAGGACTTATAGGGAGACCCATCTGTTCCATGCATATACTTGGAAGCAAAGACCAGCTTTATAGATGAGCAGAAGATGATGCTGGCTGTATGCACAGTTTGTTTTTGCTTTCTTATAAAACTCTGCAGGTAATAAGATGAAGAAATGTAACCTTCTCAGTTATGTTATGTGTCTTTAGTTGTGAGTGTGTGTCCATGTGTATGTGTGTGTGTGGTTTTTAAAGCAATTATAACACGCTTGTAAATAAGTTTTGTCCTTTGATACAGTCTTCTTGGAAAGTATACAGTTTTCCCCAAAGCAATATATTTAGAGCCATTTTATGGATCTTGTTGTTTCATAATTATTACTTATTATCCCAAAGAGTATCATTCAGTGTAATTATTTCTTCATCCAAGAAATTTTGTTAAATGCCTAAAGAATGCAAGAAACCATACTTAAGCAATCTACCCTTTTATTCCTCAGTCTTGGCTCTAAAGCAAGGGTTCTCAGTCATGGCACTATTGACATTTGGTGCTGGATAATTCTTTGTTGTGGGGGCTGTGCACCCTAGGATGTTTAGCAACATCCCTGGCCTGTACCCATCAGATGCCAGTGGTCCTACCCCACCTCCTGCCTAAATTGTGACAACCAAAATGTTTCCAGATTTTGTCAGATGTCCCCTGGAAAACAAAATCATCACTGCTCTAATGTCTGAATTAAAAATTTTAAAAAATTAGCACTTAGATGGTGAATAATTGCTTCCACTGAAAATAATGTAGTAATGGCCATGAAAGCTATTGTAAAAGAGGGGTTTCGAGAATATTATTCAGCCATCAGAAAAGATGAACATCAACATGGATGGAACTGCAGGGGATTATGCTAAGTGAAATAAGTCAAGCAGAGAAAGACAATTATCATATGGTTTCACTCATATGCGGAATATAAGGAATAGTGCAGAGGACCATAGGGGAAGGGAGGGAAAACTGAAGGGGAAGAAATCAGAGAGGGAGACAAACCATATGAGGCTCTTAACTCCGGGAAACAAACTGAGGGTTGAGGAAAGGGAGGTGGGTGGGGGATGGGGTAACTGGGTGATGGGCATTAAGGAGGGCACGTGCTGAGATGAGCACCGGGTGTTATATACAACTAATGAATCATTGAACATTATATCAAAAACTAATGTACTGTGTGTTGGCTAATGGAATTTAAATTAAAAAAAGAATATTCAGAGAGTGATTAGCATGACTATATAGCCTCCCATGGTTATCTAAGTTACAAAATGTTTATTTAAAAAATTATACCACTCTATGCTTATATTTTATATCATTACTTGCCCTTGGCACTTTATTCATTTCTCCTAATGTGGCCTGTTGGCTTTTAATCAGACATGTTTTATCATCTAAAATAATCTTCAATTTAAAAAATGTTTTCATTATCTTCCAACATCTTCATCTTTTTATCTGCCTTTTCCATTTTCGGAAAGGGCAAGAATAGTCCATTGGAGACAACTGGGTGCTCATTTGACAGAAAGTGCCAGAATATTTGTAGAGATCAAATGCAAATATCAGGATATGTGACTCCCATAATGACTTTCAGAAAAGTTATTGGAATACTGACAGTGTCACTGGAATCAAACAAAAGCTAAAGGTAACTTTTTTGTTTTGTCCACTTGTTTCTTAATGGGACTAAGTTAATGAAATTATGTGAGAGTACTAAAAGTTCAAGGTAAAATTCAAATATAATTATCACTAATTACAAAGGCCTATTATTTGATATCCCTAAATTTGATTTCATCAAGTCTTATGTGAAATTGTCTGAAATTTATGTGAAAAGTGAAATTTGCGAGTTCCAGGAAAGATGGCTAATTTGGCAGATTGCCCTACCTGCAACACTCTCCAAAATGGACATAAAGAAACAAAAATAGAGTTGTAAGCTTCAGCCAAAAATGAAACGGTAGGATTGAACCTAGCCCCATTCCAATTATTGCAAAGAATATTTTCTTGATTTTAATAAAATTTGAGTGTCAAAGGCTGATACATATATCCCCAGTTTTAAGCAGGTTCTAGGTTCTGCAAAGTAAGTGAGAAAGTTCAGAAAGACCTTATCAATAATGCTTACCTTAGAGTTAGAAGCACTGAAGATACAAATGGCAAATACCAAATTCGGGCTAATTTTCATACTTCAGAATAGAGAATGACAGGAGAGGTGAGATTGATAGAGTGTTGGGTTGTTCTGTCTTTATTTTTCTCAACCTGACTTCCTATTGTGGAAAAGTCCATCCAGTTGTGCTGTTGGCTCTGAAGTGGATAATTTCTAAAATTAAAAAGAATTACCCTCATGTATCTTAACATTAACTCAGGCTAAGGGAGTCCTCCAATTTGATAGGAGTATTGGAGACAATATATTTGAGTTTAAGTTATCTCTGCTAGATTCATTCTTCTCTACCAGCCTCTCCCCACTTCCCAAAGCATCTGAAGGAAGGAACAGACATTACATACAACCAATTTCTAGACTTCCAGCTCAGATTATAAAGTATGTTTTTAAAAAGCTCCCTAGAAGCAGGAGAGTCCAACCACATTAATCATAGTAAATAGCAGAGATAACCAAATTGTTAGCTAAATGATGAGCACCACTTAAAACGTGTATAGGAGGGCTACTAAAAATAAGTAAAATAAACAGGAACATAAAAGTCAATGGAGGAATATATTTTGAAAGAAGAATTGTTTTCAGGAAACTGAAGAACACTTTAAGAAAAAATAATTCTCAACACTCTCAAGGAGATAAAAGCAACCATAGACTGTATGATAGGAGATCAAAGAAGAGTTTAAGAGATTAAGATACAGATAAAAGGACACTAAAGTAAGATTAAAAGACAGTTGGCAGAGGGGGGATGAGTAAAACTATTCAAATAATTAAAACCACATTAGATACAGGAAGATGTGGAGTGAATGATGCAGCAGATGGACTCAATGACTTAGGGCCATTCTTGAGCAAAATCACATAAAATGCAGTAAGAGAGATTAAAAACTAGTGGTGGAAATTTATTGATACAGAGGGAAAAAACTCATCCCGGAAATAAAAGACTTTAATCTACAGATTGAAGAGTTTACTAAATACCAGGAAAAAGTAATAAAGACTTAGCATCCTGGTGACTTTTACTATTTAAAAGTTTCTCTAAGTATTACTAGAGTAAGAAAAAAGTCACCTACAAAGTTAAAAAAAATGGGTTTGGCCCTATATTTTTTTCTCAGATCCCAAATGACACTGTAATAATGTCTATATAATGTTGAAGGGAAAAAAATAGGCGACTTAAGCTAAAAAGTAAGAAATTATGTAATAAAAATTAAAAAATATTTTTAAAAAGTAAGCAATTACAGCCTCTAGGAACCCCGTGTAAAAGTTTACTTAGAAGATGAGTCAAAAGAAGAAATCCATAAATGGTGAAATTACCATATAGATAATTGGAGATGAGCATGTTAAACACAGAATCAAGCAGACTAGGGAGAAAGGATGTGATATTCAATTGTTTAAATAGAAGATATATCATTTAGAAATAGTAATTCAATGATAGTTAGCTGGGATAAAAAGTTAAAGAAGAGCCAGCAAAATGTAGTGTTTTGTTGGGGGTGGGCTTGGGAGGGAGCCTCATATTAACATGCGAATTGCTTCATAGTTCTTAGGGGAGTTTATTTTTGAAGTATATAAATGGAAAAATATGGCTTCAGCATACTGGTGTATTTCATCAGTTGTAAAGAACATTTCTTTTCACATTTTAATGTCTCTGGGCTTGGAATTTGTCTTCTAATCCGTTGTGACCTACAGTTACATTTGACACCATATTTTCTCTCTTGGTCACTTAAAAATAATGTATCTTGTAATTATTGATATTTTATTTATTTATTTATTTAGAGAGTGGGAGAGGGATAGAAGGAGAAGGTGAGAGAGAATCTTGAGGAGGCTCATGCCCAGCATGGAGGCCTGACACAGGGCTCATCTCACAGCCCTGAGATCATGACCTGGAGCTGAAATCAACTGACTGAGCCATCCCGGCACCCCTAATTATTGACATTTTAAAGTGCATTAGATATTGATGCTAAACATATAAAGTCATCACTAATAAAACTAAAACTTGACAATTTTATGTATTTTTTAAATTAATGATTGAGAGGAAGAAGGAGAGTAAAAAAATAATAAAATATAAGCCATAAAGCAAAAGATTGAAGACAAAAGAAATACTGAAGGAGGAGGCAATAGAAAATATAATGATAGTTGGGAGCTCAAACTATGGCATCAGATTGACATGGGCTTAAATGGCAAAGTTAGCAAATGTGGAGATACAGTCAAATTATCTGTGTAATAGTAACACTGACAACTAGAAAATTTCTTACTACACACTTCGGTGATCATAGAAGTCCAAAGCGTAACTTCTGGAAATTTTTAAGATAATGGTTCATAAAAGCAAAACATGTCAGCCTATGAAGTACCATTAAGAAGCGTACTTTAAGGAAAGTTCATAACTTGAATGTTTCCAGTTTTAATCTATCAAGAATGAAGAAATACTTATATACGTTTTTTTTTAAAAATCAACAACAAAAGTATAGCAACAGGAACTAAATAATAATGATAAAACCATTAATCAATGAAATCTACATCAATTGAACTGAGAGATTAAACGTTTTTTCTTTGATAATGTAAAAGTCATTAGTCTAAAGTTAGGGAAAAGAAGAAAGCTAGAAATACCCAAAATTAAAGATAAGAATTGGGAGATGACTTAAGATATAGACAAAATTGAATGCTACTACTTTGCACAAATCTATACTACAAATTTGAAATTTTACTTATTTATTTTTAAAGATTTATTTATTTTGGAGGGGAGGGGCAGTGGGAGAGGGAGCGAGAGAGAGTCTTAAGCAGACTCTGAGCTGAGCATGGAGCCTGACATGGAGCTCAATCTCATGACCCTGAGATCTTGACCTGAGCCAAAACCAAGAGCCGAATGCTTAACAGACTGTGCTACCAGGTGCCTCTAAAAATTTGAAATTTTAGACAAAATATATGATTTTCTAGGAAATTTTAAGCAGATTTAAAAAGGGATAGAAAAATTGAAACAAAAAAATAAGAATAAAACTGTTACAAAGAGTGTATCCATCCCTATGTCTTAACTAAAATGCATTCTAGAAGGCTTAATGGATGAATTCTGCTTAACTAATAAGAAACAGGTAATATTAATGCCATTAAAACTGTCCTTGATCTTGGAGATAGAAGGCATAATTAATCATTATATTCCTGAGACAGCATAATATTTATATAAAAACCTGATCTTAAAAAGTAAAAAAAAAAAAAAAAATTTGCAAGTCAATATTGCACAACATTAATGAAAATCATCTTTAAAGATTCAGCAAATGCAAAAAAAAAAAAAATTCATCAAATGCAATAAGCCAGTGTATTAAAAAGATCATAAACTATGGCCAAATGAAATTTATCTAGGAATGCAGGGTTAGTTCAATATAATTCTGAGATTACATTGAAATAAAAAGATTAAATTTTTGAATACCTAAAACATTTGATGTAATCGAGTCCTATATAAATCCTTAGGTAAACATGAATGGGTAAACAATTTCTTAAAATAAATATGTGTGTGTGTGTATGTGTGTGTAAAACAAGACAAAGGTCGTGTCCTAGCATTATTATTTAATGATTTTCCTCTGGAAAGTGCTAGTAGCTAAGGCAGTTATGTAAGAGCAACAAATAATAAATACTGTGAAAAGAAGTGGTAAAATTATTACTACTTGCTGATTATATGGTCTAAAATCTGGAACACCATGAACCTTAACTAAGGAACAATTGATTAGAAACAAAAATATATAATTTAGTAAATACATTAATTTGTGGTTATCCATGTATAAACCCAAACCTGCCAAATGTTCTGGATATAAAAATCACATACATAATAGCAACAAAAAGATTAGAACATTTAGGAATAAACATGAAATATGTGAATCTATATATATATATACATATATATATAAAGGAATTTATAAAATTCTACTCAGTATCATAATATTTTCATACAATAAAATGTTTGTAAAAATGTCAATTATCCATTAACCAAAAGCAACACAATAAAAATCCCAGTGGGATTTGCATTGGATTTATTACAATTATGTAAAATTTACCTGGAAGAAAGAATATGAGGGAAGGAATGATCAGTTAGGTTCTAAGAAAGAAAGTTAGAACACTTTCTTACCTAGTTCGAAAGGCTACACTTGCAGGAATATGAATATATAGTTCCATGGAATAGGGTAGTTAATACAGAAATAGAGCCAAGACTATTTGAGAATTTAATAGCTGATAAATATATTTGAGATCACTGGGAACAAGGACGGATTATTGAATAAATGGTTTAACAGTAGGCTTAAGATGGGGAAAAATTCCTTTCACTGCCTACACCAAAGATTTAAATATATGTTTTTAAAAAGTTGCAACAGTATTGGAAGAAAATGTGGTGGAGATTTTCTTATTGTGGTACAAAACCCAGGGGCCATAAAGGAGAAATCGTATATTTGACTATGAAAACTCTTAATACTTCTCTGTCAAAATCACTATAAACCAAAAAAAAAAAAAAAAAAAATCACTATAAACAGTCAAAAGTCTAGTAGTAACAGGCAGGTCTAATTTCATAATAAATGGCATGCTCTTATATATATTAAGATCATATAATATTAAAAGCATATAAGATGCTGTTAGATAATTGAGTTAGAATACTAGTAATAAAAAATGCACGTGATCAAAATAGAGTAGGTACACATGTTCAAATATTCTTTAACCCTCCAATCCCATAAAATAATAGAGCAGATACATTTTTCGAGTGGAAATAAGTTAGTAGCAGTGCGAGGAAAGAAGACAGTGTAACTGGTGTTGTCCCTATCTTCTTGGCCCTGGGAGCTGCTCTCAGGCTCATCCTTTGAATATATACACCTGTGCAAAGTTCCCTCCACCCCCTGCTTGGTCAGGAGCACCTGTCAGCTATTGAACCAGTCTCTGTCTGCAGTGGTACCAGAACAGCAGCTTGGCAGCCCCATGTACCCTGACTTTACTTATTCCTCACTGCAGCTTCCAAACTGGCATCATTTAAAGGGATATCCACACAGCAGCCAGGTTCTGAGGGCTGGGGCAGCCGCAGTTGGGGTGGCTGACTCTGGGGCTGGAATGGGACTGTGTTTGGGAGCCTCATCACTGATTATGCCAGGAACTCCTCTCTGAAGCAATAGCTCTTCTCCTACGCCATTTTAGGCTATTTCCTCATAGAGATTGTAGGGCTCTTTTGCCTGATGATGGCCCTTCTCATCCTCTTCACCATGTGAAAGAGCTATCTTCACTTCCCATGGGTCTTTCTTCTTTATCTTGTCTGCCCTGTATGTTCCTTTTCTTATATGTCCCCAGACAGGCTGGGGAAAGTGGTTGGCTTAGGGTTTGACAAAGGGAGGACAAACACTGTATTAACAAGGAAAAAAAGAATGCCATTGGCGTACAAGGTAAGGAATTATATATATGAAATTATGTGGGGAAAGAATACTGAAAGAATACTGGAATAAACCATTCTCTAAAGGTCAAGTATGAAATTGTGTACCAAGTATACCAAGCAGAGAGCCAGCATGTTGACTCCTTATTCTTTTATTTCCCTGCTGACTAGCTCAGTTCTAGGGTGATCAGGGTAAGGGTACTGAGCTCAAAGTAAGCATATGGCTCCCGGGATTTCTCCAGACTCCAGCCTATTGATATAGTATTCCAGGAGGGAATTCTAGTAAGCTTGGATAAATGAGTATTAGCAACGTTGGATACTAGAAGAAAGTGAATCAATATTGTTATATTTCTGAAGGAAAATCATTTTGAAATTAGACTTCTGTTATGCCTGAACTTGTATTTATGACAGCACAGCAAAAAAAAAAAAAAAAAAAGACACCGCTGGATGTGGCAGAACTCAAAAGCTTCCCATCTTTCTTTGCAACCACTCAGGAATATATGTTACCGAAGTTCAACATAAATCCAGGCAAGAACAATGAGCAAAGAAACCAGTAAATTTATACTTAAAACTAAATGATATTCACGTATATTGTAAATGGCAGATTTCAGAAAATCTCAACATGTAGTGGATACAAGGTAGGAGAAAAGCAAGAGAAAGCATCCAAGATTTTTGTCGTATTCCACTGGAGATTCTCAATATTGATTATCTCTAGATACTAACTGAAATACGTCTTTTAAATGTTTTAAAATTTTCAAGATAGCAATTAAAAATAGTAAAACAAAAATGTATAACAGAAGAGAGAAAAACAGAAATAAGATTAACCAATCCAGATCAGGAGAATGTAAAAGTGTGAAAAAAGAGAAAATATGAAATAAGATGGTGCTAATAAGTCCAAATATATCAAAATGACACCTAATGTGAAAAATTTCCTTTTAAACATAGGCTGTCAGATTTGCCTTAAATCAAAATTTGACTTTGTATTGTTTGTAAGAAATACTACTCAAATAAAGTAAGTTAACTTTTTTTATATTATGTTCAGTTAGCCACTCTATAGCACATAATTAGTTTTTGATGTAGTGTTCAATGATTCATTAGTTAAGTGTAAGACCCAGTGCTCATCTCAGCACATGCCCTCCTCAATACCCATCACCCTGTTACCCCCTCCCCCTATGCTCCTCCCCTATTCAAATAAATGTGTGAGAAAATATTCCAGGCAGATGTAAGAAAAAGAAAGCAATATTAACATTATAGAAAATAGAACTAAGGCAAACAACCTCAAAATTAGATAAGAGAGGTATATGTCACATTGTTAAAAAAATACACAATACACCAGGAAGACTAAAAGGGAAAAACTGTATGGTCATCTCTCAAGTATTGGAAATAGTTTGATACTTTAACATGAAATTAACAGTTTAACATTTGATATAATTTAATGGCCATTCCTGATAGAAGCTGAACAAGCTAATAGTGAACAGAAACTCCATTAATGTAATCATTGCTGTTTACCAGGGATGTGGAATAAACACTATGTTTAATGGTGAAAACATTAGGCGAGAGCCAGAAAAAGCAAGCCCATTGTCACCACTGCCATTCAGCATTTTTCTGGAGATCCAAGCCACTGCAGTAAGACAAGAAAAATAATAAGCAGTGGGACTGTTGGAAAGGAAGTGAGAAAGGTCCAGTTCGTAGACAATATGATTATGCATTCGACACGATCCAAGACAATCAATTGCAAACATATTAGAATTAGTAAGAGTGTAGTAATAGTGCCAGATACAATATTATGTATCATGTTCTTTAGCTCGTCTGTACCTTATACCATATTACAAAATGTGATAAAAATGGATTGCATTCACCATTGCAAGAAAAATGATGAAATAGGTAGACATAAATGTGACAAGAAGTATGTACGACATATAAGAGGAAACTTTAAAATGAGGGACCTAGAAGAAAACCATATTATTAGCAGGAAGACAAAGTAGCGTCCCTGGATGGAAAGATTCAGGATATGAAATAATCAGTATAAAGCAATAGCGTCTAAAATAGTGAGGTGTAGTAATAGAAAAGATAACAATGATGTAGAATAGACCAAAATTAAATTTTTAAAGTGCTTGACCACATAAAAGTTGAAATTCATATGTGATGCAAGCTACTATAATCAAAAATTAAAGACAATTCTAGATAATTATAGACAAACCAAGAAAATATCTATATATAAGAAAGATTAAGATATAAATCTTATTATTAAGAGCAAGCTCAATAGAAAAATTGGGAAAGAATATGTATATACTCTTAATATAATATAGAGGCTCCCATGATAAAACTTTCATTTTTATTTTATTGCTGTTTGGCACTCTTCTGTATATACTATATATACTATTGTTATTTTTCACAGTTCCAAGATCCCGTTTTATTGTAAGCTCACTGCCAATAGTCAGAATTTCACTTTGTGCTACCTATTCCTCCTCATCAGTGTAGTGAAGCAGTGTTCTCCAATAGTTTCGTTCAGTTGGCTTTTACAGTGGCATGGTTAATTCTAGAAGCTGTGATGTAAATTTGTTGATCATACTTTGAACACTTAGAGACAGTGAGTTGTAGCATCTGTGATTGAATGCAGTCAAAAAACACATGGAAAGTCTTCCATACATTTCAAACTACGGTGTCGGTACATTTTTCAGAGTTTTTGAGATATTTCAGACATAAGTTTTTGAGTTTTTTGTTTTAACTTGAGAAGACTTTGCTTCTTTCCCACAGCCATGATGATTTGGCCTTTGATCACTTTATTCTTTGCAGGACCCAAGCTCAGCGGCTTTTCCTTTGTTTGTTCTTTGATTTGTAAAATTTCAGAACTCTGTAGCTAAATTTAGGAGATTGGGGCAAAAACTGTAGTCAGAAGATTTATCTTCCTTAATTTAGCTGAATGGAGAACCTTAAGGCTCATTATCTTTCCTGTCCTGATAATGCCAATGAGTACCTGAATCTTAACGATTCCTCGAGGTTGCTATAGCACTTGATTATGTTTCATAAAAGATAGATATGTAAAAACACAACATGTTCATATTCCTTCCAAACATGTTTTCACCAATTCAGTGATAGGAGAATGCCTATTACCAGGTTAATTCATCTAAGGCAGTGGGCATAGAGTCTTAACATCAGGTCGGGGAAAAAAAAGGATTATAAAAGTTATATTGTAATCTAGTAATTTTCTAGATTATTTTCTAGATTATTATTATTATTATTATTAATCCTCTTCTAACCAAAGCATCTTGAATTGAAGTAAGTTGGAGCAGAGCTGGGCAATTTCAGCAAATTGGTAAATTTTATAGGCTTGGAGATTGTATTCTGGGATTTATCTTAGGTCTGTCTCACTGACTTGAATTGAACTTTGGTACCCAAGAAGTTGGCACAAAAAATGACTAAGCAAAGCTAGTGAAGATCATTAATTTCTCAAGTGTAACCGATTGACAGTGAGTACATATGTTCCTTGGTAGGCTGTTCTCTCAGCATGTTAATATATCCCTGCACAGAGAGCCTCTGTCCACGTGGTATGGAAATGGCAGTGTTCTTATCTTCTTGTCTCATTAGCTAATTGGAGTCAAGCACTCAAACTTGAAAGTAATTTTTTTTTCAGTTTTGGATAAGTATTTGTAAAACTGGTTTTTTAGACAACTAGTAATAGGACAGTTAGATGAAGTGTTCATATAGTTGAGGAGCCAATAGTTATTTTTCAAAGGTCTTTGGAAAGCATTATGTAGTTGATTCATTGTTTTTTGACATCCTTAGCAATTCTGTCGTTATGGGATTAAAAAATAATTTGAAGAATACTCAGTGCAGACAGAGCCATTGAGTTCTGTTAATGTCAGGGAAAGGACACCAAGTGAACTAAAAAAAAACCTGACTCACTTATAAATTAGAGATGACAGAGGTCTGGAACTCTTTTTAGCTTGATGAACTAAAGCTAAAATATAAAGAATAATATACTGTCTTTCCAGATGAATATGTCATTAATGATCTACCATCTATAACATGCTTTTTGTTGATTTTCTCAATAAAGTTAGAAAACAAGGAATGGGAATGTTTAATAGATTATTCAAATCAATAGAGCCTGTAACAACTTGAGAATTTGAGTAGACTGCAAGTTCAGGTTAAATAAGCAAGACTATAGTCTACCAAAAAGCTAAATTGATCTAAGATTGTGTTATAGAATATTATTTAATAGTTTTCAGAGTGTGGTCCCTGGAACACCAGTATTAGTATCACCAAAGAACTTGTTAAAAAATGCAAAATCTTGGGCCCCGTCCCAGACATGCTGAATCAGAAACTCAAGCTTTTGTCCTAGGAATCTGTTTCAATAAGTCCTCCAGGGAATTCTGATGTAAGCTAAAGTTTAAGAACTACTGATCTGAAACAATATCCTCTTCTACTTGATGTTGGTCAGAACATTCCTGGATCAGATATTCTGCTTTTATTTTATATTCTATAAAAGATGCTGGCAACTTGGAATGCTTCTAAAAGAAAATGCTATTGTATAGAAAGGACTAGTAACTTGGGGTGCCTGTGTGGCCCAGTCAGTTAAGCGTCTGACTCTTGATTTCAGCTCAGATTTTGATCTCAAGGTCATGAGATCAAGCCCTGTGTCAGGCTCCATGCTGGGTGTGAGGCCTGCTTAGGATTCTCTCTCTCTCTCTCACCCTTTACCCACCCCTCCCCCACCACCCTCCCCCCAGTGCGCGCACGCTCTCTCTCTCTCAAAAGAAAAAAAGAAAGGACTAGAAGCTGAATCTTATGGAGCTATTTGAAAAAAAAATTGATTTATCTAGCCTAAAGAAAAGACAACTTACAGACTTAAAACAATAATTGTTCCCTTCAGTTAGCTAGAGGGCTATCTTAGCTCTTGAAGGTAGGAAAAAGGCAGAAAAACCTTCTGGCTAAAGTATTATATACCGTCTCTGATTTAGTGAGCTTCATTTCTTTGGAGGTATTTGTGTTAAGTTCTAGACACCCTCAGTGGTACTGCTGTAGTAGTCATTCTTGTTGTGGGTCTAGTCAGATGACCACTAAAATCTTCTCTAGACTTAGGAAGTATATATCCACGACTTGCCCTAAATCACCTTACTCTGGGTGCACTTCTGGTTCTTACCTAAGCAGTTTTCTCATTTTTAAGTGATGGATGAAACCCTTTTATCTGAAAATGTTCTTTTTTACCTCAGTTTATCTCTAACTACTGTTAGAATTCTGAATTAAGCTTTATTTTCCTTCTGCCTTGTGAAGATATTATTTCCTTATCCTCTAGCTTCTTCTTGTTGCTGTCAGCCTGAGTCAAGGTACAAGGAAACTTGTTTTTTCTTTCTTATCACTTTTTAAAAAAGATTTAATTAATTAATTAATTTAGAGCATGAGGGGGAGGAGGGGCAGATGGAGAGGGAAAGAGAGACTTCTAAGCAAGCTCCACCCTCAGCACATAGCCCCAGGTGGGGCTCGATCCCATGACCCTGAGAGCATGACCTGAGTCAAAAATCAAGAGTCAGACACTCAACCGACAGAGCCACCCAGGCACCCCAAGATTTTTATCTTTTTATGTCTCTGTTTCCTATTCTATGTAATTCATCATATCTGTCTTACAGTCCAATCTATTGTGTAGATAATCTATTGAATTTTACATTTTAGTGTGTATTTTTCTAGAAGTCCTATTTGGTTCTTTTTCATATTTGTGTGTTCATAATGTTCTATTATTCTGTAATTTTCTAAATCCCTTTTATCTTGTTTGTCATTTTAAATATATCTTTTATTTTACCTTTCAAAAGTTCTTTTTATCTTAGGTCTCTATGCTTTTTATTCTTTTTGTTGATCTTTAGACTCTACCTCATGAAAAACCAGTTCTTTTTTTTTTTCAGTTCTTATTTTTTTGAAGATTTTATTTATTTGAGAGAGAGAGTGAGGAAGTGAGAGAGAGTATGAGCAGGGTTAGGAACAGAGAGAGAAGCAGATTCCCCACTGAGCAAGGAGCCCGATGCGGGGCTTGATCCTGGGACTCCAGGATCATGACCTGAGCTGAAGGCAGACACTTAACCAACTGAGTCCCCCAAATGCCCCCAAAAATCAGTTCTTTATGCGGTTTTAAATTTTTGATAGTGAGATTATCTTTGGAAAGAATGTTTTTCCGTGGGAATGAGTATTTCCTAGATTAATGAAAGTGTCCCTGTTGAGCCTCTTTTATATTTGTTTTTCCTGGTTGTCTCAGGAGTATCAGTGATCCAGAACTGGTTTTTTGTTCACATTTCAGCTCAGAGATTCCTGTACTACATGAGTATTACATATTCTGACAACACACCAACATTTGAATATTAATTTCTCATGGGAGACTATTTTTTTCTCAATAGCAAGTACATAGTTAAAGCAAAGCTTCCATGGATTGGTCTCTTCTCACTGAAAGTATAGCCTTTCAGGGTCTCAGGAGTATGCAGTGTTACGGACTTAATGTTTGTATCTCTTTAAAATTCATATATTGAAATCTAAATCTTAGTGCTCTTTTTTTTTTTTTTTAAGATTTTATTTGTTTATTTGAGAGAGGGAGTGAGAGCGAGAGTGGGGAGGAGGGGCAGAGGGAGAGGGAAAATCAGGCTCCCCGTTGAGCGGGGAGCCTGACACAGGGCTCAATCCCAGGACCCTGGGACCATGACCCGAGCCAAAGGCAGACGCTCAATTGACTGAGCCCCTCAGGTGCCCCATAAATCTTAGTGCCCTTATAGGAAGAGGCCAGAGAGCTAGCTTGTTTTCTTCTTACCATGTGAAGATACAGTAAGAGGTTGGCAGTGTGCAACTCAGACGAGGGCTGTCGACAGAACCCAGTCATGTTGGCAGCCTGATCTTGGACTTCTGGTCTCTAGAACAATGAGAAATAAGTTTCTGATGTTTATAAGCTACCTAGTCTATGGTACTTTGTTGTAGCAGCAGGTACTTTGTTGTCTTAGCACCTAAGACAGCAGGAGTCTAGTTTATATCTCCGTTCTTCTGTGGAACCTGAGTTCTATCCCTGGATTGATATTAAAATCCAATATGTAGCTGTTAGGTCATTCTGGCCTCATGTCCTTCTGAGATCTGAGAAGATCAGCTCAAGAGCACATTCCCCTGGTTTTTAGTTAGTTAGTTTTTGATTTGGTTTGGTTTTGCCCTAGTACCTAGATATTTCCTATTCTTTCAAACTCAATTCTTTAACTAAAAAATACTGTGATATTGAATTCATAATTTCTGTATTCTGTGTCAGCTCAGTCTGCCATATTGTCAGTGTAAAAATTTCTTGGTCTCAAATTCTCCCATTTTTTTTGATAGTGTTACATATATGTGTATAAATAGAAAGTAGATATAAATACTTTATCCAAACTATAAACCTAAACAAATTTATAACTTAAATCTAAAAATTTATAGTGAATAAAATTAAAATTAACAACATTAACTTAATAAGATCAATTCAGTGGTTTTGCTAAAGCTAAATTGCTATATCCAACATGAATAGTATGGAGTATCAATGCAGAATTTTCAAAGTCACATGTAATGTGTGATTTTTCAATTTTCTACCAACTTTGTCTAGTTAACCTATTGTGAAACTTTTTTGTACTGTGTGGTAAACTATTTTGACTTTTACTTGATACAGTTGCATAAAGGCCCATGTCTGCCCTTCTGCTCATGGTAAAAACATCCCGTTACTTGATACCATTCTAATTGTAAACACAAATGCAAGGGCAAAAACTAAAATCGTGTAGTGGTTTTCAATTACAAAAACAAGCATTCAAATAAAACATACCACAATTAATTAATGTTTTTAGACAATCACAAAAATGTGGAAAATGTCCCATCAAGAACCATAGAACCTGTCTCTTTAAACCAGTTTGGGGAACTCTGATCTGTGACATACACTTGAATGTGACATACACGGCTGCTTGAATTAAGAAGTCATCTCTGGGAATGATATCAGGAAAGTGGTGGAGTAGGCAGCTCCAAACTCTCACCCCTCCACAAAAACATTGACCAAATGAATGCTGAGTCAAGAAAAAGGCAGTCTGATAACAGTAGGAAATCTGCCTGGTGTTTTTACTTGCCTTTTACCCACTTTCTCACCAGCACATTGGTAGTTTTGAAGCAGTAATGGCTCATGTTCAGGAATGTGGGTCCTTGTTTACTGACTGCAGAAGGATCAGAGCATATCTTTTATGCAAATTATTGTGTCTATTTCTTCTAACCTGTCTGAGGGCTGCCTCATGCTCAAATTATCCGAGTTTTCTGTCATTAAAATAACTATGCTGCCCAGAGCAATCTATCAATGCCATCCCAATCAGAATACCGATGGCATTTTTCAAAATGCTGGAACAAACAATCCTAAAATTTGTATGGAAACAGAAAATACCCCAAATCACCAAGGAAATGTTGAAAAAGAAAAACGAAGCTGGGGTCATCAAGTTGCCTGATTTCAAGCTATATTACAAAGCTGTGATCACCAAGACAGCATGGTACTGGCACAAAAACAGACACATAGACCAATGGAACAGAACAGAAAGTCCAGATATGGACTCTCAACTCTATGGTTAACTAATCTTTGACAAAGCAGGATAAAATATCCAATGGAAGAAATACAGTCTCTTCAATAAATGGCGCTGGAAAATTGGACAGCTATAGACAGAAGAATGAAACTGGACCATTTTCTTACACCATACACAAACATAAGCTCTAAATGAATGAAAGACCTCAATGTGAAACAGGAATCCATCAAAATCCTAGAGGAGAACATAGGCAATAACCTCTTCGACATCGGCCACAGCAACTTCTTTCAAGACACATCTCTCCAAAGGCAAGGGAAACAAAAGCGAAAACGAACTTTTGGGACTTCATCAAGATAAAAAGCATCTGCACAGTGAAGGAAACAGTCAACAAAACAAAGAGGCAACCCACAAAATGGGAGAAGATATTTGCAAATGACACTAAAGACAAAGGGCTGATATCCAAGATTTATAAAGAACTTCTTAAACTCAACACCCAGACAACAGATAATCAAGTCAAAAAATGGGCAGAAGACATGAACAGACACTTCTCCAAAGAAGACATGCAAATGGCTAACAGACATGTGAAAAAGTGTTCATCATCATTAGCCATCAGGGAAATTCAAATCAAAACCACACTGAGATACCACCTTACACCAGTTAGAATGGCCAAAATCAACAAGACAGTAAACAACAAATGTTGGAGAGGATGTGGAGAAAGGGGAACCCTCTTACACTGTTGGTGGGAATGCAGATTGGTGCAGCCACTTTAAAAAAGTGTGGAGAAGTGCTCGCTTCGGCAGCACATATACTAAAAAGTATGGCGATTCCTCGAAAAATTGAAAATAGAGCTACCCTATGACCCAGCAATTGCACTACTGGGTATTTACCCCAAAGATACAGATGTAGTGAAAAGAAGGGGCATATGCTCCCCAATGTTCACAGCAGCAATGTCCACAATCGCCAAACTGTGGAAAGAGCCAAGATGTCCCTCAACAGACAAATGGATAAAGAAGATACGGTCCATATACACAATGGAATATTACTCAGCCATCAGAAAGGATGAATGCCCAACTTTTGCACCAACATGGATGGAACTGGAGGAGATTATGCTGAGTGATATAAGTCAAACAGAGAAAGAGAATTATCATATGGTTTCATTTATTTGTGGAACATAAGGAATAGCATGGAGGACATTAGGAGAAGGGAAAAACGAAGGGGGAGAAATCAGAGTGGGAGATGAACCATGAGAGACTATGGACTCTGGGAAACAAATGGAGCATTTTAGAAGGGAGGGGGGTGGGAGATGGGTGAGCCTGGTGAGGGGTATTAAGCAGGGCATGGATTGCATGGAACACTGGGTGTTATATGCAAACAATGAATCATGGAGCATAACATCAAACACCGTATGGTGACTAACATAACACAGTAAGAAAAAAAATTATCCCAGTTTTCTCAGCAGAAGCTTTGGAGAACAGAAGGCAGTAGGTTTGTATGTTCAAAGTGCTGGGAAAAAAAAAAAAAGCATCAACCTAGAATTCCATATTTGACAAAACTGTCCTTCAAAAATGAATTAGAAATTGAAACATGTCTAGATAAACAAAAGCTGAAGGAGTTCATCCCTACAAGAAATGCTAAATGGATTCATTTAGTTTTAAATGAAAGGGCACTAAATGGTAACTTGAAGCTGTATAAAGAAATAAAGGATTCCAGTAAAGGTAAATACATATAAGAATCAGTGTTTTGAGGGGGGGGGTGTTGTATCTCTATTTTGCATTCCTACTTGATTTAAAAGACAAATGCCTAAAAAGAATCACAAATATATCTTATTAGGTACACAATATGTATAAATGTATAGATTTGTTGTAATTTATGGCAACTACAGGTAACCTAGATGAAAAGGACAAAATTCTAGAAACACACTTTATCTAAACTGGCTCCAGAAGAAAGAGAATATTGTAATAGACTATATAACAAGTAAAGAGATTAAATCAGTAATCAAAACCTCCCAACAAAGTCTAGGACCAGATGGTTTCTCTAGTGAATTCTACCAAACATTTAAAAGGAATTAATACCAATCCCCCATAAACTCTGCCCAAAAATATAAGAGCAGGGAAGACTTCCTAACTCATTCCATGAGATCAGCATTAACCCTGCTACCAAAGCCAAATAAGGACATCACAAGAAAAGAAAATTACAGACCAATATTCTGCATAAATATAGAAGGACAAACCCTCGACAAAATACTAGAAGTGAATCCAGTAATATTGAAAGTATCGTACACCCGGGCCAACTGGGATCTTACCTGTGAATGCAATACTGGTCCACCGTAAGGGAATCAGTCAGGTAATACACTACATTAATGAGTGAAGGAAGAATACTACATTATCATTTCAACTCTCACAGAAAAGCAATCTTAAAAAATCCAATACCCTTTTGTGGTAAAAACACTCAGACAGCTAGGAATAGAAAGGAATATTTTCTTTTTTCCTGTAATTATCTGTATTTGTACTAAAATGTTTCTAGATGTGGGACTCTTCTTATTTATTTTATTTGACATTCACAGAGCTTCTTGGATTTGGGGCTTAATGTCCTTCATTAGTTTTGAAAAATTCCCAGCCAGGATCTCATCAACTATTTTTTCTGTCCAGTTCTTTCTTTTTTCACTTTCTTCCTAGGACGTTAGTTACATTAGCTGTATTAAAAATATATTAGATTTTTTACTGTGTTTCATACATTTCTTATAATAATTTCTGTTTTATACATCTGATTTTCTTTCTTGGAGTCTGAATATCTGGTTGGACCTATCTTCTTGTAAATTAATCATTCTGCTATATCTAATACGGCATTAAAAACATCTTTTGAGTGCTTAATTTCAGGACTTGTGTTTTTCAGTTTAGAATTTTTATTGGTTTTCTATTGATAGATCTCTGGTCTAAAATTATCTATCTCATTACCAGTTTTATAAACATTATTTCATACGATAATTATAATATCTGAATTACCCAAGGGTTTTTGTTTTCTATTTTTTATCTTGTTTTGCCCCACCCCCTCTCATGATATATTTCTGTCATTTGATACTTCTGATAATTTTTTTAAGGTCCAGACCATGTATTCTTGCTGCAAAGTAGGCTATCCTTAAGGCTCTGTAAAGATTAGCCTGTTTCTGGTTTACATGTAATCATAAGGTTATGATTCCAGTCCTGCTGGAATCTCAGCTTGAATCTTGGGCTGTTTGCCAGAGCCCTTCCTCCTTGGTGGACCTCGATCTCCAGACTTCTGCCTAACCCCCTGAGACTGCTTCAATTCTGCTTGGCTTTCTCACCTCTTGGCAGTTCTTCCTGGTTGCCGTTTCTGTTTCATGCCCCCTTTACAGTTTAGGATTAAGTAAAAGCAAACAGTATAAAGAATGTCAATCTCTTTTTCTCTGTAGTATACTTTCTTCTAATGTCATCTTATTCCCTAATTTTGACTGTCTTTGTTTCGGGGGGCCTGGCATAAGAGTGCTGAATCCATTATTATTTGACCCCACATGACTGAGCAGTTACAGTTGTCTTCTCAGCCTCCATGCTCCCATGTTGGGAATAAGCAAATTCCCCAAAGGGAAGAAACACTGGAGAAATTCCAGGTCACCTTGGTGTTTAACATTTCCTCTTGTTTCCCCAAATCTTTGTGTCCTCCATTGCTCTCTGATGCCTTCAAACAGCTGTTTTTATTTCGTTTTGTTTGTGTTATTTCATCAAGTTTTACAGTGGGTCTTGGTGGGAAGATTTGTTTTATATCGGCTGCATTGTCCTTGGAAGGCTCCTAAGTCTCCTTTTATTTGTAGATACTCTTCATTTTTTTAATGCTTTGTTAGTTATTTGTTAAAGAAAATCAGCTACTTATTTTATAAGATTTCCTCTGGTACATCCCTCTGATGTCATTACACATGTTCTTCTATGCTGTCTATTTTCTTTAAGCTGGTGGTTAAATATAGTTGTAATTTTGACAAAAATACTTTATAAATACTTATGTACATTTCTAATTGCATTGAGTTGGGAGTCTCATAGTGTCTAGTTTTCTCTATTTTTGTGATATTAGGAATTAACCCTTATATTCATTTTAATTTTAATTTGCATTTGTGTCAACGGTAAAAAAAATGTATGTTTTTAACTTTGTAAGAAAGTGCCAAATGGTCTTTAAAGGTAGCTATACCATTTTATGTTTCTAAAACCAATGTATGAAAGTTCCAGTTGCTCAAAATTCTTGTCAACATTTGATATTGTCATCTTTTTTGTTAATTTTAGTCACTGTAATGAGTAGGTACTGGCATTTTTTTTTGTGGTTTTATCTTTTCCCCAGTACCTCCTGCTAGTGAACATCTTTCATATACTCATTGGCTGGTCATAGATCTTCTTTTATTAGGTACCTATTCACATCTTTTCCCCATATTTTATATTGGGCTATTTTTCTTCTTATTAAGTTGGAAGAGCATTTTATACATTCTGGATGCCAGTTCTATTTCAGTTTCTATATTCAGTTTTATGTATATCCCAAATCCTTAGCTTTTCATTGTGTCGTACCTAAGAAATCCTGTACTCTGAGTTCTAAAAACTTTTCTCCTGTGTTTTTTCTAGAAGATTTGTATAAATGTAACTTTTCTTTGTTTGGGTGTGCGATCCATTTAGGTGTTTTCTTCTATATATCAGAATGACGAAACAGTAGAGGTTTATGTTTACCATAGGCATATGGCTATCCATTTGTTCAAGTACCAATGCTGAAAAGTTCTTTAAGATTTCATTGGACGTTATCCTGTTTACTGATTAGAAGACCTTTCCTGACCACAACACACAAAGTTCAATATATGTGTCTTTTAAATCCGTGTTATTACATTATTATTCAGGCCTCACTTACCAAGATAAATTTTTTTCTGGTTGATCTGTCCAAGTCTCAGAGTATTCCCTGAAGATCTCTTACTATCATGGTGCTAACTGTGGCTTTTGGTACTTTCCCTGTTCTACAATTTTTTTTAATGCATTCTCATGCAATATTATGTGTCATGTTAGGGCTCGTGGCAGTGAGATCTTTATTTTAGAATGCTGGTAGGAAATGACTTTTGTTTAATAATGTTTGCCTTGAATTTGAACTTATATCTTACTAATATGTTACTACCTTTTCTTTTACATTTGCTTTTTCTTTATATGCCTTTACCCATTATTTTATCTGTCAGTTTCATTAATTTTTTGTCTCACCTTTGTCTTTTAGTAGGATCATTTAAATGATATACAATTATTGTGCTTTTTATTTGGTTATAAGGGTGTAGTTTTGTTCTTTCTCTTTTTAAAGTTTCTTTTGTTTCCTTTGTTTTGGTGCATATGCCATATTTTTTAGCCTTGCATATCCCCAGGGCTTTGAAGAACGTAAGTCCTTTCATTTTTTTTTCCAAAATATTCTTCAACTTACAATTCTCTAAGTGTTAGAATTAGTATGAAAAGTTTTATTTGTGACATATTTGATATAAGTGGTTATTAACACATTTTCATTATCCCCCTCTTCCTCTTCTATATTTTTAGTATACTCCAGTGTTTTAGATCAAGAGTATTACTATTATTATTACAGCATTATTTTCTGTATTATGTCTTTTTCCAACAGTAAATACTGAAATTTACATTCATTTTCAAGGCAAGTATTAAATTTATCTCACTTTCAATTAGTTTGCTTGCTTTAGACCATGGATTTCACGATGCATATCTTTAAGTAAAGATATTTGTTTCATGTTTTATGAGCCCTTCCGTATATTTCATGATGTTTTCTTCTCACCTTTTAGCTTGATCAAAATAATTTTTATGTCACTTTTTTTCCTTTGATACTCTGTACTTGTTGTTCCACTGTCGTCTACCTTTAATGTTGCAGTAGAGAGATCTGATTTTGGTTAATAGCATAATGTTCTACCTGAATGCTTGTACTTTTCCGTAAATATTTTTTCCCGATACATTGATTCTTCTTCTTTTTTTTTTTTTTAAGATTTTATTTACTTATTTTAGGGTAGGGGGGCAGAGGGAGAGGGAGAAAGAGTCTTAAGCAGACTCAGCACTGAGTATAGAGCCTGTGCGGACTCGATCCCATGACCCTGAGATCATGACGTGAGCTGAAACCAAGAGTCAGACACTTAACTGACTGTGTAACCCAGACGCCCCTGTATTGATTATTCTTAATGTTTCATTTTTTTTCTTGGCTTCCCTTTACAAACATCAGTTGACCTGATGCTAATTTTACCTTCTGTGTTCAAATTGATTATCTTTTCTGTTATCATTTTTAGCTTCATACCAAGTAGTGGGAGAATGTCTCCTGTTTGTTTTCCACATAACTTGGTTAATTTTCCATAGCATGAATTCTGCACTTATTCCCTCTCATATGGAACTCAGTTTAGCTACTGTGCTTTTGGTATTCTTAGAACCCTTCTATCTTATCCCTCTCTCTTTATATTTCTTGTTAACTTTTGGATTTATCATGTTATTGCCCCTCACATTATTTTCCCTTATTGCTTTGTGCTCCTCTTTTATTGGAAATTATTTATTTTATCTTTTAGATAATGATACCAACAAATTTCTTGAAAGTTTCCTTTTTATCCTCTAATATATAATTTTTTGCGGCTTGAGAATTCTGTGAATCTTTTAGATGCTGTATTAGTCAGGATTCTCCAGAGAAATAGAACCAATAAGGGGTGTGTGTGTGTGAAAGGTTTATTGTGTGTGTAAAAGGTTTGTTATAGGAATTGGCCCATGTGATTATGGCTTCCTAGGAGCCCTAAGATCTGCAGTTGTTAAGCTGGAGACCCAAGAAGTTTGTGTAAGTTCTGGAGTGAAAGCCTGCACGCTCAAGACCTAATAAGAGCCATTTTTTAGTTCAAGTCTGAAGGCTGGATAAGACTGATGTTCCAGCTCAAGGCAGTTAGGCAGGAGTACCTTCTTACTCACAGGAGGATATGCCTTTTGTTCTGTTCACACCTTCAACTGATTGGATGAGGCCCACCCACATTAGGGAGGAGAATCTGCTTTACTCAGTCTCTTTATTTAAATGTTAAGGTCATCTAAAAATACTCTCCCAAACATACCCAGTTTAATGTTGGACCATATATTTGAGCACCCTGTGACCCAGTCAAGTTAGTACATAAAGTTAACCTTCGCAGATTGCTATAACCCTCCCCCACTTTTTTTTTCATTTCATGGTATTTTTACTAGGGACATGTGCTAGTATTTTATTCTCCTACTTGACCTCAGATAGAGTTCTTTACATATTGTATCCTTGTCAAAAAACAAGGAGAGTAGACAGCTTTTCATCCTTTCCTCTACCTCATTTAATGGCAGTCTCATCCCTTTCCCAAACTATTTGTGTGCTTAATAATGATGTGCATGCACATCTCCTCTCTGATTTCCTGATTCTACTGGCTTTTAAGTTATCAGTTATTACAGCTAATTAACTTCAGTGGCTTTCATACCTAAGAGTGTATTTTCTCACATAATAACAACTCCCGTAATTATAATCACATAGAGGCTCAGGAATGTCATGGCTAAGGCATTTATAACCTCTTGACCCTTTTCTCAATGTTTCAAGGTAGCTGTAGAAATTTAGCCATTATATCCCTATTTAGACAGCAGAAAGAAGGAGGGAGCAGGCAAGAGGGTTTCTGAAGACATTTCTGCTTTCAAATCATTTGCCTTTCATATCTGACAAGAGGCTGAGAAACATAATTATCTATTTGTATTGCCAAGGAGTATTTTGTTAATGTAGAAGGGAGTAGGGATAACAAGTAGGCAACTAACATAGTCTGCACGTATTTTTTGAGTAGAGGTGGTATCTCCTTATGACCTTTGTCTGCTTCTTTAAAACTTTTCTAGATTTATGGAGTACCATGTAAATGGTCAATTTCTAGCATGTCCTGTTATAGAGATTCTTCAGTTCTTGTTCTTACTTTGCTGATGGGACTGTGCCTATGAGATTACATTATATTTCAACAGTTTTCCTTTAACTGTAGCTTTATGCCATCTCTTCAAGATATACAGCTTCTGCTCAAATTTAAGAAAGATGCTAGGTGGCTGGGGGTAGTTGAGGGACACACGAGGAATAGGGAGAACCATATTCTTAATGGCCAGGGGTAGCAAGTATAGAGAGGAACTGCTGCCTAGTTCTGGATTATGTAATGCTCAGGGTCTCTGAGATCAAGGGATAGATGGTAGAAGACTTTTCGAGAATGTTTGATGCCCCATATTCTGAATTCTAGCAACATTTTTCTTTCTTTTTCTTTCTTTCTTTCTTTTTTTTTTTTTTTTCTTAATTCAGCTACTACCTCCTACTTAAGATAGCTTCAATGCTGTTTTTTTCAATCTTGGTTTTAGCATTTTTGTGGCTTTTCATCTTTTCCTGGCTCTTTTCTATTAGGAGTGTTTGTAAAAAGCTATACTGAAGGGCTGTTAGCCAGGCAATCTTTATTCAGTGGGTATTTATTTTAATAGCCATTTGGTCTCATTACCTTTTAATGAGTTCTTTGATAGCGAGTTCCTTAATTAACAAGGCAGTCTTTCAGGTTTCCTCTTTTCTAATTGTTAACATATTTTGGTGCTTTCACACAGATACACTGTGATGAAAAGTTTCCTCTTTACAGCTCCTGTAGGGCCATTCAGAAGGGAAAAAGATGGGAATGGGGAGAATATGCAGTGTGTTTCCTTAGAATATAAATAGTTTAAGAGCATTTGCTCTCCCAAACTGAGACTGAGTGAAATATTCATATTTCATGCTCGATTTCCTATGACAGGAGTAACTCAGAGTGGATTTCTACATATATGAAAGTTGATTGAATCCAGCTCACATTAGAATTTGTATGTTGAATCTTTGTATAACTGCCTCTCAGATATTGTGGAGTATTTAATTCTGCCTGGGACCCAAGTAAATTTTCATTTAAACATTTCCTTGAGCTACCTGCGGTACTCCTCCCAAAGATAAGAGCATTTTATAATAAACTACCTACCACTCATTGAGACCCTCATATGTGCCAGATACTGTACTGGTCTCTGTATTCTATTATCCCATTTATTGCATAAATTTCTGCAAGGTTGGTATCATTATCTCCACTTTACTGATGAACAAGCTAAGTCTAACCAAGATTAAATAACTTTCCAAACGGTCACGTAAGTGATAGGGCCGAGATTTGAACCTAAATTAATGTGAACCAAAGTCCTTGTTCTTTCTCTTTGTATCACTTCCAGTCTAGTCCTGTCTTGTTTTCACTACCACTTACCGTAAAATGGACATGATGGCTCAGGCGCTCTTCTCCCATAGTAAGATTAATTAGAGAGCTAATGAAATTGTTGTAAAGAAGATCTTAAATGATTTCCCTCAGAGAAGCCTAAGGTTTTAAATATTCTGAAATAAAGTATTTGTATTGGCAGAAAATAATGAACCAAAAGCACCTACAGGATACGTTAGCTCAAAAAAGTGAAAAAGAAACTCAGGCTAATGAGGTGTTTGGGAGGAGAAATGCTCTTATTTAGGGTATTGACCAGTTAGGAACTGAGTAATAAGTTGTATGTAGAACTTAAAAGCCACTGGCTGGCAGACAGTCAGGCGTCTGTACCATTGTGTTTTGTAAACTTTCTCCTATGGCTGTGGTGTGTTTTTTCCAAGCCCACTTAATTTTTTATGAGGTTTGTAAAGGTCTTGAATAAACAATTGAGATTATAGAGGTTTTCCTGGAAGCTTTGGTTAATATTTTAATACACTTTGCTTCGTCACATTATTAAATAGCTTATTGGAAAGTTTGAAAGAGAGTGTTTCTTTTTTCTTTTTCATTCTTTTTGTTGTTGTTGTTCTAGCAGTTAAATATCAAAATTTGCTCTAGTTTTTGGCTGATTCTCTCTCTTCTTTTTATTTTAACTTGATGGCTCTACAGATCACCCTTGGATTGGGAATCAGCATCTGGGAGGCCTCCACTTAAAATTGACTTCAAGTGAAATTACAGTTTAGAGGGTATATCTTGAAATGAAGCCAGTGATTGTAAATGTAGGTGGTAAGAGAGGACTGGGGAAGGAGAGAGGGAATTGGATAGGGTCAGAAAACAGGAACTAATAGAACTTTGGAGATTACCTCATTGTGACCTTTTGCTCATTAATATTTGAATCTGATTCTTTGGCATCTTGGTTGCAGTCTGATGAAATGTCAAGCATGGCAAAGACTGAATACCTTCAAAGACATTTCTGTGTTAATGAGATGACTTGATGAAGTTGACCTTTAACCTGAACAGGAATTGAGGAAAGAGAAAGGAAGAGTTTTTATTTCTCATTATGAGGACTTCTGATTCTATGGAAGTTTGTGTTGTAATAATTGCTATTTGTAGAGTACTTTATATGACCTCATTTCAAATTGGAAGCCACTCGAAAACATTTCCGTGTTGTTGTTTTGGGGATGTAATGAAGGTCACCCAGAAAATTCTACCCCTTTTGTGAAGCCTTCTCTGACTATTTTGGCCTCAAAACCGTTTCTTCTAAAATCATATAGCACTTAGAGTTTATTCTGCTCAATTTAGCACTTAATTGCATGTTCTCCTTGATTTGCTTCAGAACGGGAAGTACACTTTCCACTTTTTTGCGTGACAGAATTTTTTTGGTTAAAAAGGAGAAAATCATATGACTCTATAAAAGGCGTAAACGGTTAGTAAAATATTATGAACTCATAAAATACTTATATTTTAAGCAAATATACCTAATGTCTTGTCAACTGTTTTCCATACTCAGGATCAGAGGAATAAAAATTATAAAAATAATCATAAGACATTTACTGAGTGCTTCATATAAGCCAGATACTGTGGTAAATACTACATAGGAATTCTTTTTATTTAACCATTATAACAGTTCTAGTTTTCAGATGACAAAACTGAGGCAAAGATTAACATCAGTGTTCTAGGGCATCGTATTTAGTGTTTATTTTCATTAAACCACATATCTGTAATTTGTCTATTTACTTTTATATATTTTTCTGTTTGTTTGTTTTTTTTGCCCTTAACACTGTTTTGGTCTATGGCAGTAGAACATACAAGCCAAGGTATTTGCTGGTGTTTTTGTTGTTTTGTAATGGGCATGTACTGATTATGATTAACTGGCTATACCTTTTTATCCTTTATTGTGAATTTGAGTTCATAAGACCCATATATGAATGCATTTTCTTTATAAAGCAAAAAATGTTTGCCAAGCTGATAATGGAAATCAAGACTAAGGCATATAAGATTATTGGCCAGGGAGAAATTCTTTAAATGTCTATTATAGTTTTTTCTGGTTAATATAGATTGGCAAATTAAAAAGGTTCTTTTTGGGTTCTCGTTGTGCTCTCATAGCTCATATGAGACTTATTTTCTAATTATAAATATTTTCATATTTATATTTGCATATTTATATACAAAATACAAAACCAGAGAATTGTCCAAAAAAATGAAGGGAATCCATGCTTGGGATGTAAATAACAATTGGTTTCAGAGGAACAGGATGCCAAAGAAGAAAGAAACACCTAGAAAGAACCCCCCAAAATGTCTTTATAAAATTCCCCTTCAATTCCTGGCTGATTTCTAAGCTTCACATGAATAGGGCACACTCTGGAGCTGTAGAAGACATCAGCTGCTGGAATATTAATAACTGAACAAATATTCTGGAGTTGCACGGCAGAGACATTGAGGACTGAACCCACGGAGAGACCCGATGAGCACATGGCCTTTCCATGTAAACATCAGTAAAGCCATTGGTAGGGATTAAGGACAAGTTCCTAAGATGAAGAATGAAATTAAAATAGACCCACTATAACTTCGAAAAACAAGCCTGACAAAATGAAAGTGATCTACTAATAATTTAACTGCCTGCCTAAACAAAACTCAAAACTCTGCTGAGGAAGATAAAATAATCTAGTGCCTCTATAGCATCTTATCTATAATGTATGGCATATGAAATAGAGTTTTTTTAACATGATAATAAGCAGAAAAACTAATCAAATGTTAAAACAGTCAGTAGAAGCAGATCGTTAGATAATCCAGATATGCTAGGAGACAAAGATTTCAAAATAACTGATTAATATGTTAAAGAAAATAGAGGAAAGAATGGGCAATACCAAAAAAAATGATCTGAACATACATTAAAAATCAAATGTGTGTTTTAGAATAGCAAAATATAAGATTTGTAGCGAAGAGCCCATTAACATGATCTCTTAAAAATGGATTAAACGTGTTTAACAACAGACTCAATAAAGCAAAAGTCAAGATCAAACTCAAAGATCTATAGAAAACACCGAAACTTAGACACATAGAAAAAAAGAATACAAATTCTACTTTTAATTTTTAAAAATGGAATGGGCATAAAAGAGAGGTGGAGCACAGTTGAAAGGTGTAATATGTATGTCCTTGGAGACCCAGAAGGAGAGAAGAGAATGAGAATTGTGCAGAGGCTTTAATGTGTCTACACTCAGTAGCAGATCTTCAACTGTATAAACAAAAACTGACAGAACTGAAAGGAAAAATAGATAGATTCACAATTATAGTTGGTTATTTTAACACTCCTTTGGTAACTGATAAAACAAGTAGACAAAATACCAATAAGGCTATAGACGACTTGAACCGTAATATCAAACAACTTGACTTAATTGACATTCCACTACCAACAGCACCATTTTTTTCCTAGTGCACGTGCAACATTCACTCAGCTAGAGCACATTCTAGACCATAAAACTAGTCTCAATAAATATAAAAGGTATGAATTCTTACTATGTTTGCATCTGCAACAGAAATAAATTAGAAATGAATAACGGACTTGTTTATGTAACATACCCCACTTAGACATAATGTATCATCTTTTTTATGTAATGCTGGATTTGATTTGCTATTGTGTTGAAATTGTGTGTGTGTTTATGCAGGATGTTGGTTTATAGTTTTCTGTGCTTGTATCATCTTTGCCTTTGATTTTGCCATCAGGGTAATACTGGTCTCATAAAATGCGTTTTAGAA
The DNA here is from genome assembly GCA_028534135.1 of Potos flavus. Lineage (NCBI taxonomy): Eukaryota > Metazoa > Chordata > Mammalia > Carnivora > Procyonidae > Potos > Potos flavus. The sequence continues at coordinate 44,116,875 of CM052885.1, forward strand.
ATGTTTTCTCCCCCATCTCTATTTTGTGAAAGGTTTTGTCTGGATTTGGTTTCATTTGTTCCATTAATACTTGATAGAATTCACTAGTGAAATAATTAGAGTCTGGAGTTTCTTCATTGGAAGGTTATAAAATATAAATTCAGTTTCTTTATTAGAAATAAGCTTATTTAATGTGCATGTGTGTGTGTGAGAGAGAGAGAGAGAGTTTCAGGCAATGCAGATAAAGCATTTAGCAAAAATGGACACTCTTTCAAAAAAAAAAAAACAACTTCTCAGCGGACAAATCTAGTCTTATTTAATCTAATAAAAGAGTATCTTTTTACTCTTGCATTTTACTTAATGGTAAAAGACTGAATGTTTGACCTCTAAGATCAGGAACAGGACAAGTACGTCTGCTCTCAACATTCCAATTCAGCACCCTGTTGGAGCTAGCTCATGCAAAATGGCAAGTAAAAGAAATACAAAGTGAGCTAATTGAAAGGAGGGGAGAATGAAAAATGTTTTCTTTTTATAAAAGATAATGCCATTGTCCATGTAGAAAATTCTAAGGGATTTTTTTTAAGAAGGTAGTAAAACTAAGTTTAGCAAGACCACAAGGTACAAGGTCACTATGCAAAAAACAGGTCTGTTTCTTTTTCTTTCTTTCTTTTTTTTTTTTAAGATTTTATTTGTTTATTTGACAGAGAGAGAGATCACAAGTAGGCAGAGAGAGGGGGGGAAGTAGGCTCCTTGCTGAGCAGAGAGCCCGATGTGGGGCTTGATCTCAGGACCCTGAGATCATGATCTGAGCCAAAGGCCGAGGCTTAACCCACTGAGCCACCCAGGCGCCCCTGTCTGTTTCTTTTTTAAAAAGATTTTATTTATTCATTTTAGAGAGAGAGAGCACACCAGGACAAGCACAAGCGGGGGTGGGGGGTTGTGAAGAGGCAGAAGGGAAGGGAAACTCAAGTGGAGCCCTGTGTTGGGCTTCATCTCACAACCCTGAGATCATGACCTGAGCCAAAACCCAAGAGTCTGATGCTTAAACAACTGAGCCACCCAGGCGCCCCAAAGCAGGTCTATTTCCGTGTACTAATAAAGAGGAATTAGAATCTAAAATTAAAAAATCAATGTCATTTACAGCAAAAACCAGGAAATACTCTGTAACAAAGAAAATGTCTGCTAAACTTGTGCACTCAAAACTATAAAACATTACCAAAAAAAAAAAAAAAAAATGAAAGAAGATCTAACTAAATAGAAAGGTATACTGCATTTATGGTTGCAATATTATTATTTATGGTTGCAATATTATTAAAATGTCAGTTCTCCCAAAATTAATGTAAAGCAACTCTTCTCCACCAGGCTTCTGGGTGAGAATTAAACCCCAATGCCCTAGGGCATCCAAAATATATAATGAAGTAACATTTCTTCTATGTATATGGAATTGTACCAGCTTTACCGATCTTGAAGGAAATGAGTATAGATGCTAGTAAGCTGATTTTAATGTTAATACAGAAATTTAAAAATTTAAAATAAAATAACTAAGACTATTTTGAAAAGGGAGAATAATGTTAGAGAACTTTATACTGCCTGATTTCTATATATACTGTAAAGCTTTAGTAAGTAAGAGAGTGAAGTACTGGCATAAAGATTGACAAAAAGATCAATGGAACAGAATAGAGAGTCTGATTTTCAACGAAGGTGCCTATGCCGTGATACGGCATATGTTGTACACAATATATTGTACACATATGGGTATAATATGTACATATTAATGTACACATTAATATTAAATACTATAGTGTATACTCTATTGAAGCTAATATTACACCATATGTTAACTACTTGGATTTTACATAAAAACTTTTAAAAAACAAATAAAAATATGTTTGACTGTCTCTACCTCCGCTCACTACCTACATGGACAATAAAAGGTACTTTTTAAAAGAGATTATCCATTTGAGCAGTAGGCTTATGAAAAGATGCTTTAACAGAATGACTCATGAAGGAATGCAAATTGAGACTACAATAAGATACCACTACACACCGGCAAAAGAGCATAAATTAAAAAGTCTTACAATACCAAGTGTTGGAGAGGATAGAGAACAATCTCATACGTTGCTCATGGGAGTATGAAATGGCACAATCACTGTGAAGAACTTTGGCAGTTTCTAATAAAATTAAATATATAACTATGTGATCTAGCAATCTCACTCCTAGGTATTTTTCCAAGGAAAATGAATATTGCCACTTAAAAGACTTTATTCACAATAGCCCCCAAATAGAAATAACCCAAATACATACCAATAGAACAAAATGGGTAAACGGTGATTTATTCATACTCCTCCGCGATAAAAAGGAACAAACTATAGATACATGCAATGCCATGGATAATCTCAAAAACATGCTGAGTGAAAAAAACTAGGCACAGAAGAGGACTGTAGGATTCTTTTTATATGAAGTTCAAGAACGGGCAGAACTAATCTATGGGGCTATAAGTCAGAAGAGTTATTTCATGGTGTGGATGGATCTACTGATTTGAAAAGGGCATGAGAAACTTCCGAGTTTATGGAAATGTTCTGTATCTTGAGCTGGATGGCAGTTTTATAGGTTTTTACATATGAAAAGTCATCAAGCTATATTCTTAAGATTTGCACATGTACTGTTTGTAATTATACCTGAATAAAAGCATGCAGAGCAAAAAGCGTTTCTTAAAGATTTCTTGTATTTCTTAAAAAGTGATTGAGAATAAGTGAAGCAAGTGGATAAGTCTCTGAACTGAGTTTATAGCATATAATAAATCCTCTGACTTCTCCTTCCATCCACATCCTGAGTATAAACTCCCAGTTTTCTTTGGATTAGGCTTTTATCTTTGGACCTCTTAATCTTTTGACGACTAAGTTAGGTAGGGATTGTTTTATTTTTGGTTATGTTTTTCTCATTTTTGATTACTAGGGGTTCACCATCTCATTGTAGGCTCCACTGATGGCTCAAATAACACTACATATGTTGTCCAGGATATTTTGACCATCATCCTTGGGCCTCATTTTTTTTAAGCTATTGGGGAACTTTTGTTTTTCTAAAATGGGGATTTATATGTGATTTTAATGAGTGACTATTTATACAGATTCTCTAATTGATTTTAAGAATGTTCTTTGGACAGGATTGTAAGACATGAAATCAGTTGTGGGAAAATCTACTTGGGGAGAATGTGTGATTTTTAAGGTAGCTTAAGTATCATAGTGAAGTAAAAATTTATTGTGGGATTTCTGCAGCACATGGGAACCAAAGTTCCAGGCATGGGTTCCAGGTGACAGAAACATATGGAAAGATCCAGAGCTCCTCCGAATGTAACTTATTGAATGTCCATCCTGAGTAGATAGGAGGCTTAGTGCTCAGGAATGAAGTGGCCTCATCCAGAGCTATGGACTATTGAGGAAAAGGAACAAGGTAGCTTCCTTGTCCAGTGAAGGAAATAAACTTAAAAATCAAGTTCCATGGGGCAGGCAGAAGTAAGACAAAGATCCGTATCAAAGGAAATGCCTATGGTAGAGGTCAGGGTTGAAGGTTAAGGAAGCAGAGGCACTAGGTACACAGAGGGAGGGAACAATTTATAGGGTGGCTTTACATTCTCTCTCAGTAGTTCATGCTTGCCTTACCAGATCAGTTTCTGTGTCTGAACTTTTCCCTGTTTCACAGTGAAATAATTCATTAAATAACTTGAGAAAGAAAAATTTAACAAACCAAAATGTGAGCAAGGGAGTGTTATTGAGGAAGCAGAAGCAAAAGTTGGTGTGAAAGGACAGCTCTCTTTCACAGCATAGTTTCTGGCACTCTGCTTTTGTCTTACTTTGAAACTTGCTAAAATTATCCAGAGAAAGAGGAATTTGGCTTTGGCCATTTGCAGTGAGTAAGACAAGATCCTTGGTGATACTGGATTCAGGGATTGATCCTAGTAGATTGACAGAGAGCCGTGGTTGGAGTCCATTCTCAGTACCTACTGTGAACTCAACTTTCTTTTGATGGGGAAAGGAGAAAAAACTTCTCGCTCAGTATCCTGGCCTTTCAGATTTGTGTGATTTGTATCTTCTTGTCTTCTTCATTCCCTTATCCCATGTCAGAGAGCAAGAGAAACATGTTACCAACTACCAAAGTCCCTTTCCTGGGAAGCAGGATCAAATGATTTAATCTTTAAAGTCTGACAGGGCTGGATTCATATCCCAGATCCACCAGTTACAAGATATAGTCAATAGCTTAACCGCTCTCTCCTCATATCTATAAATCAAGGATTAAATACCTCATGGAGTTCTTATGAGAATTATGTGAGAATATTTTCAAAACATTTGAACGTAATCAATGCTTGATAAATCGAGGCAGCTGCTCTAGTGATAGTGATAGAGATATTGGTTGATGATGGTGACGCTTTCTCTAAGCTTTTCACCTCTGTTCACTTGTGTACAGTGATATTGCATTTAGTATTGTGTAATTGAAGTACATTGTAACTGAAAGTAATGAATACTGAGCTTTCTGTAAGACTTTGACGGAGTGTGGAAGATTCCTGTACATTTGTGTTTTTTTTAAAGATTTTATTTATTTGAGAGAGAGAGAGAGCAAGAACAGGGGGAGCAGCAGCGGGAGAGGGAGAAGCAGACTCTCCACTGAGCAGGGAGCCGGACGCTGGGATCATGACCTGAGCTTAAGGCAGACTGAGCCACCCAGGTGCCCCTCTTATACATTTGTTTTAATCGAGTTTAGTTGTGTCTTTGTATCAGAAACAATGGATATCTCTTCTCTTTTTGTAAAGAGAATCAGATACTTCTGAGATACAAAGTTAGGTATTAGCGTGTACCTACTTTGCACAGTTTGGGTGCCATAGTTTCTTTCCTTGCAAACCATATGCTTTTTGAGAAAATGTACATGCGTGATATGGCAGTGCAGTATATCACCCTGTGTAAAGTATTATGATACAAGGAAGACAGACAGTAAATAGAGTAGGAGGTAGAAGGGATAATTTGAATCAGAGAATATGAATCTGGATATATTTTTAAGTGAGTTGATGTGGTTACCAAAGAGCTACATGGTGAAAATCAAAAAAGTATTTTCATGGGTCTTGACTCATGCCTTTTGATGGTTCTCGCTATGGTCATAAGCCTGACTTTGAATTAACATCATGAATTTTCTCACCGGTTGACTCCTCTCCCTTTCCCAAACTTAAAAAAAAAAAAAAAAAAAAAAATTGTAACTGGATTGAAAACTAGTGTGAACTATTTAAGTGCTTTGGTAGTGGACGTTCAGTTCATTTAGGTGTTATTTATTGATTGTCTTGGAGCATATAAATATTATAGATGCTTTGAGAGGCAACATGATGTTGCCTATTGAGCTAGCTATAAGACCTTGTGACTCAAAATCGCCCTGCATCCCAGGTTCCTTGTATGTTCAAAATAGGGTGATAATTCTTAGCTCATTTTACATCTTGTCTTGCATTCTATCTTTATTTTTGTGCATTGTACATTGGCACTATTACAGCTTCATAACATACAGCCTACATGTGATGAAACTGATGTGAAACTCTTCTTAGAGGTATCCAAAAGACAGTTTTATGGGGCATTTCATCAGTTTAGGTTTTCCTAAGTCCCAAATTCTTACCCTGTCCTAGAGATTTTGCCTGTATGTTCTTAGAATCCTCTTCGTAATAAGATTACTTAATGAATAGGGTGAAACCACCATTTTCTATTGCATAGTGTGTTGGTTGTTATTGCCTGAGTCTGTGTTTATCCTTTCTTAGAAAACCTATGGACACCGTGGTGGTAATGGAAACCAGAAGTGAAAAAGGGAATGGGTAGCGAACTGTGAATTAGCAAAGTTCTAAAATGCTTTCTTGATTTAGCAAAATATTTAACGATGAAAACATTCATTTCTGCAATTATCATTTTGTTTGGAAATAAATAATTAGCTCGAGGGGAAGAAGGGTGGAAAATAATTGGAGGGCAGTTAAATAACTCAGTATATTAACAGTAGTATAACTCATGGTCATGTATAAGTGCATGGCTTTATTGATTGATATATATTGATCGAGACTTGAAAGCCAAGTCTATGTTTCATGTTAATATGTTAAGGTTAATAAGCCATTTGCTATTTTGAGATGAATAATGAGTCAGGAGGATCAACTAACTTATCCCAAATTGCACAGCCAGTAAATGGTGGTGAATAAAAGTTGGGACTTTCTGACTCTAAGCTATCTTATTTTCATTTTACCAGTCCAGTTTTGCTTCTCCTTGGCAATCTACTTTGGCCACTGAAATAAGCCTTTCAAATGCTATCTTCAGCCTCTAGCTTCACTGGGCTTTTAGCTCTTTGATTTTCACAACATCTCTATGTTCAGCTTGTCGTGTTCTTTAAGTATCTATCTTGGCCTAGATAATTATGTTGGGTTACACAAGAAAAAGAAAGCCACAGCCAATACTCAGTATTTGAGGAGCTGGCTCCTGAACTGCCACTCTCTTACCTGTGTGGGCCTAGTCTGTGTCTTGAATAACCCATTAATCTTGTTATCATCTGGACCAGGTTTTGCTCCATGGTTCAATGTAACACAGTGTAAGAATTACTACCGCTTTATAGGTGATGGTGTAGTGGAAAGATACAGACTTAGGACTAGGTAGAAATACCAAAGAGCTGTATGAGTTTGTCTAAATTTCTGAACTTCCCAGAAAGCCTTAGTATATTCATCAACAAGAAAAAAGAATACCAACTTCTTGCGGTGATTCTGAGAATGAAATGAAATAGCATAAAATGTCAGCTGCTCAAGTGTAGCATATCTTGGGCATATGGTAATGCCCAAGAGGTAGTTTCTTACCCTTTTTCTGGCTTCTGATCTGCACTGCTGTCTCTGGGGATCTGCTTTAGTCTTATCCTCATTCCTTCACTCCACTCCCGCTGTCACTGTTCAAAAGCCACAGACAAGTCTTCTCACATCTTTGATCTGCCCTCTCTGATTGTTGACCCAGAGCCTGTAACTGGTGAAATTTCTGGTTCTCCTTCATGCGCTATCTGTTCCCGGACTCCAGTGGGTTTAACTGAATGCAAGCCATTTAGCGTGAATTTTGTTTATAATGTAACTTCTTTCTCAGTTGGCCTGTATAGTACTCCCTAACTTAAGTATTTCCATTTGTTGTCTTAAATCATCCAGAGTGGGGATCTTCAGAACATACAAACAGAGCCATATAGTTGAGGAACACTTTTTTTTTTTAAGATTTTATTTTATTTTTTTAAGTCATCTCTACACCCAACGTGGGGCTTGAACTCACAACCCTGAGGTCAAGAGTCACATGCTCCACCAACTGAGCCAGCCAGGCACCCCTCAGTGTTCATTTTTTAAAAACAGCAACAAAATTTATCCTTTTAATTATTTATTTTCAGGAATTAATTTAATTATTCTTTTCATTTTTTATGTGTTAAATCATAAAGCAGTAAGCACTTTGGTTTCTAGATAAATTAGGGAATGATGTTTACATTTGTTTCTTAAGAATTATAGTAATTTCAGGATTGCTTAGGTGGCTCAGTCGGTTAAGCGTCTGCCTTCGGCTCAGATCATGATCCCAGAGTCCTGGGATTGAGCCCCACATTGGGCTCCCTGCTCAGTGGGGAGTTGGCTTCTCCCTCTCCCTCTGCCCCTCTCCCATCTTGTTCTCTCTCTGTCTCTCTCAAATAAATAAATAAATCTTTAGAATTATAGTAATTTTGGAAGGGATTTCGAAATTATTCTCTACAGAAAAATTCCTTTTTAGTCTAAGATTTTGAATATTGCTTATCTATTGTTGATTTGGGGAAAAAATGCTTCTCGAATAAATAGCTGGGCTTTACAAATTTTAGTTTAATGTTACAGCTATATAACCCGTGGTGATGAAGGTAATATTTAAGATGATTGCCACCGGGCACTCTTAATTAAAGGTTTTTCAATGCCAAGGATATCATGGTGGAGAAAACCTTAAAGGAATCCCCAATTGAGAAATAAATTCTGGTAATTTTTGTTGGAATTTCATTTTAGTTCATTAACATTATGATTTATACTCTTGTATTTCAGGGAAAGGTGGCCCAGACAGCATGTATGTCAGCTTGCAAGCACTTAGCCACGTCCTTGATGCAACTCTTGCTGGAAGCTGAAGTGAGACAGCTCACCCTGGGAGCACTACAGCAGTTCAACGTGGACGTCAGAGAATGTGAACGTAAGACAGGGAGCCATCCCTTTGCTTGCTTGTTTTACCTGTGTGTGTACTCACTTCTATGGAAAAAAAATAAGGTCTGTGGGGCTTCGTTCCTGATGGAGTTGATGAATACCTGGATGACAGAGACAACTTGAAGGGCGCGTAGAAATGGTCCATCAGCAAGCTAATTTGAACACCCAGAGGTGCCTAGGCCCCTATGTAGAACAGAGATCTCTGGCCACAAACAAGTTTGCAATCTAGAGGGGGATACAAGACAGACATGCATTTAATACACTCCAAAGAAAACCTGATTCCTCCAAAGACTCCAAAAGAATGCAGTTCCCAGTCACTTTTTTTTTATAATTAAAACTATTTTTACATCTTGTCTGCAAACTCTAATTCATCTAAAGAACAAATGTGTGTGCATTTATCAGTTAGGGATGCTTTTCTATTATAGGTAGAAACAGAAAATGTTAGAGTGGTTTAAAAAAATAGTTTTTATTTTTCTTGGAGACAGTGAGTTGCTATATTGGTTTAGTTGCTCAGTGATGTCATCAAGGACTTGGGCTCTTTTTTTTTTTTATAGTAGAGTTGACGCACAATGTTGCATTAGTTTCAGGTGTACAACGTAGTGATTCAGCTTCTCTATACCTTATGCTGTGCTCACCACAAGTGTAGCTACCATCTGTCAGCATACAATGCTCTTACCGTATTACTGACTTCCTAGGCTGTGCCTTTTATTCCCATGACTTATTCATTCCTTAACTAGAAGCCTGTATCTTCCACTCCCCTTCACCCCTTTGCCCATCCTTCCACCCGCTCTTCTCTGGCAGCCATCAGTTTGTTCTCCGTATTTATAGGTCTGATTCTGCTTTTTTGTTTATTCATTTGTCATTTTTTTAGATTCCACAGATGAGTGAAATTATATGGCATTTAGAGGACCCAGACTCTTTTGTTCCCTCTCCTCTGCCATACTTAGGACTCTTCCTCTTCATACATATTATTTCTTCTCATACATATACTGTAGTCAGAAGAGACTCACATTCCCTCAAAAAATAAAAATAAAAACAGGAATGCCACATGACTCAGTAATTCTACTTCTAAGAATTTACCCAAAGAAAACAGAAACACTAATTTGAAAAGATAGATGCACTTCTGTGTTTTTTGCAGCATTACGTACAATAGCCAAAATATGGAAACAACCTACGTGTCCACAGATAGATGGAGAAAGAAGATGTGATACATGCCTACAATGGACTATTATTCAGCCATAAAAAAAGAACGCGATCTTGCTATTCAGAACAACGTGGAGGGACCTAGAGAGTATCGTGCTAAGTGAAATAAGTCAGAAAGAAAAAGACAAATAACATATGTTCACTTAAATGTGGAATCTAAAAAAGAAAACAAAACAAACAAAAAACCCCCAGAAACAGACTCACAAATACAGAAAACAAACTGGTGATTACCAGAGGGAGGGTGGGGGGTGGACAAAATAGGTGATGGGGATTAAGAGGTACAAAATTCTACTTAAAAAATAAGAACATGACAGAGGTGAAAATTAGAGCTTGGGGAGTATAGTCAATACTGTAATAACTTTGTATGGTGGCTCACTTGTGGTGAGCATTTTGTAATGCATATAATTGTCAAATCACTATGTTGTACACCTGAAACCAATATAATATTGTAGGTCAGCTATACTTCAATTAGGAAAAAAAAGAAGAGGAGACTTACATTCAAGACAGGAAAAAAGAGGCCAATGTCACTTATTCCTTTTATTAAGAAAATTAAGGCCTTTTCAGGAGATCCCTAACAAACTTCCCTGTCTGTCTTATTGGTAATAGAATAGTTACGTGGTCACCTCCAGCTCTAAGGGAGGCCATGAGATTATCTGGCAAAGTGACAGAGGACCATCGTTATTGGGATAGTTGATTCATCATGAATCATCCCCTTGGAGTTGAACACAAAATTAGTTCTGGTTAGGAAAAAGAAGGAAGAAATAAAGAGCGTTCTGGTGTTCATTGTGCTATCAATGAGAAATGAAAATGAACAAAAATGCTATGACAACTCTGAAATTTTTTTTCCCGATTCTAAGAAAATCAGTGGAAATTTCTAAAAGTGTGCTAATACTTCTTCCCCATTTTTAAAATTTTTACTGCCTGTTGGTTTCCCTTGGTTGATTTCTGATGGCTAGAAATTAAGGTTTATTGGCTGTGCTGGTTTTAATTAATTACTTACTAGAGACTTCCAGTTTCAGTCATCACAGAATATCAACGTTACCTTTCTGCCATAAACAACTGTAAAACTGGATAAACTGGATAAAGCAATTCTTTTCATGTATTGGGCAGTAGATAGCACAAGGCTGTGATCTTTCAGAAAGGGGAAATGTATAAGGTAAACTTGACATCCACTCTCGTTTTCTGTCTGGGGGGACTATCCGAACAGCTGCCCAGGAAAGTAGAGCCCAAATCAAAACCGGAGTTTTACACAGAAAAAACAAAACAGAACAAAAAAACAGAGATTGACCCAAGGGCTGGTGAGGCAGCTGGGATTTGTGGGGCAAGATACGAGAGAGCAAAGAATTATTTAGCTCTAGAAGTCTACATCGGAGAGCTCATGAGTCTTTGGTCAAAAACTGAGTTGCCATTTGCAGGGTAAAATCCTGTGAGGCCTGGCAGAGAACAGCCACTGAGGCTCTGTGAGCTGACTAGGAATGCCAGAGGTAACGGAGTGCTAAGATACATTGGAATTCTGACCAACCTAAGTTGAGAGACCACCTAATCATCTTGTACATTCAGTAAGACCCAAAAAGTTAGGCCTTATGAGTCTGAAGCTCTAGAGTAAGAGCCAATCTGGATCCACCCTAACAAAGCCTAATAATGATACTTAACAAGATAAAGGTAATCTACCAATAAAATAACTGCCTGCCAAAACCAAACTCACCTGTCTTTGAAGGAAGAGGAACACACAAAAAATTTCAGACTCTTAACCATCTGGTCTCAGCAATTTCACAGCAAAAAGCTAAGGTTTGGCATGCAGAGAGACAGGAAAATGTGGCCCATAACAAGAAAAGACAGGCAATAGAAATAGACCCACTGATAACAGAAATGTTGAAAACAGCAGACAGGGCCTTTAAAAATCTGCATATGTATATATTCAGTACTTTAAACTGTAGCTGAATTTTTTTCCAGCTTTGATAAAAAGTATTAACCCACTGATTCAAAAAGCTCAACGAATCTTAAGTAGGATAAACACAGAGTCACACTGAAGTACATTATGGTCAGATTGCTAAAAAATAAAAATAAAGAAATGAATAAGAGAGAAAGTCTTAAAAGCATCCCAAGAAGAAAAGACATAATGAAAAGCAATGATAAAAATGTCTGCTGCTTATCAGAAACAATGCAACCAGAAGGCAATAGAATATCTTCAAAGGAAAGAAAGGAAAGGAAAGAAAAACAAAAAAGGCCTGTGAACCTAAAACTCTATGTCTTGTAAAACATACCCTTCACAAATCAAGATAAGATAAAGACATTTCAAATAAAGAGAAGTTAAGAAAATTTGTTTACCAGGTTTGTACTACAAGTCATTTAAAAGGTAGTTTTTCCAGTTGAAGGGCAATACTAGAGGCTAACTCAGATCTGTGAGGCAGATTACATTGTTGAAAGAGGTCTACAGTGATGGACACATCTTTGTCTAGAACCTTCACATTCCCCTATTAAGACAGGACATTTAACTCCCCTTTTCTTGAATCTGGGCAAGTTTGTGACTTGAGTATAACCAACAGAATGTGGCAGAAGTGGCCTTTGTGACTTAGGGGGCTAGGTCATAAAAGGCAGTGCCGCCACCATCCCCTTAGTTAGCTGCTGCCTAAGAAGTCCAGCTGCCTTAAGGCCTCCACGATGTAAGGAACCCCAAGTCAGTTTCTGCGGGGAGACCATCTGGGGAAGCTCTGATGGCCTGACATTTTAAATTCGATGTTATTGGTGCTGTATTTTGTTATATTCCTTTAAATAGTGTTAGATTTTGTTGTGACCTGCATTTACATTTCGTGGGATTGACTGGACTCTTTCAAGGCTTGCTTTTATGTTTATATCAGGTCCAGAGCCACTTTTTCTGTAGGTCTTAACAACCCCATATCTAAAGCAACGCCTTTCAAAGGATTCTAGCTGATGTCCCACGTATCTGGAGACCTTTCAGTTCTGGCTGGTGGGAATACAAAATATGCCCATCTCTGTAAAAGCTCCATAAATTATTTGGCATGTTTATTTCTGGTGGTTCTTTCCCCAGTCTTGGGTAGTTTCTTTTCATACATGCCCAGACTAGTACTCAGCCAAGTATTCAGTGGGACCCTTCTGCAGTTTTCCTGAGTCCTCTCATTTGTAGCTTCCACCACTCTGGGATTTGACCAGAAAATACTAGTTGCCTTGGCATTCTGGACCATAGTCTGTGACCACAGTCAGATGGCCATATTTGTTTGGATTCTCTCCCTAGGCCCGATTTGCATCACAGCCTGGAAACTGCCTCTAGGTATGCTTACCTGGTTGGTTTTCCTTCTTTCCGAGATCACAGTCCTGCACTGACTGTCATCTAGTTTCTAAAACCATTCCTTCACATGCTTGGTCCATTTTTGAGGGTTTTTTTAGTTTTCTGTTTTTTTTATCCAGTGGGAAGGTGAGTCCTCTTCCTATTACTACATCATGACCAGTACCAGAATCAAACATCCTCTCCTGCTTTTTAAAAATTTTGTATTTTGCAGAAACAGAAACTGCTCTTTGTAGAATTTTGGGGGAAAAAAGATGAATACAAAGAGAAAATAAAAATCACTATATTCTCATCATTCAGAAATAAGTACAGTTCCAGAGATTGTATTCAGAAATGGTAATAACTAGCAGGCACAGAATTTTTTCCTAGAAATCATCCATCTGATTCCTCGCATTTAGTTCGTCCAAGTTGTTTTACATGCCTCTATCTTGACCAGTTATTTACCAAGAGGATAAAAACATAATGATTGGCTAGACCAGTCAAGATTGATTTTTAATATTGGGTATAAAGTCATCCATTTCCAAGTTTTGAGGAAAGAGTAGAACCTCATTCTGATATAAACTAAAGGAAGGATGGGGCTTTGGAGTGGGCGAACCAACCAATGTCATTGGTTTAACAACAAAGTCTGATGAATGATTGGGAATGACTACATGACTGTATTTAGTCACAGCTAAAAGATAAAGAGGAATGGAGGTGATCAGGCTAAAATATATGAGCCTAGAGGAAGAGGAGTGATGGTCTAGGAGAAGCACTGGGGAGTAAGGAAGATACCTATGTTGTGGACTGATTCTGAAGGACATTTTACATAGAAGAATGAACAGCTTCTACTTGAGAGAACGATAGGCGAATTGGTATCCTTAGCAAGAGCTAGCTTTCAGTTAAGGCTGAGAGGTGGAGAGATCCCTTAATAAAAGGGCGAAAACCTACTAGGGTTTGTTAACCATGCCAAAGGGGTTCCAGAGACCCAGTACTGTATCTGAAAAGCCATTTGATATTGGTAATAGCCTTTCAACTTAGGATCAGCTCGAAGCCAACATTTGTAGGGCCTGAGACTGTGCCTCCAATAACCATATTACCACTGAATATTTTTTTCTCCATATATTGTGGAACCACTAAGATTCATCGATGTAGAATTTTAATGTTTCACTTCTGATTGTCAGTAATTTGTCTGTCAAGAAACTTTCCGTGGACATTTATTTTACTTTAAAAGAAAGAATTCTATTCTGCGTCTTTTGCTATACCATCCCCCTAATTCTTTTTTTCTTTAGATGCTCAGTGGTCTATAAAAAATCTTAAAGAAATGATACATAAGATTCAAGTAACTATACAGAGGCGTATAAAAGCAGCCCCAAATGACAAGATAATTAACACTTACATCTTTCTACCCAGTGGTGTGTGCATGCAGTATTTTCTCTATTGTCTGTGAGTCCTTGCAAGAATTGTATAGGTCCTGAAAGAAATCAAACTCTGGACAAGGTAGAATGTGAGCGTACCTTAAGTGTTTGACTCTGAGGCTTGGGCTGTCATTTTCAGAGATCCAAGTACACAGAGGAATTGTAGGCATCATCACGAGCCTGAGAAGTTCAGCTAGTACGGTGCAGTCATTAAGAACATAGAGTTCAGTCAGCTCAACCAAACGGATTCAAGTACCGACTTAGATTTAGTGTGGCCGTGTGTCCCTTATTTCAACCTCTCCCAGCACCATTTATGAAATAGGAATAATAATAGTAACTAATACTACAGGGGTGGGGTCAGAATTAAAAAAGAGAATGCAGGGGAGGCTTTATTTCGTGGCCAGTAAAGCACTAACTACGCATGAAGTAGCGGCTTCCCTTGTTCTCACGAGCTGTAACAGCGCCGCCACTGATTAATATCCAGGACTCCCAGAAGGTCTCGCGAAAGGTCTCTTCCAAAATTGACAGTGACCTCTGGGTATTTCTGCTTTGTATAGATTTCATCTTACATTAGATTAGATTTCATCTTACACCTCCGTATGTCTGTATGTCTTAGATTTGCTTTTGGATGTTGGAGCCCTGGAACCTGGCAGAAAGACTGGATTTTAAATACCAGCAAGTCTTGATAGCCTCGTAGTTTATCTCCTAAGCCAAACTTGGGCTTTCATGTACTTCGTAGTCAGTCTGTGTCTGGATTTGGAATTTCCTAGGTTTTCTCTTTGTGCATTCTAAATAAAGAGGTCTAGAGTTCGTAGTCAAGCTGAACTACTTGTTTACAGCATCAATTTGGTAATCTGTTCACTTATTCAACAAATATATGTGGGGCCCCTACTCCATGCAGAGTACCATGCTGGAGGCTGGAAATACAGTGGGAAACAGTGGATTTTAAATAGGAGAGTGACTTGATTAGATTTGCTTTTTTATTATTTTTTTAAAGATTTTATTTATTTATCTGTCGAGAGAGAGAGAGCACACACACAAGCAAGGAGAACAGCAGGCAGAGGGAGAAGCAGGCTCCCCGCCGAGCAAGGATCCCAATGCGGGACTCGATCCCAGGACTCTGGGATCATGACCAGAGCAGAAGGCAGATGCTCAACTGACTGAGCCACCCAGGCATCCCTTGAATCACTATTTTAATCATATTCTAAATCTTTATAAATGTATAGGTAGATTTGATTTTGGACTTTATTTTGTGAACTGCCTTCTTTATGCTTATATAGTAATCACAATTTCATTAAAATACATTTAAATATCTAGGGTACAAGTCCTTTTCGTTACAGTTCTGTTTTTCAAGAATGTTCTGGCCTTTTTTTTTTTTTTTTGTCTTGGCCATTCCTTTTTTTTCCCCCTTTACAGACCCTACCGTCTCCTGTCTTGTCCATTCTTATGTTCAGAATTCTTATGTTAGAATAACTTTGTCAAATTCTTTTTTTTTTTTTTTTTTAGGATTTTATTTATTTATTTGAGAGAGAGAGAGAGATAGATAGCAAGAGTGCACAACCGGGGAGGAGAGGGAGAAGCTGACTTCCCGCTGAGCAGGGAGCCCAGTGTGGGGCCAAATCCCAGGACCCTGAGATCATGACCTGAGCTGAAAGCAGACGCTTACTCGATGGGGCCACCCAGGCACCCCCACATTTGTATTTTTAAAAGGCACTCTGGATTTATCAGGAGCCATCAAGACCAGTAATAAGGCTGCTGCAGTATAGAGATGCATGATAGAGATGAGTTGGGAGCTTCAGCCTATTTCTGCACAATAATTCAAGCCATGAAAATGAATGAATCAACTCATTTAACCTCCCTGAGTCCATCAATAAACTAGAAATACTGATCTCTGCTCTGTCTCACAGTATTGTTAGGAAGTGAAATGAGATAATGTATATAAAATCATTTGTAAACAGCCATGGAAATTTTATTTTTTACATTAATCATTTCTTTATCCATATACTTTAATGTGTTTTTCTTATTTTCTTTCCTACTTCCACTGTGACATGGTTCATAATGTTAAATGTTTTCAGTTTTTAGTTACCTACTCAGGTCCCTAAAATATTCAGAAGTTCAGTATATTGAAAATATAATATAATTAAGTCAAATTCCGGGCATATTTGGTTGCAAGAAATGCAGCAGGAATTCAATCTTTTAAAATTTAGAAGAATCCATTTCCCAGGACCTATCAGTCTTTTGTACAGAATAAACTAGGCCCTTGAACAAGAAGGTAAGAGAGAATGCACCTTGCCTAATTCAGTTCTTTAAAAGTCAAATTAATCTGGCCTTGGTTTACTGTTTTGGGAAGGGCTCCAAAGTCTTCCATTTCACCATTTTTATAATAACTCTCACTTTACAGGTCAGGAAACCAATGTGGAGAATCTGCAGAAACTCAGGATTTGGGGAAACAACTTCAAAGTAGATCCCTGATCTTACTAAGCCTACTCTGCTAGGATATAATGGCAGAACACCATTTGTCACTTACCCTCCATAAGTCTCCACCCTCACTGAAAGATCAGGTAGTTCTCTGCATCCCTAAAGAATTAGTTTTAGCTCAATAGATCCGATAGTTCCTAAGAAGTTTTAACATTTCAATATCTCTGTATCTATTCACTACAATAAATGGCTTTGAGTCCCCTCGTGATAACAGACGCAGGTGTGTTTTAGCTAATGTTAATCAGACTAACCTTAATAGGCTTGCTTATGATTTTGCCACTGGGGTTTCAGAACGAAAGAATCTTCATAAAGTAATCTCTGTGGACCTTAAATGCCAGGGCCAATCAACTGCCAATTGGGATAAATGCCCTCACTTCTTTTGATTTTCTGCACTACTTGAGCCCACCTATCCTTGACATCCATTCCATGTAGTTAATTACCTAGCTTTGGTCGCTCACACATGAGTCTCTCTTAGAGAGGGCTCCAGGCATTCCTTTACCTATGTCTTCTTGATGCGAGGGAGAGCGAACAGAGTCCTCAGGACCCTGGTGAGAAACATAAGGGAAGCATATGTGACACATCCACACTATATCGTTCTTCTTTTGCAGCCTTTGAAGTTTATATTATGCGAAGGGAGCTCTGGCCCTTATAAAGCCAGTGCTAAACCTCAGTCTGCATCAGCCCACGAGACAAACTGTTAAAATAACTGCTAGCTCGTACATTCAATCAAGCCTCTCCAGGGAGATGCCCTATAGTAATTAATTTGTCAGTCAAGATGATGTTTAGTCATCCTTGAATAAGTAGTGCAAAATGCATATCCCTACCGTTTTCCTTATTTTTGCTGAGAGTCCCGAGAAAACTCTTATTTACATTTACATTTCCTTCTCGATATAATTCCTTTCTTCTTTACTTTTATTTTGCATAGCACCCTTTGAGCCCATGTTGTGTTTAGATCGGAGTCACAGGGCAAGATTCAGTGAGGGATAGAATATAGCAGAGCAGACTGCTACTTCTCTGGCAGGGAGGACACGGTGGAGAACGTTCGGGAGAAAGCTGAGGGAGCAAGGTTCCACGGTTTCTTGCAGTACTCTTGCATTTACCAAGGAAATAAGGTGAGATTATGAAGACAGCTGGTATATCAGTTATAACTTAAAGGATCAGTTTCTCGGCTGCTTTTTCAACCCACTCAGCTCTCCAGCTGCAGAGAGAGGGGAATTCTTGCAATAGAGCCTCACAATGGTCCTTCGTTTGCTTGGATCTTTGAGGTCCACGTTCTAGCAAGGACCAGAGTTTGTCCCATTTTCATGTTTGCCCGATGTCATTCAAAGCTTTCACGTGATTCGTGTTCTTCAGTTTCTTTCCATTGATCAATGGCAGCACTGTCTAGTCCTCCAAACTTCACCCTCGGTGGGAACTTAGTTCCCCAGTGACTTAAGATAATGCCTTAATTATGAGCTTTGCTGCCACATTTCTCAGATTGTTGACTTCCTGGGAAATGATGGGAGGTCTCAATGCCCTTTTCCCTGCCATCACCTGCTAACCAATTTCAAACATTCTACTTTTTCTTCAAAGTCTTTTGTTTGCCAGCTCAATCCCTAACAATCTGTCTTAATTAGACTATGTTTATTTGCAAGGAATAGAAATCTCCTCAAACCAGTTCAAGAATAAAGGAAAGCTTATTTTAAATATATGCATTTCATAGAATCCCAAGAAAAAGGTAAACAGTAAATCGGTTAGGTTAGGGATCATGTCTGCCCTGATTGTTCCTGTCTCCTTAGCACTTAGCACAGCGCCTGACATGGTGCTTGCTTAATAAGTATTTATTGAATGAATAAAAACGACTCGATTAGCAACTGCCTCCATTTCTGGAGCTCTTCTGTCAGCTCTGAGAATGGGAGGGAGTATGAGTAGGAAGTAGCTCGGATGGATGTCATGTGATACGCATAGCAAGACAGCCTGCGATATAGTTGGAATCCTAAGGAATATTCTTTTAGGAGGATGTACACCTGGCTGGGCAATGATTGGCAACTTCAGTACACATATCCTACCACCAACCTCTATGGATTAGAAAGCCATCTTTGCCACCAACAGTCAATTCGCCATATACAAGCCGGGTAATATAGTAATTAAAATTGTAGGTGATAGCTGGATTGGCCTTTGAAACCTGTATCTTCATTTAGCAGTTTGGGCATACTTAACTCCTCCTGTACACCTCGGGTTCTTTATTTGTCAAATGAAGTTACAGTTGGTGTAACTCATAGACTTGTTGTGATGATTAAGTAATTACTCATAGAAAATGCTCAGTAACTGTTAGCCACCATCCTCATTGTCACTGTCACTGTCATTATCGGTAGAAAGGGTAGTAGGCTGGAAGTCAGGTAACTTGTATTTTATAATTTATAAATTTTATTTAATTTGTATTTTATCATTTTATCATTTATAAACTTGTATTTTACAACTTCATTGTTGCCACCGACTAGCTGTATGGTCTTAGGAACTCTTTAAACCTGTTTGGGCCTGTGGCTCCTTATTTACAAAATGAGAACGTTGGACTACATGATTTCTAAATTTCTATTTGGTTTAAAGATAGCATTATTTAGTATGGGAGAAAAGATCCTGTGGATATTTTTATGTCAATAGAGAGTTGTTGTAAGGATTAAATAAGATAATGCATATGAAATGCTTCACAGATCCTACATACGTAAATATTTGTCAACATCGGTAAATATTAAATGTTTATTGGTTTTCATTATAGTTATATACAATGTCATGTTCCCCAGGGGACTTAGACTCAGAGTCCGTGGAAGCAGAGAGCAGGCTTTGAGAGATTGCTCTCAGGGTCTCTTCTACATCCAATGAGCATTGGAATAGGTCAATAATTTTTTTCTCAAAGACACTTTCTATATGATTCTTCAAGGCAGGATTGTCTTAGAGTCTGCTTGATACTATTGCCTTTTGGATAACATTGGCTTAGGAAGAAAGTCAAGCTGCATAGCGAAGACCGGAAGCACTGCAGTAGCCTTTGGAGAGGTCAGGGTGGTCGTGGGCAAGCTTGGAGTCACCATGATGAAACGTGTTGGTTAAGCAGTCCTGAATTTCAGAGGACGCTAACGAGTATGAATCCATCTCTTGGGAACTCAGTTATCGGGACATGAGTACTGGTAGAAATAGATTTAAAGGAGAGAAGTTGGCTCTCTATGAAATTAAATAAATCTTGGAAATGTTAAATCATTGTAGCAAATGGCACCATTTCCTAAGTGATTCTTGTGAAAAGTTTAGAATTGACTTCCTTTCCAATTAAAGTATATTTTTTTATACTTTATCTAAAGGACACTTTTCAAATTGTATCTTAAGCATTTGGTACCTCTTCAAGACTTAAAAGGGAGCCATCTGAAGAATCTAAGGTTCGAAGAGAGACAAAAGGAGGAAATTTGAGCTGAGAAAAATTTTAAATCTGATCTCTGTGGGTTATATGAAAATAACAGATGCCTCTTTTCATAGGGTCTGTATAGTGCTTGAAGATGCAAATGACCTATGGGTAGACTATTGAAGAACATTTTGTGTGTTTCAGTGTCATTAATTTCAGATCCCCTAGCTTTTATCTTCAGCCTCATTTTTCTAATTATAATTTAAAAACAAGCTTTCTCTTTCTGTTCTCTTCCATCTAAGAAACAATAAGGTAAGAAGATCGATGATAGACTTTGAGTTCATGTGCAGGAAAAATAAACTTGTTTTTTATCATTTGCAGTGCTCTGCGCATGGCAAATCTAAGGATAAGTAGTCATTATTACTTCTAATATGATGGAAACAATAACTTGTTCCATGAGGCAACTTCCATGGCTAATGAGTTTTATCTTTTGGTTGGTTGACTGATTAATGGAATCAGAAAAATATTTTATATCTCTTCTTTACAATTATGCTTTCATTCTCTACTGAAAGTCTATAGAAATTTGGGTAGCTAGTCTTAACAGAGCATATTTTTGTTTATCTATTTCATCATATGTTTTCCCCTTTTCTCCATTTCATTTTGTATTCCTGTTTCTAATTCTCATTTTGATTCAGGATCTGAAACTTACAGATTTGCAAGGAGAATCATGAGGTTGGCAATTGTATATGTATATATGCAGTAATCAAGAGTTCATTCTCTGCATTCTTTGCTTTCTCTGCGAGACCTGGAACACTATAGATATCGTATACAAGAAGTCAGATTTAAAACTCAAGTACAGTGGGAATTTGTAGGATGAAAATAGAGGCGATAGCCTCTCAGGTACACAGCCCCCAATCAACGTATTATGCAAAAATCTTCTTCGAAACTTACCGATTTGATTGTAGGGCTTTGTCCTTCCCCCACTTCCCAGATCCTTACCAGTTCTTTTTAAATGCAGAGTTGAGCTTGCATTTTCAGATCTAAAATGATGTGGGAAGAGCACAAAGTGCAAATATCTTCCTTCTCTCCAAAATAGGCAGTACGAAAGCCCTGCTTTGTTTGCTGTAGTCTTCCCATGACTGTAAGGTTTGTCATGCTAGGTGCTGTGCTATTATGGTGTGTCTCTCTGCTTTGGAGAACCCAAATAAAAGTTTTCCCTGCCATTAAAATGGCAATGTCACTTCTCTTTGACTATGGATGATGGACCCTCTACCCTCTAAGAGGACTCTTCTCAGACATGGGTCAGTGAGTAGTGCCCACTCAGCAGTTACTTTGGCTCATGGGCTGAAGTTCCTTGAATTCCAGAAGATAAGGAAGTCATTGTGTCTCTGAGCCCACTGCCAGACACCTGGTCATTTGATAGTAGGTGCTGCCAACCTGAGCAGTGAGGGCAGGCGACCTGCTCTTCCTCACCATGGCCTAAGATGCCATCCTTGTCACACAAATGGAGATGGATCATGCTTCTCTAACCTTGTTATACATCACTGTCAAGCCTGCCTTTGGCTTCCAGAGATTGGCCAAAACAGACGAAGTACTTTGTCTAGTAGTGAACGTTACCTTGGATTGTTTGTGGGGCATAATACAAAGGACCTGCTGCATGAAGGATCATAATTTTGAACCAACATTCTCTTTTCGTGACAAACTCTCCCAATACCCTAAATTCTGTTTGGCAAATGTGGTACTTGCCCCATCTCTAAATAAGGACAATGACCAATTCCTCTTTGAAATTGTTTAGATTTTTTTTCCTGGTTTTATTTCAAGGGATATTTTGGGGGGGTGGGAGGAGATTTACCTTAAATGACTGGTAATTTCCAAAAGGCTATTTTCCTGCTACATGGTTTTGGAAAGGAGAATACCAGATTTTTTGTTTTGCTTAGGTAATATTCCAAACTTGGTGCTCCTTCTCTCTTTCTCTACATTTTCCATTTTAGCTGTTTCCGATTTTATGTCTTCTTTTTTCACCACTTTGAGACCTTATACACTTTGGAAATTTCAGGGACCAGAATGATTAAGAAATGCCATTTCAAAGAAGGAAAAAAATTAAAAATATATGGTGGTTATTGCTGCTTTCCTGTCACTTGACCCTGGTCCCGGACTTGGTAAAAAAAGGTTTTCTTACAGTAGAAGGAGTATATCATAGCAATTTCTTATTCTCCAAAACCTTTTTACTGTTTCTTCATTAGAAACTTAAAAAAAAATTATTTAAAATTTTTCATTAATCCCCATGATTTGCTTTAAAACACCCAAAAGCATTTTTAGGGAGAAATGAGCCAGTAGCAATCATTGCTCATCTTAATCATTGCAAACCTGAGACCTCACCACTAGCCCCAGAGCAGCATATGGCCATCTCTTTCTGCTCTATCAGCTAGCTCCAAACAGAACCTCAGCTGAAAGTCATTTTATTTCTCTAGCATTGCTGCCTCCTTCCATCAGGCCATTTGTACATCCCTTTTACTCACGTAGGCCCAAATCTTAATGCTTTGTAATAAGCCAGAGTCTCCCAAGAATATCTGATGTGTTCACTGCTCTCGCTTGTCTCCAAGTGTTTACACTGAGGCATTTTGTACATTTCATATTTTCTTGGGCCCTCACTTCATGTCTTTGGGGCTGAGGCCAGTAAACTATTAATTTTAATTGGGCCATTTTATAGGGTGTAAATCAGGAAGCCATATTAAATAGCACGTTTATTTTAAAATTATTTTAATTGTTGAAAGTTGATAGACTTCTACCCAGGTCTGCAAGAATTTCCCATAGCGTTCTAATTCATCTGCTAACTTTAGGTGGAACACACCTTATACATCTCAAAAAATTGACGAAAGTTCTAGTTTTTATAAGACATTTTAAAAGAAAACATGTCGTGTCTTTCAATCATTACTTGCTCTGGCATTTCAGCACTTAACAGATTCTGATTTGAGTTAAACCATCTAGTCTACTTTTAGCATCACAAATTATAAAAATTTGTCTTTTTTCTCTCTTCCTCTATTTTATTGGTATGTGTATATGTGCGTGTGAATGAGAGAGAGGAGAGAGAGAAGTTGGGGAGACCTGAATTTCTCCAGATCACCATAGAATTTCCAATTTTTATATTTCTGGTATTGGAATTTGGAAAACATGAGGGAAATATCATTGCCAACGCTTCTTCCATTTAGAAAAGCTAAGTTTCCTGTGAGTCGATGTATAAAATTTTGTAAGTTTTGCCTATAATATTCTGTGATTGTGGTTGATCTACATTTTACTTCTGTTTTCCAGTCCTTACTTGGGAGGAGAAAGTGGTTTGGTGGGTCACTGGTGAATTGAGACCTGTGTCTTTCTCTTTGCTTGATCACTAAGTAGCTGCGAATAATACATTTAATCTCTTTTTAAAATCTTCTTACTCATTTGTTAAATATGAATGGTTTGGACGAGGCTATCCAACTAAACTACATGGGTAGGAGTTAGCCACTCAAATGGGATGAGTTAGGTTGGGAAGGATGTTCTGTCTAAGGCAGGTGTTTGTATAAATTCAGGGAGGAAATAAAAAGCATGGCATATTAGAGAACTAAAACTTGTTCATTATGACTGGAGATAGGGTGAAATGAAGTGGGATAGCCAAGAGGAAATGATGAAAATACAATCATTGTTAGATCTTGGAAGACTTATTGAGAAGTATATGCTTTATTCTAGGTACATAGGGAGCTGGTCATGTTTTATTGCATGAGAGTGACACGGTCATTTTCTGCTTTAGGAAAATCGCTGTGGCAAAACTGAAAAATGCAGAAGAGGGGCAAGCCTAAATACAGAAGCTAGTAGGGTTGCCAGATAAAAAACAAGACACCCAGAGAAATGTGAATTTCAGGGGGAAAAAACTGTGAATTTCAGGGGGGAAATTTCATTTCAGATAAACAGTGAATAATTTTGGGTGCCTGGCCGATCAGCCGGTTGAATATCTATATTCAGCTCAGGTCATGATACAGAGGGTCCAGGGATTGGGCCCTGCATCAGGCTCCCTGCTCAGCGGGGAGCCTGCTTCTCCCTCTCCCTTTTCTACTCTCTCTGCTTGTGCACTGGCATGCGCGCGCGCTCTCTCTCTCTATGTCAAATAAATAAATAAAATCTTTAAAAAAAGTGAATGATTTTATGTAATACTGCATGGTACATGCAAATGTCAGGTAAGATAAGGACTGAAAAAGTGTTGCTTTAGTAAGAAGGAAGCCAAAGTAAATTCTAGAGAGAGTACTTTTAGTGGAAGTTGGGGTAGTAGAAACAAGATTACAGAGAGGTCAGGAATGAGTGGAAGATAAAGAAGTTGAATCAGTGCTTGTAAACAGCTCTTTCAGAAATTGAGTTTGGAAGAGAAGAAAGGAAAGTTATTTCATTGCCTCTGAGAATTTCACTGGTTATTTTTCTTTATTTTGCCATTGTTCAGCCTAATGATTTGTGACTGTTTAATAGCAAATAACACCAAACATTTTATAGAATGTAACTGGGAATAGAAGAAAAATAATTCTTCCTTAATTTTCTTTGTGGGCATCCGTAAAATTTGCCTAGTTATTTTCCTCTTCTTTCTGTCACCCTCTTCCCTTTCTTCTGAATGATGTACCTTTCTGGAGAAATTCAAATCTCCATTTCCCACCAAATCCCAGCAGTCAGCCTGCTTGAGGCCTGCCCTTTCTCTCTGAGTCACTGGAATCTCTTTGTCAACTGTCCGCCTGTCAGTAGATGGAAACAAGGTGTAGCCTAAGCCCCTGCCCAGACAATTAACCAGGGGAAGGAGTGAGGTTCTCTACCCTTCCCTAGAAAAGCATTTTTGAGAGCTTTTCAGCAAGGATCATTTGAACGACCGGAGTGGTTTTAATAACTTGAAATGTTCATTTATCTCCTATATCTTCTAGCACTTAAGATAGTCCTTTAAAAGCACCAGTTTATCATGGAAAGAAGTTGATTATGTGCCTTAAGAAACAATGATTTTCATTTCCTTTTCTTCCAGCTAACACAAATTCTCTTTAAACACTCATCTCCCTCTCAGCAGTACCTAGGAGTCAAAATTCTTAATCCTTCTTCTAGAGCTCCAGAGCTGTGTCGGAAGTCCGTTCCTTGACTTTTACCTACTTAACTATCAGCCATAGGGCTCCGGTTGCACTAAAAGAGATTCTCTTCTTTTGTTTTTGTTTGTTTGTTTTAGGGGGCAAGAAGAAAAGGGAAATCACACCCTAAACTGAGTTCTCAGTGGCACAGTTTATGTTCTCTAAGTAAGATGGATCCTGAGGATCCTACATTTAGGTCTTGACCTCTGGAAGTAAATCCATTAGCCTATGTAACTAGAATAGTATTTATGTTGATATTGATCTAATGCAAACATTTAACATGGATGTTAGATCATTGTTTTAATACTTTACATTAGATTTCCATTTAGGGGGAAAACTTCCCAGCAGATACTTGAACAATTTCATGAAGCAAAGAAGCAAAGCTAGTAAATATAGAAAATGTTAACTTTCTCTGGGCAAGATATACAGAACTTTTTACTTGGCCATGTGAGAAATGGTGTCTAATAATGAAGGCTTGTTTTAATTTAATATCTTTAAATTTTTAATTCAATGAAGAAATGGCCATGTACGGGGGAAAAGCATATTATTTAATTGTATCCAATTCAATAATTTTCACGTTAATTATGCTGGGACATGTGTATGGCTATAGCCTGGATGTTAAAATGGACCCCATATCAAGTGATATTGCACTTGATCTGGATGGGACTTTGTGTTCCAACAGCAATTCTCCAACACCAGTTGGGTGTCCTACAATTCAATCCAATTCTAGCACTAACAACCTGGAGTTATAACAGACCCCACAAATTAGGGAGTCGGTCCCATAAGACTGCCTCTCTTCAGACATCAACCACAAGTCAGATGTCCAAGCCATTCATACTTCTTCCAAGCTGCCTGTGGACTCAGGGCTCCCCCACGCTCCCTTGGGTTCAATAATTCACTAGAAAACTCTCAGAAATCACTGAAAGTTCTGTACTTCTGATTATAGTTTCATTATAAAGGCTGTAACTTGGGAACAGCCAAATAGAAGATATGCACAGGTCAGGGCCCTGGGGGGGAGGAAGACAGCACAGAATTCTCACATCCAAAAAAAAAAAAAAAAGAATTCTCACATCCTCTCCTCGTTGGAGTCTGGGCATGTCACCCTTCCAGCACATCAGTGTGTTCACTAATCAAGAAGATTTACCGAGCTTCGGTGTCCAGAGTTTTTATATGGGCTTGCATTACATGGGCGTGATTGAGTAAGTAATTGGCTACATAAATGAAATCAATCTCTAGCCCCTTTACCCTCCCTGGAGACTGGGGTTGGGGCTGAGCTTTGTCTTTCTGGCTGGTGCAGCCCTTCCCTTAAAACTAAGGGCACACTTGAGCAACCTTGTTAGCATGAACCTAGGTATGGTCAAAAGAAGCTCATTGCGAAGAGCAACTCCTATTGCTCAGGAGCTTTTGAGGGTATTTGAAACTCTATTCCAGGAGCTGGGAAAAAGACAGATATATTCTTTATTTATCACAGACCTCAACAGTATGTTTGATTTAGTCCTATAGCTTTAAGTAAGCGAAATATTATTACCTTGATTTTACAGCAGAGACATCTGGTACTAAAAATGTCTATGATTGGCCCAAGGTCACCTAAGCAAATTTTAGAAAGGACTAGAATCTCAGTTACCTTAGCTAATGATACCTCTATCTTTTGTGGACATCAGCTTACATTATGAGACTTAGTCTTCCTAGCAAATTGTGAGAACATCCATGAAATATATACCAAAGAAATACTAACTACTCTCAGTTTGAAAAGAATTATATTGACTTTAAAAAAAAAATCTAGCTTTTTTAACTTTGGAAACTTCTCATGTGGAACCTACCTTAGTCATTTCTGACTTTCAGCATTTTTCATAGTGTGTTCATGTTCTCTGTGTTCAGAGTTCCGATAGTGAGTCTTGATCCCTTTCCTTTTAACAAATCAGCATTTATTTTCTATTGCACCTTGTAAAACATTTTTCAGTTATAGATCAGGATGGTTACTGTCATCATTGGCTGGGGAAACTGAGGCAGTAAGCTTTGTCCAGAAACTTCCGTACTCATCAACTGTCATTATTCGAAAAAACGGGCATCCTACTGCTTTTTCCAAAAATGATTTGAGACCACTTTCAACAGGATAAATTGAAAAAATAAATTAGGTACCCTAGCCTCCAATTATCCATACTTCTGCTTCCTGTGGTTTCAGTTACCCAAGATCAACTGTGATCTGGGAGCAGATGATGATCCTTGGGAAGTCAGTAGTAGACTAACACTGCATCACAATGCCCACGTCTCTTGTCTCCTTTATCTCATCATGCAGGCATTTTATCTTCTCACATCGTCACAAGAAGGATGAGAATTGTACGATAAGATATTTTGAGAGAGACCACATTCACATAACTTTTAGTACAGTATATTATTGTAATTGTTCTGTTTTATTGTTGTTGATCTCTTACTGTGCCTAATTTATAAATTAACATAGGTATGTATGTATAGGAAAAAACATAGTATATATGTATATATATGGGGTTTGGTACTCATCCACTGGGTGAGTTGGTACATATCCCCCCACAGATAAGAGGGGACAGATGTGTGAGAAAGAAAAAATGGGTTGAAGAGAAGAACGATGAGAATACAAGTATCAGGATTAATAGAGAGGTAATAGCAAAATGTATTGACAGGCAAGGTGAAGAATATACAAAGTATGTAGCTCTCTGAGGGCATAGGTTTTATAATATATATAATTATATATAATACTATATATAATAATATGATATTATAATATGAGCTGGGTAGAAGCCATTGTGTAGCATCACGGACATTTGCTTCAATCCTAATTTCACAGCCAATGTGGAAAATAGAATTCATACTGCTGTGAATTTTAAGAAGGGTCATTCTTTGTCATTTCAAAATCTGAAGTCATTCTTGGCACAATTAATTTTTTTAAAGATTTATTTATCTTTGAGAGAGAGCGAGAGAGAGTGTGAGCTGGGGGATGGGCAAAGGGAGAGAGAGAACCCCAAGCAGACTCCCACTGAGCCGGAGCCCGACATGGGACTGGATCTCACCACCCTGAGATCACGACCTGAGCCGAAACCAAGATTTGGACACTTAACCAACTGAGCCACCCAGGTGCCCCTTGGCACAGTTAATTTTAATTTACATTCATTACAGTAGACGTCATCTAAAGCCTTTGTCCAATGCTATCGCTAAGGGGCCGTTTGAACATTTGAAGTGTAGCTAGTCAGGAAGGAGATGTGCTGTAAATGTGAAATACATACTGAATCACCATGCCCAACGTGGGGCTTGAACTCACAACTCTGAGATCATGAGACACGTGCTCTACCAACTGAGGCAACCAGGTGCCCCAAACGTGAATAATTTTTAAAATATTAGTTTCATGAGGTTTTTTTTTAGATTTTATTTATCTATTTGAGAGGGAGAGAGGAAGAACAAAAGGGAGAGCAAGAGGGAGAAGCAAGCTCCCCATTGAGGAGAAAGCCCACCATGGGGTTCGATCCTAGGACCCTGAGATCCTGACCTGAGCCGAAGGCCGACGCTTAACCGACTGAGCCACCCAGATACCCCTAAGATATTAGTTTCATGTTAAAATTGAAATATATGTATATATTGGGTCAAACAAGAATTAAAATTAATTATTTTGTTTCTGTTTCCAATGTGTCTACTAGAAATCCTACAATTGCATATGGGGCTTGTGTTTCTATTTGGACAGTGCTTTTCTAGAAATTTGATTTTCACTGTTATGTTAAATGACCTGCAGAATCCTTCTCCAAATCCTTCCGTAAGATTTCAGATAGCCACAGCTCCATGCGTGTGTTCGTGCAGCAGTATCATCAGTGCTGAACAAACACATGGATAAAATTAAGTCCTTAAAAGCATAGTAAAAATGCCGAGGATATAAAGTTACTCCTTCAGAGCACTAGTCTTTCTCATCTCTCAGGAAGCCCACCTCTCTCATGGCAGATCCTCAGTTTTCCAGAGATTATACACAGGAGCCCTGCTGATTGCTAATTGGGAGAAGCTTCTTTTCACCATAATTTTAAAAGATACATTATGCAATTGGCCCTTGTTTTGCAAAATTGTGAAGCATTCAGGAACTTCAGAGGAAAATTATGATTTCGTGCCAGTCTGTATATTTTTCTGATTTTATTATTCCTCACTAACTGGGAAGGAATATTTAATATGCATAGAAAGGGAATATTTGTTTTTAGACATTCCAGGTGGGGGCTGCATATTGAAATAATAGAAGGACGGACTCAGAAGGATCAGATTCTAACTAGGTCACTGACTTAACCTTTTGGGCCTTCATTTTCTTATCTGCAGAAGTCCTCAGTAGTTAGAAATGCTTCCTTCAGCTTTAGGATTATGGGTTGTAGACTCGAGTCCTAGTCGTCTTCTGCTCTGCTTTGGCCGTTATTTTTCTGTGGAATATTAAGGTAAAGTCCGCTGCCATGTGGCGTGCGTGACGTTCTGCCACTCGTTACGTCCTTGACTTTCCTCAACCTTCTTCATCTGCAAAGAACCACATGATACAAAGGCCACTCTGCTTAATTTAGTGACAGCAGCTATGGATTCTTACCCATCATTTAAAATATTATTTCTTCAGACAAAGAACAGCACTTTATTTCCATACATGCACCCAGTGTCCCCTGGACTCATTGAAATGGTAGGAACTTACATCATCGCTGTCTTTTCGATCTTGAATGCAATTATTTTTTAGTTTGCTTTCCTAGAGTCAGCTAACCAGTTCCATTAAACTGTTTACTGATTCTTCTTATATGTTAAATAAGAAGTAGAAATCAGCTTCTCTGCTTTTCTAGGTGTATTGTCCAGGTGAATGTGTGCTGTCACCAATACCAGTCATGAAAGTGCCAGGACCGTCCTTTCCTCTCAGGGGTACTGTCTGGGGACAGCCAGGTGGAGATTGATGGGCCTCTTCACTTAGCAGGAGCGGGAAAGTTCCTTCTTGCTGGGAGCCGTTTCTTCGCTAATGGGAGATTCATTCTTTCTTAATTAAAAAGCCACGTCTCTCCGTCCTAGCTTTCTGTGGTCTTTCAGAGCAAAAGGAGCTTGGAGAATTGAACTTAGAACAATAAACATGAAGAGTAATTTGTAAGTCTATTTGGAGTACCGGTTTGGCATTTGCAATCGGATTTTAGTATCATCACTTTTCATCGCGTTTCTCTCCCAGAACTTCGAGAATCCGTTCTAGTTAGCCGGTGCTTTCCTCTGCCCTTCTTGGGGTGGGAGATGCGGTGAGTTTTATACTTAAGGTGTGTAAAAGCAGAGAATAATGTGCAGCCCAGAGTCCTCCCCTGGCTAAATAAAGGTGTGTGGTTTTCATGATCACGTGTCTGTGCGAGCACACTTAGACGCATAGAGTCAGTGGCATCTGCAAGGTGTTTTTTCCCTCCCGTCCCCCCTTTTCCGGTGTCCTGGCTGTCTAGCTCCTTCGTTCGTACTTCCTTCGGTTCTGGCCGACCTTTCTCTGACCAGCAGGGCCCTGAGTGGATTCCCCGTGGAGTCTCTCAGCTCCTCTCTGTAATTAGCTTAGTGGAGCTGCTGAGAAGTGATGCAAGAAGGGGTTAGCTTCCCCAGAGCCACACTTCCAAGTCTGGTGCACCCCTTACCTGCAGCCCCAGGGAGCCGGATACCAGGAAACCATTATGTTAATACAGTAACAGCGGCTCTTATTTTTTCAATCCCACAAAAACCACATGTGACCTGACATGATCCTAAGGTATAAACAAGTAGCCAACATACTTTGGGCTCCTGGGTACGGAGTTTTCTTTCTCACCTGGCATTTTGGCAGAACCAAACCTCGGATCCCTTTCATGAGGGCCGGTGATGCGATCTTATCCATTGTCTGTCTGACCTGGGCATTCGCTGGGAGCCAAAGTAAACGGTGGTATCCAGGGACCTCTGGTTACAGTTTTGCCCGCTGTCTTTACAACTTCCTCTTAGTTAAACCACTTGTGGTTTCCTCCAACAATTGCTGTTTTACCTATTTGTCAGATATTGTGCTAGTTTGCTTTTCTGAAATAAATTTTACCTTGTTGCTCTTCTTCTTTTGAAAATTGTTCTTGTCCCATGGACGGTTTGGATAAAACAGATCTGTCATTTTGTGACTCTGTATACCCTTAAAAGCATGATTGTTGGGACGCCCGGGTGGCTCAGTGGATTAAAGCCTCTGCCTTCGGCTCAGGTCATGATCTTAGGGTCCTGGGATTGAGCCCCCATCGGGCTCTCTGCTCAGAGGGGAGCCTGCTTCTCCTTCTCTCTCTGCCTGCCTCTCTGCCTACTTGTGATCTCTCTCTCTGTCAGATAAAATAAAAATCTTTAAAAAACAAACAAACAAAAAAACAAAACAAAAAACATGATTGTTCTCCTTGAGTCAGTTCAGAAAAACTGATTTTATTTTCTGTTTCTCACAACTTGCTTTTGATAAACTCCCAGATGTCCTATCTAGATATACAGATTATAGACTAAGACAGTTATTTTGACTTCTCAAAACCCCTTCTAATCTGACTCTACCATTTTATTCTAATTAGGGTTCTATGGTGTTTATATCTTTTTTTCTTCAGCCAAATGTGACTGTACCAGATAATTTTAAAGTTTATTTAAATTTTTTTTGCCTTCTCTCTCTAAGTGATAGTGTTAGTTAATTATAAGCTCAGCCTTCAAGAAGTCTAGAAAGCATTTTGAAATTAATGAAATCCCTTCTTTTTCTCTTTTGGTAATTTTATGTCAGTATAATATAAAGATTATTAGGAATGTAAACCTACTGGATATTTTTGAGAAATTAATATTGTTTTTAAAAATGATTGCCAAATCTCATAGATTTAAGAATGTGAAATGTATGTAAGAATGTGAAAGAATATTGACTATTTGGTAAGTAAAATACTTTTTTTGTGGGGTTTTCTTTCCCCACTTGTGCCTTCACTTAACAATATACCTTCTTTTCTGTAACTTTTACACCTCCTTTTAATTTTTTTTTTTAATGAAAAGATTTCCTTCATAAAACTTCAATGAGTTGGCAGCTTCCTCATTAAAAGATTTTTTACATTTGCAAATTGGTTCTTGGAATCAAACCCTGATATCAGCTTCAACTCCAAGAGTCCCTACCGTGATAATACAAGGGCAGGAAAGAGCTCCTGGGCAGGGCAGAGCCCTCTGGAAAATGCGTCAGTGGGACTCAGGAGCTCTACCAAGTGGTAGAACCACGTTTTGAAGAGGAAGCTTTATTGCCAGCCCTACTGGAACCTTGACTCAATCCCCAAGTGACACATGCTGGTCAAAGGTCTGGGTTTGGGTCTATGTGAAATAGAGCAAGTACCTTCTGGTCTTGGGATGCTTCGGCTTCTCTGCAGAACTCCAGGCTTTGGAAACACTTGGAAGCACCAAAGTGTTGGAAACACTTAGAGACTGAAAACCTGCTTTAGATCTTGGAATCTGGGACGCCCGGGTGGCTCAGTCACTTAAGCGTCTGCCTTCGGCTCAGGTCATGATCCCAGAGTCCTGGGATCAAGCCCCGCATCGGGCTCCCTGCTCGGCGGGAAGCCTGCTTCTCCCTCTCCCACTCCCTCTGCTTGTGTTCCCTCTCTCTCTGTGTCTCTCTCTGTCAAATAAATAAATAAAATCTTTGGAATAAAAAAAAGATCTTGGAATCTAGAGACAAGTCCAGGAAGGGACTTGTCCATTGTGCCCCATATGTACATTGGTTCCACTTAGTCACAATCGCATACTTGTACCCCTTTTATGATTTCAAAAGAAGGAAGGTTTCCATTTGTGATGCTAAAGAGAGGCTTCTTGTGTACATGTGATCAATTTGTGTGGGCATCAGCCTATTACACAGACTAAGGCTTTTTGCTCGCCGCCCCCACAACGTGTAATTTTCTTCTCTTTCTGTCGACCAACCTCTGGGAATTTGGGTGTGCAAACCAATCCCAGTTGCCCAGTAATGCTGAATCTTGAGCAAGTTATCTCTCTCATAACTAGAGAAAGT
The DNA here is from genome assembly GCA_028534135.1 of Potos flavus. Lineage (NCBI taxonomy): Eukaryota > Metazoa > Chordata > Mammalia > Carnivora > Procyonidae > Potos > Potos flavus. Next base: position 44,149,958 of record CM052885.1, read on the forward strand.
ATCACTAAGTCAGCACCACTGAGTGATTTTGCTGTATGTGTGTGTGTGTTGTTTCCTTTTCTTTGATTATGAAAGTGGTCTGTACTCATTTTAAAGTTTATAAAATATAAAGAAAAATAAAACCCTCTTGTAATCTTTCTGTCTGTAACAGCCTCAGTTAACATTATGAAATGAGCGCTTACTGTCATGTTTTCTGTGCATATTATATCATATAGAGTTGGAATCAGACTATATACAAATGCTCATTTATTTAAAGTATTCACACTTCCTTATGTTATTAGCATTTTTTGTATATCTAAAGAATTAACTCTAGGTGAATAGCCATGTTTTTAAAGGTACATTGAGTCAGAAAATTAGAGGAGATCCATTTTATTTATTTATTGCAATTCTTAAGTAACACCAATAAAAATTACTGTGTTGTGACTAACATACTGTTAGTCTATCAGCTTCCTTTAAATGAAAGACTTAAATATTTGCCTATAAATAAATTTGCAGTGCCAACTCCCTAACTCATCACTGAATGGTAGCTGAATTAATTTTACTGTTTTGTCCTGAATATATAACAGCATTTCTTTAACTTTTGTTTGGTCACCAGCCCTCTGAAAATTCAGCAAAGGCTCTGAACCTTCTTCCTAGAGAACTGTATATTCACACAAAAAACTAATTGTAATGATAATCAATTATGATATGCCAGGCACTCTGCCAACTACTTTATATGTGTTATTTCATTTAATCCTCACAGTAGCACTATAAGGAATGTACTCTTTTCTTCATTTTTGAGAAAAAGCCATTGAAGCTCTAGGGAGATTAAGTAATTTGCCCATGCCCACAGACCCAGTATCTTGGGCTCAAACTCTGATGTTATGACTTCAAAACCCATCCCCTCAATTGATCATTGTGCATCTAATTTTAAGGAGCTCATAAATTCCTAAATCCTGCTTATTGATACTCATGTTAAGGACCCGTTACCTCTTGCAATCCACAGATTTTCATTGGTAGTGAAGAGTATGTGTGATTAACAAATCTTGCTGTTTTTGTAACTTATTTAATCAATAAATGAGTATCTGTTGAACATCTACTATTTTAAATACTTGTTAGGTTCAGCAATGTGGTCCTTATCCTTAAGGCGTTTACTTATCTACATGAGAAGACAAGAATTATGTGCATAAAACAATGAGGAAAAAAATACAAACATGAAGTCAAATATACAGTAATTAGACATTTCCATAAACTGTATGTGAAATCAATCTCTTTACTTTGCCATACATACCTTGATGCAATTGTCACTCTTTGATTCCCTTTGATTTATAAAAGGAGAATCAAATCTAAAAGGCCACTGTGTCCTCTGGGAACCTGGAAGATTCAGTGTGTCATAAAAATGCGGCCTATAAAGTGAGACTCTGAGAACTAAATAGGTGTCATATCTGGATTCCTGCGTGGTTTTGGCAGCATCATCCCAAGGCCCCAGGGAGCATGCTTAAGAAGGAGATGTGAGAATGGGTAGCCAGCTCTCAAGCATTCGAACCATGTATCACAGGGTAATTCTGTTGAGTCGGACATGGGTAGGTAAGCGAACACCTTGATAGTGGCTACCTTTGACTCCAGAAAGATTCCTACTGACAGAGAGGACTTCAGTACCTCAAATGAGTCAACAAAGCCTCGACTCATGCCGGAGCGATGGGGGAGAGCTTCCGACCTTGGATGAAACCAGCAGGCATGGGAAGCTTGTTTAAGCTGACCACTGACGATCAGGGCTGTCAAAGAGAGCGGCTGTGGCTATAATTCAAAGAACTGCTTTCTGTAAGAGCACAATATGGGAAAATTGTACATCTGACTTGAACAGCTGCTGTCTACAAGGTTAGCACACATAATGGCTATTGTGAGATAGGAAGGATGGAGAAGGCCAGGCTTTCTATTAACATGGCCCTCGTCAAGTATTTGTACGGTTGTAGGATTTTGCTCTTTTAAAACTGGAATCATTTGGGCTGCAATATGATAGAATTAACTTATCAATGGCACTTGAATTTTCTTTTCAATGCAAATAGAAATCATGCTAAATATAGTTTCTCTCCTTCCACTTACAAGAGTCATTTTTGTTGAAATGTCTAAAATAAGAATATTTTGTGTACAGTTGTAGAATACATCTGTGCTATATGTTAGTTTAATAAATTGTATTAAATTTTATTTCACATGGTGTTTCCATAATCCCTGCAACTTAACTTGCTAGCATTATTTTTTTTTAAGTGGGACAAGGATGTTATGAAAAGCTATTATGTCTAAGAAGCCCCAGATGGAAAATATTTAAAAAAAACAGGAATTCCTATAATTGCTCACAAATCATCATTTAAATCTATCCTGCTACTGGATGTTGCAAGTAATTTTCTGGGCATTTATGCAAATATCTTGGTGGATTTTATTTAATTTCAGAAGAAAAGTATGATACCAAGTCTATATAATTTATTAAATTCATTCTTGGAGAAAAAACATAATTGAAAGGAAAACATTCCTTTTCATCTTTGCTTTGAGCCAATACTCGAGTTGTTTTTGAGGTAAATAGTAGATTGATGTTAAATGTCTATCACACTTTGGCTTTACGGAGAGAATTCAAGACATAGTAACTATCCGACTCTCGAATTTTCTCTCTCTTTCTACATGGTATGTGTGTGTGTGCATGTGCGTGCGCACGCGCATGTGTGTAGGGAACTTAAACAATACCTTTTGATTTCATAATAAGCTGGGCTTAGGGACGATAAAACTTGACATTCTTAACTGTTACTAGTGTTTGTCCCTATAGCCCTGTGCAGTTGTCTTCTTGTTAACGATGTACAAGACAGAGTCATAAACTGAGCATGTACCCAAGGCGCTAGTGTAAATTGCAAATAACATTCATGTGGTCTCTTTGACCTAAGACTAAATTGGGGTAGCAGGAAGAGAAAAAAGAATTTTCGAGAGTGGAAAAGAAGTAGAAGTCAAGGACAAAGAATACGCTAGTAGGATGGACATGTGCAAATGTTCCCTAAGCTTTTGCAGTGAGATTTATTTAGATGGGCCTTTTCATATCTGCAAATACTCCTTTGCTCAAGAGCCAAGCGGTGGATCGGGACAGCTTCTGCTGTGTGTGTGTGTGTGTGTGTGTGTGTGTGTGTGTGTGTGTGTGTGTTGGCAATAATGCAGTCATGAGATAATACAAATAATCAGTGAGGGAATAATTAATGATGTGGCAGGGAATATTTTTTGATAAATGCTTGGGGAATGAGGTGACAGGCGTGAAATTAGAAAATTCCTTCAGCGATCTAAAATATAAATAGCTTTCGGAACTGAAAAGAGTTTCACAGCTGAAGATTTTATTGTGTTGAGAGGAAAAACTTTTTTCTCTCCCCCACTCCCTCCTCCTTTGCAAGTTGTTTGTCCATTCACAAAACAAATACTCTGAAGCTCAGCGCGGCTCATGGGAATAAATTTCAGGTCGAATTAGTACAGTTTCCTTGCTGTCAGGATGCTGGAATTAATGGTGTTTTGATGACACGAATTTTGAAGGGCAAACAAAGAAGCTGAAGGGAGAGAGACATGACTCCTTAGAAGCTTGGTCCTCCTCTCCCCCAGCCTCTCTTGTCTTCCCTGTCATCCGTCTGCCAATCTCCCTGTCCATGGTTAGTTAAAGGCGCTTTTTATCCTCTTTTCTTTCCCACAGAGTTTGCCAGATCCGGCCCGGTGCCTGGGTTCCAGGAGGACACGCTGCAGTTGGCCTTCATCGACTTGAGACAAGTAAGTCTTTGTGTTTTTGTTTTTTGTTTTTCTTTTAAGATGTGTGACTGAAGACCATCAGGTCTTAAGGAAAAGGGAAGGGGGGGAGGATTGGCGTTGGCGATTCACACTGGAGACCTAAGGGTTTTTCCCTGTGTTTGAGGCCACCTCTTTTATTTAGCTATCTGGGATCCTTAGCTATGGTGGAGTTAAAGGTTTTGTGGGTAGAAGGGAAGGCAGGAGGTGGGAGGAGGGACCCAGAGACCAGAGGGACTCAAGTGACCCTCAAGTGATGTGACCCATTGTGCTCTAGTTGGCTTCTGCAGACACAGCAGAAAGATAACTCGGCAAACCAGTGCCGAGCAGGTGCACCGATGCAGAGACTGCCTGCCCGGAGGACGCTTTTGTCTGCAGAGAGAATGAGGGTGGCAGCATTTAAAGAAAAATGAAATATTGTACATTGTGGATTGTTGGTTAGGCTTGTTGACTCTCTTCTGTCGCCTTACGTCTTCCCATCCCCTCCTTTGTAGAATGTGGTCAGGCATGAGTGACTAAGTGGTGGTTTTAGAAGGTGATTAGCAAAGGCCCCGACCAGTCATGCTAACCTGGCGGGCAGCCCCGTTAAAGTAATGTGGATGAAAGCCGGTACTCGGCTATACCTGAGTTTCGCAAGCCCGTCAGATAGAAAGAGTCGTTCCGGAGGGCTGTGGCTTGCAGATCGAAATGGGTAGGTTGGTAGGCCGTGGTGGTTTGGGTGGAGAGGAACAGGATGGGCTGGGGCCGAAAGAGGGAGAGAGTTAACTGGGCTCTGTCATCTCTTCACTCTGAAGATGGATGGGGTTGGATAGAAAGTGTGAATGAAGTAAGAATCAATGACTGATGCTTCTCTCCTATTAAAACAATCTTTTTTTTTTGTCTGTTTTAAAAAGGGGGCTGGCTTTGTTTCTCCTGCCATAATGATGCAGTGCCTCTTGTTTTCAGAGCTGACATAGTTTGCATTCTGAAAACTTTTAGATGCCCAGAGTATTTCTTAAAGCTATAGGACCCCTTGTATTGGTAGTCTCCTTACCACTGTGACTTGATTCATGCCGGAACAGCTTTTAACCCATAATGGATGGCCTGAGCTACCCCTGCATCCTTGTGGATGGGTGGTGTAATCTGTCATCTGATGACAATTCTGGAAAGCCCCGTTAAGCAGAAAACAGAAAATTGTGTCTCTATAGACCCGCCAAAGTTTGAGGATTCAGGCCGCGTCCCAGAAACGTGTGTCAACTTAATATTTGGGGGCCGAGGTGGGGGTTCTCCTGCACATAAAGGCTTTCCCAGCGTGGTCGCAAATGGAGCTGAGTATCTCTCTCCACACTTAAGACCTTCCACCTGTGGATTCAGCCACTCAACAGAGACAGTCAGGTTTTAACCCCTTGGCGGATGTGTGGCTGAAAGATTGGGATTTTTGCTTTAGGGTTTTGTGGAGTGTTGTCTGTTGGACTTTTCTCCCCTATTCCTTCTCAGAAACTTATGAGCCAGTTGGCTTTTCTTGGAAAGCAGATGCTGAATTTCATTGGAGAGACATATCCAAGACATATCCTTCCCTTTATCCAAAGGAAAAATTTTTCCTTTCTTGCTATTCATGAGAAGGAAGCGTGGTCATTCTCTCTAGTTTGTGGTTTTGGTCCCTATGGAAAGCGACTAGCGTTTGCAGAAAATGTTAACTAAGGGAGTAAGTTAGAAAGCACAGCCAAAATAAGGTGGATCTGAGCCGGGGATGAATGCTCAAATACTTGTGAGCTCTCAGTGAGCATTGTTGTTTACGCTTAAGTTCCTGTTTGCCATTGCATTTCTGTTCTCAGAGTTCCTTTTATGATATTTTAGCAGGAGAAACCAGAACTCCCAAATTTTACTCGGAAGAAGAGTATGCCTCTTCCTATTAACTCTATCACCTGATTTCTAGTTACGGCTGTCTCTGTTAAAACAGCTTAAACTCTTCTAACCTAGGTCATTTGAAAAACTTGCCCAGTTCTCAGGCTGAGGCTCATGAGCAGTGGGCCTCAGGTAGGTTGAATCATTGTGAGAAAAATGATCCCTCCACAGCCCAGGCTGTGAATATTAATCCCTTTGCAGTCCATCTTAGCCGTTCTCATAGCTTATTTTAAATGAGCATCCTTTTAGAAAGAGGCCTCTTCTGAACTGTGGAGATGCTCAGACCGTAAGGAGAGAACCTTGGAGTATGTCTCCAGAGGAGATAGCTTGACCTCGAATGAAGCACGATTAAGTGTCCTTGAGTATATTGTCCTTTTGCATGTTCCCTTCGGAATCCTATAATAGAATTCGGAATTTTGGGGTTGGGGGCCGATTTTGAAAATCATGCAGTATAACCTTTGGCTTGATACTTGAAACCCTGTATAGCACCCCAGACTGTGCTCGCATATATCCCCCTGGAAGAGAACTCAACCCCCAAAGCAGCATGGGCTGCCTTAGGACAATCTGATTATTGGAAAGCTATCTCTTAAGTTGGCTAAAATCTGTCTCACTTACCTCTGACCTTCTGATTCTTTATGTTTTTATTCATGCATCACAGTTTGGGGGACAGGCTTCCTCTCCTGATTTATTGAGCGTCCTCTGCTAGTAACTGAACCTTTGTTTAGCATGCTTACCCATTCCTCATGGAGTCCTTATACAGTTGATTTAATTTTTCTTTCCTATTATTGACAACATAGACTTGTATCATTCTAGCTGGGCCCAACCCCTTTAGGTCCTGATTCCGTTTTCGAGCTTATTAACTGATTTCATCATCATGTTCTTTATTAGTCTGCGATAACAATATTAAACAGGCAGGGCAGGAGTTAAAGGAAGAAGTGGAAGGTAGGGCAAGTTACAGTGGATAGGCCCGTGCGGGACACCACAGTCACAGGACAGCAAGAGTATTCTTTCACTGTCATCGACTGTGTCTGCCTCACTGGTTTATGAGCCTACCCATTCTGATCATACTCTCATGTCCTCTCGCTTTAGACTGTCTCAGACACTATCGAGTGAACGATAACTGTTAAAATAGTCAAAACATAGAATATTTGATGAAATCGTCTCTGTATAGATTATAATAGCAGAGTGTCATGTAAAAGCTACAGAAATTCAATCAAGAAGCAAATCAGATATGGACAGCAAAACTATTCATCTTAAAACAAACAAAACAAAACAAAACAAAAAAACTATTCATCTTTTCCCACCTGTCCCGTCTAGTGTCAGTTTCCTAATTCGTAAGGACAAGAGTGAAATGACATGTTGAATGCACAAGCTTTCATGATATTTTACACGTGCATAGCACCTTGTAGTTAATGCACAGGAATGTACTTCTCTCATTTGTCAGATTTCTGGGCGTAGAAAACCTGCCGTTAATCATAATGTGAATTAGACAGTCCAAATCAAATTCTCCTTTGCCACTTTATGCTTTCTAAACTTCCAAATTCATAAAAGTGGGATTGTAGTACAACTTCAATTCATATGTCAAATATATGTGCAGATTTCTATCAAAATCCAAACTTGGGTCAATGTGAAATCTTGACAAGGACGCCTTAAAGGGCTCACTTATTAACGATCTTGAAGTGGTATGTGCACTCTGAGTCCTAGTAATTGCCACCCCTTAATGCTTCGTAATTGGAATTACAATACAAGGCCAATAGTAGATTCTCAGTAGTGATCTGATTCTTTAAGGGTGCTATGGTTTGTGTTTTTCTTCTGTTGTTGAGCATTAAGTGCATAGTGCTGATGAACAATAGAATTTGAACTTCAGTTGATTTTCATTTCAACTTCTTTTATCACACTGAGTGCCTGCTGTGAACAAAGCACAATCTAGGTGCTGTGGGAGTCCACAAATGAATATAATACAATCTCTGTTCTCCAGGAGCAAAGAGGTGACCAGCAAATACTTAATTTTAATATAAGTCGCACTGTCATAAGTATTAATTACATTGGAAGGATGGAGCCATTGTGTCTGTTTCAATTATTTCAGTATGTTTTGCTGCATAGCAAAGCACCCCGAAATGTGTTGCCTTAATAGAAGGACCATTTATTTAACTCGAGTTTCTACAGATTGGCAATCAGGACAGGTTCAGTGGGCTCACTCGTCGTACATTGAGGTCAGGCACTAGACTGGCTAGGGACTGCCTGGTCTAGGATGCCTTAGCTAGGCTGACTCTTCTCTGTTCCCCGTGACCTCTCATCCATCAGCTGCCTAACCCAGGCTTCATCATGCGACATACTGGCAGGTTCCAAGAGAGCAAGGGGAAATGTGCAAACCCCTTGAGGTCTACCCTTGGAACTGGCAAGCCATCGTTCCGACCACATTCTATTGGCCAGAGCTGGTTACAGGGCCAGCCTGAAGTCAAAGAGTGGGAAAATCAACTTCAGCTTATCCTCTGGTTGAGATAGAAGACCTTTATACAAATGATGTATTTATAAATGCAGAAAGAGGCCTTAGAGTGGAGAGGTCTTTGTGAGCCTAAGTAGTTATAAAATATTTAAAGTCATTTAAATATATAAAATAACATATATTTTATATATATCAAATATATAAAATCATTTAAAAAGTGAAAAGTTAAACTGAAAGAAAGCCAGGCATTGGTGAGGGAGAAAAGTGTTTTAAGCATAGAAAATAGGCAGTTTTAAGTTTTGTTTAAAAACAGATGGGGGTCAGTTTACCTAGGATGTCGACTAGCTTTCCTTTTTTTAAGTATTAGACTGATCTCTTTAAACCCCCGCTTCTTAACTTCTCTTCTTCTTTCCTTACTTTTCCTGGTCAGTTTCCTCATGGACGTCTTTTTTTTTTTTTTTTTTTTTTTAATGTCCTATACTTCTCATCAAACCCTGCTTATTGTGGGCCACCCTGGAACATTTCACATTTCTGTTATTCACACTCATCGTGAGGGCATCTTAACTTCCTCGGATTAATTAATTATTTACATTACTCACTTAATTTCTGGCTGTTCACCTTACATATCTGGCCAACCGGAAAGGTTGAACGGGTTCTTTTCTTCAGTAACTTTTCTGTTTCTTGGCCCTGACTGTTATTTACTTCCGATATACTAAGTGTTTATAGAGCTGAATGAACTAGGTTGTGACATTGCATCAGATCTCCTGAATAGAGCTTGTTGGCAACGACTCTTAAACAGCAAAGCCATCCCAAGATATCTACGGCTTTTTTTAGATGGAGCTGGTGACATTCCCCCTAGGCTAGTTATTGCCCAATTTCTAACCATTCAGTCTAAAGTAAACACAGTGCATTTCCATTGCAGGCACTTAACTTGCCTTAAAAACAACTATAGGACCTGAGAGAAATAATTGTATATTTCTTTAGAGATGTTGAACAAATTCCAACGTTACTCCTGTTAGAGGTGTATGGGTGAAGTCAGTCCTATCAGCTAATATCGGCTATGCAGACCGGAGAAGAGCTCAGGAACCCAACTGTGTACAACTACCCCTCCTATTCCCCATCCTACCTTGATCCTAGTCAATGAACTTTTGCTTTTGGAATCAAATTGCCTACTCTTTTCTTTTGCCCTGCCTGCAAGTCTAATGAGCAACAGTCCCACGAAGAGGAACATTCCCCCTTTGCTTGACTAACCTTGGTTCTTGTGGGAAATTCTTGCTTAATAACCATTTATGTTTTAACCTCCGTGGGATACCCATTGATATAAAAACTGAGTTTATGTGATACAGCACATAACAAAATGATATATAGTAAATAGATTTTCTTTCGTAATGGTTCTCTCTAACCAGTCTAAACAAGCCCAAACTAGGAGACTACATAGGAGGCCTGGGTCAAGGTAGGGCAGGCCCACATCTTACAAGGCCTCAGGTGGCAGTCTTCTATTTTTTTCGTCACAATGGTTAAGCTGTATTTAACACAAAGAAAGCCATTTCCCACATGTACTTCTTAATAGTGGTTTTTAACCTGCTGGAATGTAACCTGGGGTTTTGGGGAAGGGGTTGCCTGTAGTTTTCCCAAGTGTTTCCTGAGCAGTTGCCAAGGAGTCATGGTGGAGAAAATGAGAGGTGTGCGGAGAGTTGATAAGGACTGTTTTTGCGAAAGGATGTTCTTAGTGGAGGAAGACAGTGGCATGCAGATCCTCGAATCCTCTAGTAGTAAAGTTGTCTGGACCTGTAATGTTGTCAGTAGAAATACTGTCCAAGTGCTCACTTGAAGTATTATGTTGACCTCCAGATTGTGTATGATCTTGAATAAATAATGGCCTGTAAAATTGGGAGTCATATGCACCAGGGTCAGAAATCAACAGCTTGATAACTCACGGAATTGGAAGATGTCATTGCTACGACTGACGTGGATGGTGGGGTCAGAAGGAATGGGTTAAGCCATTAAGCACATTATCTTGGAAAAGATTGCCTGTACTCCTGGTACGGTAGCATTTATATGTGGTTAGATGTCATTTCAGAAATGAAATCCAGAGTCATCATATCCCGAAGGCCTTTGGTGGTTAGAAAGAGGTAAAGTAATAATATCAGCCTACCTGCACAGATCTCTTGCTAATACAGAGTTACTGAAGGTTCCTGCAGACCATAGTCCATGTTTTATGTAGGCATAGCAAACACTTGGATATAGCTATAGACCTCCCCAATTGGGAAGCATTCATTCATTCATTGAGCACTATGCCTGGCACTGTTACAGTGGGTCTGGCCGTGTACTTGGTACAGTGCCGTGAATCAAACATAGTCCCTGCCCTTGTGGAGTTCCCATTCTTGTGTAGTTGCCTATGCTTATAAAACAGGCCTTTTCAACATTCTGCTCTTGCGAAAATCTCCCTTCAGGTGGCCTTCGTGCTCCAAGGGGATGCCACTTGATCTGGATTTTTTTTTTTTTTTTTTTTTTTTGTATTGATGCTATATCGGTCAGTTTTAGAGATAGCTGCAGGACTTTCTGGCAAGATCCCCAGGGCAAGGCCAAGTCTGTTGTACACCGATACACAGACTTTCAGCAAAGAACTTATGGCTATGATTTGGCAGCCTGGCATAAATAAGATGGTCAGCCTGAAATGCTCCAAAAGGTGGTCCTTTGGTTTTTGAAAGCAGGGTTTTCTGGTTGTTGTGACAGAATTGTTTTGCCCAAAGTTGTTTTGACAGACAGAAGTAACCTTCAGAATGATACCTTTAACCTCAAAGGAAGCTCTGAGAGCAAATAATTCCTGTTCCCGAGCAGGGGGAAGCTAACTCCTTTGAGTCTGGTTCTGTAAAAAATATAAATAGGAACATTACTGAGAATAGACTCCACTGAACTAGACTTTCGACCTCATATAAGTCAAGGCTGGATCCGCACACACAAGATGGGGCCCCGATAAATAAGGTCCTCAGCCACTGGGATGCTGCTGCGGCTGCTGCAAATAAAATCTCTTTCCTTACCTTGCTTGGGATATTATAACTGGGCCATCATGGAACACTCATAGAAGGAATTGCCCGTAATATGTAACACCTTCTGGCATTTACTAAACATCTTTGGTTGATTGGAAGAGAGTCTATTCTAAAACTGCTGAAACTTTGTCTCACCTCGTACCAACCTCTAACTAGAGAGGAGCTGAGCTCAGAAATTCTGTCTCAGGGCCTTTTTTTTTTTTTTTTAACACAGAATCCATTTTTTTTTTCCAGACCAGGATCTCATGAAATAATATCCAAGTAGAATACGAGTCTTTGGTACAGAAAATCATGTAAGATGTCATTTAAATGCTTGGAGAAAACCCAGACATTTAATGAGACCATGATAGTTTATAAGAGGTAGATTCCTCATTGATTTTTCACAATGGAGAGTAGTTGGGGTCCTTGAAAGGAAGGTGGAAGGTCCGATGAATACCCCTGTGTATTTTCCAGGGACTTTGCTTTTCCTCAGAGAGGAAGCATAGCTACTGAGCAGGAATGTGGGTGGCAAACATTTGATTCTTTGCACATTTGTGCTTGGGAAAGAGGTAGCTTCTGAGCCTCTTTGAGGAACCTCTCTTTTAGCGTTTGTGTGTCTGGAAATGCTGACTCATGGATGGCAGGCACTATGGGTCCTGTCAGGACCCTTAAGCCATATTAATGGCAGGTATGTGGAGACAAGCAGTAGGTGAAGGACCTTTAGTTAGGAGTGGTTGTGGATAATCTTTTGGGTAGCAGGAAACAAAACACCAGACTTTGGACATATTTTCCCATGAAGAATACATTGGGTTTGGCCTTTGATTCATGTCTCTCCCCCCACCGCAGGTTAACATTATCCGTTGTTGCTGTCAACCCATATTAGCGCACAGTCTTGGGTTAGGTGGGAAGTCTAATCTAAAGCTTGGTCATCAGAGTTGTCTAGCACTTCCTGCCTTAACCCAGAGGCAGAGCTCTGCCACTTAGGAGTTCCAGCAGAACATTGAACAGCCCTTCCAGTGGATGCTAGATTGACTTTTTCTGGAAGTGTGAGTCTAGTCTGCAACAACCTTCTACCCCTTTGCTCCAATACAATGATTGTCACTTTGAAAATGGGCGTGGTGCCACCATCACCCCGGATAGCCTCGTAGCAAAGTCTATCCACTCAGAGGCTAGAGTTTCATTCCATTTTGGCTCCTGTGGGAAGAGCTAGTAAGCATCAGCGTAGGAAAAGCCACCTGGCAGTTTCTCCCTTTGCTCGAGGACAGCGTTGGTGGTTTCCTACGCTCATGCTATATCATAAGAGAGACCAAGGTCAGCCGTGAGGCATGCTGCCTGGGCTCGCGCAAAGCTCTATACTGCTCTCTGCTTTTCCCAGCAAGCTAAGCCTCAGAAACTCAGGAGGTTTCTCCCGTACCTCAACACGCAGCGTGACTCTGCATACCCACAAACCTGGAATTGGTAAATTTCTGAGATATTCACATCTTCAGGAGAAAGGACGAGTCATCACCCATGAATTTCTCTGGGGGTAACAGTGGTATCAAATCAAAGGCTGTTGTAGTCGTGCTGGTGGAATTTAAAGCCTGATAGGTTCTAAACACAAATCTTATCTCCATTAACTACACTGCTTTACTGTCCTGCTAGCGAACACTTACAGGCCATGGAGAGGGCAAAAGAGCGAAGTCTTGGATCTATCTACTAACCACTGCATCCTCTCAGCAACCGCTGGAGGGCAGCAGAGAGTGACAACAAAGGGCTAGATTTAAGGAATCGGGGCATATTTCAATTTGCCAAGAAAGAAGCCCCTTAGCTATAAGAGAATTCGCTACCTGGGAGCCACAGTTGCAAGCATGGGCTCTTGGGGAACAAGGACCAAAAAGAACATCTAGAACCCTGATATGAAGATTAAAACCCTCCTTCTAGGCAAGTTCTTAGAAACGCGTAAAGAAATGAGATAGGACTGACTGGAAAAGGGGAAGCAGACAGCATCCGTAAAGGTAGGGAACCAATAAGATAGTCTGTTAAGTATCGAGGGAGAAGCAAAAATGGAACAGGAACCAAAGGAAAGAAGAACTTTGGTGGGAGACAAACTAGACTGAGCAAGTTGTGGAGGCAAAGGTACAGTCAAGAAAGATTGGATTCCCTTAGACAGCTATATGCAGGAAGGAGCCTTTTGTAGCGTGCATATCATCAGGCAGAGAGCTGCAAAGGGACCAATTTCAGACATGACCAAACAGTCAGATCTGTGAGCTTCTCATCTCTTAAGGTAGCTCCTCCTTGATTAACCAGGAGCATTTTTTTCTTAGTCTCTCTTGATTTCAAGAGCAAAATAACTCATTGAGATTGTGGCCAAAGAGAAAGATAGTACGACATTCTAAGATAGGACTAAGGGATTCTTAACATGAAATGAAGTTAAACTTGGACACGAAGCTTTTCTGGATAGCATTGGTGTGAAAGGACAGTTCACTTTCCTAGACAAGCTTCTGATGTTCCCTTTTCACATTTTATTCTGTAACATTTGCTAAGATTATCCCATGGAAAAGAAAAACTGGCTTTGGCAAATAAGTTATATAGGCAAGATCCTAGTAAATCCGGAGACTTAGGATTTGTTCCCAGTAGGTTAAGCAGAGTTAAGCTGGTTAGAGTCTCTTCTAAATGCTGAGCACTTAACAGTTTTCCAAATCCCCTAAGTGCGGAGAAAGAAAACTCTTGGTTGGCCTCTTAAACTTCTAGTGTCGCCCTTCTATGTTTCAACCCCTTAAACATTAGGAAAAATGAGCCTCTCCTATATCCACAAATTTCAGGAACCCTGTGCCGGGTGTTAGGACAGCATAGTGGTTAAGAAGTTTGGAATTGGGCAGACCTGGGTTAGTAGCTGTGACATTTGGCAAATTATTTGACCTCCCTAAGACGTAGTTTCCTACTGTCTTTGATTATATGCTTGCCAAATATTAAGTAACATGATAAGGCTTACTCCAGCATTTTAAGACATTAAATTATATCTTAATAAAATTATGTTAAGAGTCTAAAAAGTATATATAATATTCTGTATATAAAATTCTAGAGTTTGTATTCTTATTTTCATTTGGTATAATGTTTTGAGATTCATCCATGGTATTGGCTGTATCAGTAGTTCATTTTTTTAGTTGATGAGTGATATTTCTCTATATGGATATATTATAATTTAGTCATTCACCTGTTGTTGTGGAACAGCAACTTTGTTGTTTCCAGTCTTGGAATATTATGAATAAGACTGCAGTGGACATTCATGTGGAAGTGCTTGTGCGGATATGTGTTTTCATGTCTCTTGGGTAGCACAGGAGTGGGATTGTTGAGTCTGAGCTAAGAGTACGTTTAACTTTATTTTAAAAAATGTCAAACTCTTCCAAAGTGGTTGTGCCATATTCCACACCCACCAGCGGTGAAGGAGCGTTCGGGGGTTTCACATTCTCTTCAACACCTGGTGCGTCTTTTGGTTTATTGAGGCATAATTTACATAGAGTAAAATTCATCCTTCTTCGATAGACAGCTCTATAAATTTTTACAAACTTATGCAGTTGTGTAACTGCCACAAAAGTGAAGAATACTTCCATCACTCAAAAAATTCTTTATGCCTCTGCAATGACTCTCTTCTTCCCATTTCCCACACCTGGCGATGACCTCTCTGCTCTCTGACACTATAGTTTGGTCATATAAATGGAATCATACTTTTAATTTTGTCCTCTTTCACTTAGCAGAATGCTTTCGAGATTCATCCCTGTTTTTGCATATACTGGTAGTCCCTTAATTTTTATTGCAAAATAGTATTCCATTATAGGGATTATATATTCATTCACCAGCTGATGAATATTTGGATTGTTCCCAGTTTGAAGATATCATGAATAAAGCCATTTGTGTAAAGGTTTTTATGTGGCCATATGTTTTTATTTTTCTAGCGTAAATACTTAGGAATGAGGCAACTGGATCATAAAGTATATGTTTGACCTATAAGAAACTGTCAAGCTCTTTTCCAGAGTGCGTTTACCATTTTGCATTTCCATTAGCAACATATGAGAGTTGCAACTGCTCTGCACGCTGACTAGTGTTGGGTATTGTTGACTTTTGTTACCTGCACCGTTCTAACAGGTATGTAGTAGTATCTTGTGGTGGTTTTAATGTGCATTCCCATAATGACTCTCGATGCTCAACATCATTTTGTATACTTATTTAGCATCCATAGCTCTTCTTTTGTGAAGTGTTTGTTCAAATCTTTTGCCCAGTGTTTTATTTTTTTTAATTTTTATTTATTTATTTATTTATTTATTTATTTATTTATTTATTTATTTCCCCCCGTGTTTTAAAATAATTCTTAAAATATTCTGGTTAACGGTCCATTATCAGTTAGGTGTTTGGCAACCCTTTTATCCTAGTCTGTGGCTTTTTTTTTTCTTCTTAACAGTATCTTTTGAAAAGTTTTAAGTTTTTTGTTTTAATAATACATAGTTCATAATGACATCATTTTTTTCTTTCATGGCTTATAGTCTATATGTCCTATCTTAAGAAATGTTTACCTAACCCAAAGTCACAAAGATTATCTCTTATGTTTTCTTCAGGGAGTTTTATAGTGTTAAGTTTTACATTTAGGTCTCTGATGATATAGTTTGAATTAATTTTTCAGTGTAATGTAAGATATGGTCATGTTTTGAATTTTTATGTAGAGTGTGTAGTTAGTTGTTCCAGCACCATTGGTTAAAAAGACTGTGCTTTCTCTGCTGATTTGCCTTGACATATTTAATAAAAAATCAGATGACCATGTATGTATTGTTTTATTTCTAGACTCTAGATTCTGTGCTGTTGATCCATGTGTCTGTACTTCTACTGTGTCTTGATCTTACTTTTCTTAAAAAAGATTTTATTTATGTCTTTGAAACAGAGTGAGAGAGAGAGAGCATGAGATGGGGAAGTTTCAGGGGGAGAAGCAGACTCCCCACTTAGTAGGGAGCCTGATGCAGGGCTCGATCCTGGGACTCCAGGATCATGACCTGAGCCGAAGGCAGACCCTTAACTGACTGAGCCACCCAGGTGCCCTTTGATCTTACTTTTATGTTAATCTTGAACATGGTATGAGTTCTCCAACTTCTTTTTTTTTTCAAAATCCTTTTGTTTATTCTAGGTCCTTTAAATATATATTTTAGAATCAGCTTGTCGATTACTACAAAAAAGCTTGTTGGAATTTTGGCTAGGATTTTGCTGGATTCTTAGATCAGTTTGAGAAGAATGGACATTCTGACACTATTGAATCTTCTAATCCATATATGTGTATATGTATATATGCATATGTATATATACATATATGGTCTATCTCTCCATTTATTTACGTCTTTGATTTCTCTCATCAGTGCTTTATATTTTTTAGCAAATCTTGCACGTATTTTGTAAGATTAATTTCACAGTATTAATTTCATGTTCGTTGTAAATGGTATCATTCTTTTAATGTCAGTTTTTAATTGTTCATCACTAGTGTATAGAAACACAATTGGTATTTGTATGTCGACCTTGAATTTCAAACTTGTTAAACTCGTTTATTAGATCTAGTAGTATTTTATACATTTAGGGGGATTTTCTAGGTAGACATTGATGACATCTGTGAATGAAGGCCGTTTTACTTCTCTCGTCCAATCTAGATGCCTTTTGTTTCTTGCCTTTTTGTAATAGGACCTCCACTACAATGTCAAGTAGAGTACTAACAATTTATTCCTGATCTTAATGGGGAAGTAGTCAGTTTTCACCATTAAATATAACAGGTGTAAGTTTTTACATCCTTCATCAGTTGAGCAAGTGTCTTTTAATTCTTAATTTTCCTAGAGTTTTTATTATGAAGGGTATATCAGTTTTATATACTACCATTTAATTAGCCATTATTCTTTTTGAACTTAAAAATTATGTCTAATGTTTTGTTTTTACATTGAAGTTGTAAGATATATATTCATACTTAAAGGCCTTTTGATCTGAATACTTCTTAAAGTAATTTATACAAGAGTTATAAAAACATTTTTATGGCTTTTCTATGTATGGCTGGTACCTACAGCAAAGGGTCATACCAACTTAAAGGACACCTAGCGGTATATTCATTCACTGAATATAGCACCTCACCAACATCAAGTCTATAATATATAAATTTTCAGTGTTTTGGTAAATTTAATAGGTATAAGAGGGCACCTCACTCTTATATTCCACATTTTTTTGTTTTTCTGTACACATGAAAAGTATCAAGTGGCCCATGAACATCAGTAAGGGTACAACTTCATGAGTGTCCCAATTTTCAGTTCTCACTGCCCCGTCCTGGGGTAAGTTTTTTTGCAATCCGATTTGATGATGCATCGGTAATTTCACTTTAACTTATTACAATCTAATAAGAAAGATGAGACTGATACTTCTAAAAAGCTAACTATTAGTAAGAAGCAGCATATGATTTAAGCACCAAATTAAGTAGCATGTAAGCACTGTATGGGTTTGAAGGAGGGAGGTATGGCTGTGCCGTTAGAAGTGATGATTCTTGCCTTTTTGGTTATTGTTTTTATAATGAGTCAGTGGGAGCTGATTTTCTTTCTTACTTTGACTTAGGTTATTTAGTTTTTCTAAAAGCATTCTATGACAAAACATTCACGATTCACTATTCATGGTGTCTGTGAAAATTGTGGCCAATCTAGGGAAATTTCATCCCATGTTCGTGATGAAAAATGTTCAGACTGTTACTTTGCTTCAGTGTTACTACAGTAAAGAGCAAATTAGCCTGCTATTGGCTGGCAAAGGGAAGGTATAACTTCTCTATTTTCCAAACTGTGCTAAAAAATATTCTCTAGAGACTTCATCTGAAGATTAGATGTCCATCTAAGCCAAATGTCAATCATAGAAAGGCCTCCCAAATTCTCCCCAGACCTCTGTGCTTTGGGTCTGGTCAAGGCAAATAGCAGGTTTTTGATGGCAATGGTATGACCTTTTGAGCTACTACTTATACAATCTGTACTCTTCAGTGATGTCAGACTAGAGGAGACTTGGAGAGACAATGAGGGAAAGTGGTTCTCGGAAGCTACTGGTTCACCAAGACCATATTAAAGAGAACTATCTCACACCGAGGTCAATTGACAATGTCATTAAAAGCAAATATGTGTTATGAGGTAAGGGGATGTATAATTATTCTTTTTAGAGTATATACTGAGTATATCATTGGTCACTACGGCATTTGTGCATGTGGTGTAGTGTGGTGATGGTGGTGATGGTGTGTGTGTGTGTGTGTGTGTGTATATTTTCCCATGCATGCTTTCCTATTCTAAATTCCCATGTTGGTTAGAGTTCCATATGATGCTGTTAATATTACCTTTCCTTATACCCCTGATAGAAATCATTAAAAGTGAGAAGGTAGTTTTCCATGTGATTTCTCTGGATACCAACTTCCTACATCTCTCTTTCTATCTTTGTGGAGAAGCACTGCCTGCTTGATGAAGTGACAGTGAGAGGAGACAGTGAATTTCATTGGTGGGAGGTAATGATAGGTTTTGGGGAAATGGCATAGGAATGGATATGTTCATGGTTCTTTCTGTTAAGTATGAAACTCTATTCTTACTCTTTCTCTTCTCCTGTTTTATGTCGCTGCCATTGAGCATCTTTTATTTCTTTTCTTCCATTCTGCCACCTACTATTTCTTTAAAGCACAGTCATGATCACGTCATTTGCCTGCTTACAAAGCCTGAGAGCTCTCTGTTGCCCAAAGAACAGAGGACTGACTCCTAGCAAAGCATGTCTGGTCCCAGGTTGTCGTTCTGGTCTCCTTTTCCTGTCACTTTTCCCCATGTAACTTCTACCAGGACCACTCTTCACACCTCCCCAATCCCAAAACCCAGTAAGCTTTAGGCCCCCTCTGCCTATCACAGAGTGTGCTCTCTTGGTAGAGTGACAAACTCTGTCCCTTCCTTCACAGCATGGCTCAAATGTCATCTCCTTTATAAATTTTATCCAACCTCCTCAGGCAGATTTAATTGTTCCCCCTTTGGGTCCCTGACATTTTGTATGTCCCTTCATTACTAATTCTCTTATAATTACTTGTTCTGTCATTCGCCTTCTCCATTAGATTCTGCATTCACCAGGGGCAGGAACCCTGTTTTATTTGTCCTTGAACTCCCCCTTCCCCAGTGGGTAGCATAGTTCCTATTAGGTATTATGCTTTCATAACTGCTTGCCGAACGCATTGACCTAATATCGTTTTGCGGCATTTCAGAAGTAAATGGAATTAGATGGAGTTTCTGAATAATATTTGCCCTCAAACTCCCTTAAATAAATAGTATTCATAATTTTTCTCCCACAATGTGCTCTTAATTTTCACTTTACTTTAATCTTGTTAAATGAAGTGTGGAGGTCACAGCCCTGGGGAAGACAGGACTAAATATGGGGAAAGGGAACTTAGCCTTAGCCTTAAGCCTTAGTCTCCTGGACCTAGCATATAGATGAGGACTTCTCTAGCCAGAGCCATGAGGAAAGGCTGCCTATGCAGCTAAGTGCTTCGTGCTGGAAAGGAAAACAGCTCCTTACCTGATGAATTATTCTTACTGCTTCAACAAGAGATGACTTCTCAGATGAAACACTTGATCGTATTCTTCCAACCCTGGTGAGCACCTGTGTCAAGTGTCAGGCATTGCCTTTCTATTTCTATTCCCAAATGGGGGCCATTTTCTCAATGAAAATCCACCCTTGGAGTTCATCCAGAATCTCATCCTTGTTATATCCCTCTGGGACGTACATGGCCTACTAACTGAGCTCTAAAATTAGGCCAGAAGGTCAATTCAAACTCTGAAACGAATTGAAGATATTGAAATCTTCCTAGGATTGACTTCCAACGTAGTTTACAAATAATTCCTGGCGAGGCAGTGAGGAATTTTGAATGAAAGTGATTAATGTGTTGAACATGTATCATGGCCTATTCTCTCTGCCAGAAATATGCAGATCGTCATCATGTATGATAATAAAAAACTCTTAATGTGTTATACTCTGTTATAGCTTAAAATGTTCTAATTTCAAACTTTATTACAATGCTCTTGTACTAAATAAAAACAGTATTGTATTGGCATAAAAACAGACATATAGATCACTAGGACAGAATAGAGAGCCCAGAAATAAACCCCTGCATATATGGCCAATTAATTTACCACAAAGACTCCAAGAGTATATAAGGGGGAAAGTATCTTTAGTTAATGGTGTTGGGAAAGCTGGACAGCCACATGCATAAGAATAAAACTGGACCACTATCTTACACCGTATACAAAAATTAATTCAAAATGGATTAAAGACTTGAACATAAGACCTGAAACCATAAAACTCCTAGAAGAAAACATAGGTGAGTAAACTCTTCGATATCAGTCTTTACAATGTTTTATTAATTCATCAGCAAAAGCAAGGCAACAAAAGCAAAAATCAACAAGTAGGAATACGTCAAACTAAAAAGCTTCTGCAAAGCAAAGGAAACCATCAACAAAGCGAAAAAGCAACCTACTGAATGAGAGAAAGTATTTGCAAATCGTATAGCCAGTAAGGGGTTAATATCCAAAGTTATAAAGAATTTATACAACTCTATAGCAATAAAATCCCCAAACAATTCGATTTAAAATGGGCAGAGGATCTGAATAGACATTTTTCCAAAGAAGATATGCAGATGGCTAACAGTACATGAAAAGATGCTCAACAATCCTAATCAGGAAATGCAAATCGAAACC
The DNA here is from genome assembly GCA_028534135.1 of Potos flavus. NCBI lineage: Eukaryota > Metazoa > Chordata > Mammalia > Carnivora > Procyonidae > Potos > Potos flavus. Next base: position 44,170,837 of record CM052885.1, read on the forward strand.
ACGGTGAGATATCACCTCACATCTGTTAGAGCGGCTGTTATCAGAAAGACAAAAAACACCAAGTGTTGTCGAGGATGTAGAAAAAAGGAAACCCTCATGCACTGTCTTTGGGAATGTAAATTGGTGCAGCCACTGTGGAAAACAGTTTGGAAGTTCCTCAAAAATATTAAAAACCTAACTACTATATGATCCAACAATTCTACTTCTGGGTGTTTGTCCAAAGAAAACAAAAGCACTAACTCGGAAAGATGAACCCATGTTCATTGCAGCATTATTTACAACAGCCAAGATAGAGAAACAACCTAAATATCTATTGATGGATGAATGGATAAAGATGTGAGATACACACACACACACACACACACACACACACACACACAGTGGAATATAATTCAGCCATTCTCTTTGAATGAAATCTTACTATTTGTAACAACATGGATGGACCTCGAGAGCATTATGCTAAGTAAAATAAGTCAAACAGACAAAGACAAATACTGTATGATCTCACTTATATGTGGAATCTAAAACAAACAAACAACTACAGTAAACCCCAAGCTCATAGAAACAGAACAGATTGGTGATTGCCAGGCGCTAGGGGTGGGGGGTGGGGGTGAAATGGATGAAGGGAGTCAAAAGGAACAAAATTCCAGTCGTAAAATAAATAAGTCATGGGGCGGTAATGTACATAATAAGAAAAGAAATTCTGTTACTATGTTGGTGATGATGTTAACTAGACTTACTGTGGTGAATCATTTTGCAGTATATACAAATATTGCATCATTATGCTATACACCTGAAACTAATAAATGTTGGACGTCAATTATATCTTAATTTAAGCCTTCTAAAACGAAGTCCCTGATTTCCTCATTCCCCCCCACGAAAACCTGTTCCTTCTGTAGTCCTCCATATCTCAATTAATAGCAATTCTGGTCTTTCTTCTAGGAATAGAAACCTTTGGAGTCATCCTTTACTCCTTTCTTTCTCTCACGTCCTCCATCCAGTCTGTTAGCAAGTTGTGTTTTCTCTCTCTTCAAAATATATCCAGAAACCAACCATTTATAACTATCATTGCTCTTTTCCGGATTCAAGTAACGAGTATTTCTCACTGTATCCTTGAAATAGCTTCTTAATTGGTCTCCACCATTGTGCCTTTGCTCCTCTGCAGACCATTCTCAATGCGGAGCCCGCATGAAACAGTTAAAACAAAAGTCAGATCGTGTCACTCCTCTGTCTGGAATCTAACAGTGGCTTCCCGTTTCATTCTAAGTAAAAGCCAAGTGCTTTTAATGACCTGTAAGATCCCACAGAATCTTTGCACACACTCATACCCCTTAACTCTCTAAGCTCCCCTGCTGCTTTTCTCCTCACTTTCCTAGCCTCTGTATCGTTTCTCAAACACGGTGCACTTCCATCTCAAGCCCTGTGTACTTGATATTGTCTCTTTCTAGAAGACTCTTTTCCAGTTACCTATATTGCTTGCTCCTTTATCTTCCTTGGGTCTTTATTCAAGTCATTTCAAGTTCACCTTCTCAATGAGGCCTTTCCTATTTAAGATTGTTGCTTTTCTCTCCTACTACCTCTGCCGCCATACCACCAAATGAAAAACCAGAGTAAAGTTCTCTATCCTCTTCCTTGCTTTAGTTTTCTCTAAAGAATTAATCATCTAGTATATTTTGTGCCTTACAGATCTTGTTTAATTTGTTTTCTGCCCACTAGAAAATTATTTCATGCGTGTATGGATTTTGCCCATTTTGTGAGCAGCCTTATTCTTAGTGTCTAGAATAATTCCTAGCACATGGTAGCCTTTCATTAAAAGAGGAAAGGAAAGTGTAATCTCTTTATGGTTGCCTTAGTTTTAAGTACTAAGAGGTTAGCAGCCTTTTAGGTATGAATTGTTCCACAGAGCAACTGATGTACCATTAAAAGCAGGGATTTCAGAGAGTTTTTGATCAGTGGCTTAAAAATGTGTTGTACATATAGGGTATAAACTCTATACCTTTCAATGAAGTGTAGAGAAAGGTTGTCTCCTAAAAGTATTCTTGGCTGTAGATTTCTTTGCTTTACAATATAGATTTATAGAGACCTGCTGATAAATATCCCTTCCTAATAACATGTGGTCCAGGATGGTGATGTTGATGGCGATGATTGTTGATGGGATTAAGTATGTAGGGAAGAAAACTGTGAGCCAGATGGGAAAGTCTGCTCACAAGTTACAGTAAAACTTAAGGCAACCCAGCTGATCAAGAAATGTTCAAAAGTAACTTGAAAGAACAGTTGGGGAGGAATGTTTTCGTAAACCGAAAATGTGCTCCTGATTGGAAAGGTGTGTTGTGACTTTTACAGAGGACTTTTAATGTTATATAGGGACCAAGTCACCTCTTTTTTCTAGCAGAGTACAATGGAGTATGATGATATGTGGAAAGTTTGGAAAATCAGGGGATACCACGTGAATGTGGTAACGTGATAACCTGGGATAAGGAGTTCAGTAAACAAAGAGAGAGACAGAAGTCCTCCCTGCAACTGTGATCGTTTAAGTACAGTTTTGTGGATCCAAAGAAATAAAAAATCGATATTAAAACTGCATAACCTAAAATTAGAGTCTACAAATTCAGGAGCCCATCCTGAGATGTGGCAGAGAAATCTGAAATAAGATATCCCTGACTAATTAGGCACCTTCTGTTACTTTCTTTATGTCCTTTTCCTTCATCCCCTTTCTCAGGGTGGTTGGCAGTGTCCTGGAGGGCGTTAGGCCCACAGAAACCCAGAGAATGGAGACTGATCTGTGGACGACACAACCTGCTTCCACAGAGGGCAGCTGGCAACAGTGCACTATCCTTAAGTAGCAGATCGCCTAGACAGGGATCATGAGATTTAATCTCTAAATCTGCGACTGGCTAATTGCATGGATGCTAAGGTTGGAAGGCCTAGATGGGCCAACTCGACTCCTTGAAATGTGGATTTTTTTTTTTTTTTTTAAATTTCCCAGTCTGTAACAGAATGAAATAGTTGTGGTTTTATGTTAGTCAGATCCTGTAATGTGCCAAGCAGCATAGGTTTCAGAGATTTCTTTATTGTGGCTCCTGCTTTTTATGAGTTTATGGTGATAGAACTAAAAAAGTCTTGGCAAAAAGCTGGCTGTGGCAGAGGTGAAGCCATTAACCTTTCTTCCTACTTCGTCTTTTCCATTTTTTCCCCAGAATCCAGTGGTAATTTTAAATGCACACACAATTCTAAATCTCTTAGGCACATATTGAGTCTTGAGTTGTGCATTGTCTTACCATCTTTTAGGTACACAGACCCTTGGCAGAGACTGGAGATCATTGCTTTTCATAAGTCAACCCTTATTACTTTTGAAGAGATGTTCTTTAGGCTCCAAGACGGTCGAACAGAGTTTCCAGTAGAGCTGAGGCTAGAATTGCTTACGGTGGCAAAGACTGGCATTATTTCACCCACATTTTTGTCCTTTGGCTGAGATTAGAATCCAATTTAGCAACTAATAGTAGCGCCACCTCCTCTTCGCTACCCCAGGATGTAGAACACTGAAGAGGCAGTCAGGATATCTGTGATGATGCCAGACACGAGGTTATCTTGGGAAAGTCTCTTCTTTGTATTTTAATTTCCCCGATGTAAAATGAAGAAATTAGGTTAGGTAATCTTCATGTTCCCTATGATGTCCTGTGTTCTGTGATTCTGGATCATCTTTACTGGCTTTAGACTTCCCCTATTTCAAGATAGTTCCTTCCTAATTTCTTATCCACACTTGCGTAGAATGCCTTTATTTCAGTTTTAGAAGGTAGCATTTATTTAATAGGAAGGTTTTTAGCTTTCTTAGAGCTGATGATCCTCAGTTTATAACACAGGATCCACCCGATTCCTTTAGTTCAAATAATACTTAACAGTCCACGTATCTGTATCTCATAGAATTTACTTGACTTGACTCAGTTGGCAAAAAAAGAATATCAACATCAGGAGTCTCCCTGCTTGCTTTCTTTTTTTGAAAACCTGAGGCAAGGGTCTCGCTCACCAGCAGTGGAACCTGCCATCTATTACAGCTTTCCGCAGCTACCTTGCTTTAGGGAGTTCTAGCAATGATCTATTATTATTCTATTGCCTAGAGCAAGATGTTCCTGGAAAAGAGGTCTCTGAATGTTCAGCCAAGTTAGCAATTCATTGGCTGAGTGTTCTGAGATATTTCAGGATATTATGTGCAAAATTGACATTTGTGTGGTCACTGCCCAAGTAGCAGCACATGAAAGATGACGGGATTAGGAGGTAAAAGACTAGGCAAAAGAGTTTTGAGAAAATTATTTCCAAGTTAAAAAAGGAAATCAGTAAGTCATATACAGGCAAAACTTCACATGAGAATCTTCAAGATCAGTGTCCGCTTCAAGATCTACCTCTCGGATTGCTCCTTCTCGGGCTTCTCTTTTTTTTGGGGGGGAGGGTCTTTTTTTCTACCCATTTCTTAATATCATACTTCAAGTTTCTCTCAGTCCTATTAGTCCTCTGTTCTTCACATTTTCCATATTCTGGAAAGAAAAATGTGTGTAAGACAGAGCAATTAATGCCCTGCTCCCCCAGAGATGTCCACATCTTAATCCCTGAGACCTATGACTATGCTACTTTTAGGACCAAAGAGACTTCACGAATATGATGGTGAGAACTCTGAGATGGGGAGATTATCCTAGATTATCTGGGCAAGTCCGGTCTAATCCCATGAGTCCTTAAACGCAGAAGAGGGAGACAGAAGACTGGATCAGAGAGATGAGATGGAAGAAAAAGAGAGATTCAAGGCGTGAGAGAGGTTTGACCTACCTTGCTGGTTTTGAAGATGGAAAGAATGGAAAGAGGCGGTGAGCTAAAGAGTATGGGTGGCATCTAGAGAGCAAGCAAATGGGCATCTCAGAGCCAGCAAGCAAATGGGGATCTCAGTCCTATGTCCACGAAGCATTGAATTATCAACAACCCACATGAACACAGAAACATCCTCCCCTAGAGCCTCCAGAAAGGATACAGCCCGCCAACACCTTGATTTTAGCTGGGGGAGACCCAAGTTGTACTTCTGATTTATAGAACTGTGAGATAATACATTTGTGTTGCTTAAGCCACTGAATTTGTGGTAATTTGTAATGGAAGCAATAGAAAACTAATACAACATACATTACCTCTTCTGTTGTCAAAGTTAAAAACTGCATATGCTATTCAATAGTGTAGTGCAGGAGAAAAGAGTGTTATCCGAATCATGTTGGGAAAACAGGACGGTGACATGAAGAATGAAACTGGACCACCTTCTTACACCACACACAAAAGTAAATTTAAAATGGATGAAAGACCTAAATGTGAGACAGGAAACCGTCAAAATGCTAGAGGAGAAAGCAGGCAGCAACCTCTTTGACCTTGGCCACAGCAACTTCTTACTAGACACGTCTCTGGAGGCAAGGGAAATGAAAGCAAAAATGAACTATCGAGACTTCATCAAGATAAGAAGCTTCTGCAGAGCAAAGGAAACAATGAACAAAACTAAAAGGCACCCGACAGAATGGGAGAAGACATTCGCAAATGACATCGCAGATAAAGGTTAGTATCCAGAATCTATAAAGAACTTATCAAACTCAACACCCAAAAAGCAAATAATCCAGTTGAGAAATGGGCAGAAGACATGGATAGACATTTTTCCAAGGAAGACATACAGATGGCTAACAGACACGTGAAAGGATGCTCACCATCACTCATCTTCAGGGAAATACAAATCATAACCACAATGAGATACTACCTCACACCTGTCAGAATGGCTAAAATTAATAGCATAGGAAACAACAGATGTTGGTGAAGATGCAGAGAAAGGGGAACCCTCTTTGCACTGTTGGTGGGAATGCAAACTGGTGCAGCCTCTCGGGACAACAGTATGGAGGTTCCTCAAGAAGTTAAAAATAAAACCAGCAATTGCACTAACTAGGTCTTTATCCAAAGGATACAAAAATGCCGATTTGAAGGGGCAACTGCACCCCAGTGTTTATAGCAGCATTATCAACAATAGCCAAATTATGGAAAGATCCCAAATGTCCATTAACTGATGAATGGATAAAGAAAATGTAGTGGTATAATGGAATATTATACAAAATGGAATATTACTTGGCAATCAAAAAGAATGAAATCTTGCCATTTGTAATGGCATGGAATGAACTAGAGTGTATTATGCTAAGCAAAATAAGTTAGAGAAAGACAAATATCCTATGTTTTCACTCATACATGGAATTTAAGAAACAAAACAGATAAACATAGAGGAAGGGAAGGAAAAATAAAATAAGATAAAAACAGAGAGAGGCAAACCATAAGAGACTCTTAAACATAGAGAACAAACTGAGGATTGCTGGGGGGAGGGGGTGGCTAAATGGATGATGGACATCAAGGAGGGTACGTAATTGGGGTGAGCACTGGGTGTTATATGTAAGTGATGAATTACTAAATCTACTCCTGAAACCAATACTACACTATATGTCAACTAACTTGAATTTAAATGAAAAAAAACAGGAGTGTGATCTATACACACTCCTTTTAGACAAAGCTGAATTTGAATCATGTCTCTCTCATATCCTACTGAATGACTTTGAGAAAATAACCTTTTGAACTGTTTTTCAACGTGTGAATTTGGGGAGGGACATAAATATTCAGTTCATAACACAAGGTTATCCTTTGATTTCTTATAATTCTGCCTGAGATGACTTATTTCTTAAAGTTTCTAATCACTCTCCTTTCTATTGGATTTACTATCTCTTTTATATTAGTAAAAATTACTTTTTCTTATGATAATAAAAGCAGTTTTGTTTAAGTAATTCTCCTATACATTCAGAGTCATCATCTTCATTTAAATTACAGAAAACACCTTTCTTTTCCTACCAATAAAAAAAAGGAGTAGATAAAAAATTTTTTCTAAAATAGTTTTAAATATTATGAAAAACTGCCTGCCTGTTATAATGAGGGAAAGTAATAATGTTGGGATATGAGAACCTCCCTAGAAATGTACATATATGGAGACTGTCATCAGCCATGAATAAACTAGAAGGTCTCTTCTTAGCCAGTTATTTTTATTTACTTAAAGCTGTAAGTTCCAGCTGCCCAATGAGAAATAGGAAAAAGAAACCAGTAATAGTGACATGTGCTAAGAACTTTATGTGCATTAACTCATTTGATCCTTAAAACAGCTCTGTGAGGTAGATACTCCTGTTATTCTCATTTTATAGATGTCCTCTCAGTCACAGACTCAATCAGTTAGTAAGGTTGTTTTACTTTAATGTGTTCCTTCTTACTTACCCATTCCACAGCCATTCCATTACTTATTTATTGCATAGTTGTCCCTCTTCCACCTTTGTTTAGACTCTTGGTTTAGGCTTTCAGTATGTTTACAGTAAATGATTTTGATTTAGAAAATTAATAATGCTAGGACATGAGACTCTAGGGCTGAGATCTTCCAAGATATGATCCACCATTGTGGCAAGGGTTGCTAGGTCTGGTTGGGCATATACAGTAGACACATGGGCATTTCCTAGAGACTTTAGGGTTCTTTGGACTTAGTGAAGTAAATGGTAAAAGCAGAAAATATTTAGGTGTTGTGGTCTTTGTTGAATTTTCCTTCTTTGCCGTCTCTGCACAGGAGATTTCCTCAATCAGAGTATTTAAAGGACTTTACCCATTTGATTGTATAAGGCTTTCAAATGAGTCAACTATTTGAACTCAGCAATTCTGATGAGTTTCAACAATGGACTCTGGAAGTCATTAGGGCTGTGTCTTTGTGGTGGATGATTGTCTCCTCTCGTTTATATTCTATTTTGGAAACATATTTGTTATGCTTTATATGATGTTTTACATTCAAACATGAGAGAGTATTTGCCAGACACAGACTTCAAGTTTTATTAACTTTGTGTTACTTCTCTAGAGTATGTGCTGATACAAATCCACTGAACTTTTAATTAAGTCCAAGGCACCGTGCTGAACTTTGGGTGGAAAACGTAGAGAAGAACTGGTCCTTATCCTTGGTTTGTACTCTAGTAGGAAGACAGGATATACAGTATCAAGTTCTTAAATTCCTGAGGTAAAGAATGCCTTTGTTTGCTGCTGGCCTGAAACAACAACAATAACAACAAACGAACCCAAAGGTTCTTTGCTCTTACAGAGTTTTCTACAGTTTACCAGAGAGATCAGACATTGAAAGAGTAATTTTGAATAAAACGAGCTGGATAATGAGGGAGCTCTCACCCAGATGTTAGTGACATTTAAGAGTAGCTCAGTAAAATTTAGCTGGGAGAGGGAGTGGAAGTCCCATGGGGAGTACATTGAAGACCCCAAGCAGGAAAAGGTGAGGCATATATGGCCAGATGTTCCAGAACCATATAGACCAAGTTAGGATTTTAGACTATAACATAAAAGTAATGGAAAGCCATTAAAGACTTCAAGAATGGGGTGTGATGAGACTTGAGTTTTTAAAAGGTTATTCTGATTGTAATGTGGAAGGATTGAAGGAGGGCACCCGCAGACTTGGGAAAACAAGCTAGTAGCTTCCTTAGTTTATTATAAGAGGTAAATAAACGTGGTTCTGATACTAGAATGTGCACTAAAGTGAGCACCTAACATGTGACATGACAGTAGTCTCATTTATAAACGCAGATGCAAATATCTGAAATAAAATAGACTTCAACTTTAATAGAATTATCTTGAAATTCACAATGAGTAATTAGGAACTATTATCATATTTTCCCAGAATTGTAGAGATTGAGAGCAAATGGAAACTCACTACCAATTACAACAGACAAGGATTTTTGAAGATGTAGACTTAGATGCAACTGAATAAATTGCCAGAGTATTTCTGGAGAAGAGATTCGCAGTATGCAATGAAGATCATAAAACTGACCACTATTTTTTTTTTTACCTAAAAATGCTCTTTATCTTTATAAAACTACTGAAGGGGATAAGAGAGAGAGGAGATAAAACAGAAGGTACTTGTATCTGCACCATTACTATTTTTTATTAAAAAAATGAAAAACAGTAGAGGTGTCTAACAGTTGAGAAGAGTTAAACTGTTGTACATTAATCATAGTTGAATATTGTCCTTAAAACCACAGGTTTGTGGAGCAGGTTAACACATGTAAGGAGCACAATACATATAAAAAGTACAACAGCATAATCTTGAAAAATAGAAGATCAGAAAAACAGCATATCCACAAGGATACAATTGTATAGAAATGTATTTTTGTAATGGTGAAGGTCACAATGAAGATGTTACAAACACTTGTAGAGTTTGGGGAGTTTTTTTTAAGATGAAGTCACTTATGCCTCTTGGTCTCAGTTTTATCACCTGTGAAATGAGGATATTGGTTTATAAAGATAAACTTTTTCATGATATATGAATTAGTTTAAATGGGCAATATATATGAATATATCTTGAGAGATGCCTTAATCTGAGTCAGCCGATTCAGGATTTCAAGAAGCATTTCTCCTTTCTTTCAATGGGGGCTGCTCTCCCCAAGAAGGGAAATGTATTCAGGATTTTTAGGCCTCTGGGACCACGGTGCTTGCTCCCCCTTTCGGAATAGGAGACCAAGACAGGAAGGGGGCCCCAATCATGTGCTATCTAAACTAGAGCAGAAATTCTGAGTTCTAGGGTTACAATCCTTTTATTTCACTGACTTCTTGGGATAGCTTGAATCAGCTAGTGTTCAGCTGTTGAAAAGTCACCTGTTTAATTGGGACTAAGAAAGTAACTGCACAACGGCCCAAAGGCGAATATGCCAAGAGCTTGTTACAGTATTGTTTGTGATGACACAAGTTTGGAGCAATTTGATTAAAAGTTTAATTAAATCAAATCCAAATTTGATGTATTTAATCTGATGAAATCCTGGTACATACGTGCCATATGGTATGCTATGGTACATACGTCAGATGTAATGAGGATTAAATGAATTGATATTTATAAAGCACTTAGAACAGTGCCTAATACATAGTAATCACTGTGCTTTTTTAAAATGCCATATTCAAACCACAGCATATGATGAACTTGTTAAAAGATGACAATACAAATCTACATTTATTAACATTTTTGTTGCTCACACTATATCATTGACAGAAAAATAGGTAATGACACTTTATCTATGATATTACTAAAAGAAAGGTTGGGAAGGATATATTAAAAATCTTTTTTGAATTAATTTTTTTTAAAGAATACAGAGCCAGAAATACAGCCTAATTTTTCTAACACCTGACTTCCCTGACAGTAAGTCAGAATTGGGTTGTATATGACCCTGAGAGATACATTTAATGCTAAGGATTTTCAAAGATTTGCTCGCAGGCGCTCCTGGTCCATTGTGGCCATGAAAAGTCAAAGTCAGTTTTTATGGGCCTTGTTTTTATTCTGATTAAGTTAAGAGTGAGATTTTAGAGCTAACACTGATTGGTCCAAGAGGCAAGTTGCTTAATTTGCCTTGGGTGGGGGAAAACTGAGAATCTCTTTCCAACAAGAGTCGTATTTGGGGAAATTAATTCCATTTATCCCTTATGAGGTTGTGAGGATTAAACAAGTTAATATATTTCAAGCACTTAGAAGAGTACTTAGCATGTAGGAAGCACTATATATGTTTCTTGTTATCTTTGAGTTTTTGTTTGAGCCATGCAGTATTAAATGGAACAAAACTTCATATAAAGCTGTATTAAGTTGAAATTTATTATTTGGGTGCAAGAATAAAGTAGCACGATAGAAAAATAGAAAAAAAAATAGACCTATGGGAATTTAGCTTCCTTACGATAAAGGGGCAATTTCAAACTGGTCGGAAAATGTTAGTAAATTGTGCTGAGACAATCTGCTGTCTCTTTGGGGCAGCACTTAAATTAGACCTCTGCTTTATCCCATGCCCATAAATAAATTCCAAATGTATTAAAAACCTAAACCTTAAAAGTATTAAAAGAAAAATAGGAAAATATTTTCATGCTCTCAGAGTGGGAAAAGACTTTCTAACTAAAATACAAAATCTAAAGCCATAAAATAAGATTGACAAGATTTAAGACTTTAATGTGATAGAAGACAGCATAGCCAAAGTTAAATCACAGTCTGAGAGAATAATGGCAGTATCTGTAATAGAATAATGATTAATATCCAGAATATATATAAAACTCTAAGGACTCAATAAGAAAAAAGGCTAACGACCAGTGGGAAAAGGAGCAAAGGATATCATATCAACAGATAGTTGGGAAAATCAGAACTGAAAGTGTCCCACCTGCCCCAAAATGAAAAGATACTTACTTTCATTAAGGGAAATTATTTTTTTTTTCATTTTTCAGCTATCAGATTAGTGAAAAAAATTTTAAATTATAATATCTACTGTTGAAAAAAGGAGAGAAGAAACTGCACTATTTGAAGCTATAAATTGGGGTACAAGTTGGTTTAGTGTGTTTGAGGACAGTTTGGCAGTAACTATCAGTATTGTAAATTGCACCTTCCATTTCATCTCTAGCAATTGTATCTCTCACATGTGTACAAGAATATGAATATAAAATATTCATGATAGTACTATGTGTAACAGGGAGAAATTAGAACAAACCTAATATAGCCATTGGTGGAAGAATGGCTAAATTATGGACCATTCATACTTGGGATATTATACATCCCTTCAAAAGGTGGAGGTAGTATATACACCAGCATGAAAAGGTCTCCAAGGCCTACTAAGTATAAAAAGCTAAGTCACCAGACAATACTAAAAGTAAAAATCCTATCTATATGCAAATATCTGTCTATATCATGCATGTTAACAGTGAAATTGTCCTTTCATCTTGAAGAAGAAAGGGAGTTTTCAGAAGGGAGGAAAGGGAGAATTTCAACTTTTACTTGATTGTCTTCTTTCAAGTTTTGAGAATGTGTTTTTGTATTACTTGCATACTTTTTCAAACTACATTTAATTTTAGAGGGTAAATTTAGAGGTAGAAAATCCCTGTTAGATTATTTTGTCATCTCTTGTCTTTCTTTATGCAGGTTTCTCCTCCATAGAATAGTACAAAAAGAAGTCTTTTCGCACAACTGCGAACAATCTTCCTCAGGGAATTTAGTTCACAAGTAGAATCTTGGGAAAAATCAGAAAAACATTCTGTTTATCCTGAGTTTTCCTTTGCTTAATTTCATCCCATTACACCTAGTTAGTTTAAGTCTCTTGAGAAGCTTACTTTTCCTTCCTCCTTGATAGTCACGTTCTTTAAATACCTAGAGAATAGTCATATGATTGTATCGCGTCTTTTCTATTTCCATTTTAAAAACATTGTTATACACATATCCTTTATCGTGAAACCCCCAAAACACTTATTGGGAGCAGGCAAAAGAGAGAGCAAAATGGTCTTAATAAATCATGATATCTTTATCTATCTGCCACTCTTATCTATACCATTGAAATGTCTGCTGGACATATAAGAGGCCCTCAGGAAACTCTATATGAACTATCTTCATCTAAATATTTAGGGGCTTCTTTAGAACTCCCCTTCTTCCCTATGAAAAGAACAGTGGCATTGTCATTAGAAAAGCCAAGGAAATTTGGCCCTCTGGTTTCTGGCAACTCAAAAAGCTTTTCCACTAGGAGAGTCTGAAGACTGTGTTTTCTTCTCTCCCAAGCATGTCAAAGTACCGTTTCAGCTAGCTCAAACTATATTACACTGGACACTTCCTGTTTTCTATTAGGAACTGCCAGAAGGAATAGAAGCTTATATTCGGCACTTCAGGATTGCATACTAATTTATTCGGAAGCAAATCTATTGTTTTTAAGATACTATCATTTAATATTATGTAAAATTGAGACCTACGCGTTTGGGATTCTTTTCAGAGTCTCTTTCTGTGTGTACCCTCGGACAAATCCATAACCACTCTTAGCCTTCAGTTCTTCGTCTTTAAGGGGATGTCTTCATATGCATTTTACAGACAATTACAAAGTGTGATTCTAATTGGACAGGCTCCTTATAAATATTTAACTTCCACCTCCTCTTTTGTACCTTCTCTTTCACTGTATTCTGAAAAAAAAAAAATGCAAAAGTTTGCTTTTTCTTGTTTTAATTTATTCTGTACACAATTATCTAATCTGTTCAAATTAAATCTATTAGGAGAGACTTCAAAATGTCATCTGGTCTAGTAATCAGCCTTAGCCAAGCAGATGCTTCAAGAACTTAGGAGAGAGTCATCTTTTCTCTTCTTGAAAAATCTAGGAAAATACAAACTTCACATCTTCCTTTTTCACTCATTCAGCATGAGACCCCTGATGTTCAGGAAGTATGTTCCAGCTTTCAGTGTTTTATTAAACACTAACTGTGACACTCCTCGACCATAGAGAATAGTATATACTCGTATGAACCACTCCCTGGACTTACTGGCCAATTTTAATTTACCCCTCAATCATTTATGTTAGTTATCTACTGTTGCATAACGAATTACTCCAAAACTTGGCATAAAATGACACATATTTATGATCTTAAAGTTTCTGTGGATCAAGAATGAGTTTGGCTTAGATGGGTTCTCTGGCCCAGGGTCTCCCACAAAGCTGCGGTCACTTCTAAGCTCTTTCAGAAGGATCCATGTCCTTACTTACTCGGTGATTGGTGGGGGATCCAGTTCCTCACAGGTTGTTACTCCAAGGCCTCAGTTGTGCAAGAGCTGCTGGCCACAGACAGACCTTTCATTCCTCGCCATCTGTGCCTCTCCATAGAACACCTCACAACATGGTATCTTGCCTCATCAGAGCAACAGCAGGGGAAACACAGAGTATGATAGAAAGATGGAAGTCACTGCCTTTTGGGACTTCATCCCATCACTTTTGCCATATTCTGTTCTTTCCTTCCAGTCTGGGTTTGAGGAAGTGCTCATACTCTCCCTGCTGACGTGTCCAGACACATGAGAGCAGAGATCTAGTTGTTTCTTATGAATATAAGAAATTTCTCCCATAGGTAGGTGTAGAGAGTTAAGATCTACACCAGTTTGTAGTCAACAGAATTTACAGTAGGACTGGGATTCAAACGAGGGCTTGATTCTGCAAATCACTGGGCAGAATCTTGAAACCCAATATTTTCCACGTCTTCCTCTTTTCTCAGGTTGCCTCAAAGATTGAAAGAAAAGCTAGCTTGAGGCATACGTGTCTGAGAAGTTCTGGCTTGTACCGATGATGAAATATCTTCACTGTAAACTAGAAGAACACACATTTAAAGCTAGGCTTATTTCTCTCCCGCGGAAGTTATGGCCCCTAATGATTGACCAGGCAGGGACCATTGGAACCCTATCACCACTGGAAGAGGTACTTATGAAACAAGGCCACGAACAGTTATGGTAGGGGAAGGGGCTTCTTGAAGTAACTAAGTACGGGAATCTCTTTGTCTGTAGGTCATACTGAAGCTTACTCGGCTTAGGAAATCAGGGCATAGTTTGTTAGGTGGGCAAATTGTCTTTGCTGCCTCCTGAGAACCTCATTCCAGTATTTTCAACCCTTCACTTGAAACCTGTTGTTTAAAATTATCCTGGCCTCGGGACGCCTGGGTGGCTTAGTTGGTTAAGCAGCTGTCTTCGGCTCAGGTCATGAACCCAGGGTCCTGGGATCGAGTCCCGCATCGGGCTCCTCGCTTGGCGGGGAGCCTGTTTCTCCCTCTGCCTGCCTCTCTGCCTGTTTGTGCTCTCTCTCTCTCTCTGACAAATAAATAAATAAATAAAATCTTTAAAAAAAAAAAAAATTATCCTGGCCTCGAGCCTGGTGATGGGTATTAAGGAGGGCACGGATTGCATGGAGCACTGGGTGTTGTATGCAAATGATGAATCATGGAACACTACCTCAAAAACTAATGATGTACTGTATGGTGACTAACATAACGTAATTTAAAAAAACCCAGAAAATAAGGAAAATAAATAAAATGAAATGAAATAAAATAAAATAAATTATCCTGGCCTTGGTTGAGCTCACAACGCATTCAGAACCATTACTGCATTAATTTTGGATCACAGTAGGAGCTGGACACGTGTTAAATGGGATGTGCACAAATGGGTACATACTTTAAGGGAATCTCCTTCTCATCCTTTCCACTCAAAGTTCACATCTCCCCAGTTTTAATAGCCTCTTCTAGAAACTGTGTTCCATCTCTTAACCCTTGTGGCTTAAGCCATTCTTGCAATTTTAGTGTATTTTTTTTCTATCTCCGTAGTTCTGAGAGCTTCACCGTCAAGTATTTTGATAGATATTCTCATATAGCCGTGACTTCGGGTATTTGCTTATAAGCCTTTCATCCTGTTCCTCACTCTAATCTTTCTTTCTTTCTTTTTTTTTTTTGACAAATAGAGTAAGGATTATAGGATTATATTTTTATGTTTGAGATCCCCTCAAATATATAAAGATATGGAGAGAGATATATAGTGGAGAAATAGAAAATAATTTATAAATAGATATATTTGAGAGCATTTATTTCCCCCAAGAAACCTAACTACCCCTTTCTAGCAAATACTTTTTTTTTTAAGTTCTTATGATTAAAATAGAAAGAAAGAGACCATAATACCTAACAAGGATGTTTATTCTGAGACATCTTCGGTAAATTTAGGAGAGATTTAGAAAGAGCCAAACCAAGGATATCTGCTCTGAAAATCAAGATTTCCTTATTCCTATTTTAAATGATAATTGAAGCTCAGAGATTTGTGGATTTGTTTTGGCTGTGCCTATAGTTGCAATGAACACTCGTCCCACTAGATTATACTGCGTCTTTGTCTGGATTTATCAGGAGTCCCATAGCTCTACTTTCCTGGTAACTGACTCTTTATCTCTCCCCCTTTCTCCTCCTACCACCTGGAATACACACATCCGCCTTTACTGCTCTTACAATTCCAATTTGGTGAAAACGAGAGCCCTGCCCATAGAATCATTGAGGGCTCTATCCATCTCATGATACTATAAGATGCTTACATTACACACCTTTCACTATTCTTTCTCCAGCCAAGTTCAAGAAGCAGACGAGATTGACGTTATTACTCTTTATTCTGTATACCAGTCTGGATTTGTCATACTTACGAAGAGGCACAGAACATTTAGGGTTTACCCTAAAGTAAAGTTCTATTGTTGCTGCATTTATCAGAGCTCCATGTGACGGGAAGCTTGCTTTTTTCCTAAAGATTTTACTTATTTATTTTAGAGAGAGAGCACGAGTGAGTGGGGCATTGGGGAGAGGGGGATGAAGAGGGAGGAGGACAGAGAATCTTGAGCAGACTCCATGCTGAGTGTGGAGCACGATGCAGGGCTTGATCCCATGACCCCGGGATCATGACCCACGCCTAAACCAAGAATCAGATGCTCAACCGACTAAGCCACCCAGGTGCCTCTGGAGCTTGCTTTTGTATGACAGAAAAATCAGTTTTTTACTTGATAGAATGACCACGTCAAAAGAAATTAAGCAGGCTCTCAGTGATCATGCTCTTTAATGAGAATATATTTAGGTCACTCCGGTTTTAAAATACTCATTAAAGCTCTAGTTTTACTTTTTTTGAAAAAGCGTAATAAATAATGTCTGAATATCTATCAGATTTATGTCCCAGTCTCTTATAAGAGGAATAGAGAATAGAGAATTTAGACCTGTGCCTCTTATTTCATATAGTATCATCTAATATTAGAGAAGGATTTAACTCAATTCGACTGGCCCCAGGCCTTTTCTCCACAGCAAAAGCCAGCACGCTAAGGCCTACTGCATATTTTTATGAATAAAGTTTTATGGGGACATAACCACGCCTATTCACGTTCCTGTTGTCTGTGGCTACTTTGGCCTTGCAGGGGCCAACTTGAGTATTTGATAGAAGAAATATATGACCCACAAAACCAAAAACATTTATTACTGGCCTAAGCATGCCACCCCCTTCCCTGGAGTATTAAATGCCAGAAAGTGAAAACATTTACAAACTTGGAAGAATAAAAAGTCTCCTTAATGTAATCAAGATGTTTGTATTTTTCATCAATAGAAATGTGGTGTTTTTTTTTTAAATAAAAGGATGTGATTATATGGAAAGACCTAGTAGGTAATATTAAAAGTTTTTAAAGTCTGAATAGTTTTCGAGAGACATTTCTAAATATTAAAAATATTTTATTAAGATAATATATTAAGATACATAAATACTTAAAAATACTTAAAGAGCTGGATCTGAAATCCCTAATAATGTCAATCATATTGGGGGATGAGAAAAAGTGTTCAGTATATAGATGCTCTTTTTTTCTTGACACTGATAATTATTGTAAGTCCACGTCTTAAAAATTGAATCAAGACTGTTTGTATACCTTGTAAATCATTAGAAAAAACAAAATTGAAGAAAATCTCTGCACAGTTAAGGAAACGACAAAGAAGAAAGCAAAGCAGAAAACGTGAAACCAGATAACACAAGACCACATTCATTATGGTAATAAATGTAAATAGATTGCGTTCCTGCTAAAAGGCTCAGACTGGCTTTTTAAAAAAAATCCAGACATCAAAAAGTGACTCTGAGATGTTAAAAGACAAATAAAAGACAAAAATGCAAACACATATAATTTAAGAGGAAGTAGAGGCTGTAGTAGTAAAATTGAGATGTTGAATTTTAGTTGAAATTGAAGTGCGACCACATTTAACTTCACTGAACACCTTGTTACTGAGTTAATGATGAAGCAGGATCATTTAGGCCCATCATTACAGAAAACACATAACTGTGTGCTATAGTTACTGCCTTAGCCTGGACATCCTAGGCTTTAGATTCGTGCATCTATGTGTGAAAGAAGAAGAAAATCTGGAGAAGAGCAGCCAACTAAGCCCAAGTTTCTCAGGAAAGACAGACGGAGGTGATGGTTACCTTTCTTCAACATGTGCCTTCCTGATTCTGGACGCCTTATAATTAGAGCCATGTGGCCAGAATT
Organism: Potos flavus; assembly: GCA_028534135.1. Taxonomy (NCBI): domain Eukaryota; kingdom Metazoa; phylum Chordata; class Mammalia; order Carnivora; family Procyonidae; genus Potos; species Potos flavus. Next base: position 44,188,749 of record CM052885.1, read on the forward strand.
CTAGAGCTGAGCAATTGTATCGGATCATCAATGGTTTGTTTCTTTTGCGAAGAGTCAAACTGGGGAAAGGAAGATAGAATGACTATAATAAATGTTAACTTAGGAGAGTGAAGAATCATTGTTGATTCAGCTCTTAGGGCTTGTCTCCACATTGCAAGTCATCTTCTTTTTCTATTTATCTCTGTTTTGTTTTCACCTCTACACTCGTATCAGAGTCTGACTTGTCCTTTAATCTATATTTAAATTGCTGAAGTCATGATCATTACTACCTTTAACATTTATTAAAATTCTACTATTGCATTATGGGTTTTTGCATTGTTTACACTGTCTCCCTCATCATGACTTCTTCCACTGTGTATTTTTGCTTCCTTGGATCATATTGAGAGTGCAAATCAATTTTTCATTTTTAATTTCCTTCTGGTTTCTATATTAAATCTTTTCCAAAAATATGTTTTCCTCTTGAGCCTTAAGAATGATAGTCCCTTGCAATGATGATAGTATTTTTCCATAAGTTTTTTTTTCCCAATTACTTAATCAGAAGGAATATTTAGGTGCATTATGTATTTCGACAGACAGGATCTGTGGTTCACTGTGGTCCTGTTTACTTGGGTTTGCTGTATAGTGTCCCAGAAACATCAAAAAAGAAAGTTCATGCTCTCGTATCCATGTTAGGAGTCAGCACAGTAGCACGTTTTACAGCCTAGAGCAAGAATGTAGGCTCATAAGCCACATCACAGTATGTATTTATTTCTAGGCCAAAAGCTTAAATACCAGATTTTCAGTTATAAAAACCGGATACCTGTTAACCCTGTTCTCAGATCCGCAGCTGGGGAGCACATTGATATGCACAATTCCTGTCCAAGGATCCCTCTTTCAGCAATTATTCATCTAATGCAACATTAATGGTTTATTGTTTATTTTAAGCCTATCCCCATTGTCTCTTTCTCTGACATTAACCAGTAGGATGAATGGATACTGATTCCCCAACCTGTTCTCTTCCTGGGATCTTCTAATCTGTGCTGCACTGTGACTCCATAATGCTTTGTATCACTCAAGTCCTCTTGCTTTCTGCTATGTTATAAAAGTGTAAGTACTATGTAGAGGCCGAGATAAAAGGCTGTCCAGCTTCGTGCACCTTGGAAAGCAGCAACTCATAAAGCAGCTGCTGATAAGAATGCAGAACAATGGGATTTCTCATGCATGCATTACTGGTGAGAATATAAAATGATACTATTACTGGAAAATGCCTTAGCAGTTTCCTATAAAATTAAATATATACTTACCATGTAAACTAGCAGTCACACTCCTGGGCATTTTTCCTAGAGAAATGAAAACTTACGTTTACACAAAACACTGTCCATGAACGTTCATAGCAGCTTTATTTGTAATAACCGAAAATTGGAAATGTACTTGCAATGTACAGTCCAAAGGTGCTTTGAAGAATGAATGGACATGTGCTTTGAAGATACATGCAATCTGTGATAGATTTATACAATAGAATCCTAACTACTTAACAATAAAAAGGATTGAGCTATTGATATATGTGAAAACATGAATGGCTCTCAAGGGCTGTTATGCTGAATGAAAAAGGAAAACCAGGGGTGCCAGGGTGGCTCAGCCATTAAGCGTCTGCCTTCAGCTCAGGTCATGGTCCGCATCGGGCTCCCTGCTCCATGGGAAGCATGCTTCTCCCTCTCCCACTCCCCCTGCTTCTGTTCCCTCTCTCACTGTCTCTGTCTCTCTGTGTGAAATAAATAAATAAAATATTTAAAAAAAAAAAGAAAAAGAAAAGCCAATCTCAAGACGGTTACATAGTGTATGATTCCATTTATATAACATTCTCTTAATGACAAAATTATGGTGATAAAGAACAAATCAGTGGCTGCCCGAGGTTAGGGTTGGGGATAGGGGAAGGTGTGACTCTTACAAAGTAAAACAAAGGAGTTCCATTATGGTGATGGGACAGTTCTGCATTCTCATTGTAAAGATGGTTACACAAATCTACATGTGATATAATTTTTGTACATTTAATACAACACATACAGGTGCATATAAAGCACATATAAACAAGAATCCATGTAAAAACTGGTAAAAATCCAAATAAGGTCTCCTCCACCTGAATTCCTGGTATTGTACCAATGTCAAGTTACCTGGTTTTGACGATGTACTCTGGTTGTAAAAGCTATGATTGGGGGAAGGTGGCTGAATGGTTTATGGAAACTCATTGTACTATTTTTGCAAGTTCTCATGTCCATTTCAAAATAAAAAACTGTTTTAAAAAAAGCATTAACTATGAAACAGAGTGATGGCCTCTCAATTTTGCCGATTGTTAGAGACCAGTAGATTTCAAGCCTGGGAGAGCCCCAGATTAACTTAATAAGATTTATTTTTTAAAAAAAATTCACTTCTGGATAGCACCCCGCACCTCCACCCTGGCCCTTTGAACCAGTATCTCTGGAAATGAAGCCAAAGAATCTGTACTTGCAGAAAATTTTCGAAGATTAAGAAACATTGTTATAGAGCTGGTTTTTGAGCCAGGGGAAGGAGTGGGAAAGACTGGTGAGTATGTTCTGTATGAGCTCTGGATTGTGATTCTCGATCCTTCTGAATTCTGGCAATAGGGTAACTATTCATTTTAGATTTGAGCATTGTTAAGAGTTTTTACTTTTTTCAGGGTTTTTATAGCTAGTTCAGTGGGAAGTTTTTTGAGGCTGTGTCCTTAGCTACTAATAAGTTGGCAATTTAAACCAGAAGTAAGGCAGTCGTCCTTTCATAGATGAACCTTGTCTGTGCCTTATCCGCATGTGAATGGTGACTTGCCTCCAGCTTTCCGCAGTGAGGCTGCGGAGTTCTACTTTACTTGATCAGATTTTCACATTGATGTGGCGTCAACATAAATCATGTTTCCCCCAAGATTGGCTAGTGAGTGGAAGACAGCCAAGGCACACTGCAGCGAAGACATCAGTTAGGAAAATTACATTCAAAACCTGAAAGCAGCTGCCACTGAAGTTTTTGTTTATGAAAATTGGAAAAGTTCTCCCCTCGCAGCCCACTGACATCCCTGATTTATTGTTTCTCTGCTCAAAATTATCCAAAGATGTTTTCAGACACAAGTGGTGAAAGCCAAATTTATTGAAGGTGGAGGAGAATGTAAAGAGCCATTATATTTGCAAATTTCTCAGTCAGACATGGCAACCTTTTAATGGCTAGAGTTGACCAGATTCTTTTTTGCGTTTATTAAAAAACCAGTTGAGGAGCTAGTACGATGCATAGTGCTAGAAGGGAGATAGTTTGTTATGCTGTGGTACAAAAAAACCTGGACCAATAATCAGGATACTTGAGTGTTTACTCTCACTCTACTGCTAACTGAAAATGTATCCTTGTCAAATTGCTTAACTGCTCAGGGTCTCATTTTCCTTATCTGTAAAAGCTGGAGGTAGACATTAGAGTAAATTAGCATTTTTCAAACATTTATGAGTTGTAGAATTTAAACAGTAAACATAATCTCATGATCACCCCCCTTTTGTAATTTAAAAATAATATTGTCATTTTTTTCATGGCATATGATAAAGAAGCAAATTTAAAGTTCAGATTTTACGGGCACCTGGGTGGCTCAGTCGGTTAGGCGGCTGCCTTTGGCTCAGGTCATGATCCCAGAGTCCTGGGATCGAGCCCTGCATCAGACTCTCTGCTGAGCAAGGAGCCTGTTTCTCCCTCTTCCTCTGCCCCTCCTCCAGCTTGTGCTCTCTCTCTCTCATTCACTCTCTGTCTCTCAAATAAATAAAATCTTAAAAAAAGTTTGTATTTTGCATATTATTAAAGACTCTAAGATTAATTTCAAAATAATATCCAGAAATATTAAATATATGCCACCTTTTCTCATATAAAAATTATGCATAGTATTTATTTTAAACAAATTATGTAAGAGAAAACAGAATTAATGGAATAATCCAGTTGTACTATTTTATTGAATTGTTTGGAGATCAAATGTAACGAGTTCCAGTTATTAAAATACAGCTCCAAAGAGCCAAATCTATTTATAATATCTATTGTTTGAAATTTTTAGCTTTGAATATTAAAGACTAATTTGTAATGTAATGTAATTTTCAAGTTGTATATCTAAATAAAATAAGGAAAGGTAGGAAGTGTAAGTATTTCTCAAAAAATCAGTGTCAATATGACTATCATCTTAAACCCTAATGAATACAAAGTCAAATTGAATACAAACTATTTCCTCTCTTCAAATATGTTTTTATAAAGAGTCTGATCAATGAATGTAATTACAAGTTTATTTAAGATCATCTTTGAACATATTTGCAAAATTATCATTTTTATGGTCTTCATTAATTTTTATTATTTCAGTGTTGTTTATGTTTTCTGCCTTTAGCAAACAATCAATTATGGGCAAAAATTAAGCAGTATATGACTGTGTTAGAGTTCTCCAGAGAAACAGAACCAATAAGACATGTGTGTATATGCATATGTATATATTTATATATCTATTTGTTTACTATTGTTTACTCTAAGAGATTTATTATAAGGAATTGGCTCATGTGATTATGGAGGCTGACAAGTTTCCCAAGATCTACAGTGGGCAAGCCTGAAACCTAGGAGAGCCAATGGTATAGTTCCTGTTTGACTGCTAGCAGGCTTGAGGCACAGAGAGAGCTGATGTTTCACTTCCAGTCCAGAGACCAGAAAAGACTGATGTCCTAGGTCAAGGCATGTAGGCAGAAGGAGGTCAGCCTTTTTGTTCTACTCAGTCCTTCAACTGATTGGATGAGGCCTACTTACACTGGGGTGAACAATCTGCTTTACTCAAGTCTACTGATTCAAATGTTAATATCATCCAGAAACACTCCCCCACACACACCCAAAATAATGCTTTACAAAATATCTGGGGACCCTGTAGCCCAAACTGACACTTAAAATTAACGATCAGAAAGATTAAAAATGAAAACATGTTCAAATTTTATAATGGTAAAAATACACACATACACACACACACACACGCACACACACAACTTACTCACATCACAGTACTAGCCGTGTTCATTTGAGTGGAAAACCAACCAACGGACTAGATCATGAACAAAGTCTTGTGAATTCCTTTGGCTACCACTCATGTCTTACTCTACACCTGCTTAGAAGATCTCAAGCAGTACAACTTTAAGCTTACTCTACACCCACTTAGAAGATCTCAAGCAGTACAAATTTAAGGGGGAAAGTAAGTATTCCATTTACTGATGCTTTAAATAAACATGTTATTATAGAACTAAATAATGATATGTCATAATTTTGCACTTTGATAATTTTTCACAAAGTGAATGCACCCATAAAAACCAGATAAAAGCTTTAACATTACCAACCACCCCTTGAGGTTCGCCTTTTTACCTGCACCCAAGTCTCTCCTGCCTCCCACCCAATAAAGTTACTATGCTTATTTCTATCAGCATTGATTAGTTTGGCCTGCTTTAAACTTTATATGAATGGGATCATACAGTATGGACTTCTTTACATCTAACTTATTTTATTAAACATTATATTTATGAAATTCATCCGAGCTATTGCATGAAGCAGTATTTTATTCTTTCTCATTTCTGTGAGGTATTCCATTATATGATTATACTGCAATTTATTAATCTCTGATTGTTGATGGACATTTGGCATTTCTTGATCAGGGTTTTTACAAATAGTGCTGCCTTAAACAGTCTTGTATATGCCTTTTGATGCATCCGTTTCTGTTGGACATAAACCTACAATCGAAATTGCTGGTCATAGGATATATGTATATCAGCTTTAGTGGATACTACCAGTTTTTCAAAGTGATCATAATCAGTTTATACCAAGAATGATGATCATTCAACTTGCTCCACATTCTCAACAACACATGGTATTATATTCTTTTTAACTTTAACCATTCTAGTGGGTGTGTACCTGTATCTCATTGTGAGTTTATTCTATGTAATATAATCATATGTTGTAAAACAAAATAATATAATAATTAGCATTATTTCCCTAATGCTAATGATACTGAACAACCTCTTCATATGTTAAAAAAATAAAATCATTTGTGACATGATGTGATGAGCACTGGGCGTTATACACAACCGATAATTTATTGAACACTACATCTGAAACTCATGATGTACTTTGTGTTGGCTAATTGAATTTAAATTAAAAAAAAAATCATTCGTGAAGTAATTATTGCTCCCTCCCTTCAATGTTATGAAGACTTCACTAGTGAAATCATATGGATAAGGAGATTTCTTTCTGGGAAACTTACTATAGACTCAGTTTCTTTAATACACCAAGTGACTGGTCAGATCTTCTATTTATTCTTGTGTCCGTTTTGGTAAATTGTGTTCTAGGAATTTGTTTTATCCACATTTCCTAATCCTAATTGGCATAAAGTTGTTCATAATTTATCTCATTGTATTATTATATTAATATCCGTAGGATCTGTAGTTATGTGCCCTTTTTCATTCCTAATATCAGAAATTTATTCCTTTTTTTTCCATTGATCATTGTTGATAGAGGTTATCATCTTTACTAGTCTCTACAAAACCATTTCTCACCTTGCTGCTTCCACTTTTACAGAGGAGTTGGTATGGTTTTCTTTGTGTTTTTCCTCCATGGAATTTAAAATTCCTTTTGAATCTGTGACTTGATATCATTCATCAGTTTAAAAAATTTGCAACTATTATATCTTTCAATTTTCATTTCCTTCATTCTCTAGCTCCTTGTTTTTGAGACTCTAACCATAAATATTTTGGCTCTTTTTACTGTGTCTCGTATGTTTTATCTTTTTGGTTCACTCTAGGTATTTGCTTCAGTCTAGATATTTTGTACTTGCCAATATTCCAATTTACTAATGTTCTCTTCAGCAGTGTGCAGTCTGTTCTGAAACCTACCCACTATTATTTATTATATTTTTCAGTGCTGCACTTTCCTCTTTTTTAATTTTTCAATTATAAGGTGAAATTCTGCATTTTGTCCTCTATTTTATTACATATGTTAGTCACAGTTATTTTAAAGTTTATTTCTGATTTTGTTCACCCACAGAGCTATTCCTGTTGTCTGTTTTTCTTGCTCCTGTTCTTAGAAAATCTGTATTTTTACTGAATCCCAGCCATTGTGCATGAAAATTTTTAGTGGCCCTTGATAATGATATTCACCTCCAGAGATTGATCTTGTCCTTTCGCAGGTATTTAGAGTGAGGGGGACATCAGTGCCATCCATTCGGGAATTATGGAGCCTTGTGACTGGGGTGCAGTTTATATAAGGTTCTATATACACTTTGTTCATATCCATTATTCTAGGTATCCCTCAGTGTGTCCCAAGTAAGAGGCCGGGGCATTTTAGTAAGGCCCCTCCTAGTTGGGAGGTGGACTCTTAATTTTTGTTTATTCAGCACCACGAGTCTGCAGAAAACTCTGCTCTACTTTTCAGCCATTTTCTGCTTGGCTTCTCAGCCCCCTGCCTGCTCTGGTTTCGCATCAGCACAGGCCAGTAGGCTTGCTTTTCTGTCCCCGTCTTCTCTCTGTAATCTTGATTACTTAAATTCTTTCTCCCTTGGTAACACCAAACTCCAATTTTTTCTCTCCAGGCCTGTGAGTTTGCCAGAACTTCTCCTGGCTTCCTTGCCTCTCACCCAACACCAGGAATCTGGTATGCAGAATTCTGGGCTTATCCCCAAGAACTTCTCTTTTCTCCCAGATCTTGTCTTCTCAAATCCTGGATGTCTCAGCAGCAATTTGATGCCTTCAAGGAGCTTTTTTTTTTTTTTTTAATTTTCTTTCTGGCTTTTCTAATTGATTTTGGCAGAAGTGTTTCTAATTGTTTTTGCTGCAAATTACTCATCATACCCAAAAACCTATTTATTGATTACAATAGAAATTCGTATTGATGCCCATTACCACCTTTAATGCTTTGAAGCCTCATGGGTTCCCAACCATGTCTGGATGGAACGTCTGAAGATATGTTTAATTTTAACTTCCAGTGGTTCTTTCAGGTTACTATCATGGACTTTCATACCCATATTTGGTGCATGGGAAATGATCATTTATTTTTGCTTAATTCTAACATCTGTTTTACCTCAGAACACTTTACTCAAAAAAGGCTTATGAGCACAAGGAATGTGAAAAGAAGGAGAAAAAGAGTGAGTTACCATAGTTGAAACACACCTGAATTAATTTGTGAAGGAGTCAGAGGTGATACAGGCAATGGAGAGAATCCGGAAAGAATATGAGGGTGAAACAGGGAAATGAAAGTACAGAAAGAAATGTCAGAATGTGTTATTTGAATTGATCTCATAGATAAAATGCTTTGTTATAATGCCATTAAAAAAAGTACAAAAAAGGGGCTCCTGGGTGGCTCAGTTGGTTAAGTGACTGCCTTCGGCTCAGGTCATGATCTTAGGGTCCTGGGATCGAGTACTGTATAGGGCTCCCTGCTCAGCAGGGAGCCTGCATCTCCCTCTTCCACTCTCCCTGCTTGTGCTCTCTCTCTAGCAAATAAATAAATAAAATCTTAAAAAAAAAAAAAAAAGGAGAAAAGGGCAAAATAGAACCGGAATGATAGGAAGACATTAATGAAGACCAGAGGTTGTAATGACTATGATCCTACACAGATAAAGTACTCAGTACACGCTTGCTGCAAGCCAAATGAAAAATGTATTTTTAGGAAGCATTCCTTGGTTTAGTTAAGCAGGTTATTGTTGATGATAATGTCAGTCGTATGTTTCTAAATGACTCAGTAGCTTTAGAAAAATTGTTCTTATTTTGCTCGTTCACCAATGTTGCTCCAAAAAGGAGGAGTAAATCCAAAGTTCCTTGGTCATCATAACTTTGAGAGGAGTAAAAAATGGCCTCCAGCTCAGAATGCTATTTGATCACCTACAAAACGCAATTCTTTAGCATTTGGACCCTTTATACAATTTTTGGGCGGACCAAGGTCCAAATTTTCTAAGTCATCTGATCCTTTACCCCAGCTATTTTGATTGTAATCTTAAGGACTGGTCAGATTATCCCTGGGAGGAGTCTAAAATATAACTGCGTAGCTCCAGAAATTTGGCAGAGAACGAATTACCTAAAGGAACAGATCTTAACACTGGTAAACAGGTCTTTGACCGTAGCGTTCTACACTTCTGAGAATATCCAGTCTCTGTTCTAGCTCCAGTTCTGCTCCGATTCAGGCATAAAAGAGGGAAAGGGAAAGAGAGTGTTGGAAGAGATACGATGATTGAAATGAAAATCCTTTCCATGTCATGGAACAACCATTAGCATGAATGTTCCACAGATGGAATGTGGCTCCGGTTCTGCCTTTACTCTCAGTAGGATTCTGAATCTAGGTCAATTTGATATATCCTGAGGCTCACTTAGAAACAAACCCAGAGCCCTAGGTTCCTCCCTCGCCATCCCACAACTTTAATTCCTAGAGCTAATCTGGTACCCCTGAGCGGTCGGGACATTAAAATACGAATTTCCTGGGTATTTCACCTTAGGGCAGTTGATGTACAAAGTCCCGGTTCATTTCTCTAGTATCTGTCCTTTAACCCTTTCCATTCCTGGGATCCCACACAGGATCCTGAATCCTATATTCACCAGGAACACTAGATATTTTCATAATTTTCATAATATTGTTTGAAGGTCAGATGGAATGTTTCTGTGATGAAGAGAGTCTGATGTGACGACCAGTCTCTTGCAATCACTGTGATGACTGGCGATTTCTGGGTGAATGCGGAGTAAGGGAGGAAGAAGATATCCTTCCTGGTCCCCTTAAAATGCCATGTTTTACACAGAAAGTAATTTTTTTCCAGTCTAAGGCAAGGTAGTGTAGTGTAGGAGCTGGGTATTGTGAAACAAGCCAAAGCTTCTGCTTCAAGAGATGATAATGTAATGGGGGGAAAAAAGTGTTCTAACATGTTCCTATAGTTCTGGGTTAATTAAGTTTGGGGAAATTCTTTGCCACTTACAAATATCTACTTTCTAGTTACTACTAACGTCCATATTTTAGTAGCTTTTAAGCCATGTGGCATGGCAGCTAGTGGTTCGTTGAGCTCCCTTGGGTGTGATGCTATGCTGCGATGGTAGAAGTAGAAGGGCTGAGCTGATAGGTCCCGGGTGATTTATGCTAAACTTGCCTGAATGGCTTTCATATTACATGTTTTCTATATTGGGCTTCTTCATAAGGTTCATTTGGGGGAAGACAGCCGGCTCTGCAACTAAAAAATTTAACTCACTGGATTATGCAACAATAATGAAACATTCAGGCCTGATGGCGGGGCACTCAACTAAATGCTTTGTGGTCCCGCAGCAACCAGAAATTACCTCCCTCGTTTGAAAAGCAGTATTGAGATTGACTGTGGTCACATCTTGAGAGTGAAATGGTTGTTAGGCCACCCACTTGTTTGCCAAGACAAGGAACCTCTGTAGAGGGAATGAGTAAACGTTATGGAAATTGTCCTTTCATTTTGTCATTCGAAGAGTCTGGACAAGGCAGATCTGGCTGTAAGAAAGGAAATGCAGCCCAAGCCAGGTGGTGATCCACGGGCCAGGGAAGAGTATTCTTAAGCAACTTGAGGCACAGTCCCACGCAACGAACGATTGTTTCAAGGGGAATAAATTGCCGAGAACAAAATGTGTTAGTGGGCTCTGTACTTATTTTTGGTCCCTTCAGGTTGCTCACAACATGAATAATACCATGAGCAGTTGAGTTGTGCACATAGTTTGGAAAAGATAAAAGAATGAAAACAAACAGAAAAACAGCTAAGCTCTGTGAAATGGAAAATGAGATTTCCATCCAGGATGAGTGATGTGTTACACAGAAAGCATTTCTGAGCAAAAGCTTTGGGGCCACTTGGTTTGGTTTGGTTTTTAAGTGGGAGAATGAGTCAGTTGGTCCTATAGAACATTCCAACAAAACTTGTCATTCTGGCATGTGATTCAATATAGGCAGCAGGGGATGAGAAAAACTATATCTGAAATGACTCCTCTCATTGATGTTACCTGGGCTCTTTCAGCCTAATTGATAAGAGAAAGAGCCCTTGTCTGCAGAAGGCATTTACCCCCCTGAGAACTTTTCCGTTCCTACTCACTGCGAGAGCAGAAGGAAATCAGCATTAGTCCCAGCTGCCTTCCGTGCAGCGTCAAGCTTCCACTATTGTGATCACTTCAGAATGTAACACAAGACTGCTTTCTGGCAACAACGTAGTCATCAAGTAAGCATCTAGAAACTCCTAAAAGGCTCCACACCAAAAGTACAGGGCCTTCCCCCATGAGCCAGTCAGCTCACGAAGATAGCCTTTGGCACTGAACCTCTCCAAACTCTAGGCGTCGGGAGCCATGGCTCTCCTTCCCTTTCCTACCCTTCTCCCTTCCCCGTCCCCCATGCCCTATTTCTTCATAGCTACTAAGTGCTCTCTCTGGAATGTTGGAAGGTGAGGATTTAGGTCTGGGCAACCTGTTAAAAATATGAATTGTTACCATGAACTCTGAGTGGCCTTTCAGCTTTGCTGACAGAAATTTACTCCATGTAGACCCAAAAAAAAAAAAAAAAAAAATTAAGCAGGTAAGGTCATTTGGAGTTGAAACAAGCATGCAGTCGGTGTGTTTGAAAATGAAATTATAATTAACCTGCTGATGGCTGTGAGGTGTTACCTTGAACTCTGTGTGGCCTCTTGGCACAGTGGCTGAACTTGCTTTATTGAATACCCAGAGACCTGAACAGGTGAAATCAGGTTATGTCCAGGGCCAAGTGTACTTTTAGAAGGAAGATTATGTCTCTTTTAGTGCCGATTGTGAGAGAGTTGAGGAGTAATTGAGCAGCACTAATCAGAAAATAAAAATGGGTTTTGACCATCCATGTCTTCATGAAGCATAAAATTTGTTGAAACTGCTGAGGGAAATGACTCTACTTGCCCACTTTGTGAATGGATTCCTGAAGTGCCAAGAGGTTACCAGACCTGAGAGTGGCCCAGGAAGAGTCTTGCAATTTGGAAGTCACGTATCAGCTACATATTTAGGAAAACATCCTAATTACCAGCTGAGAGCTATGGAGTGTTGCTTGAACTCCAAGTGGTCTTTTGACAGATGTGGGCCGGACGACTTTCTGAAACTATTCAAAATGAGGTAGGCAACATCCTACAGCAGTCACTTAGCACTGTTAATGACTAGGAGGGGTGGTGGGGTCATCTGTGACATAGGGTGAATGGGTCCGAGATAAACTTTGTTAACTCTTTGTTGTCCGTGAAATGTTATCTGAAAGTCAGTGTATGGCTTACTGCCTTTTGTCATCAACAGAACTGCATGATGGTGCTGCAGTTATCAAGTGTGTCCTAGGGGAAGGGGATACCATCAACAATTGATTTATTGGCAGAGTCAGTCATGAGCGCTCCACCTTGTCACACCTCGTGCTTGAAACTGGCAAGAAATCCATCTCATCTCTGGTCACGCTGAATAAAAAAGAAGTGCGTCATTCCATTGCCCCCATCTTTACATCTCTTCCCTCTAATTATGTAACATCATTCCAGGGTAAAGTCACGTTTTATTTTGGGATCCTCCTTGTTTGGCAGAGAGCATCTATCGTTAGACTAAACAAACCATTTAGTTCGCTTTGTGCTTGTGACAGGCTGGCTAGAATGAGTGCTCTTGTTGGCTTAATAAACAAAGAATAATAATCCACAATGGGTTTCATTACTGGGTGGAAATATTCCATTCATAGGATTGGAATGATCTAATTGTTCATGTCTCTGCTTAGTGTAAGCGTTAAATGTATGCTTCACACTGAGGTTTTCCTAGCTCAGAAGAGTTTTCAGCCAGGACATGAATACAAGCACTCTTGACCTTCCCAACTCCTCTCTTAGTGGTCACCAATTGTATACTCTTGGAATTCTCGTACAACTCTTAAACGAAGAGGAAACTCACAAGGTGCTAACCCATGAACCACGTTTATCTCAAGTTAATGTCATTTCACTTGGTTGGTGATTAAAGTTCAACATTGCTAACAGACTAGAGGAATCTATGTCTTTCAAAGAAGATGCTTTTCATCTGTCCAGTGTGCTTCGTCTCAGTCAAATGCACAAGCTTAGAAATTGATGAAACCCTTATTACACGCATGATCGTGGAGGCTCGGTATCCACAAATACTGGCTGCCTCGTCCCACTTTGAGATGCCATGTAGATTGTGGTGAACTTCTGTGTAACTTGGTCTGTCTGCCCTAATGCCTAAGGCCTCAGATAGTTTAATTTCTCTTGTTTCCCCATCGGTCTGAGAGGTGTCCATTTCCCGGGTACATCATGTTTCTAGCCTGCAGTCAGAGGCATCGCACTTTATCCGTGCTCTTTCTGCATTCTGGGCTGCTCACCCGACCTGAGCTTCAGTGGTTTCATCGTTCCTTCCTGCCTTCTCCATGAAGCTTCCCTCACCTACGTTACAATCTCTGAACCCTTTTATTGATTTTCTGTAGCACTCATAATGGTGGCAGGTTTTTGACCAAACTTACACCAGTAAGTTTTATTATCCATGTTAATGTCCGCACTTATCAGAAACTTTATCATAGGTATTTTGCACACTTGTCTCAATACCCCTTCTGTTTCTGCTTGGTAAGCCCCTCTTCCCCATGCAGTTGCTGCCAAACTTTCCACACTAAAAGTTTGATTGTTCTTCTGCATATAATTCTTCAGGATCTGTCCACCTCCGGAAAAGAAGAGGAATAAAAAAAATTAAAAAGCCCTTGTTTTTAAGTGCCTTCTCAGGCCAGCCCCTACCTGCCTTTCCAGCTCCCTCTTCTACCATTCCCTTGGTATACCCACACAGAATTTGTTGCTATTCAATGAATATGGCATACAAAGTTTCTTCCTTTTAGCTAGGCACTTACTCCCATGGCAAACATTTACTCAACTTTTAAGGCTCAGGTCAGATATTTCCTCTTCTGGGAAACTTTGTCAAACTTTCTCATGCAGGAACTGGCCAGCCCTCTCCACCTCCTCGACACCTTACACAATATTCTATTATAGTATATCATACCATACTGTATTTATTTTCCTATATGTCTCCTCTACTAGCTGTGAACTAGTTAAAATAGACTGCTGTCTTACTCATTTTTATATCCTTATCTCAGTTCCTGGCACATAGCCCCTGTTCAAAAATGTTTGTTGAATGAATGAATGAATGAACAAAGAAACTTTTTTTTTAATGGAATTAAAAGAAAGCCTAATGATTTCCAGTGAGAGAGATGCTTATAAATTATTTTCTGTCTATAGATTCCCGCTTTTGTGTTGATAAATGAGCTTCTTGCTAAGGGGACTTGGGTGTACACCCTCTTCGTATTTCAGGAGAGATCCAGGCCCTTGCCATGTGTCTTGACAGTGGGTACTTGAGAAAGTCTTCTGGTTTGGGTGGAAGTGATTATTGCTACCGTTGATCACACCTGGATTCCAAAGTAGGTCAGATGGGTACAAGGACAATCTGACTGTAACTAGAAAAGGGGAGTCTTTGGTCTCATCTTTTACCTTCTTTTTAAAGCGATATCAGTTTCAGAAAATGAACACTTTTCCTTAGCATTTTGCAGTATTTTCGGGCAGGATCTTAATCAGAGGGAATTAGTCAGTATTCCCACCTGCTTTGTAATTATCCTCTAGTAGGACCCAAGCAATGGCCAGTTCTATCCGAAATTAGAATAAAAGAACAGTGCCACTAACATTCTCTTCAGGGCCAGCCTCAGGGCCCCCCTGTCAGCCAACCCCCAGTCCCAAAGTCCTGAAGCACAAACTCTTGAAATTTAATCCCGTGTTTCTTTCTCTGTCACTGAGACTTAGTTCTACTCTCCAGGGCTCTTTAAGCAGGTAATAGATGCAGCTTCGGAATAAGTAAGCGAGGACCGCCATTTTATTGGAGAGTAAAACCAGGCACGCCAAGGTTACGTAGTTTGCGAGATGACGTTGGGTAGGTTCAGGTATAGGTCAGTGCGGTGGTGAGGAAAGCACCCAGGGATCCTTGACACAGAGTCCCCCGGCTAAACACCCATCTCCTCCACCCTGGGCAGTTTAACTTGCACCAGTGATCCCGAGGATTTTCTGAATGAATTATCATAATTGGACTTAATTCAGGAAAGGGATGTTTCCTGCACACACCAAACAAGCTGCATACTGGATTCTTTTGCCTAGATGACAGGGAGGAAGAAACCCAACAGGAAATACATCTTTGCAAATTAGGAAAGTTGATGAGCTAAGTTCTACAAACCTTGGGCACTGATCCAAAGTGAACTCCTAGTGACCCCCTGGCACCTTGGCTCACCTCCCTGCACTTCACAGCCAGAAGCATACCAGGTGGATTCACTTTCTTACCTCCCTGATAAGGCAACAGGACTTTGCCACACCCAGACCCACGTCCAATCTCCTTTCCTGCTTCCCTGACCCCAGGTCTGATAAAAATCCAGGGTGATAATGCTATTGAGGTGCAGGCTATAAACCATATCAGTATGTATGTAAGGAGAGGGAGGGGAAGGGGGGAGGAAAAGGCAAAAAAAAAAAAAAAAAAAAGGCCAAATGGAGAGTTCAGCCTCACCTCTAGGTGACCTTGGCAGCATGTGGAGTGGAAGGGAAATTGCCAGGAACTTGCAGCCTTTTTTTGAGCATTGTTTTGACTTGGCTTTGCTACAGAGCAACTTTGGGGGACTGGGGCAAAAAATAGGTCATTGTGAACTGCAGGTGCAGTTTTGATCTTGAACTATAATCTGTTGCGGTATATGTACAAACCCAGAAGTATTTATCAGGATGAAAACTGAAACTTTTCCTCATAGGTACACAGACCACTTTACATCATATTAGCACCAGCATCACGAGGTTTCCCCCCCCAAAATAGAAGGGTAGAATGGAGTTCTTAACCTCCCTCCCTCTTCCTCTTTCTGTTCCTCCCTCCCTTTTTCTCTCCTTATCTCCCTTACTCCTTTAATCTCTCCTCTCCCTCTTTCTCTCTCTGTCTCTCTCTCTCTCCCCTGCCCCCCCCCCCCCACCTCCTGCCTTCACTCCCTCCTTCAGTAGACCTCTCTGTTGTGAAAAACCTCATTTGACTAACCCTGACTCTCTGGCATCCCCTCAGGAGATACTGATTAACGTAGGCAGACTCAACTCAAGGATTCAGCGACAGGCAAGATATTCAAGAGGCTGGGATTTTTAACTATTACTTCCAAGTAGACAGAGCATTCCCCGTGATCTTCGCCTACTTAATTTAAACTCTTGAGAGGATGCAGACCAGAATGCAGAGAGAATATCTCCCAATAAATGAAAGGGGGAGCGTTTTAAAACCCTTATTCTTGGCCTCAGTCATGTCACTTAATCCCTCCCACCATCTGTTTCCGCATTTTCTGGACGTAATAGGAAACATGTCAAAGCACCTGGCTGCTGAAGTGATAGGTGCTGTCTCTGGACTGAGAGGGAGATCTGGAGCAGTTTCGTACTCAGGAATTGCTAGAGAACGTTGTTCGGGTCGCCGATTTCTTCCTTCCAAACTGTTCCGTGCACATCAAGAAGATTAAGACAGCAGGGGTTTCAATTTCAGCGAGAAACATTCAAATGAGCCTAGTGGTGCCCTGCCGCCTATCCGCCTATCCGTCTAGGGGAGGAGCCATTTGCGTGAGGCTCAGTGCAAAGGAAAGTTGGTTTTGCTCATTTTCCGATCGTTGTGAGTTTTGAAGATTAATAACCGTAGGAAAAGGAGGTATCTGCTGCTGATACTTTGTTGGACAGGAAATGTTTTTGAGAAACGTAAAGAGCTAAGAAAAGCAGTTTTATGTTTGCACCAGCAACATAGGACGTGTTCGGGATAGTGTGGGGGAGGAGCGGGGAAGGGAGGAGGGGTGTGCACGTGGACTCCGCGTGGGGTTCCTTCTTGAGGGTTTGTGATCGAATACGTCTGAAGAGTTCTTTTTTCATTGTCTTGTATTTTGCAGCCTTATTGCTGTTGGGAAGAAAGATACATATAGCGTTGTCTCTCTTTCTGAAGGAAGCGAGACTTGGAGCAGACAGGTATCTTAGGACCACCTGCTGGCCTTCATTTGGGATCCCTGGAGCCTCTTATTCAGGACGGGATCTCCTGAGACCACTGACGCTGTTTCCAGACTGCTTACACTGAGTAGCAGCCATCCTCACCTTCTGGTACCCCAGAATTTGTCTTCCCCTGGGGTTTCAGCTGCTGCCAACAGGAAGCCTCCCATTTCTGTGATCTCTGGAAGCTTCGTTTCCAGAGGGAGCCATGATCCAGAATTGCTACCAGCTACACCTTTGCAATTCTACAGGCCTAAAATACCCAGGCCTTGATTCTCCTAAACTAGAACAGTGATCATCAGTGATGATGGGAAGGCATGGTGATTTGGGGCACATCTCAGAAGACTTCCTGGTCCCGGGCCCCACCTCACATCCTGTATTGTTTGCCTCTTCATACCCCCCCCATATCATGAGGGGCATGTCCCATCTTCATCACGTACATACATAGAATTAACAAAAGATTGGTTAACTTTTAAAAGCCCTCAATTAGTGCCTCCTCATCCCTTTTATTTTCCTTGCCCATTGAGTATTTCCTATGTGCTGGGCAAAAGCTAAGCAGCGTAGCCATATCCATACATCATCTCAAGTAATTTTCCAAAGACTCTGGGAGATGAGAATTATTTCTGTTTTATAGCTGAGGAAACCGGTGCTCAAAGGAGTTAAGCGGCTTAGCCAAACTCCCACGAAGTGGCTGAGTCAGGAGTCGAACTCAGATCTGTCTGATGCCGGAGCTCCTCGGTTGTGGTCGTGCTCTTCTGGCTCAGCTCTCCAGTGGCCTCTTTGGGAACCGGCCCAGCTGAGCAGCAGGCTCGTGGCCGAAGTAGCAAACGTTCACTCAGACAGCTGTCAGTTCTCTGCCTTTAAGTTTGAGAGGAAACCTGAAGCAGTGCTAAGTCTTTACCTACTTCAGAAGGCCTGGACATTCCAATAGATAGAACTTTTCATACCTCAGAGTAAATATGGTCAAGCGATTGGCCTCTTTGAGACCTAATGTTTTTTGAGAAATTTAAATATAACGAATACTGGATTTCCGCTTTCCAGACTTGAAAAATTCAACATTTTTGGTCTGTTTCATCTTGTATTTTAAAATCTACACAATAGACAAGAAGAAATATAAAAAGAAAGGAAAAAGAATTACATGAAAACGAAAGAAGCAAAACGAGTATATTTTATCCCTAGGCCTAGGTAGGCCCATTTTCTTTTTTCCTCTTAACAAAAACCAAAAAACATTTATTGTTTTTATTTTAAATCCAGTATAGTTACACAGTGTTATATTAGTTGCGGGTGTACGATATAGTGATTCCACAATTCTGTGCATTACTCAGTGCTCATCGCGCTAAGTGCTCACATGTTTCACCCATCCCCCACTCATCTCCCCTCTCGTAACCATCAGCTTGTTCTCCAGGATTCTGTTTCTCGGTTTCTCTCTCTCTCTTTTCCTTTGCTTGTTGTTTCTTAAATTCCACATATGAGTGAAATCCTATCATATTTGTCTTTCTCTGACTGGCTTATTTTGCTTAGCATCATTCTCTCTAGCTCCATCCATGTTGCTGTAGATGGCAAGATTTTATTCTTTTTATGGCTGAATAATATTTCATTGCTTATCTATCCATTCATCTATCCATGGGTGTTTGGACTTCTTCCATAATTTGACTATTATAAGTAATGCTGCAATAAACATGGGGGTGCGCATATCCCTTTGAATTAGTGTTTTCGTATTTTGGGGTTAAATACGCAGTAGTGTGATTGCTGGATCTGAGGATAGTTCTGTTTTTAACTTTTTGAGGAACCTCCATAGTGTTTTCCACAGTGGCTCTAGGCAGGCCTATTTTTGACATGAATTTGGTGATTTATCCTTTCGGTTTCTTTTTTTATCCTTTTAAGCCATATATGAGTACCTATGAATAATATGCAATGTTACCTTGAGTGTTTTCTAAATTTAGGTATGTAGATAACACTCTGTATTATTCTGCAACATTTTTTTTCATCCAATAGTATTTTTAAGATTTCTCTGTGCCAATAAGGAGGTCTGATTTGTTCCCTTTATCTGTTGTATAGTATTCCATTATGTTAATATGCCACATTTTATCATCCTTTCACCTATTGAAGAACATTTAAATTGTTTCCATCTTTTTGTTGGTATTGTTACAAGTAGCATTTCATGGAACATTCTTATGCTTGTTTCATTGTGCATCCATATGACTGTTTCTTGAGAATTTTTACCTAGAAGTAAAATTACTGGCTCGTTGAGTCCTTAATGCACATGAGATTTGTATTTGTCGAGATGACCCTAAGTGAAACCATAGGTGTATGTTTACAGTGAGAGAAGAGTGGGGATAATGCCAATGCAGAATATAGAAATGAGAGACTCTGGGTCTCTGGGCTGTCTCTACCATTGTTCCCATTCAGCAGACAGAATGGCAGTCTTCAGCTCTATAGTCAGGAGCGATCAACATGGTTTAGTTGATTACATGTCTTCTCTTTATTGGTACATTATCCTTCTTTTTTACATTGACAGATAGGCCCATTTCTTAATTCAGAATAAGGAAATGAAATATCTTCTGCCCAGAATTCAGACATCAGCCCGCTCCATGGTGTCCTAAGCAGACTGTCGTCACGATCTTCCTAACATTGTGACTGCCTGTCAGAATGCTTTATTGCGATGCCTGCAGCCGAACCTGAACGGGGAGAGAATTTCCCTTCACAGGAGTGGCTGAGGATAGTGAGACCGGGCATTGTCTGGGCATTCTCCTGTATGTATAAAGTATTTATTTACTTTATTTAGTGGCTAAGGCTGTGACTTTATCTTCTTCTAGCTCATTTTCCAGCGTAACAGGGTAAGACCACTCCTGCCATTATGATTTACCGTGCAGTAAACAATGAGGGCTTTTGGATTGCATTTTATAGAATTGCTTTATTCAGTCTTTCCTTCCAACCCCTTTGGGAAAGAATTGACAATTGATATTTCTCTTTTGGATTTCTCAGTGAATTCAGCATTCCTAGATTTGGTTTCTATTTGTTCTTTGGCTTGTAAAATCCATTGCTTTGGGGATAAGAATGGCTCGCATCCAACATAATAGTTTCTTGCTTACTAGTCTACCCAGTGACAGGAGGGGAAGGACAACGTGGCTCACCCTGGCCTGATCTCAGTTGTTCTTTGAATTTTCTGCTCCAAATATAGCAGCACCCCACTCGCAAACAAACAAGGATTGAGGGTCACTTTTGACCATGGAGCAGCCTCTTCCCAGCAGCCCATCTTCAGTCATGGAAAGTTCAGGTATGTCGGAGTCCAAGTACTGCACAGGGCCGTGCGGGCCAAGTGTGACACCGGCTGCCATCCTCCCATTAACCTGTGCCAGCAACCCATTACACAGAACTGCCCACTGGAGAGGCCACGTAATTTCAGAGGGCAAGTTTATTTCATTGGCAGAAGGAGAGTTTCTGGGTCTTTTATGTAGGATTTTTATTCTGCGATTTCTGTGAGGATTTCATGGAATTTTCACTCTGATGTCAAAAGTAAATTAATCCCAATTCTAAGTTATCCCCTAACTTTGGAATTCACTTTCAGAGGAAAGGCTTGGGTTGAGGTATGTTTATATTGTGGGCTTCCATTTTCTCTCCTATCAGCATCGCTTGTTTACCGTCTGCGTGTTTGTCTTTTTGACATTAGTTGCCGAGCAACTTCAGGGCAGGCCTTGTTCTTTTCATGTGTGAATTTCACTTTTCAGTGCCTTTTGTCTTGTTGATTTGCAGTAAGTATATATTGAATTAATTCCATATGTATTTTGAGGGCTGAATTCGGAACTTGAAGATACAAAGAAAGCACATGAGCCAGATCCCAGCCAGAATGCCTGTTTTGCCCAATGCTCCCCCGAAATTTTAACCACCGCTCCAGAGGTAATATACGTCACTTCGTTTTACACCTTTGCTATCTGTAGTTTGATATTTGAAATTCTGATTAAAAGGTGAGTACAGCTTGTGTGCCAGGGGTTCCCCCCCACCCCACTGCCGCGGCCATCACCACCCAGGCCAATATTTCATCGTATCAAATTTCTTTATGATTTATTTGTAAGCTGCCTGTAATGTCAGGGGATACTACTGCCTAGACAAGGAAGTGTTGGGATTTTAGTTGGGAGCTGCAGGGAACATGTCTGGACCTTGCTGGACCTCTTCAACAAAAACCAGAGGGTACTGCTAGGCTTTGATCCTCTGCTACTAGATCCTTGAAGACCTTTACCCAGAGAGGCTGCCTACGAGTGAATCTCATTTTCCTTTGTGGACAGGAGTGGAGATCCCAGTAAGGGAATTAACCTGGCCTGAGAGAAGGAAGTTCTTAATCCTAAGACTCATTGTTTTCCATTCATTCCTTTTATTTCCACAAAAACTCTGTTATCCATGGCAAAGAAACATTTTTTTCTATCCAACAGGCTATTTTCAGTGTGATGCTGAGATAGAATACTGACCTGAGAATTGGGAGCTCCATTTCTTATTTCTATCTCTGCTACTATCTGCTTGAGTAAATGTGAGCAAGTAATCTCACCTTTCTTGTCAACTGTAATTGGAGGCAGTATGCAATGATACTAAGCCCATACCTGAAGCATTGTATTTGATCTAGAGCACCGCGTTTTAAGCAAGACACTGATAAAGTGCATTTAGAAGAAAAAATTAAGCAGGCTGTCAGGAGATCTGAAAGCCCTGTTTAAAGAAGAACTGTTTAAAGAACTCAGCCCGGAAAAGAGGAGACTCCGAAGATTCACGATATCCAGCTTCAAACTTAGGAAGACCTAACTTGTAGAGAACTATGAATAGAACTTTATTGCTGTTTTGCTAACTAGGATCCATGATTAGAAGTTAAAGGGAAGCAGATTGCCTCAATATAAGAGAAAACCTTGTCAATAGCGAAAGCTCTCAAAAATTGGAGCAGGCTACATTTCCTATAACTAGAGCCATGCAGGCAGAAAACAGATTCACATTTATAAGGGATGTTTCATATTGGGTAACAAATTATACTAAATGATTCCCAAGGTCCCTTCCAAAGCTAAAGGTCTATGATTTTGTGCATAGACAAACCCAAACTCCTCCCAGTTCTATGACCCTAAAAGATCTATAAGTTTTAACAAACCTTTCTTAAAATCCCAAGTATGAGAAGAATAGATAAGGCATGTTGTTTTATGACTTTCCAATCTGGCAGAACTTCTCGGTCTCTGATATGATCACCAGTTCCCTGGAGGGAGTGCTCCAAGCATGTTCTTCCTCTGCTTGTTTTCCGCCCCCCTCCACGCACATCTGCCACTTTTTCCCTTCTTAGTGATTTTTGTATTTCTTCGAATCTTTACAGGTGGTAGCAATTTTGGTTCATCTGACTTGATGGTATGAAATTCTAAATAGTCGGGGGTCATTTGGAGTGATTACTTTTTTCTTTGTGTTCTGGGAGCCTGGGGGAGTGTATTTGGAGCTGCTTAGTTCACAGTCCTTGTCAACGTAAACTCTTTATTCATCTTCCCATCGCTCCGAAGAACAGACAGAGGTGATTCAGGATATCACAGATGTCGCACAGACACGTACAGACTCAAGCAGAATTATAGTAGTCTCTAAACTGGATAAACTTAATAATTTTTCTATTTCTAAGTCCGTGGTCTAAGGAAAAAAAATTCCATAGATTATCACCAGATAGAAAATAAGACCAATTATGGTGGACAGTGTCTCTAATTGGAAATCCGTTGAAATGTGCTCTTGCATGTGGGCCTATCTTCACCTTACCATCCCCCGCAAGGATTAAGTTACCAAGAATTGCAGCTATTACAAGGAAATTGCCAAGATCTTCTCTGTTCTCTTATCAAATTATCTGGATGGCTGGGGGGGGGAGTTGGTTTTGGGGTTGTTTTTTTTTTTCTTTTTTACTCGCCCCATTCCTCTTTCTAAAATCTGCTGGAACCCACATTTTATACAAGATTCTTTTCTATGACACTTTCAGGGTGTTTGAAATCCTGTCTAGATCATTGGCCATGGGGCAGGGAAAGGGAATCTTTGAACTTGATCTGTGCGGCAACATAATTTTGAAAAATCTCTTCCAACTTCCCGGAAGTTGTGCTGGTGACTCCCTATTCATAATTGTTGCCTCACGTATTCAGAACTGGATATGATTTCTGTTGTCCTACAAGCTAGTTCCAAAGCCTGAATTTTCAGAAGTAAATCGCCATTCTTTCTTAATGCCCGAATCAGGCTCACCTCACCCTGTGATACAGATAAGGGACCACCAGTCTCCACAGGCCACAGCATTCCCCTTAGCTATGTCACAGAGTTCAATTTCTATAATGTGTAATCTATAATACTGCTCTATTATTATCTATAAACTTTATTATATATAAACTTGAAGGGAGAGTTCAACCATTGCCACTCTTCCAAGTCAAAAGAACCCCGAATGACATGCTGGGGGTGACACTAGCTAGAGCTGAATTATTCAGTCAAAAATGGGCTGATTAGAGCAAGCGGAACTCTCACACACTGTTGATGGGAGTATAAAATGGTACAACCACTTTGGAAAATGGTTTGATGGTTTCTTGTGAAAGTAAATAAGTATTTACCTTATAACCCAGGAATTCCAATTCTAAGTATTTGTCTGAGATGAAAACGTGTTCACCAAAAGACTTTTAAAAGAATGTTCGTGATGACCGTATTCATAACTGTAAAAAACTAAAATATCCGAAGTGTCCATCAGTAAGGGAATGGATAAAATGTTGTATATGTGTAGAATGAAATATTACTCTTTAATAAAAATGAAAACTGCCAACGCATACAACAGCATGGATGCATCTCCATCCAAAACATCAAACTGACGGAAAGAAATCTTATGCAAAAGAGGACAAATTTTATGCTGTTGTTTATGTGAAATTTTAGAGTAGGTGACTCTCTACTGTATAATACTCGTGGACCAAGCAAAACTCATCTAAGGTAGAAAACAGTGAAAACAGTGGTTGCCTCTGAAGGGTAGGGACTAAATGATGGAAATATTTTCTCTCAAGAGGAGTTTGGATTACACACTTATGCATTCGTCAGAGCTCATCTGAAATGTACACTTAAGATTTGTGCATTTCATCATATGTAAATTTTACCTCAAAAGGAAAAGGTGAACTATAAACAAATATCAAATGCTAGTTAATGATCCGCATGATGAAATGGTCTATAACTCACTTTGAAATGCATCAAAAAAAGAATGATTGATGAATATGTGTGATAAACGAATATAGTAAAATGTAAATAGTAAAACTTAGGGGGTGGGTATATGGGTGTTCACTGTGAAATTGTTTCAATTTTTCTGTGTGTCTGAAATTTTTCATAAAATGGTGGCAGAGTTGAGGGGGCTGGTCGGGCAGCAGTAATAGCTGCAGTGACAAGAAAAGCCAAACTTAAAGTTTCAGTGGAACAGTTATTGTCTCAGTCTGTATCTCTCAGGGCCTTCTAATACTGTTATTATTAATTCGCTCATTCATTTTTCTAACAAGCATTTTTAGAGCTATTCTGCCTCAAGCCCTGGTCTAAGTTCTGGGAATGCCGGGACGAAAGAAACATGAGTCCTGACCTTGAGAAGCTCCCAGTCTAACACGCGAGATCAGAGACGTGACAAAGGACGGCTCTGTTCCCTTGTTGTCTATGTCTTAGGAGTCCGAGAATTGAAAAAGAAACAACTGAAAGAACGCTAGGCCATTTAGGTTTAAAGAATATATGAAAATCTAACCACAGATAGGCTCTTCGCTTTAAACTACTTAAAGACTCCAAATGTGAAATTTAGCGAGTGAGCCAACCGCCTCCTGAAAATCTCAGGAAGGAAGTTCCCAGAAGACCTTTTTCCAGGACCTAACGCAGAACCGTGGGAAGAGTCGCAGCTGCCTGATTGAGATATTTCTGTGCCCATTTAACTTCAGCTCTTCAAAGAGTCTTCAAAGAGCCTGGACTTGTAGGCATCAGAGTACTGTCTGGGACCATGTGATCCCTCCCCATCAACCCGCTATCGTTCTGTGACTGTGGAGGTTGTGGGGGCCTAGCCCAGCCCTGAGAAATGGGGCAGTTTGGAGGGAACAGAAGAAATAACTCCTGCTTTGATCTTCCTTGAGATAAGGAGGCATCAGTGTGTCACTGATCTTTTTAGGTCTTCCTAATTCTGCAGAATTCACAAATCCTGTCTTCATAAGGATCTTCTGGCAGCTGACAGACATGTAATTCAGGCTCTCTGTGTTAACAGAACTTGTTAACACCCTGTATTCTGCTAATGGTAAACATGAGAATAATACATTTCCTTCAGTATTGACTTAATGACCAAAGATTGATAGTGAGTTTTCATTCTGCTAACATTTGGTTTACTCAGGATCAACCAATTTTAATGATTAAATTTAGATTGTAATACAAATTTAGATTGTAATTTTCCCAACCCTGATATTGCAGTTAGAGATTAAATTCAGGAGGGGGGGAAAAGAAAGATAATCTGGAGAGCCAAGAAGATAACCCAAGTTAGGTTTAAAAACAAACAAACAAAAACCTTATTTAGTCAAACGGGGCCTTTTCTAAGAAAGAAGATGTGTTTTGTTTTATTTCTTTAAAGCCGCGCGACTCCTGAAAGATGGAAAAGATTTTGTGAATATTATTCTCAGATGTGACAGATTCATGTTGGCAAGACTGGCTTATATGCAGACACTTTGAACAATACCTATTTAAGTCAGCCTGTATCACATCACATATGTGCTTTCCCTTTGTGGGGAGAAAACACTTTGCACGGTCATTTTGTTCCCAGGACATGATGAGATGGGACAGGAGGGAGTCAGCCTAGGGACAGTGACTGGTTATATAGAACAAAGGATATTAAGGGTGACTTTAGGCCCAAATTCCATGCCCCTGGAACCTGGAATAAATAGGTTCCAGATACTTGATTTTACATTCAGCCTCTCCATGTTCACAAATACATGCGGTCTAAGTTAGGCAGATACTTAAGTGCTGAAAACTAGGTGGATAGATCTCTAATATAATATAAAATTTGGCATGAGAAGGGATTTATTTAGTAATCATCTAGCCTTGTGATTCCCAAACTTGGCCAGTCCTGAATTAGCTGGGAGCTTAGTGATTCCGAGTTAGCAGGTTGGACAGGGGTGGTGTGGTGAGGGCTGCAAGTCTGTAGTTTTAAGTAAGCTTTTCATGTGATTCGGTTGGTCAGCCAGTTTTGAACTATATTCACCAGTACTTGTGATCCCCACTCTCAGTTTTACAAGTGAGGCAACTAATGCCTAGGGAGGTCGGGACTTGCCCACAGTCACACAGCTCAAGCCAGAGCTGGAGCTCCAGGCTCCTAATTTTCCATCCAGTGTCTTTTCACTCTACCTTGTAGCAGCAGTTGCAAAGACCATCTGTTTCATACTTTTTCTTTGAACGGAAATCACAGAAGTTCTGTAACCTTTCGGTACCATCTCTGCAAAATGGTTTGGTGAGATCTCGGTAGCTGTGTTAGTTTCCTATGGCTGCTGCAACTAATTACCACTAACTTGGTGGCTTAAAACAACAAATTTATTTCCTAACATTTTGGGGGGCCCAGAATTACAAAATCAAAATGTCAGCAGGGCTGTGCTCCCTCCAAAGCCTAAAGGAGAGAATCCTTCCTTGCCTCTTCCAGCTTCTGCAATCCCCAGGGGTTCCTTGGCTTGTGGTTTGCACAGCTCCAGTGTTTGCCCCTGTATTAACATGGCCTTCACTTCTCTCCATGCCATTGGATTTAAGGCTCACCTGTTTAATCCAGGAATGATCTTGTCTTAAGATCCTTAACTAAGTTACAGCTCATCTTGAGGTCCTTAACTTAATAACATCTACAAAGACTCCTGCTCCAAATAAGGTCATGTTCATAGGCACTGGGGGATGGGACCCTCCTTTTAAGGGTCACCATTGAACCCACTACAGTTGAAAAAAGTAAGGGGAGCACATTATTCCCAAAGCTCCCTTCTAGAACTATGATCTGTGATTTTCAAGTTCATTACTGAAACTATTAATAGTATTTTTAGTTGTGTCAGTATGCTTTCTGTGTATTAGTCAACTCTCACAACAACTTAAAAAGCAGGCATTCTTATTGCCATTGTATAGTTGAGAAACCAAGACTCAGAAGTGGGAACTGACTTGGTCACAAAGTATATGACAGAACCGAGATTTGAATCTGTTAGATGATAAAGCTGAAATTTTTACTTTTTATATTGCCTCCCAATATTTTTGCAAACTATAGCTTATAAGGAGCAGTGTATCTCTCCTATGATATTTGAAGGCAGTAGGCATATATATTCCATCAGCCCTCCAACCAACACACACACACACACACATGCACCCCAAGAAGAAAGAATGTCTATATACAGGAATGATGGCAGACATTTCACCTTTGTTTATATAAATTCAATTAAATAAAATTGTATACTTTCCAAAAATGGCTTTAACCCCTTCTGTGGCTGTGATGCCCTTCTTCCTTTTCCCATGCTCTAATAGTAGTCGGAAGTTATCAGCTTGGGAGATAATACAGAATGTTTATGGGGTGATGGTATCAATAAAGAGAGAAAAGTTGATTCTGGAGAAAGAGGGGATAATTGCAGGAATGGAGCCCTGGAATAGACAAAAAGGAGTGGGATTAGAGTACAAGTGAAGGATAGTTCATTCACTGTAATAGAGGAAGAAGTAGAAGATACAGGTATAGATGCAAATGTGCAAATAGCTTTGGTGGTAATAAAATAGTGTAAATAAAAATAGTTACCTAATGTAAATGTTGATCAGGTATGAAGTTATTTAAGCTTTACATTTGGTAAGTGTTAAATGAAAAGTCCCATCAGTTTTATTTCAGCTATCACTATGCTATTCATGATTATGTTGGTGGATAAAGTTACAAAAAAGTAGAACTGAGGAAATGGTAAATGAGGTGTCATTATACCCCATGACCAATGCATTTGTGCATTTCTCTGTAGGAAGTATCACAATATGAGTAAACGTATATTCACCTGAGACAGTCGTCTCAAGTGCTATTGAAATGAGGGTTTCAAACCTCATCCATGTCATTTTTCCTACTTAGAAAAAGGAAAATTAAAATGCTATCCTCAAACTCACACCTGTATTTCATTAACTATCTTCTTAGCACTTTTAACCATCTTGCAAATGCATACCTTTAGTTTCAAGTGAATAACAGTGGGGCTGGAGTTGGTTCATATCTATTCCTACACTGAAGAAATCATCCAGTTAACATTTGATAGCACGTATGTCATTGTTATATCCATTTTCTCCATCAAAGCCATTTAAATTAATTAATTCTTTAGAATATTAGACTCTGATAAACAAGTTACATTACCGAAACATAAATTCCCATGTACACTTCAAACCATTTTATGTGCCTAGAAAACCTATTCTAAGAGATTGGTTTATAATAAAAGTCTTGGAATCCAAATAGGAAAAGTTCATCAAAGAATAAGATCGGGAACAAGCGTGCTGAGGAATAAAGTAGACGGGGTGGTAGGGAAGAAGGCAGCTATGAAGATACTGCTGATATCAAGTAAAAATTAAGCAAGTGAAGGAATGAAGATCTGTGCCTCTTTCATTTATGGGAAACAAATTGAAACTGAGTTTTCAATAAGTGATGAGAGGAAAAGGAATCATAAATTGTCCCACAAATCCTCATAGATTCCAAACTGAATAAACATACTAGCTTACAAAAATACGACTTTTGCAGAGTATGTTAATATCAACACAGTGTTCTCAGGATCAAAAAGGTACTGATCAGTTTCGTTCCACATAATAGAGACTGTAGAGGGACAACCCATTATGACTTTGATTGCCATGCTTATACGAGAAGTTGGAGACTCTTCATCCCATGATTATAAAGATGATTGACACTTGATCATGGATCCCTTAGCTGTGTGACTCAAGCTTTATATTACTTTCTGGATGAAAGAGTTTCTTGAAATAATCAAAAAGTAAAACATCCATTAATTCAACAAAGCATTATTGAACACTTGTGCGCCAGACATTAAAGATTTAGCAGCAAATAAGCAAGGCCAAATCACTATTTTCAGGAAGCTCACATTTTAATGGATAGTTCTAAAAATATCAATCAAGATTGATCTTACCCTTGATGTTTAACCTAAATAACTTGATAAACGTATTATATCAGGTTGAAAGATAAAAAACTTCCAATATTCAACAAAAACAGCGATTTCACGCAGTTCAACCAGCTATTAATTGGGTGAGTGCCTACCTCCCATACCAAAGAAGATACACATTTTTTTTTTCTGTGCCATTGACATAGCTTTATTTATTTAAATATTATTTAAATACTTAGCTTTATTAATATTTTAAAGAGTTTTATTTTTATAAACCAGAAATAACTATAAGAAACAAGTTAGGCCATTGGCTTAAATTTATTCATTTATTCAGCAAGCATTTATTGAGCACTTTATCTGTGCCATGCATTCTTCTGTGAGTCAGGGATACAATGTTGAATAAGACAGCCTAGGTCCCCAGTGTGGTTACAAGCTGATGGAGACAGACAATAAACAAGTGACCATACAAATAAACAACAAATTATCAGGTAGTGATAAGTTTAAATGAAAACAAACCATATACATTTGACTATATAGCTGTTGACATAAGAAATATCCATTTGGAAGAAATTTTTACAAATCCTTTATAAAATTAAAGATAAAGGCCCTCTATATTTTTTGTCTGCCATCCAGCATAGAAGGATCATGCAAAAAAAATTTTTTTTTCTCCTAGAATTCAGTGCCAAGAAAATGTTTGCCTCTTCAAATGAAGGATGGTATTGAAGGAACTTCAATAGTTTCTATTGAAACTAGAAATTCAGTGCATTTCTCTTTTTGTTTGGTGGCCAGGAAGCCAAAAATCTTTAGTGCTCGATTATAGTGATAAATTTGCCCAGATTCCCAGTTCATCTTTCTTTCTTTCTCTCCTGTTTTTTGGTGGTTTTGCTTGTTTGTTTGGTGTTTGTTTGTTTATAAGTAGGCCCCACGCCCATTGTGGAACGCAACACAGAACTTGAACTCACAACCCCAAGATCAAGATCTGAGCTGAGATCAAGAGTCAGATGTTTAGGGGCTTCTGGGTGGCTCAGTTGTTAAGCATCTGCCTTTGGCTCAGGTCATGATCCCAGGGTCCTGGGATCGAGCCCTGCATCGGGCTCCCTGCTCGGTGGGAGGCCTGCTTCTCCCTCTCTCATTCCGCCTGCTTGTGTTCCCTCTCTCGCTGTGTCTCTCTCTGTCAAATAAATAAAATCTTTAAAAAAATAAAAACAGAGAGATCTTTAACTGACTGAGTCACCCAGGCACCCTGGAGTGGGGGGGGGGTGTTGATCTAACTTTTTTCTACTTATCTTATGTCCATTTTAAATTTTATTATATTTTTCTATATGTTTCTATTATATTATAATGTATTATTATTGTATTATTATTATACTGCATTATTATATTAATATATATTTATAATACATATTTTTAGTATTTCTGTTTTTCTTATGTATTTTTATTTTCTTATTTCTATTTTTTATTTTCTATTTTTTAATATTTTCTATTTATTTTATATGTTTTAATATCACAGGCAACTTTATGTTCTTTTTGGTAGTAGATAGGGTATAAATAATATTTTAATCAGTAATTTAATAACACTTTCATTTGTTCTATAAATATTTATTGAACATTTACTATGCTGGGCTTAAGAGAGATAGCAATGAACAAGATAGACAAGGTCATAGAAGGAAATTACAGGTGAAAATGGATTTTTGGTGAACCCAAAGAAATGAACAATTAGAGCTGGATGTTTTGGTGGAATATTATGGACATTTGGGAACCTGAGACACCAACAGGTAATAATCTTTGAGTGAACCTACACTACATATGGCACATAGTGAAATGGTGAAAATTTAGCCAAATTTAAGCTAAAATGCTTCTGCCTACAAAGAGCTTAAAGCTCAACAAATGCAGCTATAACTATTATTTCTTACGTGTCTCTAAGTGCTATTTATGCTAAAATGATGATTTATCAAACCTAGACTGCCAGTCTGGTTGCTAAATAAAAACAGAAATCTAAGATTAAAGGAAAGGAAGTATAGTACCCATACCTGCCACGGGACATGGAATTAGAATAATGAAAGATTTCTAACTTATTTTGGGTTGTTACCATTGTTTTTGTATTCTCTGAGTCATTCAGGTTCGGGAAGAGGGAATTGGGCAATGTGGAGAAATGCTTCAGAGAGGGACTAGAGGGTCACTGGCAAGCATAGCCATCAACAGAATCACTCCGAGACTTGGGTGTATATTGCTCGAGAATCTTCAGAGAGAGACTCTTCAGGGACAGAGTCCATCTCCCCTTCTCCAGACATCCTCTACACCATAAAAAGATAGATGACAGCTTTTCCAACTCCCCAAGATTCTCAAGAAAGAGATCCAAGTTCAGATTCAGAGCATCTTAATATGCCTTCCAAACTTCTTCATAAGATGAATCAAAACAAATCATTAAACGACCAAAAGTATCAACTCTGAAAGAAAAACTACCAACTGTCCTTCCCCTCTCCCCACAAAAAGAATCTCATCTATGAGCCAGTCATCATGTTCTGATAAATTTGCAAATTTCCCATGTTTGCCTTCCAAGGCAGCTGTAGAGAAGTTGCTGGGAGTTTACATGAGTAGTTACAGTCACAGACTTCAGCCTGCCAAAAAGTGTCTTAATTTCATAGCAGATCTACGAGGGAGGACTTCTGACATCTGGTTGGAGCTGGAAAGGCCAGAGGTACACCATCAGGTCAGCATAGTGTATTATCCTTGGGAAACCCTGGAAAGAAGAGCTAGAGGAAGATCTGAAACTTGTAAAAGGCACTAAGCAAACAATAGCATCTGTGTGGTAATGACAGCATCCCCAAGTGTCCTTTTTCTCTCAGGCAGTAGTCTCTGCTGGAATTTTCCCCCTACTTCTTCAATATCCTACTGCTGTACCTTCAAAGACTTCTGGCTTCTCACAAGAGGAGTTGTAATTCCTTGTCTTGTACACATAGTGGTATCATAAAATTCCTGATGTCTGTCCACGTCTTGCCTTTCTGTGTCTTCATTCCTGAGGCAGGCATAAGAGTTGACCAAATAACTATGCCACAGAAGAGAACCAGCATTTCTTTAAATACAAAACATTGATCAGAAAAATTCTCAGGGCGTCTGAGTGGCTCAATTCAGTTAAGCATCCGATTCTTGATTTCAGCTCCGGGCATGATCTCAGGGTCCTAGGCTGGAGCCCCGCATCGAGCTCCACACTCAGTGTGGAGTTGGCTTGAGATCTCTCTCCCTCTCCCTCTGCCCCTCCCCTCGCTCGCTCCTATGTGCTTCCTCTCTCTCTCTCTCTCCCATAAATAGGTAAATAAATAAATATGATTTTTGAAAAATTCTCTTCACCTTCTCGATGATATCTTCTTGATGTTTGCCTTCATTTCTAAGTAGCAGGTTTTATTACCCTCTTTTAGAAATGTGTTTTTGGTACCATGCGGGCCACTTTCCTCTGTAGGCAGATAACTATTGTTAAATTTGGACCACACCACAGGGAACTTTATTGTGGAAACTCAAAAACCTCAACAGATCAGGTTCTTCGAAGGTCATCTCTTTCAACTTGCTGCTTTTATAGATTTACAACAGAAAATGATCTCAGAGAAACGTCATCGAACCTCTTAATGAGTATTCCAGATCTGTTTAGCTCTGTCAGAAATAGGGTAACAACTGCTTCCTAAATTAACCTATTCTGGAATGTCAGTCAGTCAATCAGTCAGTCAACTAATTCTGAATACCCACCATACACTAGGTGCTGCAGATACAACAATGAAGGCTAGCGGCCCTCCCTTCACAGAGTTTACAAAACAGGCAGTATGTGACGAAGCTGACAGATGTTATGAAAGGGAGAATATAAATTATGGAAGCCTAATTTATAGGGACCAAGCCTAAACTGGAGGAGTTAGAGATGGCCTTTGTGAAAAAGCAACATCTAAACTGAGACTTGAAGATGAAGTCTGACAAAGACTGGTGCATTCGAGAAACTGAAAGAATGCAGTATCTTTGGAGCTTCGTGAGGTGGATAGATGATGAGGTTGTAGACAGGCTGGATCATGGCTTTGTAGGCCATGGTACACTTTTAATATTTAAAATTTTTTTTCCAAAGAACAATAAGCCATTGATCAGTTTCAAGCGAAGCATTGATGTAACCAGGTTTTGTTTTTTGTTTTTTGTTTTTTAAATCACTCTGACTACAGATTAGGGAAATCAAGAATCAATGCAAGAGGGGTAGGTGGCTCAGTCAGTTAAGCGTCTGCCTTTGGCTCAAGTCATGATCCCAGGGTCTTGGAGTTGAGTTCCGCTCCCGCACTGTGCTCCCTGCTCAGGGAGGGGGTCTGCTTCTCACTCTCCCTCTGCTCCCTCCTCCCTGCTTATGTTCTCTCTCTCTCTCTCTCTCTCTCTCAAGTAAATAAATAAGTCTTAAAAAAAAAAAAAAATCAATGGAAGACACCAATCTGGAGGTTTTAGCAGTAGTTCAGATGTTTAAAAAAAAAAAAAGGAAGGAAGATATCTTGAACTGCTTATAATAGCAATAGAGAAAGAAAAGTGGGTGGGTTAGAAAGAAGTAGAATTACCAATATTTGACAAAAGATTGAGATGCAAGGAAGAAGAAAGAATCAAGGATATATAGTGCATAAACCAGGAGTTCTGACAAGGCTCGGTTTTGTTAAAGTATGTTTAGTTTTTGTTGTATCCTTAGTATGTAGCAAATATGAGGTATTTAAATATTTTTTGAATGAATAAATGAATACATGATCATACATCCAGGTTTCTAGCTTGAACAATTGGACTGAGAGTGATGCTATTTATTTAGATATGGAACAGAAAAGGGGAGAAATATTTAACAGGAATATGAGTTCAGTTCCTTGATTATTCATGTCTAATTATTAAAAGAGCTATAGTAGATCTAAAACAGACTTATTTCACCTTTTAAAAAGTTAAGATTATTTTTTAAGAGACTCTTAGGTTTATAGAAAAGTTCATCTGAAAATACAGAGAGTTCCCATATGCCTCCTTCCCTCCCCTCCCTGCCATAGCTTCCCCTATTATTTACATCTTGTGTTAATATGTTACATTTGTTAAATTAAACAAATAATAGTAAATTATTATTAACTAGAGTCCACAGGTTAGGGTTCTCTCTATATTGTACATTGTATGGGTTTTGATGAATATATAATGACTTGTATGTGTCATTAGCCATCATACAGAATAGTTTCACTTCCTTCAAAATCCCATGTTCCACTCCTCTTTCCTTTCCTCTTTCCACCCAAACCACTGGTAACCACCAATCTATTAACCAGCTTCATAGTTTTGCTTTTTCTAGGAGGTCAGACACTTGGATTCATACAGCATGTAGCTTTTCAGATTGGCTTTCTTTGCTAAGCAATATGCTTTCATGGGTGCTTCGTGTCTTTTTGTAGATTGATGGCTCCTTTGTTTTTATCACTGAATAATATTCCGCTGTATGGATGTACCTCCTTTTGCTTTCCTTTCACCTACTGAAGGACCTCTGGGTGCTTTTAAGTTTTGGCACTTATGACTAAAGCTTCTATAAACATTCATGTGCAGGTTTTTGCGTGGCTGTAAGTTTTCATCTTATTTGAGTAAACCCCAAGGAGCACATTTTCTCAACCATATGCTAGGAGTAGGTTTAGTTTTGTGCGAAACTGACAGAATCTTCTACAGTAACTATAGGATTTTGCATTCTCACTAACCATGAGTGAGAGTTTCTGTTGCTCCATATCCTCACCAACATCTGATGTTGTCAGAGTTTTGGATGTCATCATTTTAATGGGTGTATGTTGGTATCTCATTATTGTTTTAATTTGTAATAATCTGATGATAGCACCTTTGTATGCAGATGTGATATGCGGCGTTTTTCATATGTTAATTTGCTATTTATCTTCTTTGGTCAGGTGTCTGTTCATGTCTTTTGTCCATTTTTAAATTAAATTGATTATTTTCTTATTGATGAATTTTAAGAGTTCTTCATATATTTTCGATACAAGTCCCTTATCAGATATGTGTTTTGCAAATACGCTCTCCCAGACTCTGGTTTATATTTTAATTCTCTTAACAGTGTCTTTTGCAGAGCCGAAGCTTTAAAAAAAAAAAAAAAAAAAAAAAAGATTTTATTTATTTATTTGAGAGAGAGAGCACAAGCAGGGGGAGCAGCAGAGGGAGAGGGAGAAGCAGGCTCCCTGCTTAGCGGGACTCAGTCCCAGGACTCTGGGATTATCACCTGAGCCAAAGGCAGACACTTAACTGGCTGAGCCACCCAGGCACCCCACAGAGCTGAAGTTTTTTGTTTTAATGAGGTGCAACTTATCAATCGTGCTTTTGGTGTTGTATCTAAAAAGTCATTACCAAACCCAAGGTCACCTAGATTTTCTCCTATGTTATCTTCTAGGAGTTTTATAATTTTTTGTTTTCCATTTAGATCTATGACCTATTTTAATTAATTTTTATAAAGGGTATTTAAGTTTATGGAGGGTCTGGATTATTTTTATTATTTTTGGACGTGGATGTTCACTTGTTCTAGCAACATTTGTTAAAAAGACTATCCTTTCTTTGTTAAATTGCCTTTGCTATTCTCAAAGATCAAATGAGCAGGTTTATTTCTGGGCTTTCTACTTTGTTCTATTAATCTTTAAACTTGCATATTCTTTAATCAATACTATACTATCTTGTTTACTGTAGCATTATAAAAAGTTTTGAAGTAAGATAGTTTCAGTCTTCCAGCTTTGCTCTTCTTTACTTTTATGTTGGCTATTCGGGGTCTTTTGCCTCTCCAAATAAACTTCAGAATCAGGTTGTTGATATCCACAAAATAACTTGCTAGGAATTTGATTGGGATTGCACTTAATCTATAGATCAGGGTCTATATATATAGATCTATAGACGTTAGGAAGAACAACTTGGTAATAATTGAGTTTTGCTATCCATGAACATGGGATATCTCTCCATTTCTTTACATCTTCTTTGCTTTCTTTCATCAGAGTTCTATAGATTTTCTTATATATCTTGTACATGGTTTGTTATATTCCTATGTAAGCATTTCATTTTTGGAATGCTAATATAATTGCAAGTATAATGTATTTTTTAATTTTATTTATTTATTTGACATAGAGAGAGAGAGAGCACAAGCAGGCAGAATAGCAGGTAGAGGGAGAGGGAGAAGCAGGCTCCCTGCTGAGCAAGGAGCCTGACATGGGCCTTGATCCCAGGACCCTGGGATCATGACCTGAGCCAAAGGCAGTCGCATAACCAACTGAGCCACCCAGGCGCCCCATAATATATTTTTAAATTCAAATTTTTTATCTTCAGTTCTGGTATATAGGAAAGAAATTTACTTTTGTATATTAACCCTGTACCTGCAACATTTCTATAAGTACTTATTAGTTTCTGTAATATTTCTTTATTATTTTTCCCCAGCTTTATTGGCATATAATTGTATATAACACTGTGTATATTTAAGGTGTACAGTGTGTAGATTTGACATTTGTATGTTAGTACACATATAAAGTTCATTAATGCATCCATCACCTCACATACTTTTTTTCCAGTGAGAGCATTTAAGATCTACTCTTTAAGTGTAAAATATAGTATTAGGCACTGAGCTGTACATTAGAACCCCAGAAGTCATTCATGTTACATCTGGAAGTTTGTACCCATGACCAACATTTCCCCATTTCCCTCACTCCCCTGCCTCTGGAAACCACCAATTTACTTTCTATAAGTTAGGCTTTTTTAGATTCTATATCTAAGTAAGATTATACATTGCTTGTCTTTCCCCCCAATGTATGCATTCAGTATTATAAATTTCCCTCTGAGAACTGCTTTTGCTGCATCCCATAAATTTTTATAAGTTTTATTTTACTTTAGTTCAAAATACTTTTTTCTCTCTTGAGATTTATATGACTCGTGTGTTATTTAGAAGTGTGTTTAATTTTCAAGTATTTGGGGGGTATTTAAGCCATCTTTCTGTTTTTAGTATCTAGTTTTTCATATCTAATATGGTCTTAGAGCACTCTTTGTATGATTTCTATTCTTTTAAATTTGTTAAGATATCTTGTATGGCTCAAATGTGATCAATACGAGAGAATGTTCTATACATATGACTCCAAGAAGATGTGTATTCTCCTCTCATTGGATAAATTTTCTGTAAATGTCAATTAGATCCATTTAGTGGAGCTGTTCAGTTCAACTATTTCCTTCCTGATTTTCTGGCTGCTGGATCTGTCAATTACTGATAGGGGTGTGTTGAGGTCTCCCAACTATAATAGTGAGTTTATTTCTCCTTGTAGTTTATCAGTTTTTGCCGAACATATTTTTATGCTCTGTTGTTAGGTACATACGTATTAAAGGTTTGTTATGTCTTTTTTGTAGAATTGGCTCTTTTGTCATGATATAATTCCTTTCTTTATCCCTGATAATTTTCCTTGCTCTGAATTCTGCTTTGTCTGAAATTAATGTATTTACCCTAACTTTCTTTTAATTTGTGTTAGCATGTTTTATGTTTCTCCCTTTACTTTTAATTCATCTGTCTTCCTAAAGGGGCTTTCTTGTAGACAACATATAGCTGAGTCTTCTTAATTTATCCACATTGATAGTCTATTCTTTTTATTGGTATTTAGACCATTTATGTTTGAAGTGATTGTTGATATAATTGGATTACTGTCTACCATATTTATTAGAATTTTCTAGTCATTACTTTTGTTTTTGGGGTTTTTTTGTTTTTTTGGTCTTCCATTCTTTCTGCTGTCTATAGTTTTAATTGAACTTTCTAAAGATTCCATTTTTTTCTCCTCCCTTAGCATATCAATTATACTATGTTTTTTAGTAGTTGTCCTAGAGTTTGCCATACAAACTTATAAGAACTCTAAGTCCATATTCCAATGAAATAAATAATTTCATAGGTAGTGCATAGGTATCATAATATGGTATCCTCAATTCTTTCCTCCTATCCTTTATAATATAGCTGTCAATTCATTTCACTTATCAATAAGCTATATATACTTGCCAAATTCATTGTTGCTTTGAACAAACTTATCTGTTAATTCAATTAAGAATAAGAAAATAGATTTTATACTACCTTTATTTATTCCTTTTCTAGTGCTCACTCTTTATTTAAATCTGATTTCTTATGTATATGTTTTCCTTTATGAAGAACTTCTTTTAAAATTTCTGACAAAGCAGGTCTATTGGCAACAAATATCCTCACTTTTATCTTTCTGGAAAACGCCTTATTTCTTCTTCACTTTTGAAGGTTAATTTAGCTGGTATAAGATTCTACCTTGGTGGGCTTTTTTCTTTCAACACTTTAATATTTCATTCCACTCTCTTCTTGCTCACACGATACTTAAAGAGAAGCCTGAAATAGTTCTTCTCCATATTCCTTTGTAGGTAAGTTGTGTTTTCTCCTTTTTTTTTTTTTAAAGATTTTATTTATTTATTTGACAGAGAGACCACAAGTAGGCAGAGAGGCAGGCAGAGAGAGGGGGGAAGCAGGCTCCCTGCTGAGCAGAGAGCCTGATGTGGGGCTCCATCCCAGGACCCTGAGATCATGACCTGAGCCGAAGGCAGAGGCTTTAACCCACTGAGCCACCCAGGCGCCCCGTTTTCTCCTCTTTTTTAAAATTTTCTCTTGTCTTTGATTTCCTAAAGTTTGAATATGATATGCATAGGTGTTGATTTTTTGGTATCCTGCTGGTGTTCTGTGCACTTCCTGGATCTGTGGTTTGATGTCTGTCTTTAATTTTGGAAAATTCTCAGCCACTGTTATTTCAAATATTTGTTCGTTTCCTTTCTTTGTCCTCCTTCTAGTATTCCCAATTACAGATATGTTACACCTTTTGTAATTGTCCCACAGTTCTCGGATACTCTGTTCTGTCTTTTTCAGTTGTTTTCTCTTTGAATTTCAATTTTGTATGTTTTGTTGACATCTCTTCAAGTTCACTGATTCTTTCCTCAGCCATGTCCAGTCTAACAGTGAGCCCATCAAAAGCATTTGTGATTTTTATTACAGTGTGTTTTTAATTTCTAGCATGTCCTTTTTAATTCTTTCTTTGAGTTTTCATATATCTGCTTAATTTACCCATCTGGTCGTGCATGTTGTCTACTTTTTCCATTAGAGCCCTTAGCATACTAGTCATAGTAGTTTTATTCCCAGTCTGATCAGTCCAACAACCCTGTCATATATGAGTCTGGTTCTGACGCTTGTTCTGTCACTTCAGACCTTGTGTTTTGCCTTTCAGTATGTATTGTATGTTTTTGTTGAAAGCCAGATGTGATGTATATTGGGTAAAAGGAACCGAGATAAATATACCTTTAATGTGAGGTTTTATGATTATCTTGATGGGAGTTATGTTGTATTTACCGTTTGCCTTAGGTGTTTCTGAGGCTAAAATTTCCTCCGGTGTCTTTGTTTTTGTCTCCTTTGTTATCTTTGGATTTATCTAAACAGTTAAAAGAAAAATAACGTCTGAGATATGCTGTTCTTTCGGCTATATTCCCCTTGTATCATGCAGGGAATCTGTTGATATGTTATAAGGGGAGAGGGCTAGTATTCTATAGTTTTATTGTTTGGTCTGTCTTTTAGTGAGCCTTTGCCCCTGGGGTATTACCTTCACAAGTGCATCTCAGCTCCCCCTACCCACTTTGACAAGATAGGAAGGCAAGAGAGAGCTGGAGTCTGGTATTCTCCTTCTCCCACATGGAAGTCTGGACCCGAGTATTTCCCTTTCCCTGGTTAGTTAGGCTCTGGTAAAATCCCAGGTAGGTTCTTGTAAAATAGTTTTTGTTGAGACTAAGGCTTGCTAAGAACAGAATGCTCTGGGTGTATTTCAAGATGAATGCTGAAAATAGGTACAGGGTTTCTTTATAGAGTGACGAAAATGTTATAAAAGTGATTGTGGTGCTCGTTGCACAATTCTGTGAACATCCTAAAGACCGTTAAGTCGTACACTCTAAGTGGGCGAATTATATGATATGTGAATTGTATCTTAGCTAAACTGTTAAGAGGAAAAAAAAAAACAAATGCTCCCCCAAGTCCAAAAGTACGAGAAATTTTTGTTTCCTTCTTTCTTTGGCCTTGGCTCTCTCCTGCCTCTTCTCCACCCACACTTCAAGTCAGTAGCCTCCAAGGAGCACTCAGTTTACAGTCCCTGCTGCCACAATGTCAAACTCCGTAGAAATACGTTATACAGAGCAGAAATCAAAAAGTCATAGTATGTGAAGTTCCACACAAACTGGCAATTACACAGAGATTGAGAGGTCAGGCAGAGGGCGAGGGTAAGAAGAAGGACAAAGTTGACTCTGGAACATGTTTAAATTCTCCTTGCCATGTAGCTTGCTTTATATTGTCAACTAGAGATTTTCCTTCATTTATAGTCAGTTTTCCAATTTGCTATGTTTTGTTCATAATCTTTGTGTTGGGTTCTTTTCATGGTTTTATTAGGCACATCTACCGATGCTTTGTTCTTCTGTAGTACTTGCCCTTTTTTCTGTCACATATACTTGATTTGAAATTTACATGTGTACATTTTCAACTTCCTGATTATATTCCCAGAAAGAAAAGCCTTTTTGGTTTATGATAAAAATCATTGATCAGAAGTAAAGGAGATCGCATCCCAATTACCAGATAACCTGTCGCACAGCACGCATAACTTTCCTAGCTTAACCAAATACCTAACTTAGTGATATATTAAACTTGGAGAGTTTAACAATTTACACTCCCACTGCCTAACATACTGCCTGACCTCTCATATGTGCTTCATAAGTATTTGTGAATGAATGAATGAATCCACAAATGGACTACCTGGATAGTCTCTACCTAGCCCTGGTAGGTGTTCTTTGATTTTCCATGGGCCACTATGCCTTTTTCTTCTCCAAGCCTATCTTTCTGTCTTGAAGTCTCTGGAAGTATTGACTCTATTTAGAGTTTATAGCCATGTCACCTTTCCATCCAGCAAGTAGAAGAAGAGAAAAACATGCCTACTACTTCTCTGTGTTTGAATATGGGACTTGTAATGTGTTGATAGTGACAGAGGTGGCATTGACTGTGCTGAAG
Organism: Potos flavus; assembly: GCA_028534135.1. Classification (NCBI taxonomy): domain Eukaryota; kingdom Metazoa; phylum Chordata; class Mammalia; order Carnivora; family Procyonidae; genus Potos; species Potos flavus. The sequence continues at coordinate 44,229,961 of CM052885.1, forward strand.
AGCAGTGGAATCCCTTGAGACTGCCTATAGTCCCCTGGATTTTGATGTCCTTCTTTGTTTGCAATTCTACTATTTATCTGTTTGCACTAGATCTGGATAAATAACAATTAAGTCAAAAGTTGCCAGGAAAAGAACCATATCTTTCAAGACTCTCCTGCTGAGTCACAGAAATCCCAGCCACTTTGCCTGTGGATTAGCATCACTAATTGATTGAGTCATTATGGGTCGAACATGTCAAAACAATTCAGGGACCAGGACAGTGCTGGCATGAAGCTTCCAGGGAATTTGGCAGAACCTAAGAATATTTTAAAAGATTTTATTTTTTTATTTATTTGACAGAGAGAGAGATCACAAGTAGGCAGAGAGGCAGGCAGAGAGGCAGGCAGAGAGAGGGGGAAGCAGGCTCCCCGCTGAGCAGAGAGCCCGATGTGGGGCTCAATCCCAGGACCCTAGATCATGACCCGAGCTGAAGGCAGAGGCTTTAACCCACTGAGCCACCCAGGCGCCCCAGGAACCTAAGAATATTTTAATTTGTTGGTACTGTGTTGCAGGAAAGCATGTTGAAAGTTATATTATGAGGCGTCTGGGTGGCTCAGTTTGTGGAGTAGCCAACTCTCCGTTTCTGCTCAGGTCATGATCTCGGAGTCCTGGGATTGAGCCTCGCGTTGTGGGAAGTCTGCTTAAAGATTCTCTCTCTCCCTCTCCACAGCTCTCCCCCTACTTGTACAATCTCTCTCTCTTTAAAATAAATAAGTCTTTAAAAAAAAAAAAAAGGAAGTTATATTTAGTAACCAAATATTTTCTGATTCTGAAAGTCTGAATTCAAGATAGTCTTGACAAGTCAGTGCCAGGATGTGATTTACTTCCTTTTGCCACCAGAATAGTGTACCCAGAAGGTTATTTTCCAAGCTCAAAGAAAACCAAGATTCTAAATATTTCAAACCATTTAATCTCCCGTTGTATACACATTGGCCTGATATTACGGCCCTGTTCTCCAACGGCCATGCGCCTGGAAGCATAAATCAATACCAACTATGCTGGTAAGCTAGCCATGTTACTTGAGGGGATTATGTCCCTTGATTTGCCAAGTGGCTGCCTGATCTGGTTAGGACAGGAACGTTCTCTGTCCATTTCGGTTCAGCTCAAGAATCTAAGGGAAGAAACTTGACTCTTCTAGATGTCGGATGTGGGTAGGAATCCTTTCTTCTCTGGCATGGTCAGAATGATTAATGGAGGATTTACTAGATGTTTTAAGCTCTGTCATCAACTGACATCTGTTAAGCATGTTTGTATGGCTGTGTTAGCCTTAACGAGGAGGCAAACTACACCTACAAAAACATAAGCACAATACAAAATGGTGTCTGATGGAGGCCAAATAAGTGGTCTAAGCAGTGGCAAGAAGTGGTGGCAGAGGCTGCAGTGGTATGGGAAGGCGGCTGGAGAGACCAAGGGCCTTCACCGTGCAGCAAGGGGGCGGGCAGGACTGCACTCCAGAAGGAGCATAGCACAGCCATAGAGCATGGCTGGGAAAGAGGGCTAGAGTAAGGGCGGCTGTAACTGAAAGGCCTGTACACCTGTGAAGTGGGATTATCCTATTTCACTCAGCTTCTAGACAGCACCATTCAGAAGCCATATTTATCAATTCTGCCTGAATGTCCTAATTCCTTTTGCTTAATAAAGAAAATATGGTTCCACAGTCAGGTGAGGTTTTGAGGTTCTTGGTTCCATTGTCACTTTTTAAAGGTTACCGTACATAGTGGGTTTGTTTCCCTGATTATAAAAGTAATACCTGTGTATTATAGAAAAATTTTAAAATATGGAAAATTAGACATTTGAAATAATATTGATATTTTTTGCATAGATTTGCGTCTTACAGCTTTCATTTAATAGTATCTTAAAGGCATCTTCTCATATTGTTCAGGACTATACAAATGTCGTTTTTTATATCCCACCTTAGGGGATATAATTTTTAACTTTTTCCCCGTGGTTAGGCATTTAGATTGTTTCCAGTTTTAGCCTAGTGTAAATAACACTATGATGAACATCCTCTACATATATCTTTGTCTAGATTTTCTGACTGCTTCCTTAGGATCAATTCTCAGAAGTAGAACTACTAGGTTAAACATTCTAAACGTTTAAGGCTCCTGATGTATATTAACAAGTAGCTTTCTAGAATAGTCTTACCTGTATGTTACGTGAGAAGGCCTATTTTAATCTTGCTATGACCAGTATTAAATATTCCCAGTTTTTAAAAATCTTTGGTCATTTGATAAGCAAAAGGTATCTCATTGTTATCATTTGTATTTCTTTGATTGCTCCTAAGGCTATATATTCTTTGATGTTGATTAGCCATTTATAGTTCTTTATCAGTGAACTATCTAATAACGTTCACGGTCTTTTGCCCATGTTTCATAAGAGTATTACATTCTTATCAATTGTAGCTCTTCATGGTAGAGTTATTACTCCTTTATCATGTTTACTGAAGATATTTTTCCTGATTTATTTGCCTTTTATTATTGTCTTATTATCTACTGAAGCTTTAAATTTGTATGTAGTCATATCTGTAACTTTGTGTTGTAATTTCTCTTACTGCTTTTAGTCTTCGAAAGTCCTTCCACAGTTGGAAAGAAGATTAATACCTTCTTTATTGGTCCATTTTTTTAAATTAGATTACAAATACATCTAGAATTTATTTTGGACAAACGTCTGAAATGAGGCTTTAGTTTATTTTTGTCTGATGCAGTTCATTTTCCCAGCACTGTTGTCAATTAATCTATTTCACCAGATTTGGCAACCAGATCTTTTAAATTTACAGTGCCTTTACTATTTAAAGAGTGTGTGTGTATGTGTGTGTTGTCGTTTCATGGGAAATGGGAAGTTGGGAAAGTTGGGAAAATCTTCCACCATGTTAAACCAGAACTAGATTCTGTTTTCAGTGGGAACTTTTAAATCAAACATTCTCAGTGAGTTTGATTTTATCAAATCAATGTTAACTGCTTTGTCTTTATCTCCAGCTGTTGTCATGGATGGGAAAAGCACTTTAAATGTTTCTTTATTGACTCCTTTTTCTTTTTTTAACCACCGTGGTCTGACACATACCTGTTTCTTCACTCTTAGGAATATGTCACTTTTATTTCTGCTTTCACCCACACTGCTTTTTTTGCCTAAAATGCCCTCTTTCTAGCCATCTTTCAGCAGAACTTCAAATCCTAATTCTTCTAGCTAGCCTTGTTGGATCCTCTGAATTCTAGTAGGACTAATAATCTGTACATACCAGTTGAGCACTGAAATTCATTTTATCCCATGCTAAATCTGGTTTTACCAGATAAGCTTCTTGCAGAGACCGTTTCTTCTCTTCCTTAGCACCCAGCACTAAGAATTTTCTTTTCATTTAATTTTATTTTTTCAGTGTTCCAAGATTCACTGTTTATGCACCACACCCAGTGCTCCATGCAATACGTGCCCTCCTTAAGACCCACCACCAACACTAAGAATTTTTTAAAATCTCATTTAAATATATGGATCAGGTCATTAGCTAAAATATTAGGAGGCAGAGGACCCAGTGTTATGTATGTACCACCCTCTCTGCCAGCTTCTCATGCAACCAAGGATCAGGGTCTCTGTAAGACCCAGAGCTGAAAGAAATTGTCCCCATTTGACCCAAGAAGGAATTGTAGCACAAAAAGACATCACTCTGAAGTCAGACCTCCCAAATTCAGTCTTTCTGTCTTTCTACTAGTTCTTCCCTTTCCAAAGCTACTCTGTTCACAAATATTTTTTTTTTTTAATTTAGCTGGTATTTCTCAAAGTGTGTTCAACAGAACTGTACTCCCATGCCACACTAATAAGTGTCTAACAGTGAAAGAGTTCCATAATAAGTAAATTTGGAATATGCCAAGTTAAATGAATTTCAGTGGGTTTCTTTATAGCAGAACTTCTCAAGAACCCGTACTATGGTACCTGCCATTGGGAATCAAACTTACTGCCTACAGAACTCTTCCCCACCCCCCCTACAGAGAATCCGTGGACATACTCTGGAAAATTGTGCTGTTCTACTCCTTTCCCTCTGCACTCATCCCTTTCTTTCCTGCTTCTTATATTCTGATTTTGGTTTTCTATCTAGGATACATTGTACAGGAAGTTGATCTTGCCTTTTGTAAGATGCTCTGAGAGGGACTGCCTGTCGGAGAGAGCCCCTGCCTTGATATAATTCTATCCAGTAGCCACAAAAATAGTCAAAGCTTTACCATTTCAAGGATTGTTACTGGGTGGCATGTGGTATCTATTTCTCTGAACACGGGCAGCTTTTCTCAAAGAAATATTTTGAGTTAATGTGCCATAATTTAGCCATTTGACTCTTTGTTGGGAATTTACGGTTTCTCTTGTTTGCTATCAAGGGACTCCATAACACACATTTTCATGCAGTTGTAACTGTAGAAGAATGAAAATGGAACAGATATTCGAATTTGTGAATTGTCTCTCCCTTCCTTTCGTGGCATCTTCCTTCTGCGGCATCCATTGGGGAACTCCTTGCCTAGTGTCCCTCTGACAGTTACGTGCTTCCTTCCAGGTCTGGAATAGATGTCTTATTTATTGTTACAGACCATACATTATCAGCACCAAACTTGTCGTAAAGCTTGTGATTTTATAGCAAATGGCAGGTGGATTCTGGTTGCCAATTTTCTGCTAATTTGAATCTTTTCAGTCACTAATCACCACCTCTTTCCCCTCAGCTCCCTGCTGCTTCCTCTAAACTCTCCCACCGGTGTCCTACCAATCCTTTAAGTGCAGCATGTCCCGGGATCCAGTGTTGTATTTTCCTCCTCTTCTACCTGCTTTTCTTTCTTCTCCATTCCTTCTCCCCATTAACAGAATCACTACCCAATCAGGCACTCCAACTAAGAAGTCTTCGGTTTACCCTTGATTCCTCTTTTCCTCCCCCTTGCTCATTCCCCTAGTTTTTAGGTAAATTATCAAGTGATGTCAACTCCATACCCTTACAGAACCTCAAACCATAAACTTGCTGACTCTGGTCTACCACAATAGACTCTTTTTTCTTTATTAAGTTTTTTCTTTGAATTACAGTATAGTTAACATACAGTGTTACACTAGTTTTGGGTGTGCAGTATAGTGATTCAGCACCTCCACACATCACCCAGCGCTCATCACAAGTGCACTCCTTCCTCCCCATCTCCTCTATTTCACCCATTCTCCCCCAGCCTCCCGTCTGGTAACCATCAATTCATTCTCTATAGTTAAGAGTCTGTTTCTTGGTTTCTCTCTCTCTTTGCTCATTTGTTTCTTAAATTCCACATATGAGCGAAATCATATGGTGTTTGTCTTTCTCTGACCGACTTACTTCACGTAGTATAATACCTTCTAGTTCCATCCATGTCATTGCAAATGGTAAGATTTCTTTTTTTGATGGCTGAGTAATAGTCCAATGTATTTTGATTTTAGGTTCTGACAGGTGTGAGGTGGTATCTTATTGTGATTTTGATTCGCATTTCCCTGATATTGAGTGATGTTGAGCATCTTTTCCTGTTGGCCATTTGTACGTCTTCTTTGGAGAAATGTCCATTCGCGTCTTCTGCCCATTTTTGATGGGATTATTTGTTTTTTGGATGTTGAGTTGTATCAGTACTTTATGTATTTTGGAAACTAACCCTTTATCAAATATGTTATCTGCATATATCTTCTCACATTCAGTAAGCTATCTTTCAGTCTTGTTCATTGTTTCCCTTACTGTGCAGAAGTTTTTTATTTTGGTGTAGTCTCAGTACTTTATTTTTGCTTTTGTTTCCCTTGCCTCAGGATACATATCCAGAAAAATGTTGCCATGGCCAATGTCAGAGAAATTACTGCCTGCACTCTCTTCTAGGATTTTTATGGTTTCAGATCTTACATTTAGGTCTTTAATCCATTTTGAGTTTATTTTTGTGTGTGGTGTAGGAAAGTACTCCAGTTTTCCCGAAACCATTCGTTGCAGGGACTGTCTTTTTTCCCATTGAATATTCTTGCCTCCTTTTTTTTTTTTTAAGATCTTATTTATTTATTTGAGAGAGAGAATGAGAGAGAGCATGAGAGGGGAGAGGGTCAGAGGGAGAAGCAGACTCCCCGCTGAGCAGGGAGCCAGATGTGGGACTCGATCCCGGACTCCAGGATCATGACCTGAGCTGAAGGCAGCCGCTTAACCAACTGAGGCACCCAGGCACCCTTCTTTCCTCCTTTGTGAAAGATTAATTGACCATACATTTGTGGCTTTATTTCTGGGTTTTCTATTCTGTTCCATCAATCTATGTGTCTGTTTTTATCCTAGTATCATACCGTTTTGATTACTATAGCTTCGTAATGTAACTTGAATCCTGGGATTGTGATACCCCAGTTTTGTTTTTCTCTTTCAAGATTGCTTTGGCTATTCAGGGTCTTTTGTGGTTCCTACACAGTTTAGGATTGTTTGTTCTAGTTCTGTGAAAAATACTATTGGTATTTCGATAGGGATTGCATTAAACGTGTAAACTGCTTTGGGTAGTACAGACATTTTAACATTACTTGCTCTTCTAATCCATGAGTATGGAGTATCTTTCCATTTGTTCATGCCATCTTCAATTTCTTTCACCAATTTTTTTTAAAGATTTTATTTATTCATTTGAGAGAGAGAGGCAGAGAGAGTATAATAGGCAGGGGGGAGAGGGAAAAGCAGACTCCCCGCTGAGCTGGGAGCCTATCACGGGGCTCGATCCCAGGACCTGGAGATCATGACCTGAGCCGAAGGCAGAAGCTTAACTATCTGAGCCACCCAGGTGCCCCCTCATTAATGTTTTATAGTTTTTAGAATACACGTCTTTTACTTCTTTGGTTAAATTTATTCCTAGATATTTTATGATTTTTGGTGCAGTCGTAAGTGGGATTTTTTCTTAATTTCACTTTCTGCTGCTTCATTATTAGTGTATAGGGATGCAACAGATTTCTGCACACTGATTTTGTATCCTGTGACTTTATCGAATTAATTTATCAGTCCTAGTAGTTTTTTGGTGGAATCTTTATGGTGTTATATAATACAGTATCACGTCATCCGCAAACAGTGAGAGTTTTACTTCTTCCTTCCCAATTTGGATGCCTTTTATTTCTTTCTGTTGTCTAATCATTATGGCAGGACTTCCAGTACTCTGTTGAATAAAAGTGGTGAGAGTGGACATCCTTGTCTTGTTCCTGACCTCGGGGACAATCTCTCAGTTTTTCCCCATTAATAGCTTCTTTCCTGCTTTTCCCTCTCATCCAATGCCTCAGTCATACTTTCCTCTTTTCATATGTTTTAGCCCTTACAAATACTATTCCTCCACCAGCAGTGTTCTTCTCGGCCTGACGAATACCGTGAGTGAACGACATTAGTTATATAAAGCTGAAATGAAGGTACCACCCCCATAGCTTTTTTGCCCCACCAAGTTGCTTTTTTGTAAGCTGAGTAAAATTATAAGCTTCCTGGTGAAAGGCTGTCTTGTTAAAAAGAAAAACGAAGAAGAAGACGATGAAGACACACAGATGAGTGTATTTGTAACTTTATTGCACTGATTCAAAGAATACTGTGTTTCTTAAGGTTTGCTTTATGGCATCTTTTTTGTTTTAAGGATTTTATTTTTAAGTAATCTCCACTATTTACCATCCCCCTGTTTCCTATCTACCTGACCAATATACAAATAATTTACTTCTGCTTAAGAGGGCAGAAAACATAATGTCCCTAATTTCAAAGCATTTATTTTGCTTTTGCCATTATTTAGTTGACAGAGATGTCCAATTTAATATATCCACCACCGCTGGGCTGTTCACATAACTTGAACACCAATTCATTGATGTCCCAAGTCTACTGACTTCATGAACGAAGTTAGTTTCTCCCTTATTACTACCAGAATGGCAGTGCTTTGGTGATGGTATTATGATCTAATCAAAGTGAATGCAAAACCTAAATTCACACTTTTTCTTTAGAACATGACAACCCACGTATACCTAGATCAAGATTTTTAAAGGGGGTGTTGTGGAAAAGAAATAATAATCAACTCACGCATTCAAAGATACAACTTTACTCTTCGGCAACACCAAACTGTGTAGTTCCTTGCATGGATGGTGCTATTTCTCCCTTCCATGTCTTTGTTTATAATACCCTCCTCCTCTGCTGGGATGGCCTTCCTCTTTTCCCTGTTGTTTTTTAAAATAAAATTTGGAGGAGAATAATTTTAAATTTATAGAAAAGTTGCAAAGATAATACAGAGAGTTTCTGTATGCCCTTCCCCAGTTGCCCTGAATGTTAATATCTTTTTTATTATGTGGTACATTTTTCACAATAAGAAATTGACATTGGTACATTATTATTAACTAACCATAGACTTTAGTCAGATTTCACCAGTTTTTCTACCAGTGTCTTTTTCTATTTCAGGATCCCGTCCAGGGCATTTGGTCATCATATCTCTAGTCTCTTCACCTTCCTTCTATTTGATTGGTTTTTTAAATCTCCTTTGCCCTTTTTTCCCTTTAGTCTGATGGTTTTGCATTCTATTTGTATTCTTTTAGAAGTTACCAACAAACTATGTTTCCTAGAATATAAAGAGATTGTCACATGCATTGCTGTGGTCATGGGTACACCTGCTAAGGAGGGAAAATAAGGTGCATATCTTTTGATCCAGAGTTCCCCTCCAAGGACTCGGTCCTACAGATTTATATACTTGTACATACGTATGAAGTTATTCAGTGCATTGTGATTTATAATTGTTTAAAGGATACTAATGGAGAAATTTTATAGACTGATATGAATTGATGCCCAATATATTGTTAAATGGGTGCGCAGGAAAGGGAAATTCAGAGCAGTGTATTTCATTTGTTATAATTAATAGCTTTCCTTATATCTTCCTACACCAGAGGATAGATTTGTTTTCTGGTTTGTGCTTTCACTGAAGTTCAGCCCATGAAGAGTTTTATCTTTACACAGCAACTTCCAATTCTAACTCCACTCCATAGACACATCCAAGTCATTGTCTCCAGTCCCCCCGTGGGCTTAAAAACCCAAGCTTCAGACACCTCCCTGCCCTCTGGGACAACCGATGAATTCTTCCTTTACTCCCTGGTTCTGATAATGATTTTTCACATGTTGCAACTACTCTCCCACCTCGGGATACGGAAATTATGGAAAGGATAATGCAAGAACTTAGCTCAATAGCTGACACATAAAGTACTCAATAAATATTAACTGTCACGGGTTTAGTTGCTTTTTCTAATTTTCTGCTTGTTAGAATTGCTATTGAAATGTATCAAACTTTCTTTACCCGTACCTCTTTTTAATGAACATGAAAACAGCATATCCTGTTTAATATTATTTAAAATTATAAGATAAAGTGACTTTGTGTCTAAAAGAAAATAAAAGCAATGGGTAATTCTCAGTATGCTTTTAGAACTACACATATATTTGTTTCTTTCCTCTTTCCCCTAGGAAGATTCTGAGATACTTCTCTCCCCCGTAAAAGGGCGCTCGCACCCTTGTTGAGAGCCTTTTGTTCAGCTTGCTTTTAATTTTATGTATGTTGTCTCTTTTTTTTTGCCCTGAGAATTCTATAATATACATCTTCATGTAACATTTTTAGTTTAGTAAATTATTCTCTTCAGGTAAATTTCTAAGAATGGAATCATTGTGCCAGAGGGTGGAAATCATATCGTAATTCACAAAACAGAAGGTAATGTATCTTCCAGTGCAATTGGCTGCGTTATCGTGCTATTTGCAGTGCATGAGTATCCTGATTTTACCAAAACCTTGCAAACATCAAGAGTTTATATTTTTAATACACTTGCTGATTCTTAGGTGCAAAATGGCCACATCTCAACGTCCATTTCCTTGATGACTAGTGAATAGAAGCTAGATGTTTATGGAGCTCCCATTTCAGGTGTCTTTTATTATTTTGATGCATATGGCCAGGCATTAATCTAAAAAAAAAAATCCTTATTTAAGCTTTTGCACTCTGAAAAGATTTTGGAGCTTCAACAAACTGGAAAAGGAAAGAAATTAAACTAGAAAGTGGCTGTGTTTATAAACAAGCAGTCTTGAAACACAAGACCATTGTGGTAATTGGAATGGTCTGTATCCCAGAATGTTCTACTTAGTAGATGCCAAGCTCACCAACTAGTTGGGAAAAGGCAGAGCAGTGTGTTTACCCCCAAGGTGGTCAGATGAGGCAAATCTGAATTCCTAAGCTCCACAGTCACTCTCTGCCCAAAAACCTATCACGGCCCCCACCATCTGAGTGTTTATGTTAAGGACTCTATTTTCCTGAAGTGTTACAGGATTCTTGCTTTAAAAACAAAAAAAAACAAAAACAAAACAAACAAAAAAAAAAACAAAAAACAGGCATCTACTAGGGTCTGAGAACATTTTCCCTCTTTATAAATATATTTAATAATAAAACAGAAACACATGTTCTTTTTCCAAATACCATGTTAATTCAAAAAAGACCTTTTCATTAGATGATATATATACACAAGGACTAAGGATCACAAAGGCAAAAAATTAAATTGTAAAGTATACAAGGATGCTTAGGACAAAACCTTAACAGGGGTCGTAATCAGAGATGCTTCCCTTCTGCTCGCTCTGTTTGGAGCTTAACGTTCACGGGGAATACTGTCTAGGGAGAGCCTGAAGTGGTTTCATAATCTATAACCACAAAGGGATGACTCAGATCTTTATCTTTTATAAACCGCACTCGTAACTTGGTGCCTTACTCACTTTCCCAAAGTCGAAATGTGTTTGGGCCAATGATTTAAAACAAGTTGGAATGTGTGTGTGTGTGTGTGTGTGTGTGTGTGTGTGTGTGTGTGTTTTCCCCACTACATGTTCTGAATCGTGGTCTCTCAATGGCTATTAGCTATTGAAATCAGTGAACCCTTATAACTTCATCTGCCTTTCTACCTTCTTACGAAATAAACCGGGGCCTGGTGACCAAGGAAAACAGCGGTGTTCTTTGGGAGGTTCGGGGCAGAGTGTATGGCCTCAGACGTACTAAACACAGATGCTGTCACCGCCACACATTTTCAGCACTGGTGACTCACACAGAAAGCTTTAGTCTCTGAAGAGAGAATGAGTGTACCGCAGGCCCTCACATGAAAGCAAGTATCTCCTCTCCTTCTCTTGGTGTCTTAGCTGTCAGCCTCCCCTATTGGTTCAGTTACTGAGGAATAATAAATATATGAACGGATCCCTAGCATGAAAGTTTCTCCTGCCCAGTTAGGGCTCGGCATAGCCTGTGATGAGTTAATTGAAGTGTTGGGGATATGTTAAGTGAAATACCCAGCTCATGGTGCGATAATAATATTTTCCAGGAAAATTACTCATGTAGCCCAGCTGGCCGCGTGACCTGTCTTCAGGATAGGTCAGGATGAGTATTAGATATTTGCTGAGAATCGTACCAGTGCCCCCATAAGGACCCAATTACGAAGCACTTAATCACAAGAAGAAAGGCTGTGTGTTCTCCCCGGCCGATAACCAGTTTAGTAGCTTCTAGCCCAGGGCTGTTTGTTTGTTTGTTTTTGAGATTCCACAACTAGGTTCAGGGACATTGAAATATATGGTAAAGGTGTCTTTAAAAATGATTCTGGAAATAATAAAAGTTAAATTGAATTATGGTGAAACTGAAACAGAATGATATTTCTTGTTACAAAAAAATGATTAAGAAGCTTCTTGAATGAATTGTCCAATGCCTTCGCCTCTGTCTGTAAAAAATAGAATTATTGCATACTTGTTCTTATGACTACACAAAAATATTTACTTTTATTCTCTCAGGTCTACCTTTCCCGTAGAAAGTTTTCTGCGATAAATTCTGGACACACAGATGGCCCCGTGAACTTTCCTCATACGCGGGCTTTCCCCGCTACGGTGTGTAGGTGTTCATCTGTGTGGTGTGTCACTGGGCTGTTTTTCAGTGGCCATGATAGTATCCCCTATGTCTTACTGTATCTTACAGGATTATTATTCCAGAGCCTAGAAGGTAGTGGGGTCCAGCCAGGTAGTGGAGTCCAGCCAATAAAAGGACAGAAGTTGTAAATGTTTTTTAAAGTCCCCTATCCTCTCTGTCTGTTCCATTAGTGAATCTCCCAGGTTCTGTGAAGCTCTTAATGACTGATCACTGTGAGTACTCTGGATCGCTGCTTAGTCTTTCCTTCATATCCCTTGACTTTAGCCAGCTTCACCTCCATTGCTTGGCCCTCTTACCTGGCTGGTTAATCATTAGAGTTTCCAAAAACCAAAAAGAAAACAGATAAAAGAAGGCAGTGACATAGTATTTATGGTTTTCAGATACATATGTCAGTCAACTAGAATGTGTTTTTAAATATCTTTTGGGCCCAAGCCCTGAGATGTGTATGGTGACTATTCAAAAAAAGTTAACCTCTCACCCTCGAGTAATTTAAAAGTAAATTATTCTTAGAGGGTCATGCGTTCATTTAATAAATATTGCTGAGCCTCTGCTATGTACTGAGCGCTGGGGATACATCACTGAACAAAACAAAAATTCCTGATCTCATGGAGCTTTTAATTTAGGATGGAGGAGCGAGGAAATAGACAAGTAATAAGAATACTCAATAAACTATATAGTTATAGGTAGGTAGTAAGTACTGTGGAAAGAATAGGAAGTAAAATGAGGGTGCCTGGGCGGCTCAGTGGGTTAAGCCTCTGCCTTCAGTTCAGGTCATGATCTCAGGGTCCCGCGATTGAGCCCCGCATCGGGCTCTCTGCTCAGCAGGGAGCCTGCTTCCCCCTCTCTCTCTGCCTGCCTCCCTGCCTACTTGTGATCTCTCTTTCTGTGTCAAATAAATAAATAAAATCTTTAAAAAAAAAAAAAAAAGAAAGGAAAGGAAACGAGGGTAACAGGGGAAGGGGGTGAAAGAGTGGGCGTTGGGGGGACAAGTTACAGTATGAAATGAGACAGGGCAGGCCTCACTGGCGTGGGATTTGAACAGTGCCTTGAAGGAAATGACATAGTTATTGAAGCAGACATCTGAGAGGAGAGTAGCATTCCAGGTGATGGAAGGCATGATTTATCATTTAAAATTTGGGGGTTGATTCTTTTATCTTTTCTTTCCAAATGAAGAAACTGAGTATACCAGCTGAATATCTCTTCTGGCTTAAAGTGACTTTCAGTTGAGGCAGCTTTCAGACAGAGGCCATTGTCTTTGTTTTACAGACTGGGAGAAGTAAGACACAGGAAGGGAGGGGGGCTAGCTTGGGTCAAGTCCTGAACTAAGCAATGGGGAGCAGGCCACCGTCTTTTAGATGAGCACTGGGTTAGTGTGTCATCACACACCCTGCCCTCCTTGGGTCTTAGCGGTTTCTCGCCTTGTAAAGTAAAATTGACTTCAGATATTTTCTTCGATATGAGTTAAGTTGTCACTGGTTTCCCTACGCAATAGTACAAGCTTGTCATAATCCAAGTTAAACGAATTTCGGTGAAGAGAGGGAAACCATAGCATGAAGACCCTAGACACGTCTGGGCCATTTCTTAATGACCATTGCCACACCGTACATGCTTGGAATGCCCTGGAAATTATTTGGGATGTTTTCTTGGAGGTCAGAGTGGCCATCTGGAAGGACTGTAGGGAGTCTGCTTGTGATTATCTCAACTGCCCCAGGGGACATGGGGAGCCAGCCCTTCTCCGGTGTTTTCTTGTTACCTTGGCCAGCTAGAGAGCCAGCATCTGCCTGGGTTCAAGCAGAGGAGGGCAAGCAGAGATAGGACTGTGAGTAGCTAGGCCAACACCTAGGAGCCGTTTAGAAAGAGCTGGGCATATTCCCTACACCAGCTCAATTTCGTTTATGCAATTTGTAGACCCTATAAAATAGAAGCACTCACAGATAAATTCACTTCATTTCCACCCATGGGTCCCTAATGTAACCTTAACATTAAAAGCTTATTAAAACATTTATGTAACATTTGGAATCTCCAAATCCCTTGACAATTGTTTAATTGGCTAATTAATCCCTGCAGCTTCCCTGGGAAGCAAGTTGGTACTTTTATCCCCATATTAGAGATTAGACACAAATGGGGTAAGTGGCTTTACCCGAGGCCGTGGCATGAGTCAGGTCCCTGGTAACTTCACAGTACATGAACCAGTATTCAGCCGTGGCTCCACCAGTATAAATCCCTTAACCTCTCTGAGCCTTGGTTTCTTCACAAATGTATGAGATCCTAGTGATCTTTGTCCTACCGATCCCAAAGAATGATTACGAAAATACAGTGAGGCACACCGGAAGTGTGATAATACCGGTTATAACTAGGGAGCGGATTGAGGCAGAAGGAATCAGCAGCCTCATTATTTAATATTTAGGGAGTGCTACCGGCTTGGGGCCTGAGTGGAAAACAGGAGGAGAGACAACCTGTGGCTGACCCTCTAGCAAAACCAAGTCCTCTCCCTCATTTGACTCAGCTTAGATTAGAGGAGGGAAGAGAAGGAACACAAGGGTAGTAAACTAACAATTAAAAGAATGAGTAATGCTAGGAGGAGAAAAATGAAAGAGGTAAAATTGTGTGTAACCATGCTGTAAACTGCTGATCTTGGCAGCAGAAGCACTGTCTGAACGCCGGCAATATGGCGGCCGGAACCAAGGAGCTGGAGCTCCAAGTGCGGACGATGCTTGATGCTTCCATAGCAGGATTCTGTGCTCCAAACCATTGGTCTGTGTCCCAGCTCTGGTAATGACCTTTCAAGGTCACATAGTCCTGCACTCTTCCCCTCCACACCACGACCTGCTCCCTCCTGCTTTAGGAAATGAGACCAGTAAGCTGGTGGTCAGGATCCACGTGCCAGTGGGCCACCTGACGGTTACAACTAGCATCCCCTTCATCCTCCTTTCTCTGGCTTCAGCAGTCATATCCCCGGTGAACACCCGGGCCTCCTGTTGCCTGCAGAAAGCAAGCCCCCCAGATACAAGCAGCTACAGGTACAATCAAGTTGCTAAAACATTGGTTCTTTTTCTCATTCTCTCCAGAGTTTTTCTTCATTCCTTGTTTTCTTTTTTTAATGGAAGGTTTAAGGAAATATGAAAGCTGGAGTAAGTAGTGAGGGATCAAGGCAAAAGAAGAGGTCCTGAGAACAAATGAAAACTCAGCAAGGTGAGGAAGTTGGAGGACAGTGGACAGATAAATGATTACTCATCAGCTGAATTTGGTTAGTTAATGTGCTTAGTGGTTGTTCCAGATATGAACGCATGCACAAATACACACATGTAGATACACGCGTGCGCACACACTTATGCACACATACAGCGTTCTGAGACTTTTGCTGGGTCGCCTCCTTATTCTAGCTCGAGTCCCTAGAAATTAAGACAGGATCAAAGAACCCAGGCTTGAAAGATTCACCTTGCCAATGTCCTGAACAGTTGATAGCCACTGCGCAGGCCTTGCTGTCCACATCCATGCATAGCACATTTATGGGGGATGCTCTTGGTCGATGGAAGGCAGGTGATATTTTTCCTCTGATGCAGGGACTTATAAACTCGCAAAATGGTACTTCTTCACGGCTCCTAATACCACACGTTCTCTATTCTCCAGAGTCCATGAGTGATTTAGAACCAATTACTTAACCTCTCTAGCCTCATTCTTATCATCTGTAAAGTGGGCTCATTACTAAACCCTGCTTCGTAGGGTTGTTTTGAGGTGATTAAAATGATATGAAAAGTGTTTAGCTCCTCACGTGGCACATTCAGTCACTAGATTAGCATTTACTGCTTACAGAATGCCTGTCGTGTGCCAAGTCCTGCTCAAGGCAGTGGAAGCATAAAGAAAATAAAGCATAATCAAGAAGCCTCCAAGATGCTCATCCTCTCTTCAATTCCTGGAAATTTCCAACTAAAAATGCCAGAGACCAGTCCCTCGAAGCAGACTCTGATTGTGCTCCTCGGGCACCCATATTCGCACTGTGACTGTCTCACGTCTTTTTCCCTGACCTGCACTCTTCTGTCTAGCCCCTTGAAGGCAAGTTCCTTCTGTCCTACCTTGAACAAGGAATGTCCCTATTAGAAGACTGTGTCTTGGCTGCGCGACCAGAAGCTGCCCCGTTGGGGGACTTTTACTTCCTCTGCTGGCAGGTGCTGGGCGCGGAGTGAGTCTTACGCACGGTGAGTGCTTGGAATGTACAGCTCCTTTTTGGAGCTGAAGGACCATACGTAGCAGAGGTGGTCAGTGCCCTCATTCCATACCCCTGAGTCTAGAAGCCCACTTGGGTATCCATGCTGTATCAACTCAGGAAATCCTGCTGCTTGATCCCCCTCTGTGTTGGCCGGGAGTTCTTTCCTTATCCCAATTCGAGTAAAGGGGAAGAAAAGTAGTTAAAAGGGAGGGATGGTGACATGACGTTCAGGTACCAGAAATGCATAATGGTTTTTAATCCTCACCTTCTCCTGACCTGCAAATATTTGTATTATCCAGGGCGGGTCTAGAATGGGAAAATAAGGCATAATAGTGGGAGTCTATGGGAAGCACAGAGTGTAAACCTTTAATCCACAAAGCTGGCCTCTAGAAGAAAGATACCTTCTTCTTCTCTTACCTTGATTACTACAGCTTTCCTTACTTGATCTCCCTGCTGCCTGTCTCATTGTCTGCCTACTTACTCTCCATGTTGCTGTGAGACGGAAGTCATCTCTCCCCTCTCCAAGAATCCATAACCGTTGCTCTCTCTTACGGTAGTAAGTGCTTTCTACCTGACGTCTGGAATCGCGTACCAGATGAGAAGAATGCAAGGTCTCTGAGCTGCGGTGCCTTTCACTCCTCTGATTAGTAAACTTCATTCTTCTTTAACCCACCTGGTCTGGACTAGTCTCCGAAATCCTGGCTCTGCCACGTGCTAGCTGTCTGACCGTGAGCGAGTTAACCTTTCAGTGCCTCGGTATCCTCATTTGTAAAAAGAAAATAATAATAGAATCCCTTGGAACTGCTGAGGATTAGATAAGGAAACACACAGACAATGCTTGGCCTAGGATTAGCACTCAACAAATGTTAGCTGCTGTTGCTGCTACTACTTCTATTAGTCAGATGACAGCGTCCTTCCTCATGGCTTCTGACGTTCTGTACTTGCTTGTAAGGTGACAACCTTCCTATCCAGAAGAGTCATTCTTCAGTCATGGGTATGAGTAGCTGCTACCGTATTAGTTCATTAAAAGCAGTATCTAACCTTCATTTGTCTTCCTTATAGTGCTGTAGAGAGAGATGCTGACTAATGCCTTAAAGTTTATTTTCCCCATTTTAAAACCAATACACGCTTATTTATACACTCCATTTAGAAAAACATAGAAGATACAATTCAGAAGGGAAAAAAAATACCCATTGTCCTATAACCCAGAGTAATCACTGTAAATATTTTGGTGTATTTTTGCCTGATCAAGCTTATACTGTATATTCAGTTTTATATGATCTTTATATACTATTTAAAAATTTCTCCTGGGGGTGCCTGGGTGGCTCAGTTGGTTACACCTCCAACTCTTGATTTCAGCTCAGGTCATGGTCTCAGGGTTGTGAGAATAAGCCCAGCGTCGATGCATGATCAGCGGGGAGTGTGCTTGAGATTCTCTCCCTCTCCTTCTGTCCCTCCCTCCACTCATACCCTCCTTCCCTCCCTCTCCCTCTCTCTCTCAAATAAATAAATAACCCTCTGAAAAACATTTCTCCTGTATTTTTGCAAACATAATTAAAATTGTTGTGGAGTATCAGCAATAAAATTACTATGTCAAAGAATTATCAGTGACATTTACATGAGATGTCTAGTTTTCAGAACCCACTTTCTTCCCCTTTTTTTGAAAATTGAGACGTTTGGTCAACTCTAAGCTTCCATCATTCTGCTTCTTTTCCAGTAGCCCTTGAACATTTATATACTGAAAACAATAAAAGTAAGGGTGAGGAATATCTTCAGAGGAATGGCCTGGTGTGGGCTGACAGAGTCTGAGCAGGATGAAGAGGGTGTCTGTGCGTGAAGGGCGGCCTGGCGCCCGGAGCGGTGAGGAGGGCATCCCCACAGAGAACTGACCAGGCCTAGGGCGTCAGGCCCCAAAAATGGTGAGGCAGACTCACGCACGTGGGGCCAGTCCGGCTCCAGGGGTCAGAGCCAGTGAGGGCCAAGAAGAACACACACTCGGAGGGACGAATCTGGCATGGCGAGTCGAAACTCAGGGGTAGTGTAAGGAGGGCTTGCACTAGGGGGAGAAGGTAGCAGCTGAGAAAGGAGACTCATTATCTAAAGGAAGATTGCTTAAATAAGTGAATATATTAAGTATAATGGAAGCCACTTTCTGTCAGAAAAGGCGCTTACATATGTAAAGGGAAAAAACTCAAATGAACCCTATGATGTAAACTCATAGTTTTTGTTATAAATAAATTTAGAAATAAATGTAGAGGTAAATATGTATATATTGATATCTATGTGTTATATATACATACGTAGCAACGTATGTAATACATATATTCCCTAAACTTGTTGGGGAGCAGTAATATCCCAAGGGCAGTGAGCAAGCATGTTTAATGCTATATCCTGGCTTTTAGTATAACTTTCCACTAAAAGGAACCAAAAGATTTTGGACAAATTGCTGTTTCCAGGGAAAGTACAGATGAGCCTGGGACATCTTTTTGTACCAAAAATCCGATGGTGAAAGAATGATGGAGGTATGTCAAAAGGATACAGAAGCCGGCTTGAAGGGGCTCCTGCTGGCTCACTTAGGGATAATTTTAACACCAAAGTAAATTATTATAGTAACAAATTATATTGAAATCACAAGTCCTCACAGATATGAATAAATAACTGAATACACTGAAAGTTTGATGAAGAAAAGATATTTACATACTTTCAAAGGACTTCCCTATAAAATACTTACTAAGAGAGAGAAAAATATATATTTATAGTGGAAAAGCCTGGCAGATACCACCTTACTCAAGTGATCAAAGTGAACATCATGGGGGACAGGGCAATTTGAAATAATGTGCCTCTTGACAGGATGCAGTGAAGAAAAAAAAAAAGGTATCATTGTATAATATTCTTGCCAAAAATGAATCATCTGAATCTAATCATAGGAGAACATGAGACAAATCCAAATTAAGAGACATTCTTTAAAATATTTGATCTATAATCTTCAAAAGCCTCAAGTCATGAAAGTCGAGGAAAGCCAAGGAGCTGTTCCAGTTTTAAGACAACTAAAGAAATGACAACTAAATGCAATTTGTAATTCTCATCTGGATCCTTTGGTTCTAAAAGACACTGAGACAATTGGAGGAACTTGGATAGTATTTGAGAGTAAGATGATAGTAATATATCAGTGTTAATTTCCTGACTTTAATGATTGTATTGTGCTTATAGTAGGGCATCAGATTGGCAATTTGCTCTCAAGGGGCTTAGGGAAAAAAATGTTGTAAAGTTCTTTGTACCACACTTTTCAGTTTTTCTCTAAGTTTGTGATTATTTCAAAATCTAAAATTTTTAATTAAAAGGGAAGAAGTAAAGCAGACTCAATAATTGCATGAAAACAGAAATAAATTAACCTAATTATATATTAAATTGAGAACATTACCATGAAGAACAAATAATAATTTCAAGTTATTTTTGAAAATAGCTATGTTTTCTTTCCACAAAAGAATTGCAAAAAAAAGTTTAAATTTTACTCATAGGTTCATTATAGTTTGATAATATTGGTGTTACACTTTGAATCAATCTTATGTATATTATAGGTAAGCAACTAAACATATTACTGTCATTAGGAACAAAATATTTTTACTAAAAGAAAGAGACTAATTTAAAATAAGTGAAAGAGGACGGAGGGCTGAACAATGCTCTGATAAGGGTTTTTTCCCACATATGTAGTGAATAATTCTATTTAATTTGTTCTGTACAATCTCTTCACGTTCTATCAGAACTTAAGAAAAAATAGAACATTTTCTCAGTTCACTTGATAAAATTAACCTAATTCTGGAAGTTGCATTTCCAAAAGTACAAAAAAGTAAGCTATACATCATTTTGAATTAGGACATAGATTTTTAAATCTCAAACAAAATACTAGTGAATGAATTCGAGAGCATATTAAAAGAATAATCTGTTTTGACCAAATAAGGTTTATCTGACAAATATCAGGCTGTCTTACATTATCAGCAGATGAAAATAGAAAAAAAAAAATCACTAAAGTAAGAAAATTAAACAAGAATGCTCACTGCTGGTGTGCCTGAGTGGTTCAGTCAGTTAAGCATCCCAATCTTGATTTCAGCTCAGGTTATGATCTCAGGGTTCTGGGATCAAGCGCCCTGTTGGGCCCCACACTGGGCTCCATGCTCAGTATGGAGTGGAGGATTCTCTCTCCCTCTGCCCATCCCCTTCCCCCCACTGGCATGCATGTGTCCTCACACACGCTCTCTCCCTCTTTCAAATAAATAAATAAATCTTTAAAAAAAAAAGAGAATGCTCACTGTCATCAGCATTATGATACTGTATATTCTGGCTATTGAATAAAACAAGCAGATATAAGAGATAAGGAAAAGAAAAAACTTGTTATTGATTACAAATAATTGCTAGGAAAATGTAAAAGAATAAATTGAAAACTTACTGATATTTGATAAGAATTCATGAAACAGAGTTAAAATACAAGTGACAGACTGGCAGAAAATATGTTCAATATCTATAATTGACAGAACGTTAGTATCCAGAATATAGATAGACCTCCCATTAGTCAATAATCAATAGGATAAAGCCCATAGAAAAGTAGACAACAGATGTGAATAAGAAACCCACAAAATATCACAAAAAGACAATAAATATGTGGATTCTTTCATAATCAAGAACGTGAAAATAAAAGCAATAAGATAATATTTCTATGAAGTTAGTGTATTTTTTTAAAGATAAATATATGCATTACTGGAACAGGTACAGAGACTGGCTTCGACATACACTGCTACTTGGGACATAGATTAGCACAACTTTTGTTGTCGTTGTTGGTTTATTGTTGGTGGCAGTTTATTATTGAGATCTAATTTCCTATTTATGTACATCAAAATTTTGTCTTTGTGTGTATAGTTCTAACAAGTACATGCAATCATGTAACCATCATCATCACCAAGATATAGAAAGTTCCATCATGCTAAAGAATTCCTTCATCCTTTTTGTAGTCAAACCTTTTCTTCAGGCTCAGCCTCTGAAAAGTCACTCATCTGATTTTTGTTCCAGTATTGTGCCTTTCCCAGAATGTTATATAAACAGAATCATACAATATGGAGCCTTTTCAGTTTGGTCTCTTTCACTTTGCATTTGAGAGGCATCCATGTTGTAGCATGATCTGTAGCTCATGCCTTTTTATTAGTGGGTAGTATTCCATTGTATGGCTGGACCGCTGTTTGTTTATCCACTCACCAGTTAAAGGACATCTGGGTGGTTCCCAATTTTTTTTTTTTTTTTTTTTTGCAATTATGAATCCAGCCACTGTAAGCATTCATATATATACAGGTTTTGCTGTGAACATAAGTTTTCATTTAGCTTTTATAAATACCTTCAAGTGGAGTTGCTGAGTTTTATGCTAAGCCTTAATGAAAAATTGCCAAAGTGTTTTCCAAAATGGATATATAACTTGGTTTTAAATTTAAGCAGTTCTGGTAGGTACATAGTGATCTTATTGCAGCTTTAATTTATATTTCCCAAATGACTGATGATGCTGAGCATCTTTTCCTGTGCCTGTTTGTCATCTTTGTATCTTCTAAGGTGAAGTGTCTATCTAAATCCTTTTCCCATTTTTAAAATGGAGTTCTTTTTCTTACTGCTGAGTTTCGAAAGTTCTTTTTATATCCCGGATACAAGTTCTTTATCATGTATGTGGTTTGAAAATATTTCCTCCCAGTCCATGCTGTTTTTTCATTCTCTTTTAAAGAGCGGAGGTTCTTAATTTCAATGAGGTCTAATCTTATCAATTTTTAAAATTTTTATATATTGTGCACTTTGTGATATATCTAAAAAATCTATGCCTAAGCGAAGATCACAAAAATTTTCTTCCATGTTTTCTTCTAGAAATGTTATAGCTTTAGATTTTACATTTAGGTGTATGATACATTTCGAGTTAACTTTTATATATGAGATAATGTATATTTTTTTGTATGTGGCTGTAGTGGGCTGAGTTATGGCCCCCAAAAAGATATGTCCATGCCCGTTTCTATAGAACCTATACATATTACTCTATGAGGCAAAAAACATGATTACGAATCTTGAAAGGAGGCATTTATCATGTATTGTTCAGATGGGCCCTAAGTACAATCCCATGTTTGCTTATAAGAGAGAAGCAGAGGGATTTTTGAAACACACAGAAGATGAGGAGACAATGTGACCACAGCAGCAGAGACTGGAATGATGTGCCCACAGCCAGTGAATACTTAAAACCATGAGAAACTGGAAGAGACAAGGAATAGTTTCTCCCCCCGAGCCTTCAGAGGGAATGCAACCCTGCTAACACCTTGGTTTTGCTCTTCTGATCTATAGGATTGAGAAGGAATAAATTTCTATTGAAAACAAGCTAGTTTGTATTACTAGCTACTATTATAAAACAAGCCAGCTAGTTTGTATTACTCTGTTACAGTAGTCACAGGACACTAATATAATGGCTATCCAGGGCGCCTGGGTGGCTCAGTTGGTTGGGCAACTGCCTTTAGCTCAGGTCATGATCCCGGAGTCCTGGGATCGAGTCTCGCATCGGGCTCCCAGCTCCACGGGGAGTCTGCTGCTCCATCTGACCTTCTCCCTTCTCATGCTCTCTCTCACTCTCTCTCTCTCAAATAAATAAATAAAATCTTAAAAAAATAATAATAAAAATGGCTATCCAATTCTTCCAGCACCATTTGTTGGTAAAGCTCTCCTTTCTTTGGATTTCATTCTCACCTTTGTCAAAAACATGATCATAAATGTGTGTTACATCTATTTCTGGACTCTCTTTCTGGTCCATTGATCTATATGTCTGTAATTTCACCAAGACTACTTTGTCATGATTATTGTAGCTTTGAGGTAAGTTTTGAAAATAAGTAGTGTGAATCCTCCAACTTCGCTCCTCTTTTTCAAAATTTTTTGGCTGGCTTTTCTAATTTCCTTGCTTTTCTGTATAAACTCTAGAATCAGATTGTCAATTTCTACTGAAAATAGTCTGCTGGTACTTTAACTGGGATTGTGTTTAAT
Source organism: Potos flavus (assembly GCA_028534135.1). Lineage (NCBI taxonomy): Eukaryota > Metazoa > Chordata > Mammalia > Carnivora > Procyonidae > Potos > Potos flavus. Next base: position 44,253,160 of record CM052885.1, read on the forward strand.
CTATAGATCAGTTTGGGAAAATTTGACATCTTACCAACTTTGAGTTCCCCAATCCATGAACATAGTGTATCTTTCCATTTGTTTGGGTTGTCTTTGATTTCTTTCATCATTTTGTAGTTTTCAGCATACAAATCTGGCACCTAAGTATTTCATGGTTTTTGGTATTGTTATAGATGGCTTTTTTTTTCTTAACCTACTTCAATTTCCAATTGTGCGTTGCTAGTATATAGCATTAGAATAGAGTTTTGTGGGGTTTTTTTCATATAGTGGCCCTGTATTCTGTGATCTTACTAAACTAAACTTATTAGTACTAGTGGCTTTTTTGTAAATTTGGGAAGGACTTTCTATAGAGACAATTTTATCATATGTGAATAGTGCTATTTCTCCCTTTTTAATCTGTGAGCCTTTTTTTCTGGCCTTACTGCATTACCTGAAGCTTTCACTACAATGTTGAAGAGCATAATAAGAGTGATCTGCCTTGTTTTAGGCCTTCACTTTGTGCTTCATCTCAGAGCATCTCTCCTCCAGCAGCTTACTGCTGACATTGGTTATTTTTGCTTGCTAGCTTGGTGATGAGGAGTAGAGGTATTCACGTTTTCTATTCTCAGTGATCATGTCCCTCCCTCAGCAGTAAGGGATTTTTAATGATCTGGACCCAGTCCTTTTTCTGTTTCTCCCCCATAGATAGAGGGTTGTGGATTGTTTTTGTTTTGTTTTGTTGTTTTGTTTTGTTTTGTTTTGTTTTCCTAAGCAGCTTAAGGCTTCGTTTTGTAGTGGAGAAAGGAGAGAAACATCTGGGACAGGGTTTTGTTCCTTTCCTAAAGTGACAACTGTACATCTCCCCGGCCTCCACCATGAAGGAAGCCTTCTCTTGTCTCTTGTTCTGCTCCCAGTGTCTCTTGAACAATGGGGATCTGTGAGAAAGTCTCCTTTTGGGTGCAAATTCCTCTTGTGTATTTCTCCCAAAAGTTCTATACTCTCACACTAGTCCACACTAGCAACTTGTAAACAATTTTAGCTGACCGCTTGCCTGGTACCCAACATCCGCCCCAGGTAAGCAAGCACTCATGTTTCATGTCTGCTTGAAAGTACTTGTCTTCCTTTGAGTTTTAGGCTAGTTGGTTTTGCAACCTCAGCTGTCTGATAAGTTCAAGAGCTGTTCCTTCCCGCAGAGTTTTGACTTTGCTTCGACCTCCTTGGTCATTTTTGTGTAGGATAATGGTTTCTTTCTTGAAAGTTAAGTTTAGGTAAAATAAGCATTGTGTTAGGTAGGAGAGTGAGACGTGTTGGAGAGGTCTTGTGAGGCAGAAGATGCATCTGCTTAGGCCTTCTTGGTTACCAGGTGACGGTCGGATGGTAAATTGAAGAGACGTGATAGAACTTGCGCCTAGCTCAGGGCAATCCCGGAATGAAATAAGATTTTTCCTCCCTAACGTCTTACCTCAGAAGAGAGACATAAAACAATAAGACTTAATAATTTGAATGTCCACCCCTTTTTTCTGTGCCCAGCCTGCCCAGAGAGGTGTTCTTTAATAGTAAGTAGGAAGAAGATGAGATTATTTGGCCCTCTCTCACTATTCAGCAAGAGGAGAGATGTGATGGCCTCATGAGTAGCTCTTGCTCCCCATTTGCAGTGTAAGCCAGAGTCTTATGATTAATGAGATGGGGCATTCACTCGTGCTTTTGAAAGATGGATCATTGTGAAAAGGCCCAACCCTGTTTGCTGCATTTCCTCCCTAAAAGCAGTCTTGACAGAAGCTATGCGAGTCATCCTGTCTCCCATTAACAATGACCTCAACTGTTTGTTTTAAAGAGTTCACAACCCCAAAGCAAAATTTTCACATACAAAAACATAGCATCAACTAAACCTTTTGGGAAAGCTTCTCCTAAGCCCTCAGCCTGTGCTTCTGTTCATTAAATCAAATTAATCCTTTTATGGTAGGTGGGACCCTCCCATCAATGGCATTGATATGGTCTAAAAGGAAGAGGCCAGCAAGCAGCTACCTCTCCACAGACCTGCTGCATTCTAACCGCGGCTCGCCAAAGAGTGGAAAGTATGGCTAGCCGGAAGGAAGTAGAAGAGATGATTCCATGGGGCAGGGTTGAATGGCTGGGGAATCATAGCCAGAACCAGACACTGAAAAGGGGCTTGGGTTACCACAGTGGTGTGTGCTAACACTCACGAGGGAGGAGACTTTAACGCATATCTTGTGCCCCAGACACCAGTGATAATTCTCAGTAATATCAAGTGATAATATGAACAGAAATGACTTTAGTTTTTACAGCAGGAAGGGGCTCTGAGGGTAATGGGCAAAAGAGCATCATTGAAGCCCCTTCTTGAGCGAGAATGAAGAGTTTCTGTGTCAAGAGCTTACAGAGAAACACCAATTTCCTCTTGAAGGCTTCCTATTAGGAAGTCCCATCCGGAAGTGCTACTAAGACTCACTCTGGAGACTCTAAGGGAATTGATTCCTCCTCTTTCCCCATGTTCAGTGGTTTGTTAAAACCAGAAAGGTGGGCTTGAGTTCTCAAACTGTCTTTGCCTGAGTTCTCAAAATAAGTGACTAACCTGTTCCTAAAATGGAGATTTTCACCTTTTTGGATTATCTTTTGCTACCCCCGAATTGAGTGCCTTTAATCAAGAACCATTTCATTTGTTCACAACTCTAGGGGTCAGGCATTTGGCCAGGGCCCCGTCGGACGGATCGCCCATCTGCTTTACATGGTAGCAGCTGGCATCTTTCATGAGGGCGCTCTTGGATGGCAGCCGGGGTTGGAGGACCAGGATGGCAGCCGGGGTTGGAGGACCAGGATGGCTCCACTCACACGTGCGGTCCCTTGGCGGGGTTGGCGGGGAGTCTGGGGCCCGTCTCTGCCTCTCCACTTGGCTGCCTTGGGCTTCTTTACATGGCAGCTGCATTCCAAGAATGAGTATTCCCAGTAGTGACGCAGAAGCTATGATCTCTTAGGGCCCAGCCTGGGAAGGTGCACACCACCACTCATCAGATTCTTTTGATAAAAACAAGGCCTGGGGCTAACCCAGATTTAAAAGGAGGGGAAACAGACTCCACCTCTCGAGGGGAGATATTGTCGCAGCCATCTTTTTGAAACACAGTCTACTACACCACCTCAGACTACCCTTCCAGGGCTCAAATTCTGCTCTGGTAGGAGCTGTTTTATAGTTAACCCGAGCTCTATGCACTGCATAGAATTAGCATTCGTGCTTTTTTGCTCACTTCATAGTAGAGATGGAGACTATGGGAGTCCTTACCCTCCATACATCCCTGAAAGGCTGATTATCCAGTAGGCTTGAACTTCGCTTCTCTTAAGTAAAATAGAATTTGTGAGGAAAAACCTGGAAGGAAACAAGATGCAAATTCTTGGTTCATCTCCCCTGTTATTATCTAAGTCAAATGCACTTTTATTATTATTAAGTTGAAGATGTTTTATTATCCTCACGGGGATTTTCAGTTCCACTAATATGCTTGATACTGACATTTAATTTTTTTTTATTACCCTGGTTTTTTTATTCCTTCTCAGTTCCAGCAACTCCAAGTCCTCTTTTATAGGGCTATTATTTTCTAGGGCTGTTCTATTCCTGCGTGTGTTAGAAACTTGGGTTTATCTCTGTGATATGTTAGTAATTAAAGCAAATCTCTACAGCAAGCCATAAAACAGCTTGCCCTGCCCCAAGAAACTGGAACTATAGAGAGGACTGAGAGCTGAATCACGCAGAGGCAAAAAGCTGGGTTGGTGGCTGATAACCACCCGGACACCCATTGGAAACACTGTTTTTGCTCCTTACTTCTAGACATGCTTAGGTCCCCCGAGGGCAAAGATGTCACCTTTCTACAAAGAGAGGCACCAACCTGAGCCAGACAGTCACCTTTGAGACAGCTCTCCTTTTGACAGAGCATTCTTGAGCCAAAGGGAGAAATACCCTCAGCATATTCCAAAGCAGTGGAGCCTTTTTTTTTTTTTTTCCGCCTCAACACACCTAAGGGATTCCACACACTCCTAACAGTGTAGAGGCTCATTAGGGCAGTGAAGGGCTCTGCGGTTTGGGAAAAGTCCACCACTGAGAATCACTGGGATAAAACTTTAAGTAGCATAAGGTTACACTGGGTGGTGGAGAAAGCCAAATCAAAGGAACGGGTAAAACCCAGCCCATATATACCTTCTCAATTCCTCACACAGCCCCTGGGGTTAACAAAGCAAAACGTACTTTTATCCAAAATCACACTGGTTTTGTAGTAATCCCAGATTATGCTACCTGACCACATACTAAATTTACAGTGAGAAGTGAGGAGTTGTGTGAAGAAGAAATCATTCATAAGTCTGCCCATCATCTTCTAGTAACCTCATTATTCATGGTGCCTCGTTAAAATCTCCATAAACCCTGACCTATGGCGGGTGTGGTAGGCTGTTTCATTCCACGCAGGGACAAAGCTTGTGTTTCTGTTACAGCTTTGCTCTCTTTGGGGCACATGGTAAGCATTCATTGTAGCCTTTCGTGAATGAGGAGGTGAGAACGTGAACACTTGTGTGGAAGGAACCACGCCGGCCTTAATCCTGACCTTGCCCCAGACCTCTCTGAAGGCTCGCCTTTCCCTGACCGTTCGGCTCCAGCAGAAGAGGCAGGCTCATTCGTCCAACTCAGCCCCTCCCTGGAGAACACGGCCCATTTAAAGATGAAATATTGAGCTAGAAAAGGGCCCTGAGAAATCAATTAGCTCCCAAACTTCATTTTATAGGTGGGGAAATGGAGTCCAGAAGTAGGACTTTTTCCAGCGTCACCTATCGGCACATCTGTAACTGAATCTCCGCCAGTGGGGCAAGTAAACTGGTCCACGGAGGCCTGAGTCTTCGGGGCTGCAGGTGCCCAGGCATCAGCAAGGACTGAAGGCATTTCAGGCGGAGGGAGGGGCATACACTGCTAACCCTTTCCTGGACGGCTCTCGCAGGAGGAAGCTTCGTGAGGGCGAGGTGGTGTTTTTGCCTTCTACCATCTGACTCAGCCTGGGGTTCTCTTTCCTCCTCAGCACCCTCAAATAAGCGCTAAGTGAGAGCACTTTGTGGAGATGCCTTTGTAAACGAGCGTGGCCCTCAGCCATAAGATCCAAGATGGCGTGGCCCAATGCCCTTTCCAGGCCCCAGGGTGGCCCCAGGGGATGTGGGAGTGTTTTGCTGAGGAAACAGCCTCACCGCTGCAGACCCGTATCACCACGCTGCTCCCCGCCACCCACCAAAACCCCCCAGTCTCATCAGAAGTGCAGACCAAGCTCCGGGGACACTTTCCCCGGAGAAGCAGCACACATGGACTTGGGAGATGAGGCATCGTGCCCTCTGGGATGACTGCCAGAAAACTGCACAACTTGATGGAAATTGTAATGACTCAGGGGCCCTTTGGGGAAGGTACATGTCCTGGAAAACACCTGGTCCCTTAGCTTTAAAATAGACGGCAGGTCATGAGAGGAGAGACTTCGTTCTATAAATATTTACTGGGTGTCTTCTACGTGTCAGGTGCTGTTCTAGGAAATGGGCATACAGTATAAACAGAATATTATCATTCTCCACCGCTCTTTCTTTTAAACCTTCTGCGGTAACCCATACCTTACTGCACATCAATATGCTCACTTTATTTAGCATTAATGGAAAGGTAATATGCCATCCCAAAAATGATGGCATATTTATTAAATATGTTGGCCTGGATCCCTAACTAATTTATAGATTCCTTGAGGGTAGAGGTAGGATCTGCTCTTTTCTTTGTAGTCCTTATAGGATTTCACTTGATGGCAAATGAGAGAAAATACTCAGCAAAGGGTGGTTGATTAGCTACCTAAAAAGTAATATCTGAAGACCAACCAAAGAGAATTAAGGGAGAGGCTGATAGCAAGCCAAGACTTAGGACCCAAAAGAACAGCACACCCTAGAGATGTCAGCTACCCAGCAAAGGAAAGCCTTAAAATTTACAGTAGTTTATTTTTTTTTTCTTTCTTTTTTTTTAATGTGTGCCTGGGTAATCTGTGCCTAGCATCTTCATTAGTTGTATCATAATTGAATGTAAAGAGCAACAATATAAAATTGTCATCACTGAAAACCAAAATTAAACACCATATATTTTAAGAAAGAGGGACTGCCTTGATTATGGCCATGGGTAATTATGTAAGAGCATATTCTAATGCCCACAGTTGTATTTTCTTTCTTTTTTTTTTTTAAGATTTTATTTATTTATTTGACAGAGCGAGAGAAAGAGTGAGAGAGAGAGCACAAGCAAGGGGAATGGCAGGCAGAGGGAGAAAGAGGGGAGAAGCAGGCTCCCGGCCGAGCAGGGAGCCTAACGCAGGGCTCAATCCCAGGACCCTGGGATCATCATGACCTGAGCCGAAGGCAGATGCTTAACCGACTGAGCCACCCAGGCGCCCCCACAATTGTATTTTCAGCACATTCTTGATTTTCACAAGGCACAGGTTATGGCGTTCGTTCTCTAATGTAGACGTCAGCCAACACTGCAGAGATCAGACATGGAACTAGAGCCCCGTTTTTCAACAAGTCACTTGTTCTTTCCTGCCATGAGCATGTCTTTGCCGAGGATCTTTGGCTGAAATACATAGAACTTCCAACAAAGTACAGTACTCACTCTTCTTCTGGGCAGGGGAGGGTGCTAAAATGGAGAATTCTAGGGAGGTTCTGAAGACACCAGGCCGAGCTTTGCTTCTTTAGAAGCCTGAAAAATTAAGAAAGCAGGTTTTGTGGGGAGAGGGGAACAGCAAGATAGAAACAGCTAAGGGGCGTTTACTTGTCAATTTCTAGTCATTGCTCCCCATTGATGAAGGGAGAAACAACTGAGCAGACTAAAATGGTTCAAGCTACTTCAGGTAACAAGATTGTATCTTTAATTCCTTGCCTCTGTGTTCATTCGACACAAAAGTTACCACAGAGGAAAGAGAAAGAGCTGTGGTTGCAAGGTTAAAATCCAGAGAGAAGCTTCTGAATGTTTGGAGAGTGACAGTGGAAGATAAGAGATGCGTACAGAGCTTTCCATCTGGGGGTGGTGGGGTGAAGGGTGCAGGCACCGTGGGCCCATTTTATTCTGAGGTGCAGGGCTGGGTCTTAAGATCTAGAAAAAGGTTAAGATGGGAATGGGCATCCCTTTGGTTATTTTGTAACCTAATCATCCCTCAAATTGTTCCAGTTGAAAAGTATGAGAACTCATAGCCAATAAGTTAGGTGGTATTTGTTCCGCAAAATGAGAATATAGCTGAAAACATTTTGTAAATTACAAAGCACCATCTAAATATGTTATCACTCTCCTTCCAAAGGGTTCCAGGTATTTCCAACATGTTCTCCTGATTTGCATTACGTTTATGAGATTTAGAAAGAGGGCAGAGAAGCATGGGATTTCATGGTAGAAAAGGAACCATCAAGATAATAAACGTAAAGATTTTTATTCAGTGAGATAGCCCCACTAGTGTTTCTGGAAAATGTTCATCTCAGCTCTGTTTAGGCATTTCCATTCAAAAACATTCTGATACCTGCTAATGGGAGAATAAATTGATACTCAATTCTGGAGGGCAGTTTATCAGTGAATGGCAAAAGCTGTGACCTGGAATTCTGCCTCCAGGAATTTCTCCTCCATCATCATCAGCATCGTCGTGGTTAATTTGGTGTACATTTACTGTGCAAAAGGCACTATTCTAAGGACTTTGCATGAATTAAGCCTTTCAATCCACACAGCGACCCTATGTATTATTATCATCCCCGTTAAATAGACGATGAAACTGGTTGATAGAGAAGTTAGATACCTTGCCCAAGGTCACAAAGTTAGTAAGTGGAAGAGCTAGGAATGTAACTTAATCTGTCGAGATCCAGGATCAACACTTTGAGCCACTGTACTTTATTATAACTTATGTTACTTCCTAAGGAGACAAGTGAAGAAATACATAGAGATGCATATTCAAATACTTCATCAAGGTATTGGGTGATATTGGGAAGTATTGGGAATGGAGGGAACCAAAATACCTACCAGTAAGGGATTTGTTCATCTAGTATGGCATTAAAAATAGACACTGTTGAGTCTTTTTAAATGACGTTTATCTATAGGTGTTTACATGTCGAAGATGTCTGTGCTGTGTTAGTGGAGAAAAACCAGCTTTTGAAAGTATGTCTAACGTGCTCTATTTTTGGTAAGAAAAAGTCTTGAAGGCTCCATACCAAATCCTTGCCAATTAGTATTACTAGGAGATGAGATTATGGGTAATAGTTGGCCCATTATGCTTTTTTGAGTTAAGGAAGTTTTTCCTGATTTTTTTTTTTGAAAAACTATATTTAGTTTTTATAAAGAAAATACACAATAAAGCTCCATCATTTTGAGGGAAAAAATATACACAAAAGAAGTAGAGCTCATCCTACTCCCACACACATACTCCTTATACCCCTTTACTCCAGCACATTCCAGTAAGGAACAGCTTTCTTCCTTAGAAAATGTTTCCTTGCTCTGTACATGGAGAGCTTTCGTTGGCTTCTGGGGGCTTAGTCGCGAAGGTATTGAGGTCCCACTGTGTGCCCCTCAGTATATTAAGCATTGTGAATCTCAGACCTCAAAGAATTGACTTTCTATTCTGGGATCTACAAACATAAAACACTTGGGTTTCTCTCTAGATCAACATCTGGCTTACTGACATAATCGACTAGTCAGTTGTGAGGGACAAACAGTTGGAAGAGTAGAAAAACATGTGATACAGAGCTTCCTGTGCCCCATAAACAGTGAGCACAAACAGAGTTCGGAGACAGGGGAAGGGGGAAATCTCAGAGGCTGATAGCAGTATTCACGGTTTCCTAGAGGGGGTGAGGGCTTATGCAAACCTTGAAGGATGGTGGGAAAAGGAGGAGGACGTTGCATTCAATCTGACCCACATGAACTTTTGTAGATTTCCTTAATTCTGTGGTTCTAAGATTCTACTCTCACGTTTAAAGATCGCTGAGTCGGGTAGGCCTGGATTCAAATTCTGACTTCCTTGCTCATGAGCAGTGTGCCTTTGAGCAGTGGCTCAGCTGCCCTGTGCCTCAATTTCCTTATCTTTAAAGTGGGCATAATAGTATCTTCCTCCTAGAAGAGCATGTTTAAATGAGACAGTGCCAGTAAAGCATTTAATCTTGTGTCTGGCCGACTTTCAGCTCTCAACAGATGTAACTTATTGTGCTCCTCCCCCCCACCACCCACCCTAAATTTCCACGCAATGGTCTAATCTCGTATTTTCTAACTCTTGGCACAGATTTGCCTTTCTTCCTCATGCGTCTGCCTTCCTGGTTCCTAGCTGCCCCGTGGAGTCTCTATCTCATTGCTCTCAGCTACTACCTACGTGACGATGTGGTCGTTTGCCTGCCTTCGGACTGCCGGCTTCAGTACAGCTCCTGTTTGCTCTCAGCTGTCCCCTGACCACCCTATCCCAGTCTCCTGGCCTTGCCACCAAACGCAGAACTCGCACGGAGAGCAGGAACCCATTCTCTCCCTTCGCTACGTCCTGAGCCAAGCTTTGAACGCAGGTGGCCCCTGGGACCAGAGGTCGCCTTCAGAACTCCCTTGCCAGACTTAACTATCCCCAATACCTGGCTCGGTGGCCTTTTCTCTTCCCAGCCCAGTTCTGTGTGTCAGAGGGAATGTCTGAGCGGTCCCAAAGGCCGTTGTCTGACTCCAGGCTGAGATCTTGCCGAGAGCAGAAGCCGAGCTAAGCCCTCAGCTGCTTTCCTCGTTTGAGGGACCCCGTGCTTTGCTGCTTTTCTGGACAAGGCCTTGCCAACTGGAGAAACAATGAGCCTCTTCAGCGCCCCTGTCACTGCCATGGGGTAACCAGAGACTGAACGATTCCTTTCCAAAGGTGACTCTGCTGGCCAGAGCCTGTCACCTCAGTCTGGGCTTCCTGACCACTTTTTACAATTCTTTTGGATCAAACAGAGCACTCCGTGGCCTTTTCTGGTTATAGAGGTCTCATTGTTTAAGGGGCAGCACAGGCCTTGTGCAGGCGTATCTTGGCTTTGGGATCCTAGAAGGTTTCGGCAAACGTTACTTCAGTGGAACATCCTTTTTTTTTTTTTTCCCCTACTTTCCTCATAAAGCAGTGAATCATAGAAAGAAATGTTCTTAGGTCATCTGGTCAGTCTCCCGGGCACAGCTACAGGGTGTTTCCTTAGAATACGGTCTAGTCTTTGTCCAGTCTCCATTTAAATATCCCAGATGTTAGGCCACGCTCATCTCTCGTAGCTGCTCGAAGAACCAAACGAACTCTGCTTTCCTGCAGCCTTCTTTCCCCCGCCGGCCACCCCGTCAGCCTGCCCCACACCCTGGGCCCAACCCCAGGGAGGGCGCCTCTCTCTCTCCGGCAGGGGTGCCCTTCAAGACGAGGCAGGAACGAGGGCAGAACACATTCGTGGTTCACCTGCGGACATTGAGATTGCCTGGCGGTGGGACCGGGGACACCTCAGCCGCTCTGTAGAGTTTGGGCGTTAGAAGTCTTCCGGAGCTTTAATTTCTCTCCCAGGGCCAAATTTCTTTGCCCTTCTTTCTGGGACACCTATGTAATGTGTTCTCTTTTGTTCCGAGCTGTGAAAAGGAACTGTTTGTCTGACGACGAGTTTCCCCTTTTGGAGCTCCCCCCACCCGAAACCCATTGCTCTCTTCCTCTCCCAAAGAAGAAAGAGGAAAGCAAGCCACAATAATACTTCTGTAAATTTATGGCCACTCTGTAATGTTTAATCACAGCTACGTGACTGGGGGCTTCAGAGCAGGCGTACAAGTTCAGCGCAAGGTGAATCTTGTCTGAGATAATCTGAAAGTTCATTCAGAGGTGAGGGCAGCAGCCTCTTGCAGACGAGTGAGGTTAACAAGAGGTCACCTGCTTTTTTTTTTTTTTTCCCCTTCTGGTCTTCTCCCCTTTAATGTGTAAACAAAGGGAAAATGTAACTTCCAATGAACTTGGCATATGTTGTGCTCACGCTAATCTTGGCCTGGCCAACTGTAAACAGTCCAATATCCTGTGGCTGAGCCTTTCCACCCATTCTCTGCCTTTGGGAGAGCACGAAGAAACACCCACAGAAAGGCAGAGACCAGCGCCGTGCGGAGGCAGCCCGCGTGCCCCGGAGAGCTGCAGGGTCCCTGGGGGAGGCCCGAAGGAAGACCTCAGGCAAACGTGCTTGCGCCGATGCGTGCGGGGGCCCCGGGACCCAGGCCTCCCGCGACACTGTCTCACAACCGTCATTCAGCACACGTTTTGTTGAGCTCCTTTTCTGCTCCACCACACAGTACTAAACACTGAGAAAGTAAACATCGACAAGCCCATAAGGTGCTTCCAGGCCGAGAGGTGCGAGCACCTTTGCTCTGGCCTAAGAGGTAAGGGGGTGAAGGAGAGGGACTTTGCTGGTAGCCGGACAAAGCCAAAGACCATTCCGGACAGAAGCCTGTCCCAAGTTCCCCTCAATTGTCCAACCATGCTTCGGTGGGACATCCCATTTGCAGAGATCCTTCCGGGCCAGAGAATTCCAGAAGCTTCCAGAGGCACTCTGTACGAACAGGAGGGGGGCCCACAGCCCGGGCTTCAACAGGTCACAGATGAGCAGTGGCCACTTGATGATTTCGAGCAGCTCTGATTTGCCATAAACCCAATTCCTTGGCAGTCCAGAGCCCCTGGACCGGTACAGACATGCTCGGGGAACACGCCTCCACTGCACCTCGGCAGCCCTCTTGGGAATGTGGGATGTAATTAGTACTCCTGCAGCCAGAGCAGGAATGGTTGCTTAGGGAACTAGCTGTGGCAAGCGTAACCTCTCAAACCAGTTTCTAGAACCCCTTACTCATTTGAGGAGTATTTAGAGAAGGTGGAATTTTCCCCCCTTCACCCTGCAGAGGACCATGTTAGCCACATGGGGTGGTAGGGACAGGCTAGGCATATAGAGCAGCCAGGAAGAGAGCCTTGAGCTGTGACATTCCCTTTGTGCTTTGCTCGGTACCACTCTGGGCCCGGGAAATAGAAGCTTCCATGACTCTGCTCAGCCCTGAGCATTTCATAGTTAACATCGGACAAGAACTGTGCTAGGTAGAGGCAGAGAAAAAGCGAGATCCTACCCTTAAGGAGCTTAGGATCTCCCCGAGGAGGCAAGACAAGGGGAACGATTAGGAGTTTAAGACGGGCTATGATACTACTCAATGAGAGACAGTGCCTGGCGCGATCCAAGAAGGCTGCTGCTTCTACTTTTTTTTTTGTAAGGAGGGGACGGGATGGGATGAGCACTGGGTGTTATACACAACTAATGAATCATTGAACACTTAAAAAAAAGAAGGCTTCTTCCTAAGGGTCTCTTTAGAAAGGGAAGGATCTGGATCGGACAAAGAGAAAGGGGCACGTATTCCAAATCAGAGAGCAGCACCGGTGGAGTTGTGAAGGCAGAAATAAGTTGCTGGGCCTGTCCCTTTCTCCTCCCCTTCCTCCTCCTCTGCCGAGTCTTCCTTGTCCTCCTTCATCACCATCATCCTCCACCTTCTCCTCCTCCTCACTAGTAGTTGCTGAGCGTTCACTCCATGCCAGGCACTGTGCTGAGCACTTTCCCAGGGTAGCTATTGTTCTATCCACGTTGGAGAGAGGTTGATGTCTTGCCCGGTGGCCTGGAAGGAAGACACGGCAGAAACCCTGAGCCGAACGCAGCTCCCGGGCAGAAGGACTGGGAGCTGACTCGGCCCCGCCCCGCGCTTGTCTTTGCGCCTGGAGAGTCCCCAACTCGCCCTCGGCCCCAAGCCCAGTGTTGTAGAGTGTCTGCTCTTGAGATCCGTAGAGGGGACAGGAGAAAGTGTGGGACTCTTTAGCTGCTACAGAGGATGCCTTCAGGTGAGAGGAATGGGGCTGGGTGACCGGAGGGCAGTGATTTGCCAGTACCCTGTGGTACCTCTGTTGGGGGATTTTCTTGTAGACGTGGGAGAGATCTCAGGTGAAAGGATAAATTGTTTTTCCCCCAGCTTGATCGTGGCATATCAACTGTGGGTGGTCCCCTCTAAAAAAAAAAAAACAAAAACCAAAAAAACCACAGCTTATGATCTGGCCCTCGTTTAAGGTCCCCGCAGGAACTCCGCTCCTGGGAGCAAGCCGCATGGACAAGTGCTAAACTGGAGAATGTCCACCGGCCGCAGCTCGCGGAGAGTGTGGACACGGTGGCTCTGGGGTCAGGACAGGGGAGTTGTAGCTTGGAGGAGCGCCAGGGGCTCCGTTTGACAACAATGAAGCAAAAAGGCAGATAAGTTTGATTGCTTTAAAGTTCACGAAGGGTAATGTTTAGTTGCTTTTTAAAAATCTCTTTGAATGGTAATACTCCCTGTGATAATAGTGCTAGTAAGTATAATAACACTGCGAAATTTCCAAGTGCTTTCACTTACTATATCTTTCTTCCTACCCTTATGTAATAAACTGGAGCAGGTTTTTAACAAAGACACGTAACTGATTGAGAAACTGAGTCAGAAACCTATACTGATTCGAGAGCTCCGTGACAAGCCTGACTCTGACCCAGGGGAGATGAAAACAAGGACCTCACGTTGGCTAAAGGCTCCCGTGCTATCGCAGACGAAAGGCCTTGTTGCTGTGGCCAGACAAGAAATTGGAAGATGGAGCTTGTCTGTGCGGAGAGGGAGAAGCAGTCTCTCCATCCCGGGACCCCTGAGAGTGATACCAAACTCCCCAAGGAGGCTTCTTTCTCCTCGTGTCTCTTTCCCACCCAACGCAAACACTAGCTAATGGGCACTTGGGGGCTTTTTGGAAGATTTCGGAGAGTCTCTTCTGGTTCTGGGAAATAGAGGACAGGAGCTATGGAAGCAGAGCTGGTCCTTCTCTGCCGCCCCTGGTCAACCTCAGATACCCTTGAAAATCCTGCAGAGACTTCGTGCTCCATTTGGGGAGACTTAGAAATGGGGATACAACTTTTTATGCTTACTGTTCAGACAGGAAATGTTTTGTGTTTATCTTAATTCTGGTCAGAGTGGGCTTAATGACCTCAGCTTTACTGTTCCTCTTTCTTTATTCCTCTGCATGTTCTTTCCCAAGAAGAGAGAGATTGCCTTTCAATTATCTCGTTGAGAGTCTTGGCCGAGACTGGTCATCCGAGTTTTCTCTGTGCCGCTTGCTGTGGTATCAAATGCCAGGGTACTGAAGTGGGCCCACTAAGTGGCCTTTTTTACATCATTTCAGATTGCCCGGTGGTTTAAAGATTGAGCGATACCCTTTCTCGGCGTGCTTGCCTAGCATGCTGCCACTTCCTGGGTACAGAGAAGCGCTCCCCTCAGGAGACTCCCCTGTCAGCCGGACACACGATCGTACAAATTCCCATCATTGAGTCGATCCGTACATCGTAGTATATTTCATTCTACTTCCACCATGGAGAATGCCATTGGGCAGGTAAAGCGAATGAACTAGGTTTCCATGGATCAACGTGGAGGGATCTCGAAAACAGAATATTGAATGAAAAAAGGCAAATTGCAAACATTGCCTACAGTACTGTGTATGTAAACTAAAACGGAAAACCTTACCATATATCGTTTCTCTATCAAAAGCATACAAAACCTGTAGGGGATACATAACAAAATCAGGCAGGCAAAAGGGACAGAGGAAGGGAAGGGGGATTTCACCTTCACTTAACAGTGTTTCAGTCCTTTAAAACAAAGGGAGGATTGAAAGTAAAGTAGACAAATCATTAACATCTGTACACTAGGGGTAAAATAGATTTTATATTCTTTTTTACTTTTTTTTTTTTAATTAAAAAAAAAACCTCCCTTTCCTTTTCCTTCAGCTCTCTGTGCGTCTGACTTGTATTCTGGTCTCGGGGACTCTGGTTCTCCACCAGCTGATTAAATTGCCGCACGTAGTAGAAAGAAAAGTGGGCTACAAGTCACGTACTTCTGTTTTAACCCCAGCCCCATTCATGGTAGCTTTTGCACATTGTCATGAATCTTTCTGGACCTCAATTTCCTCCTCTGTAAGACGAAGGAATGGTGCTCTTCTCTGCAATTCCTCCCAGTCTGCCATTTTAGCAGCCTCATTCCTGCTCAGTGATGAGAATGACTCTCTGTGTCCCGTAGCTATTTACGTCCTAATAAAGAATTCTCTAGATTGCGGATCTTAGAGCCGGAAGGGACACTGATGCCGTTGGTCACCGATAAAAGTTATGTTGAGAGGAGTCCTGCTTGTTAGTAGGACTGACTGCTGGTGACACAGCCAAGCTCTAACGCTATCCTTCTATCTTCTACTTTGGGAATCTGAAAACCCCTCACAAGCCAAAGGAATACATTTAAAGCTAGCAAAGGAAAGCAGGATCAAGAAAGGTGTGTCACTGGCCAAGAGATAATATAGAAGAAACTGAAAAAGTTGGGTGTCCAAACTGTTTTTTATGAAATGCCAGGCCAAATTCAAGCAAAAATTGTCCTCCCTCGAATGAGAATTCTGAGAAGTAATATTGTGACAGTTTCTGACATGAGGACAATTTTAGAAGGAGATTCTGATAGAAGAGGAAGGATATTTGCGGTGGGGTTAGTAATTCTAAGGTTTCACTGTTTCGTGAGCCTGAACTGATTTTGGTCACGTTGGACCTGCCACAGGCCCCTGGCCGCCCTTCCTCTCTGTCTATAAAATTCACGATGAGCAAAGACAAAGCAAAAGCCAAGACGTATCTCTTCAATTCCTCCAGAGTTTAAGCAAAAGGCAGGTGCGAGAATCTGGAGCCATATTGATTCACCTGTTTTGCTGGGAATGAGAACAAGTCACGGGGCCACCGGCCTGATTCTTTCACTCATATTGCTTGCCTGGTCCCTGGGGGAAATGGATTTTGAAAACTGCCTGTCGCTCATGCTTGAGTCTTCCTTGTCCCCATGCAACAGCCCTTTAGCCTCTCGTCCTCCCGTCGGACCTGATACAGAGGCCATCTTTTTCTCTGCTGTCCTGCTGCCGCCATCCTAGCCCAGGCCCTCATCACCTCACATCTTCCTGTCTGAAAACATTCTCCTCGAGGCTATTGATCCAACGAGTGGATTGCTAATGAAATGTTACCACTCTCCATGGGATATAAAAATTTTTTTGAAAATCCGCAGACTGTCAATAGTCTTGACTCTAAGTTCAACTCCGTTACTACCTCTTGAGTCCTCCCACTGCTAGTCCTTTATGGGACACCTCTGCTCAGCCAGGTTGTATGCCAACGGGCCGTGGACAGAGGCCCAAAAGGGAATCAAGAGAAGGGCCCAGTCTCAGGAATCACACTACCAGGACTCCGAGTCCTGACTCTATCACTTTCTGAATATGTTCCTTTCAATCCATTCTTTTAGGCCTTTGGGGCCTTCATTTCTTCATCTATAAAATGAGATACCTACCCGCCCCCAAGGCTGTTGATTTTCCTGGGGATTCAATGACATAGGTAAGATGCCCAGCCCAGTATCTGTCACATAGTAGGTATTCAAGGAATGTCCAATTTCTTCTGCCTTTAAACAAGTCTCAGCTACTCCTGTTTCTACATCCTGGTTTCCATTACTCTCTTGTTTGAAATTCTCTCTTCTCTAAATTGTGCCCATCTTTCCTTGATCTGAGCACATGCTGTACTCACTCTCTGGGCCCTTCATTTGGCTCTCAAGGGCCAGTACCATGCTCTCTAGCAATTTTTATCCAATTTGTTTAATCCCACCTATTTCCAAAACGGTCTTGAGGTGGCTCATTAAAATAATACATTACTATAACTAGGAAAATAGAATTGAAAGGAAGGAATGACATTTAACAACAAGGGAAACAACAAATACACCAACCCCAAGGGGACCGAGACTGTGGCCTTCATAGAAACCAGTGCTTACTTAACACAGTCTTTGGAAGGCAGAAGAACCCTTCTGAAATTTGGAGTTGCTAGAGGGAAAACAAACAGAAAGGACCCCTTGGTGGTTGAGAATCACTTTTCTCGTGCTTCTTTGCTTGGTCTATTGATTAGTTCTACAATTTGGCAGTGGAATCTGAGTAGCAATTTTGTTCCATCTCCTGTCTCTCAAACCGAAACAAAATAGGTTTTAACCAAATACATATCTGATTGGGCGAAGGGTCTTCAGAAGTCGGCTGTCCAGGCCAAGGCTTTTGTCGAGACCCAAGCATATTTCCCAGACCATTGACATGCTAGTGTATTCTAAACTTACCCAGGGTATCAGGACATTCCCAGCTTTACTGCCCTTTAATGTTAGATATATTTTTTATGCCTACCATAAAGTTCCTGGGCTGTAATTTGTAATGACTCACATAAGGCAAGAAGTGATTTTTTACAACTAAAGTTTCTTAATTTATCCGCTTATAAAAGAGAACCCAGACCATTGTCATTATGGATGTTGGATAGAGAGTGATCTAACCAGTGTCTCCAAACTTTTTTGATTGACCGCCACTCTTGGCAAAACGTCTTAAGGACTCACCCCTTATATTTGTGTATATAACAATTCGTGAACAATTTATTACAATTAGATGCTGAATAGCTACAAAAGGAGAGTCCCACCCCACTGCGCCCCTCCCCACTGCAGTTTAAGAGACAGAATGCAATCATTACCTTCGGAAGGCGGCTCATGCGTAACCCCGTGTGAGTATACACACACATTCCTGTCATTAATACTTCAAGGCACAATATGTACTTAGGCTGAGTCAAGTTCATTATTCACAAGAGGGGATGCAGATCCTATTTTAAATAGCCTCCTTAATAATTTCAAATTTGGAGGGCTGCTTAATCAAACCTGATGAGCTCATCCCCGTGTTTACTTTAGAATGCGGATGAGAAAGAGTTTGCACAGGACAGACCTGTGAGCCTGCCATTCCCTCGATGTTTGCTTATACTCACGCTGTTAATGTTACCTTCAGTCCCTAGTATCCTTGCAGCGGGTGCGGGTTTAAACCACTTACTCGTTTGGGCCAGAGAGGGAGGGTGTTTACTTCAAAACTCAACCATGTGGCTCCTAAGCCACTTACCTAAGAACCTCGAACAAATCACAGTAGCCTGAAAGAGCGTGAACACTGGCCCGTGGTTCCTACCTCCTTCTCCCACCACATCTGGGGCAGTAACTCCATCCAAATCCCACACCCGCCTGCCTTCCCCACCCCAAGAAGGGGCAGGTCTGTCAGCCCGTGGCAAAGGGCTTCCCATCTGCCCCTGGAATATGGATGTACAGTATGGTTATGATCATCGAGCCCGATAATAGGTTTTCCTTCTGCCCCCGCAGCAGGATAGATGCTGTCATCCATGAGAAATGGCCTTACAGGACAGTCTCTGACAAAGGGATGCTTGGTGTTGGCATTTTTATTTGGGAGTCTCCCCCCAGGCACGAGCTGATGACAATGGGAAAGCCTTAAGCCTCCCTGGCTTTCTTTTTCTCTTCACCAAGGTAGTCTCAGAGGTGAAGAGTTTAGATAGCAAACCTATAAACCCACATTTATGAGGCAAATAAATATTTCTCAGAGTGACGTTCCCTTTCAGGGGAAGCTGCTGATGTGCAGTGGGTCTCTGATAAAGAGCTTAATGAAGCCTCCCTCCCAATCTGCCCCCCACCCCCGTGCCTGGCAGCTGGGCTGGCGGGAGAGCGGGGGACCGCACGGCCACTACTGGCCCCGTCTCCTCCCCTCACTCAACCAGGGGACAAAAAAAAAAGAGCAGGAGGTCAGATCTTTCTGGAAGGCCCGGGAGCCAGCCTCTTGAGTGGCCATTGTTGCAAAACTCAGGCATAACCCAGATCCCTTTAGCCTGTAGAGATCCAGAGAAACTCGGCGCCTCTCCCCACCCCAGTTCCTTGGCCTGTGGAAAATCCTGCGGCATTCTTCAGATGTCTGTGAATCTCTAGAAACGTTCAGTCTTCTTTCCTGGGCTCTCATTTCCACGGTGTAGTTGTCCAGATTTCTAGGGTGAAACCCAGCCTCTTTGAGTTCCCCCAAGAAATAAATAAATAACTCATCCCCCCCAAGCAATTGAGAGCAGAGTTGATTTGTTCAAAGATTGGGATTGAGGACGTGGCTTGTTACGGGAGATTTATATCCCGTGCTACACAGCAAACAACTTTGGAACAGAAACTTACCAGACATCCCAGCTCTTCAAAGTCATTTGGGGCCATAATACCAGTAGGAACTTCCCCGTTAGCCCTTCTCACACATAATTAGTTAACTCACCTCTCTTTAGATGAGCTCCCTGCCTCCCCAGAACCAGCGGAACAAATTCCTTCCCTCTCCTGTACTACATGTCTTGGCACCTTGGAGATCTTACAAAGCGAGATACAAACCCATTTTTCTGCCTTAAAAGAATCGTGATGCCAGATGTTAAGATAATGAAGTTTCTTGCCCCCTCATTACAATCGGAAGGGTGTCCGTGAAGCCAGTTTCTTTCTGTCATTTCTTTAATTTCGGGGATATTAGACATCTCACGTCTGAGTAAATTTCAGAGCACACCACTCTCCCTGGCCTGGGTCTAAAGGCAAACTTTGTCTGTGAAGGACTGGAGAGAGACTATTTTGGGTTTTTCAGGCCTTTGGTCTGTCACAACTACTTAACTCACTATTAAAGCTCTACGCACGCAGTCCTAGATAATATGTTAACCAATGAGCATGGCTGTGTTCCAATAAAACTTTGTTTACATAAACAAGTGGTGACTGTAGTTTTCCATCCCATGATCTAGAAGAGAGCAGATAGCCGCTTTGATGAAAACAAGGAGAGAAGCCTCGAGGCTAAAAGTCAGTCTCCTTGGCTAAGCATATGAGGCCATTTATCACTTGCTCTTTTGTCCTGCTTACTTCTAAGGCAGTCCCCACCTACCTGGCTCGGGCTTAGATGCCCTTCTCCTGAACTTTCTTTGCTCTCTGTTAGAGTACCTCTTAGAGTGCTCCCATCATTCTGGATCTGTTACTTAGCAGCCTGAGCTCCTCGAGACTGGAGATATCTTATTGTCCTTTCAGAAGAGCGCCTGATACATTGTTGGTACTCAATTTGTGTTTGTTAAAAATTGTTCCTGCTTCCTATTTCCTCCATGGCCCAGATTTCGGTCAGGGACAGGGAGTTGAGGGAGATCTTGGGCAGTGAACACGAAGGGGCCAGGAGTCAATTCCATGCTCCTTAGTAGGCTTTTCACAGTCTCTCTTGATCTACCCTCAGCTGCTGATAGGAGCTGTTCTGATTCCATTACCAGAAGGAGAAGCCAGATTTAGTGGCTTATCTGGGGTCACATCGTCAAGTTGGGGAACCCCCAGCCTGAGGCTCTTCTTTGCTGTTAACCTGCCTCCTAAAGGGCATCTGTGAATCAGTGATTATGAAAAATACTTTAGAATGACGCAATTGGTTTCATCCTGTCCAAGGCAGGGAACAGACAAAAGAAACTGCCTGGCTCAGTGTTCTGTAGGTTACTATTCTCTTGAATAAGTTTACTGTACTTTATATAGCAGCCATTCGTTTGTTTGTTTTAAGATTTTATTTATTTATTTGACACACAGAGAGAGATCACAAGTAGGGAGAGAGGCAGGCAGAGAGAGAGGGGGAAAGCAGGCTCCCTGCTGAGCAGAGAGCCCAACGTGGGGCTCGATCCCAGGACCCTGAGATCATGACCTGAGCCGAAGGCAGAGGCTTTAACCCACTGAGCCACCCAGGCGCCCCAGCAGCCATGTTCTGAAGAGGTAGCATATTTAGAATGTTGTCAGTGAGATTATATGTTAAATGTCTCAGAAGAGTAACTTCTATGGACTCATTTTGTAGTCTCTCCTCTTTAACCTGAGAAATTCTTCTGGAATATGTATATAGAGTCCAAATTCAGGGTTTTGTACAGCAAGTTTACTTCAAGGACACGCCTGCTTTGGGAGCACAATTCTCTACAAGACTCAGTGTGCCCATTCAAGAGAAAACACGTAAAGAAAAGCACCCCCGGGGGAAAGAGGTGCAGCCGTTGTCAGTGTGTCTTTGTATCTGTGTCTGTCTGTGTGTACCTTAGCTCCTATGGTTCTCTACTCCCATGGAATCTTTGCAGACATTCTGGGAAGAGGAGGCTCCCCCTAATGTGAGGTGGGCCCCACACTGCCCACCAGGAGCCAGCCCTCATGTCACTTTGGAGGCAAACGGCTGCCGAGTTCCCATTTGGTAGTCCTGGGGGTCTTCCTCTGGAACCTCGGAACCACGTATCCAGGGCTGGGCCCCCACTCACGTGCCACAGGTATTACCTCTCCTGCTTGATGTTTCCTTCTTCTTCACTCAACTCCCCTTCTAGTGCTGGTCAAGAGGACCTTAGGTTTGGTCCATTGGAAAGTTGCCTGTGCAAAACGCACATTACAAGTCTGTCCCACCATCTAGCCAATATTGTACCTACAAAATGTTAGTTCCCCTATTTTAATTCCATGTCACATGTCTCTGCTGACTGTCCGCTAGGAATGTAGCCCTATGCTGGTCCACGCCGTGGAGCAGTCAGGAAAAAACATGGTCCCCATCCTTGGCGAGCTCCCCATCTACATGGGAGATGAGGCTCAGATCACAAAACTAGAAAGGAAGGCAAAAAATACATGAATTCTCTTCCCCAAGAGTAGGCAGGATATGAATTGGTTTGGTTGGTAAGCACTAGTCCAGCAGTGGGAAGAGACAGGGCACTCTTCTCCAGTCTCTTCGTCTTTACTTTCTGAGTTCTTTGGGCAGTCCTTTCTGCCTGCGTGAGCACAAGGGCACCATCAGAATTGTTCGCTTAAATATTAATCTATAATTCTTACTTGAAGATTTCCTTCTATTCCTTTACCCATGCATAACTCATCCATTTGAAATACTTGTACATTTTCTGCTAGAGAAGTGTGTTATGTTGGTACACACTAACCAAGATCAACAGGGCCCTACTTTATCTTAATATCTCATTTCAGAGACCTTTTCTGGAAGTTGGCATTTGTTCTGCTATTATGATGCTATCTGTACTCTGTCCAGGTACTCTGTCCCTGTGGCCTTGGACTAGTTTTCACTTTGAGTCATTTGGATTTTTCTAGTCTTTCTCAGTTACCCTGCAAAAAAGAAAGTCTGTTTAGAAGTTCGACCTAGCCTCAGCCAAGTACCCAACCCAGAGCCTGAATCAGTGAGGACTTTTTTTTTTTTTTTTTTTAAGAGAGAAAAAGTGCATGTGTGCTCACATGTGCATGGGGGAAGGGGGAGGGAAAAGAGAGACTCTTAAGCAGGCTCCACACCTAGCATGAAGATTGATCTCACGACCCTGAAATCATGATCTGAGCCGAAATCAAAGAGTTGAACGCTCAACCGACTGAGCCACCTAGGCATCCCTAGATCAATGAGGATTTTGAAAAATAAACAGCTGTGGCATCTTAGGGAGTATAAGCCATTAAGCCATCTGTACCACATGTTTATCCCGTGATTTTCAGCAACTTGCCTCTCCTTTCCGGGTCTTGGTCCTCCCCACCACATACCCCATGAAATCAGAATTTTAATTTGAATCCTATTAAACCATGGGAGTGTTCTGAAATAACTAAGAAATATAGTAGGGACAACTTTAGAACAGCCAAAGCTCTAATTAAAAGTCATATCAAGGGACGACTGGGTGGCTCACTCGGTTAGGCGTCTGCCTTCAGGTTGGGTCATGATTCCAGGGTCCCAGGATCGAGTCCTGCATCAGGCTCCCTACTCAGCCGGGAGCATGCTTCTCCCTCTGCCTGTTGCTCTCCCTGCTTGTGCTCTCTCTCTCTCTCTCTCTCTGACAAGTAAATAAAATATTTTAAAAAAATAAATAAAAGTTATATTGATTAAAAGTCATACAGGAGGCAAAAAGAGAGAGTCCATTATAGTAGCTGCTTGCTATAACATGGTTCAAATGTCTTTCCTTGTCCTATCCTTTCCCACTTGTACATATTTTTGTATAATAACCAGTAATGATAAAATTTACAGTTTTTGTTAACCTATGTAGCTTGTAAAGTGCCACATCAACTACTACGCTACTTTCGTTGTCCTCTTCTGATAAATACCGTGGACAGATAATTCTGTTTGCAGTCAAAGCATCATTAATGATTGGTTGAGTTTTCTTTTGACTGAAGTAGCCCTATTATTTATCAATATATCCTACTCTGTGAGTATTGAAAGCTCTCCTATGCCACCAGTTTAATAATGAAATGCCCCAAAACATAATGTCTTCCTTAAAAAATGAGTTACCTGGGTTTACGAAAGTAGCATTTATATGAATAAATCAAGAATATGATCATTAATAAGAAATTAGCATTTAGGGAGGGAGTTCTAGGACATATCATTACGTGAAAAAAGCAAAGCACAGAAGAGTATCTATGGTATGTTACCCTTCAAGTAAGAGAGAAAAGGATATAAGAAAATGCACATGTATATTCTATTTATACAAAAGTAATAAAAAAAGGATAAACCAGAAACAAAATTGGATACATGCAATGGGTGGCTAGGAAAGATGTAGAAAGAAGTGGAGAAACCAGAACAGGTTAGTTGGGATGAGGAGGGAGCGATTCTTCTGAGTACAATTTTTATATGGCTCTGACTCATTCCCCAAAATAAATAAATAATAAAAATCAACCAGAATGTGGGAGGAATCCAAAATGGAACACAAGCAGTGAAAAGTCTAACTGAATTATGAAAGAATAATATAACCACACTGAAAGAAATAAGGAAGAAAAGAACTAACCCAAATAATTTAAAAACCAGTATTTTGAGTGGAAATTTTAAGCCTAAAGACAAAAAGAAAAAAATCGATAGTACGCTCTAGTTAGTAAATTTGTTTCTCACAGGAGCATGGATCAGCAATTCCAAAATAACTTTATGCTAGGCTTGAACAAATAAGTAAAATATATTCTAGATAATGAGAGCCAGGTTTCTCACTGCCAGAGAAAGAAGTAATAAAGGAGGAAAGAGGGAAAGGCTAGCATGAACCCCATGGTGTTGGGACTGCAATTGGAGACATCAGATAGGAACTCATGATTTTAATATAGATACATAAGTAGTTGCAGAAGTAAATATAGATACATGCCAGTTAGTAAACATACATAGATCTCTTAGCTCTGTCCACTGAGATGCCCTCGAAGCAGTAACACCCCAGTAGAAATGAGCATGCTAATTGCCCAGATCTTGGCTTCTAAAAACCATTCTCCAGTAAAAGGAACCAGAGCTTCTTGGAAAAGTGACTGACTGCAGAGCAGGGGTAGGGAAGGTACAAGATGAGCCGGCAATGTCTTAGTGCCAGAAAGTAAGCAAGTGTTCAGAAAAAGGTAGGACTAGCCAAAAATACTGGGGAATGAATCTGAAGGAATTCCTACTGACCGAAACTGGAGCAATTTGAAAAACAAAATACAAATAATGATCGTATTAGATTATAACCAGGGAAATAAAATAAATATTCATGAGGTAATACTGATATAAATAATTGGACCAATAAACAAATGGAGGTGAAGGGACAGTACTTTTCCTCACAGAAGAATTCCAATTAATAACTACCAAAGGAACGAGAGAACTAGCCAACCACCACCATAAATATTGTTGCAGGCAGGATCTGCCAATGGATATTAAAGTTGGTGGACAAAAGTTGGAGGGAAAACAGGATATTTGCATAGCCTCAAAGTAGAACTCCGTCCAGAAGTATATTAATTCCAAAGGTAAAAATAGTAACTTTGCAGTGGATCTGATACTGATGCACTGAACAGGGTATGATATCACTGCTGTAGTATTTTTGCAAGAAAGTGCATAACCTCAACACTAATGACATTTTGCATTGTGTAATTTGTCGTGAGGGCTATCCTGAGCATTGTAGGATGTTTACCAGCATCCCTGGCTTCTGCCCACTAGAAGCAGCAGCACCACCAACCCCACCCCACCCCCAGACTCATTACAACCAAAAATGTCTCCAAGCATGGCCAGATGTCCCTTTGGAAGTAAGCTCCCCTTGGCTAAGAACTACTGCTTCAGTCTAACCGTAGAAAATATTGGGCAGACTGAAATTGAGGGACAGTCTATAAAATAAAAGACCAATGGTACGCTATTCGTAAGTATCAAGGTCTTGAAAGATTAGAAGAGGAACTGTGACAGATTGGAAGAGATGAAGGAGACATGATGAATAAATTCAGTGCAGGATCCCGGAATGGATCAGAAAAAGGACATTAGTGGAAAATCTAGTGAAAGCAGAATAAAGTCATAGTTCAGATACTAGTATTGTGCCAATGTTAATTTCTTGGTTCTGATCATTATACTATGGCAATGTAGTATGTGAATATTGGAGAGGCTGGGTGAATGGTACAAAGGTATTGTCTAAACTATTGTTGCAACTTTTACATAAGCCTAAAATTATTTCAAGATAAAAATTTTTTTAAAACCTGCCACTGATGTTAATAAAATGCGGGCACATTTCCATATTGAACTCTATGACAGTAACAGAAATCTAATGGTATATAATATCATTGAGATGATTCCCACCACCTCTGAGGCATTAAACTTAAAGCACGTGGAGAGAGAGAGTTGTGGTTTGCACCACAATTTGTTTAAATTTTGTCCTAAGTTTAAATTTTACATTTTGTGAGAAGTAAAAATTTTTTTTAATTTTTTTAATTAACACATAATGTATTATTTGCCCCAGGGTACATGTCTGTGAATCATCAGGCTTACACATTTCACAGGAGAAGTAAAAATTTTGCAAAATGTTCAGTTGATAGTTCAAAAAGGAGGAATAGTCAGTATGTCATGTAATAACATTTCACTGATTTGGCTTGGATTACAGTTATTCCTGATTTTCTTTTATTCTCCTATATGAAGGTGAGCCATTTACTTTAATGGCGCTCGAAAGGCCCAGTCCTGTTCTTTGCACATGGTGGATGCTTTAAAAACATTTGCTGAATTCAGTGGGTTTGCATCTTCATTGAGAACATCTGAGACAAGCAAATGTGTTTTATTATTACTGTTTCAAACCCTATGAGTAAATATTAGAAGAGGTTGCTTCATTTGAACTTTTTAAATGTTAGTAGGTTATAATTTTTATACAAGTCTTAAGAACTATAGCGGCACCTGGATGGCTCAGTTGGTAGAGCATACAACTCTTGATCTTGAGATCATAAATTCGAACCCCATGGGTGTAGAGATTGCTTAAAAATAAAATGTTTTAAAAAGGGGAAAAAGAAACTCTTAAGAAATATAAATAGAATGAGCATAGTGCAGGCCAAAAGTGTGGTTCTGTAAATCCTATCAGAAGTCATCCCATGCAGAATCAGGAATTGTAACAATGTTCTGATGCAGAAGTAAGAACTCCCCAAAAGCCAACTCCAAAGAAACACGCTAATGAGGATACCGGGTTGTAAGCAAAGTGAATTCCCTTGCGGTTGTGTTAACAAGTTTCCCCGCCCAGCCAGGCCTGCTAGGTAGGCCCCACCAGCCAAAGCAGACCCTTGGCTCTGGCCCTTCTTGACCAGCCCAGCACACAGAAGTCGTGCATACACTGATCTTCTCTCATAATGAGACTGACACTTGGCTAAAACTTCTGTCCTAAGTGCTCCTCGGTACACACAGGTCACTTAACTCTGTTCCAGGCACACAGGCATCCCTGAACTCTTGGCTAAAGTCACAACTTACACCCAAAACACAGGGTGGGTGGAATACCGGAGGTCCAGAAGGCATTCCGGTAGTCAAGGTGCAGGTTTAGATAGCACCCAGAGGTACCATGAAAGGCTAAAGCACGTCCTAAGCACTTCCCTTTTGGTCTTTGTGGCGGGCCAATACCTCACAGTGGTACTAGTATTTGAAATATCTTCCATTTATGGCAAGTAGGAGCGGGTTCCCATTTGTGATAGTGATGTCAGGTGCTCTTTTTACATATTTCTTATGATCAAAACATGAATCGATACAAAGAAAAAATGTTAAGTAAGAACACAGAGCATGAGGATATGGTAAAAGCTGCAAGGTGATGTTCAAATTATAAAGATTGTGGAAGTGATCTGAAGTTCAGTCTTCCACCTCTGACCTGCCTTTCTTCTTCTCCATCCACCACCTACTTATAAACATCAAGAAGTAAGAGTTCTTTTTTTTTTTAAGATTGTATTTATTTATTTGACAGAGAGAGAGAGATCACAAGTAGGCAGAGAGGCAGGCAGAGAGAGAGGGGAAGCAGGCTCCCCGCTGAGCAGAGAGCCCGATGCGGGGCTCGATCCCAGGACCCTGAGATCATGACCTGAGCTGAAGGCAGAGGCTTTAACCCACTGAGCCACCCAGGCACCCAGAAGTAAGAGTTCTTAAAGTGCATATATAATAGGCTACTTTCTGTGAACTAAAGAAAGAGAAATAAGAGCATGGGTGCCTCTGCCTTTCTTCACAAATAGAAGCATAAGGAGGACAAATCCAAAACCAAGGCAGTTGGTTACCCGTGAGCCACGGAAGGAATTGGGGTAAAAGAGATACCACAAGGGGGGCGCCTGGGTGGCTCAGTTGGTTAAAGCCTCTGCCTTCGGCTCAGGTCATGATCTCAGGGTCCTGGGATCGAGCCCCGCATCGGGCTCTCTGCTCAGCGGGGACGCTGCTTCCCCCTCTCTCTCTGCCTGCCTCTCTGCCTACTTGTGATCTCTCTCCTCTCTGTCAAATAAATAAATAAAATCTTTAAAAAAAAAAAAAGAGATACCACAAGGGAGGGAACAGTGCTTCTCTGAGTTGACTTTTGGAAGCATGTTAACGTCCTGCATATTTAAAAAATTAACAAGGATGGGAGGAAGGGGCCTAAAACTAAAAGCAAGTGGACACAAATGAACCCAGTTGCATTTAGATGAATACTGTAACTACACTGAAGGGAAAATTAAGAAAAAATTAAATTAAAAAAACAAAAAACAAAAACAGAAAAAAGAAGACTAACCCAAGTGACTTAGAAACACGGTGTTTGTACACTCAGTCTTAAGTTGGGAGGGAAAAATTGCACATTTTTTTCTGTAGTGGTATATACAGATAATTCTGAACCTATTTTAGCTCTCTTATAGGCCTGAGCAAA
Organism: Potos flavus; assembly: GCA_028534135.1. Lineage (NCBI taxonomy): Eukaryota > Metazoa > Chordata > Mammalia > Carnivora > Procyonidae > Potos > Potos flavus. The sequence continues at coordinate 44,281,162 of CM052885.1, forward strand.
TTAGTAACTGAGATGATGTTCTTGAGAGCCAGGATACCCGCTGTGGAAGAAAGCATGTACAAATACAGAATAGAGAAGGCAAGAAAGAACTCTGTGAGAATGATTAGAATTGGAGGTGTTGGTATAAACTCATCATTTCTAAAATATGAGTATGTACATACTTACATCCAAGTACACACGTATGGGTGTGTGTGCACATATACATATATATATGCATATTTACATGCATGTGTTTCCTAGCCCCGTCCACTGAAAGGGCTTAACTCCCACAGTTTGCCCCCCAGTAGCAATGAACAAAGACGCTCCAGGAACAATGGCCACACCTAGCACCCAAATCCTGGTCTCTATAACATTACCACTAAAAGGAACCAGAGCTCCTCAGAGAAATGGCTGGGGCATGGTCAATGCGAGACAAGCCTGAAGCACCTTATTATGTCAGAAAGTAAACATGTCCTCAGAAAATATATAGGCACAAAGATACAGGCTCCAGCTCAAAGGGGCTCCCACTTGTCAAATCAGGGACAATTTGAGCGCTAAAATAATTGATTAGGTATAGTAATGAATGTAAGCCATTGAGAAAATGGGAGCCAATGAGTCCATCCCATAAATAAATACGTAAATTAATGGGGGAGAAATGCTGAGTGACAAGTGATAAATGTGGAAGGAAGGGTAGAGTTGGAATGCCATCCGTTTGCAACCATGATAGTGAAGGTGAAGCCGACAGGAATCTTCGATGGATGCTAAAGCTGAGGGGAAACTTTAATCAGGAGCTGTATATTTGCATGGTCTTAAACCATCTCCTCAGTTGCTTACCAGTTGCAAAGGAAAACATAATACCTAGTCAGGGAGAGATCAGACGACATCTCGACTGAGTGCTCAAAATTAATACCACCGAGGAGAGACAAGTGAACAGTGTAAGCCTCCAGACAGGGTTCCCCTGAGCAGTACACAGCAGCACTAAGGTAGAATTCTGGCCAGAAAGCAGGTCTTAAATCTTATTATGAGAAAGCACTAGAAAAAAAAAAAAAAACCGAGTGGGGGAAAAGGAGGCAGAGGACTCTGTTCTTCAAAAATGTCAATATAAGAAAGGTTGTGGAAATAGTCCAGATTAAAGGAGACTCAGCAGACAACTAAATGTAATACCTCATCCTAAGCAATATGATATAGTGGAGCAAAACCCAAACCAAAGCCTATATACAGGACATTATTGGCTCAACTTCTAAAATTAGAATATGGACCGTATCGGTATTAAATTTGCTGCCATTGGAAACTACTATGGTTATGCAAGAGAATATCTCTGATACTTAGGAATGCAAAAGTGTTTGGGAATAAAGGGCCATGGTACATGCAGTTTACTCTCAAGGGACTCAGAAAAGAAAGATCTTGTGCCCATGTGTGTAGAGAGCGAGAGCACATGAAGGCTGGAGCATATGGTGTGAAATGTTGACGATGGATGTGGGAGGAAGGCATACGATGTTCTTTATTCTATGCTTATTCTTGCAACCTTGTGATAAGTTTGAAATTAGTTCCAAATGAAAAATCTTGGAAATTAAAAAGAACGGGCTCATTAGCGATGACTGAATGTTTTGCATCCCTGAGAGAGACTTCGCTGAGCTCTAACAAGGCCATTGTACGTGGAGACCCGGGCTGGGAGGAGCTGGCTTACCTTTGCAAGTTGGTCTGGAATCAGTGCTCTATCGATCAAGAGGCCTCCTGATTCTCCTGGCCTCCTAACACTGTTCCGTGGAATCCAGTGGAACTGTGCCCCATGCAGCTAACTTGGTTGAGTACTGCCCAGACTCTAGTCTATGTCCATCTCTCTCAGGGGCAGCCAGAAGATCTGGGCACCGGCCCCTGTAGGGACCACGGAAAGCAACACAGACCCAGAATGTAATCGACAGGCTTGGACTCATTGAGCTTAATAGAGTCATGTAGCTTTCGTGCCCAGAGTGGGATCAATTAAGTTTTTAAGTTCATCATCCCAGAGCTTTTAGGCTCAGTGCTGGCATTGAGAGACATGGGCAGGAAGATAAAAATAGAAAACCGTGGAGCTAAATCATGAACTACCTTCCACACCCCACTGGGGATTTGCCCACGTGTCAGCAGCCAGAAGGGCATGGCATTCTTTGCGATAAATCAGAAAATGCGGATACCATTAATTCCATCACAGAAATTAGGGATTCATTAATAGAGAAGGCAGCTTCATCACATGCGTGTGTGTGCGTACACATCTGAAAATGCCTAAAATCACTTTTAGGAAATCGGGTTTTCGGAATCTTCCATTTCAACTTGTTATTCATCCGCGTTTTTGGTATTCGCTCCGTCGTGTGCAAGCAGTAACAGGCTCCCCCGGGTTTTTCACCTTTTTCTGAGAAATTTTAATTAAGAGAATGCTATCTTTTCTTCATAATTTTTTCCCTGGGATTTGAGGGACGAGAATAATTGTGTTTGTAAAGCACAGTGTGAGAGGACTGCCCAGAACCAAGGACACCCCGAGGGTCTCTCGCACTCCGAGGAGCAGGGAGAGAGAACGGTCTCACGTGGTCTTTGGACACTAAAGCACAGAAACACCACAGCGAGAGTGGGAAGTCAGGGAAAATTCTCTCCTCAAGCAGAGCTCTGTGAGGCCTTGGGGCAGTGACAGGAAGTGGTAGAAGCCCTTTTACTTGCCAACTAAAATAGGCCTGACCTGAAAGAGGCCTGAGACAGCCCTTTGGGGCCAGGCCAGCCTAGACCGACCAACATGTCTGCTCGTCTCTCTTCCCGTCTCCTCTCATCTTTAACACCCCTTTCTTGGCTGAAGGGATAGGGGCTTTTCTCAGTTTTAGGCTCAGGATGTCAGCCAATTCCTGTCCTGCCTGAGGAGGTTTATAACAACTATTCTAAAAGAATGGTTGGAAGAGGAGGTTTGGCCAAGCAGGGCAAGGCCCGCAGTGCCTGTTTGCCCAGCTTCACAGTGAAGACAGACGGGAGGAAGGTGTGCCTAGAGCCCAGGCTCTGGCGTTGGATTTGACTCTAGGTCTCTCTGGTCTTTGTTCTGCACAGAGAGATGGCCACCCACTCGTCTCCATCAGCACTTACCTCTTGGAAAGGGAGAAGTAGGGACATGACTTGAGTCCCCAAAGCCTTTACATGTATCTCATTACCAAAAAGACTGCTTAGGGGGCCCTCCTCCTGTGCAGCAATGTGAGAACAGGACTTTACCCCCTCTAGAAGCTTACAGAGGGGGGCCAACAGTTTCCCTTTCATCACAACTACCTTTGAAATGCACTGATTTCTTTATTAGTTTTACTCTGTTACAGTTTTTAAATATTTTGTCAGGCTGATAACCTGAGGCTAAATCCAGCTGGGAACCAAAGCCTTTGACAAAATTTATTTAAGTTTCTCTAAGTCAGGATCTCCCCCCAGACTCAGAACTCAGTTTACCCTCCGAGCGCGCTCATTATCTTCTTAGACCCATCTAGTTCTTGGCACTGCTAACTCCGTGGCATTCTTCTCGAACAGTCCTGACAGTGCCAGGCTCTGTGTCCTCAAGCATGGACTTAAGCCCATTTTTTAGTCCTGACCTCCCGTGGCCCTTGTTTTCATCTACTCAGCCAGTGTCCACACAGGTCCAACACAGATTGCCTCACGTAATGCGACACAGTCCGTTCATGCCTTAGTTCTGTGTTTCTGTGTTGTCTCTGTGTCCTGCTTACATACCATAGGCATGTGTGTATGTGTCTGTGTGTAAAGGAAAAACTCAGTTCTTTGCTTTCTACGTAGGGAAAAACTCCGTTCTTCCCTACTGTGTTTCTCCCCCGAGTCTCCTTTATTACCCACGTGAAACATTTCTTTCTGACACTTCCAGTCACCAAATGCATGGACATTTTCCCCCACATCGAGCAGTTCCCTGCAACAGCACCTGGATGTCCTACCGTTTGACTCAATTCTGGCACTGTTTACCCCCAGACAGTGTCAGCTCCCACAGGTTAAGGGCTCCGTTCCACAAGACCCTCCCCCCAACTGAGACACCAGCCACCTGGGCTTCTGACCCACTGCTGTAGATGGGAGGTTCCGTTGACCCCGTCCTCAGGTTCACTGAATTGCTGGAGCAGCGCCCAGAACTCAGGAAACGTCTTCCTTACTAGATCACAGGTTTATTGGAAAAGGCTATAACTCAGGAGCCTCCAGGTGGAAGAGATGCGTGGGGCAAGGTCTAGGGAAAAGGGCGTGAAGGAGCTCCCGTGCTCTCTCCAGGCACAGCACTCTCCAAATTTCCACGTGTTCGCCAACCCGGAAGCTGTCCAAACCCTGTACTTTAGGGATTTTATGGAAACGTCACCACATGGGCACGATGGATCATGAACTCTTTTTTCAGCTTTTCTCCCATCTCAAGAGAATGGGTGGTGGGACCGATAGTTCCAAGCTTCTAATCATGGCTTGATCTTTCCAGCCCTTATCCGGGAGCCCACCCAGGGTCACCTCGTTAGAACAAAAGACACTCGTGCCACCCAGGAAATCACACACGTTTGAGGAGATCTGTGTCAAGAACAGGGGTCACAAGCCAATATTAGGACGATGCTCCTAGTATTCTTATCACTTAGGAAATTACAACGATTTTAGGAGCTCTGTGCCGGTAATGAGGGCCAGAGACCAATAAAAATATTTTCTCAGTGTATCTCGGGGTATCAGTTGAGTAACTTGGGCAAAGTCAATGCAGCAAGTCAGGAAACTGGTTCTCGAACCCACACCTTTTAACCTCGAAGCTTATACAGTGCATATGTGCCATGGACTATATCTACCTTCATTTGTTCACTGTTGAATTCTGAGCTCCTAGATGCTGCTTGGCACAGGGGGAGGCATTTGACAAGTATTTATTAAATGAATAAGTGACCAGTTACTATGACAGTCTTGTTTCGCTTCAGTCTCAGGCCCCCCCTAGAGCCAAAGGCTGACCCCGTAGTCTCAGCGGCATCACAGTGCTTATGGCCGAGAAGACTCGGCCTTCTACCGATGACTCATTTATTTTCATAGTTGTGTTCACAATCTTTAGCCATTCTTTCTGTTACTACATTTTTATTTTTCAGATTTACCATTAGCTGGGAGTGAAGGATGTTAGGAGTTTTCTGAGATCCTGCTTTGTCTTGTCTGATTAATCCCTGGGGTGGGGTTTCAATATTTTACAGCTTTTGGATCTCTTCATCCAGTGGGACTGGTCAACCTACCTTGCAGACTATGGTCAGCCCAACTGCAAGTACTTGCGAGTGAACCCAGTGACAGCTCTGACCCTGCTTGAGAAGTGAGTACCCAGTCCAGTGGTCTCTGTTGGGAGGTGGGGAAAAGGGCATGGGGATCGGGGTCGGGGATGATTTTCTCTTGGCCAGTACCTTCCAGAGACAGCAGAGAGGCCCTGTTCTTGGAGTTGCCATAAGTGCTACCGGTAGTCTCCGCTATTGGATTGGGCAGGCTGGCCTTCTTCCTGTAGCCTCTTAGCTCCTGAGCCCCAAGAAGCTAAGGCCAAGTATGGGTCAGGTGGACTCTGGCATTCCCTTGGAACTGAATGGGGCAACATCTCTTTAACTAGAGATGACAAGAGAAGAAAGGAAGATGCCTTCACTTTGGGTTCAGGCCACCTGGTGAACAGAGTGACACTGGCCCCAATCATCTGGGGATAATGGGCAGAGGAGCCCCATGGAAGATGGCTTCTGTGGTTTCTAGCAGAGAAGTTCCTGGAATTCCTGAAAACTTCACCAGCACTGTGCCCCTCCCCCCCCCCAACTCCCTGCCAGATTGAGCCTCGTTGTGCTGACTATCCCAAGAAAGCTGTGTTGGACAAGGTGTCTCATTCTTGCTCAGGGCAGTCACTGGCCAGCAGAGGTGCTCGCACTGAGATTGGGTTAGCCAGCTCCAGAATATCTCATGGCTAACCAGCACATCACCCAGATGCTGGGCTCTGTTATGCAGCCTAGCTCTGGCTTTTCCGAACCTAGCTGAGAGCTGGCAGGCCAGAGACCAAGATCCGTGTAGAAGGGAGGGTTTTTCTTGTCATCATACTAGTTAACTGCCAGCCTCTTCAAAGCTTCTTAGAAGAGTACCCCGCATCTAAGCAGTATAGCAAGTACATACGTGGCCATACGTGAACTTGGGTACATGGATCAGCGTCTAGGAGGTCAGGATAGAGCCTTAAGCAGAGGAAAGGCTAAGGTGTGTCCTCCCTACTATGCAATTAAAGGGGGGAAGGGGAGGAGATGGAAAGTAGGCAAGAGCAGGATGCAAAGGAATGTGTTTGGAGCCAAGAAACTAAGAGCCCAGGGTGCAACTTTCTCCAGACCAAGACAGACTGATGTTTCCATTTTAACTTTGTTTCCCATGATTCTCTCTCCCAATGACCTTCCTCCCTAGGATATCTAGAGAGTAAGTATGTTATTCACTTGGGCCTTTTCCATCATTTTGAGGCAAGTCCTTCTGGTTTCCTCACTGACACTAATGACTACACTAAATCCTTACCCTATGAGTTTTCTCCACCCTGACATACTAATCTACTAAACTAGCCTGGTGCCAACTGGCTGGCTGTCTCCTCTGGCCTTGGTCCTTAGAGTGACCCTTGGCATACCAATCCCTATGGGGCTGGAGATGGTGGCAGGATTTTCTTTCCCCCATTGGTGCCAGGTAAAAGGTTGTTCCCACTCAGCTTCCTGGCACGCTCCGTACTCTTGCCAGTGCAAAGCTCGAAACTCAGCCCGGACAGAAGGGAGCTCCTAAGCAATCTCCCCTCCTCCACCACCTCCTCGTGGTGAAGCCCATGGCATTAAGATCTGGAACCTACGTCTCTCAGGGAAAGCTTTTTATTAGAGGCAAGGCCTAATCCCAGCTGAAATCAGGGATATTTGGGCCTTTCAGTTGGTGTTGAGATGTTGTATTCACTATGTGTCCAAATGGGCTGTGGGATTCCCTTCCAGTTCCTTCTCCCAACAGTCCTTTACTTGTCTGTTCCTAAGAATCTCTAGATCTAAGAGGTATGGCCTCATCCACTTTCTGTGGATCAATAATAGGCTAAAATAATCAGCCTCTCTGTAGCATTCTGGAGGCCTAACAGTACCAAAGCCATGTGCTTATCCCCAGCAATCCGCAGGGATTAAGAGCTTCCTCCCAAACCCAGGAGGGCCAAGGCCACCTAGATCACTAAAATCCCTACTTCCCAGCCTCATAGGAATCAGTCCCTTTACCTGACCCTTTCCTGCTTTCGCCCCAGCCAGATACACCACCAGAGCTTGACAACCTGGCACTTCTTGGCAGGACAAGACATCAAAAGACCCAAAGACCTGCTGAGAACATTCAGGAAAGAGAAGAGGCGCCTGTGTCATTGAGAGGCGGCCAGAGCCAAAGTAGATTAGGATCCCAGGTTTATAGAATGGGAGGGGAGGGGAGGAGGGCCCCCCGCTTTGGCTGTGCCCCCCCGCCAGGGCACAAACTGGCATGCCGTCATCAGCCGTCAGGACACTTGAGTTTATCTTTTGAGTAATCCCAACTCTGGGCCTTAATGGCCGAGAACTCCTAGCCTCTGAGGCTCGGGAACTACCATCTTCCTCCCTTTCTCCTACCTTACTGGGGAGCTTCCTTATGGGAGCTGAAAGCCAACTCCGGCTCCCCGTCTCTGGGCGGCTTCAAGGAGCCATAGAATTCATGATCACATAGGATGGTGAAATGAGCGCCCTTTAGGTGTAGGGAGTGTTTTCCCTTCCTTCCCTCCTTTCCTTTCTTCCTTCCTTCCTTCCTTCCTTCCTTCTTTCCTTCTTTCCTTCCTTCTTTCCTTCCTTCCTTCTTTCCTTCTTTCCTTCCTTCCTTCTTTCCTTCCTTCTTTCCTTCCTTCCTTCCTTCCTTCCTTCCTTCCTTCTTTCCTTCCTTTCTCATTCCTCCCTCCCTCCCTCCCTCCCTCCTTCCCTCCTTCCTTCCTTCCTTCCTTCCTGTTTTTTGTTGTTTTTCTTTAGATTCATAGCATATTCAGCAAAGGAAAAGGAGTTCTTCTCTGGGATAAATAATCTAAAGCCAGGCCAGTTCCACAAACATAATTGTGCAATTCATGCGTAAGGGACCAAATACAGTAATCATCAGAGCCTTGAGGACCCATGTGCTTTCTTTTCAACCAACCTCTGTCACCTCTTCTTCCTCCCCTCCAAGCTCAGTCCGGCACAGGTGGGCGGTTGTACCTTACACTCAGTGTTCTGAGTTCGCTTGAGTAATTCCAGTCTGAAGGCCCTTAAGCTTAGATGTGAAAGAAGTCGCAACTCATCTGTGGCCATCAGTGTCGGCCCCAACCACACAGCTTTGGTGCTCATCAGAATCTCCCGGCCTCGTGAATAGAAGTGCCCTTGTGGCATCACTAGCCTTTTAACCTGGTGGCCTCACACCTGCCCCTCTGAATAAGGGCCACCCCACAGGGGAAAAAATGGGCCAGGATTGGCCAAAGGCCCCTGGGAAGTATGCCTTGCCATAGATTACCAGGCTTACCAGTCTCCTTCTCCTCCTTCTTCTGACCTGTCTGCTCACAGCCCAGGGAGCTGTGAAACCAGAAGGCCAGCCCAGCTCCTGGGGGATGGTGGTGAAGACCGCCTATGCCTACCCCAAGGAGAAATTGGTCTGGGCAGTGTTCTTAATTCTCTGACACTGGAACTAGTGGTGGGCTGGAAGGCCAGTGTGCAGAGACTGAGGCCAGAGGTCATGGTCAGATGCCAGATGTCAGAAGTCAGAGGTTGTGGACTCTGCAGGGATGAGCACATTCCCACGTTCTATCACAATGGCTTACTCAGACCTGGGCATTTCACAGCCTGGTCTTGACTTTATCCATGCTTCCCGGTTAGGTCTTTCCATCTGGCCCCAACCATTGGCCAGAACTGCCCATGGTTTGCACTCTAGGAATATGCTATCTCTGGAGCTTTGCCAGGACTCGGTAATAGAAAGCTCTGCGAAGGTCAAAAGTGTGAGGATATGGACAACCCTCGAGTTCTCAGGGGTTTCTCTTGCCTGAAGTTCTGGCTCTACAAGTGAAAGGATGGTCCGTCTGCTCTCTCCCACACGATGCGCTCCGCTGCCTCGCCGTCTCTGGGTCCTTACTCTGAGACAAAAGACATTAGGCAGGCCCTTAGTTTTGTTAGGGATGGGACAGAGCAACCGGCCAGTGAGGCTTAGAAATACACGGTGGCTTTTAGTTATTCATCTCCTCTTAGAATTACTAGTTGAGAGTTTGTTCCTGCTTTATCTTTCAAATACCAGCTCTGAGGTCCCAGCAGGATTTCGTGAGCTCAGGAGCTGAGAAGTGGATCCTGCATCTAGATATTCTGTAGGAGCCTATTGACCCTCAGTGCTTCAGCTGCCCCAGATACCTATGGGAGGTGCATACCTGGAGATAGAAGGGAAGGGAAGAGGTTGGGGGGGCGGTGTACGGGTGATCAGGAGGTTGGCACTTCCATCGATGGCTTTTGACTCTCCTCCAGAGGTGCCTGAGGTTGGGAGGGCTGTGGGGGCCGCAGGACAGCTTCCTGAATAGTAAGTAAGTAGGGGCCTGACAATGGAAATACTCTGGACTCTCCCAGGTCTGGGTGGAGGTGGAGATGCACAGTACCCTCCGACCTCCCGCCCGGTCTCCTTCCACCGTTGTCTCCTCAAACACCTTGCTCTCCTTCTCTCCTCCTCTGTTTAGGATGAAGGACACCAGCCGCAAGAACAACATGTTTGCACAGTTCCGGAAAAATGAGCGAGACAAGCAGAAATTGATCGACACTGTGGCCAAGCAGCTCCGGGGACTCATCAGCAGCCACCACTCGTGAAAGCTGGCCTCGGGCCCGCAGAGGCTGCTCACGCCAGCCCCGGAGGCCGGGACCCAGCCCCGGCTGGCCCTGCCTTTGTGCATTCTTCTTCAAAGAGAGCAAATGTATTTTTTTAATAACCTGTGTACAGTATTCGCGTAACCTTTCCCCATAGTAAAAGAGGCACAAGGTAAAGCAAGTACGTGAGGTGTTGCAGGCTGGGACTCCGGGGAGGTCACGCTGTCCTCTGTAGTGGCCTAGAGATGGTGGTGCCTCCAGTCCCAGGACGATGAACCACCTTTCATCGCGGCTCTAGAGCCTTGGTCTGGGGCTCCGGAATGACACAGACGCAATGGGTCCTTGGCCCTGGGAGGTAAGGTGAGTAAAGATAACAAAGTATATCCTGTTCACTCCCGGGCGCCCCGTTCACCGCACAGGGGAGGTTGGTCCTTCCCGATGCGAGGAGAGGACCTGGAAAACGTTACTGTTTAGCGTATGAAAGAGCAGCACACAGGGTTCTGGAAGTTCGTATCTCCTCAGCCCACCAACGTTCATTGGCCGGGGGACAAGCATGGCGTGTGGCCAGATGACAGCTTCACTCCAGTCCCCCAGGGGTGGCCGTTTCTTCAGCCCGGATCTGACCCAGTGCTTTAATTGCTGATTTTTCTGGGGCAAGATAGAGCTGAGTATACAGTAGTGATAATTGGACCCCATGACTAACCTCAGGTTGCTCCACACCAGGAGGAGTTTTATTAGCTATTGAAAGCCAGTGTGAATGGAATCAGAGCCTCGGTCCCTTCCCTGTTCATCTCGTTGTCTTCCTTCAGGGTCGAGGCACTGGATTCAGAGCAGAGATCAACAATTATTTCCTTAGATCCTCACAGAGAGTCTCAGACTTGGCCTTCTTCAGTAGTGTCATTGGGTTAAGTCAGATTCCAGAAGCCAGAAAACGGCCCTTCCTTAACCCTTCGTTAAAACCTGAAGGTTACCGGGGAGTGCTCCTCGTGTTTGAAAACCAGCTCTCTGGCCGCCATCTTTACAAGAAACATTAGCAGCTCTGCACTATGGGGGCAGCCGCAGCTGGTCAGGGTGCCTGTCAGGATAGAACCATCATCCCCATGAAGCAGACAGGGCCAACCGTGGCTAGTAGTTTGTCACCTCTGGCCCAGCGGTCCCTTACTAAGTCATATCCTAGATGTGAAGCTCTACTTACTGAAGCCCAAGCCTTCCGTCCTCTCCATTTCTCTTGGCCTCATCTGAGAAAGGTCGTCTATAATCCCATCCCGCACATTCTAGAGTGTGCCAAGGGAGCCTGGGCTAGCTAGCTGGGAGGCAGTGTCCGCTGTCGCAGATAGGCTCCTGACACTTGGTGTGAGGGCTCTGCTGTGAGGTCAGCCAGAGGAACCTGCACTTTTAAGACTCTTCAGGAAGGTGTTCCTGTGGCTACCGGCAAGCGTATAATTGTGCATCACCAAACAATGACAAATAAGCCACACAGGCATTTCCAGCTTGGATTAGTGGGAGGAGAGACTCAAACTACCTTTGTCAGCTACTGAGTTGCTTCTGGGGAGGGCAGTGCTTCCTTTTTCATTCCCCACCCCGATCCCCCCCGAATCCCCTCCCAGCTTGCAAACCAAGGGGAAGAGATGACACACAACAGACAAGAGCCCTCCTCAAAGCTGGAGAGGCCAGGCTGAGTGGAAGCTCTAGAGACGCTTTCTAAGGCTTACCTTGAGGCCTCGGTGCTTGGCCCAGGGTCTCAGGATGAGGGTCAGGGGTGAATGCTGCCACCCAGAATTGAAAAAGGCAAGGGAAGGCGGAGGGCCATGGGAATGAGACCCCAGATGCCATCACCCAAGCCCTGGGTTCGATTGAAAGAGCAAGAATTGATTACACTAATCTAAAGTCCTGTTGCTTAAGAAGGGCCCAACACACACTCCTTCACTAGTCCCCCGTTTGCAGCAAGATCCTTTCAGCTTGGAGTGCTGAGACGGGGACATGGGACAGAGAGAACCTTAAGCATGTCACAGTTTTTGTCTTTTCCGGGGGTCATCATTGCTGGTCTGGTCTCAAGCCTGTCCCCTGGAAAGACTGCTGTAGAGGAAAAGCAGACAGGGTGGAGGAATGGGGGTTCCTCTGCACCTCGTACACGGAAGTCCCTCTAAAGAAAACACTTAACAGCTCAAGACTCATAGGGGAGGACGCTTCGGTGGATCTCTTCCCTCTCGGTCTGTCTTCAGTCTTCTCTGACGAAACCAACATGCTGCTACTGAGTTGTCTCTAGAGACACACTCTTGTTGGGCAAGGGAAGGTCAAAACACAGGGCCCGGCAATGTCCAAGTTGTTTGAATTGGCGAAGTCGGATTTTCAAGTCTTATCTCCAGGCCTCTAGCTGGGCCAGCCCTTGAGAGGACTTGTGCACATGCGCCCATGCCCCTCAGACTCCTCAGACCTGGGCTCAGGTGCCGGGAGCTGTGGAAGTGCCCCAGCAGGCCTCAACAGCAGAGCCAGAACAGCGGTGGCTAGAAGCCTACGGCCTTGGAGTTAGCGTGACTCGTAGCCAAGTTCCTGGGGAAACCAGGTCCGTGTTTCTAAAGGGACCTTCTGGTTTGGGACCCTAGTAGGTTTCAGTAGGAGTGTAGGCAGCTCCTATAGTTTTGACGTTCACGGGAAATCTCTTTGGACTGTGATTGAAGCTGTTGGGGGTAGAGATTAGAACCAGCGGAGTGCCTGTTGACAAAAGGAGTGTCCAACGTCTAAGGAGTGCTCCCCAGTGTTTCCATTGCATACCAGGCCTAATGGTCTCTCAGGCCTCAAAGCCAGCCCAGCTCCATCGCATACTTGACAAGTGTTTGCTCAGCAAGCCCAAGACCCAGGGCTCTCTGTCCCCAAGATCGGCAATGGCCATGACCTCCCTCATAAAGCCTCTCCACACTCCCTGGGGCCTGCTCCGGAGCTCCCCTCCCTCCGCCTCCCTTCTCCCGGGACTCTGCTCCTGGCTGCTTCAACTGTCTCTTCTTTTTTTTTTTTTTTTCTTTTCCTTTGCCTGTGTTCGCAATTACTTTTCACTAATGTGTTGGAAATGGCCTTTTTATTTTGCACAAACAGTTGCACATTTATGGAGGAAATTTAGGAGAGTCCATTTTTAACTCTAAAGGGAACTTTTTTTTCTTGAAGACTCACTCCTAAAGCTACCGATGCAAACGGGCCTCGTGGTTCGTGGGAACCTCCTGTGTGGAAAGAGCATGTTGATTCCTCCTGTACATTTTCCTGTCTTCACTGCTATTAAACAAGGGAGCCTATGTACCTGTTTGAAAAGCCACGGTGTTGTCTCATGGTGTTTTGGTTCTTCCGCCCCTTTCGCACAGCGCAGCTGCGGTTGGTGAACCTCGCCGTCGCACCCCCTGGACCGGACCGAGGACTAGAGCGGGCAGAGGCCCGCTGGGGGGAGAAAGACTACCTGCCGCACAAGGCAAGGAGCCCTTGGAAACGGCCCGAACCGCTGGGTTGGGTTTTTCTACCGACCCAGTTCACACGGGTATCATCGCCATCAAGGGGAGCGCTGGTCTGGGCCGCCTGAAGCCGCCTGTGGCTTGAACACCAGGAAGGGCTCCTAGTCTAAACAGGAGGATGATGTAGCATCGTCCGGAATAAAGCCAAGTGGGGGAAGGGGAGAAACGAGCGTGTTTTAGAGCTCTGTGCGGGAGAGGGACGGGCCTCACGGCTTGCTGCCCGAGTAGGTCTGGTCAGGCAAGACGGCCTGGAGAAAGCGGGGTGTTAATTAGCTGGGCTTGAAGGAATTCAGTTCAGATTGTGTTAAGCTGTGGGAGGATCGCAGGGGCAGACCTCGTTAGTGTGAAAAGTTAGACGGGGTCTGGAGGATCAGTGCAGAGCCGGGGGGTCGGGGCGGGGGGCGCACACCCAGAACCACGGGGAATAAGGCCAGAAGTGGGGTAACAGCACCCGCTGCGCCTGCCCCCTTGGGGCAAGCTCCTGTTCGTGAACCGGGTACAAGCCCTTCAAATCAGCCAACCACCCACCTGGCTCAGAGAAGAGCCAGTCCTCCAGGTGGCATCTCCTCGTCACCACCACCTAGAACATTCTCTGCCGTCTCTTCGGGGCCAAAACTTCTACTAGCATTCAGGAGTTCTTAGCCAGAGGTCGGTGACCCCTTGGACCATGTGCGTGTGGGAGTGTCCGTGGTCTCGTGGGGGCCCCAGCTCGCATTTACCCAGTTTTCTGGATAGAAAGTCCACGGCTTTCATCAGTGTCTTGGAAAGATTCAGGACTAAAACACTGAATGATAACCAAATCCCTTTGGAAATACAGCTCTCCTGAGGGGAAGCCAGACGCTCTGAGCCATTGCCTCCCCTCCCTGCCCCCTACGATCCTGGCAGATTTTTTAAGACCTACGGCTCTGCCACCCGCCTTTTCCAGGAACCCTCGACATGATCCCCAGGTCATACCTAAAAACCAGTACAGCCAGCATTCCTAGCTCTCTCTACCCAGCCAGGTCAGGGTACTGAGGTGGGCATGAGGACCCTGCATCTCTGAGAACACAGAGACCTCCAGCCGGTTGGGGAGATTGCAAACCAGAGGGCCCAGTACGGACACATGAGCCCGCAAAGCCAAACTGAGCCTGACTCACCCCAGAACATTCTCTGTAGCTTTCTGAGCACTGACCGGCGCAGGGGCTCACCCAAGGCCTTATCCAGAGAGGGAATAGCAGCTCCGGCGGGGCGCCCAGAGCAGGATGGGGGGGGGGGGGGGGACCTGGGACGGATGTGAGGCAGTCACCAGCTTGCCCCTTTGCTCACAGCGAGGCGTATCTGCTCACCAGGTAGATGAGGACGGGGACTAGCTAGTGGGAGATAAGAGGAGGGAGAGAAAGTGCCAGACCCTTTCCTTTCCCCCAGAGGCCTCAGCGTTGAGTTTAATGGGCAGTGGTTGCCGGGGAATGAGAGAGCCTCAGGGCCCAAGGGACCAGAAGACAAAAGCTCTTGAGGAAGTGCGAGGAGGAGGAGGAGAGAAGTGGGGGCCTGCGCATTGTCTGGGAGAGCCGCCCCTCTATCTGTTTCAGTCACGGAGGGGGTTAGGGTTACCCCGCACTGGGGGCCCCGGCTGCTTTGTGGGGTCTGTGACATCAGCCGTTGTGATGGTAATGGAGGGGCCTCTCTCACGGGGAGGGGGCTGTGCTGGCTCCCCTTCGCCAGCCAGCCCACATCGACTCCCAGAGCCCAGAGAGGATTGAAGCTCCTATTCCCTCCGGGTGGGGGCAGGATGTGGGCCCAGGACCGGGCCCAAGACAACAGGCCCAAGCCATGACCTTCCTCTCTCCAAAGCTCCAGAAAAGGAATGGAATCTGAACATTGAGACGCTTTTCTGGCCCTAAACAATCCTTCCATTCTCTAGGCTCAATGATGGGTCTATTTCCTCCTGTAAATGGGTCTCGTAATCTTCAACTTTTACCTTTGCTTCTAAGGGTAATTAATTGGATCTCCCTCTTGTTCTCCCTACACACTCCCCTCTCTGTTACAAGGCTCAGGTTAAGCCGGGTGGATGGCTTTTCTTTCTTTCTATTTCACGGAGTGCTCATTTTTAAAGCTGATGGAGTAAGGCCTTGCCCTCTCCAGTGAACCTCTTCTCCAGAGAAGCCCGCTGGGGAAACACCACTTCCGCGGGCCCGGGAAAGCGGCCTCTGCCAGGCTAAAGGCTTTTCAGATAGCAAGTTCTGAGCAACCATTTTACTTTTTCTTCCCAGGTATGTTTCCAGGACTTTAGGGAAGGAGTTTTCGGAGTGTCCTCCCTCAGGAGCAAGGGATGATCTGGACCCTGGGGACAAAGGGAGGCAAAGATGGGCACGGGAGAAGTAAGATCGAAGGATCGGAGAGTTTCCTTTTTTTTCCACGGGCTGAGGAGAAACGGGAAGGCCTCAGGTGCAGACAGCACGAGGGCAGCAGGTGGGGAGGAGTGAGGGGAAGAGAGGTCACGCGGGCAGTAAGCTGAGCCCCGGACACACTGAGGACTTCTAGTAACTGGGACTAGAAATCGTGTCTGACACTTCGGCTCGATAAGGAGCTCTTCGAAGTCAGGGATGACCTTCTATGCGTGTCTGAATCCTTTGCCAGATTCTGCCCCGCACATGGCACCCGGGCTCTCAGGACCCACTGAGTCACACTGGGAGTGGGGACAGTCGCTACCAAGGGAGGGGGCCGGGAGAGCAGCACTCCTTGCCCGGAGGAACGTCCTGTAGCTGACACTGTTTAGGAAAGGCATGGAGGATAAAAAGCGAACTAACTTCTAGTCAGTTTTGTTACGGTTTTAAAATTCTCTACAACCATGTACCACGCCCCTCTTGGCAGGCCGTGGAGTAAGGAACAGGTTGAAAGCAGACTGAGTCAGGTGAGAAAGCAAAATAGCGGTTTAATTCCCGACAGGCAGAATGTGGGTCCTGGTGGTGGTGCAGGTGAAGGCGTGGATGTGTGTACGCGTACGTGGGTAACTAAAAGAATTCGGGCCTCCCCTCACGGACCCCGGATCCCATTTCCCACATGGAATCAGTGTTAACAGTACAGAGATGTTCTTTCTGCTCGTTTGAATGTGTATTTACTTTTTTCACCAAAAAATATGATCGTAGTATATTACCTTACAAGTTTCTTTCCCACTTAAGGTGTCTGGGACGTCTTTCATGGCAATATAATAGGATTTTTTCCTTTATGACGCCCATGAATAGTTCCCTTGCATGGATGTCCCTGGAGTTTATTTAATTCTGACCGGGTCAATATCTGGGATGTTCCCAATATTTCGCTGTGAACAGTATTGCAAGACACTTGTGTACGCCTCTGCCTTCTTGCGTAGGGATTTCTGTAGTATAAAGTTTCAGGAGTGGAATTGATTGGTTAAAGATCAAAAGTATTATAAACGTTAATAAAAATTGTATATTACTCTTCTGAAAATCACCCATTTACACTGTGTCCAATAGGATATGATAGAGTCTGTTTCTCTATCTATCCTCAGCCCCATGTAATATCAGTATTTATTTTCTGTACATGAATTGATAGTGAGCTTAAGCATCCATTTGAATTAGTCATTTGTATTTCCTCTTATATGAAGCAGCTTTCTGCATATTCTGCCTTTTAAAAAAAAATAGGTTGTTTTCCTTTTCATGTTGACTTGTAGCTCTTTGTATTTTAGGGATTTTAATTATTTGTCATCTGCATTTGCAGATTTTTTCCCCAGTTTGTCTTTTGAGTTTGTTCATGGTCCATATCGTTTAGAACTCCTGATTCTTCAAGTAACATACAACCTACTCCGAGGAGGAGATTTGTTGGCTGAAAGTCCAAAGGTAGTTCAGCGTTGGTTTGACTCGATGACTAAAAACTGTCAAGGTCCTGTTTCTTTCCTTTTGTCTGCTCTGCCTTTGATAGGAGCAAGGCTGTCCTAAATTTCAGGTCCCTGCTGGTGGCTCCATGGCTGTCGTTTTTCCGGGTTTCACATCTCCACACTATACTGTGCAGAAACTGACTTCCAAAGGCCCTCTGAGAAGAGTAGGGCACCTGCTGACCCATAGCCTCCAATATTGAGAGCCCTAAATGGGATTACGTGTCCTTCTTTTTGACAAGGACCGTGCCATGGGTTTACTGCTGAGACGTGGGTTACTGGAACCGACACTGTGGCAAGGGCAATGGAATTACTCCTAGAGGTTAAAACAATCAGTTCTCGCCCTGGGACTCTGGGGTAAAGAGGTGTTACTGCTCACCCCCAAACAAACCGCATGGCAGCTACACACGGGGAAAATGGTGGAAGGAATATTGAAGAGACGAGCCATGATATTCACCACCTGGCTTTTTTTTTTTTTTTTTTGCTATAGAAAAGGTTTTTCATTTTTGAAACATCAGTTTATCAGTCTTCTCCTTTATGATGTTTAGATTTCATGTCAGACTGTCCTCTCTTCAAAATTATAAAACTATCGACCCATGTTTTCTTCTGATAGTTCATAACATGTTAATTATTTATCAATTTGAAGTTTACTTGGAGGTAAAGAATGTGGCAGGGGTCCAAATTGTGCTTTTTTCCAAATGACTAACCAATTGTCGCACAGCATCACAGATTAATTTGTAAATATCGTCTTTATCATATATTAAATTCCCATTTATCCTTGGGCCTACTTCTGAACTTATTTACGGTTCCATGATCATTCTGTTTCTGAACCATTACCATAAGGCTTTAACTGCCATATCTTTTGAATCTGTCTTAATATCTACTAATCCCTTCGTACATCGTGCTTTTCTCTTTCAGATTGTTCCTGAATATTTGGATATTTATTCTTCCATGGTAATTTTATAATTTTTTTTTAAGTTTCAAAAGTTCTGTTGTGATTTTGACTGGAACCGCATTGAATGTATAGAATAACTTGCTGATAAATAGCATCTTTATAACTCAGTCTACCTGCTTAGGTGAAAAGTATCTGTCCACTTATTCATCACATCCATATTTCTCTAAGAGTTTTAACATGTTCTGCATTTGGATTCTTCACATTTCTTGTCCAGTACGACCACGGATCTTTAACATTTTCATTACCATTGGAAATGAGATCTCTCCTTCCGTGTTCTACATTTTCCGTTTTATTTTACTTACAGAATATGTAAACATCTATCAGATTGGCAAAGTCCTACAGGCCCATATTAACAGATGCTGATGAGGCTATGGAGAAACAGTGGTGGGAAGATGGATTAAATGACTTTCAAAAGCAGTTTTGTGCCTCAGATTCAAATCCCTTATCTGCAACTCAATCCAAAAAGAAGAAAAAAAAACAAAACAAAAAACAAAACAAAAGCCTGAAAACTGGAAATTCTTTCCTAACATATTTGGTGGCAAAAGCTGACATGATGTGAGACTAGTTATGGTTTTTATTTATCCCCCTTGATGTGGATATTTTTACTTGTCGCCACAGAAAAAGTAATATATTTGATTATAGAATACTTTCCCCAAGCCCTGCTAGAATATGACATATGACACACACACACCTTTCTGCCTTTCTAAAGTCCAAACAGTTCATCTTCTGAAACACATTTGGCCCCACAGGTTTGAACAAGGTATCGTGGGCCTGTGTCCAGTAAAGTTAAAGATATGAATTACCCTAAGACTCAGCAATTCCTAAGAGAAATCTCTCCACAAGGAGACCTGTTTAAGATCGTTCATTCTAGTATTGTTTATGATGATGAAAGATTAGAAATCACCTAAATGTCCACCGATGGAAGAACAGATCAGTTGTGACCTATTTATCTAAGAGAGACTATATAGCGGTAGAAATGAACTACATGTGTCAACATGAACAAACCTTTTAAAATTTGTCGAATAAAAAAAAATTGAAGAACGGTAACAGCGAGATACAATTTTAAGTTTGAAAACAGGCATGAGAATGATAAACCCCAAATTCAGCATAGTAGCCAATCTCTCTGCAGGACAAGGGGAAAAAATGAGGTTCCCCAGGGTACACGGCAGGCTTTTGGCTTTATCCATAAGTCTAATTTCTTTTTTCAAAAATCTGAAATGAATACGGCCAAAAGTTGAAATGTTTTTACAAATACATAGGTTTGTATTCTACATAATGTTCTCAATCGTAAGAATTCTGGAGGGTTAAGCATAAGCGATACAGGACTAGAGCATCTGAGCAGCAGAGACCCAGGCATTTTCTTGTCTTTCTTTTCTGTCGTGCTTAGCATGCTTAGCATTTCATAGGCACAGGATGGCTGCCTCACCCCAGGCGTCACATCCACCTTCCAGGCACGAGGAAAAGAGAAGGAGGAAGAAGGAAAATCAAAGGGATAAAGGCCTGTGCAAGCCAAATCTGATCCTTCCTTAGGAGACCATGATTTCTATCTTCAGGTTTACAGGTTTGCTTCCTTAAGATTATGGATTCTCAAAATTATTAAATTTAAATTACTATGAAAAATTATCTCTTTATATTACCTCCTCTTATATATTACTGGCAGGAATGGAACCACGTGGCCACCCCCAACACCAGTCACAGCCAAAGGGAAGGAAGTTATGTCTGGTTTAGACCAACTATGGTTCATTCCCTGTAAGCTCCATGAGAACAGAATATTTTGTGCACAGCTTCTGAACTCCATGTATGAATGGAAAGATAAATGGAGCTGGGTTAGGGGCAGGAGGTCCAGAGATCTGCACCACTATTTGGGCCAATCTGAGTCCCATCAGCCGGGAACCAGGTGGGAAGTGAATGTCATCAGGAGATCAGGTCTGTCACAATATCCTTGATCCACTGAGCCAAGCGATGCAAACTATGTATTTGTTTGTTTGTTATACATGGACAAATATTTTCTTCTAGTCTTGCACTTATTTTTTAAATAAGCCTTTTATTTTGAAATAAGTTTAAGCTTATGGAGAAGTTGCCAAGAAAGTCAGAGCTCTCATCTACCTGTCACCTAGCTTCCTCTCTTGTTAACGTATTACCATTTGCGGAAATTTTAAATTTGCGGAAATTTTAAAAACCAACATTGGTACATTTGTATGAAGTAAACTCAGACTTCAGTGGGATTTCAGCAGCTTTTCTGTTTCGGGATTCAATCTAGGATACCACGGTGCATTTAGTTGTTCTAGCTCCTTAGTTTCCTCTGGTCTGTGACAGTTTCTTTGTCTTTCCTTATTTTTTCATGACCATAACAGTTTTGGGGTATTCTGGTTAGGCGTTTTTGTAGAAGGTCCTTCAGTTGGCTTTTACCTGTTTTTTTTTTCTCTTGAGTAGACAGGGGTTATGGGTTTTGTGAAAGAACACCACAGAGGCGAAGTGTCCTCATTCTATGTCAGAAGTCACATGACATCACTAGTGGTGCGAACCTTGACCACTGGGGTAGGACAATGTCTGCCATGTTTCTCCACTGTGAAGTGACTATTCCTTTCCTTTTCCTTATCCCTTTCAAATTCTTAGAAGCAAGTCACTAACTGCAGTGCACCACTAAGAAGGTGACAGGGAGGGGTGGGGGTTAAGCTTTACCTTCTAGAAAGAGTATCTAAAGAAACGATTTGGAATTCTTCAATAGGAAATTTTTGGCTCTTCATCTTTATTTATTCATTTAAATTATTTACTTATCTCAGTAGGGACTCACGCACATGTTTTTTGCACCAACGTTAGGCTATTTTCTTCTTTCTGTGATTTTGTATTGCAACATAACTCACGCAACGTAAAATTCAGAGCATGCAATTCAAGGGTTTTTCTGTACTCACAATATCATGCAACCATCCATATCTAATCTGAGGACATTTCCATCATCCCAGGAGAAATCCTGTACTTATGAGCAGTTACTCCCAATCGCCCTCTTCCCTTGTCCCCCTAATCTACTTTCTGTCCCTATTAATTTGCCTATTCTGGACATTTCATATAAATGGAATTATCTAATATGTGACTTTCAGCATCTGGCTTCATCCACTCAGCACAATGTTTTCAAAGTTTCTCCATGTGTATAGCATGTATCTGTCCTTTATTCCTTTTAGGGCTGAATAATAGTCCATTGTATGGCTATACTACACTTTGTTTATCCAATCAGGTTTGATAGACCTTTGTGTCATTTCTACCTTTTGGCTAGTGTGAATAATGCTGCCATGAACATTGGTGGATAAGTTTTTTGGAACATGTGATTTCAGTTCTCTTAGATACATACCTAGAAGTGGGATTGTTGGGTCATATGGTGACTCTGTGTTTAACTTTTGGAGAAACTTCCAGACTGTTCTCCAAAGTAGCTGCGTCATTTGACATTCCTGCCAGCAGTGTGTGAACATCTACCACAGCTTGCCAACACTTGCTGGGTTCTGGCTTTTGGCTTGTTTTTCTAAAATTGCCATTCTAGTGGCTGTGAAGTGGTATCTCATTATAGTTTTGATGTGCATTTTTTTTTAAGATTTATTTATGTATTTAATTTTTTTAAAGATTTTATTTATTTATTTGACAGAGAGGGAGAGATCACAAGTAGGCAGAGAGGCAGGCAGAGAGAGAGGGGGAAGCAGGCTCCCTGCTGAACAGAGAGCCTGATGTGGGGCTTGATCCGAGGACCCTGAGATCATGACCTGAGCCGAAGGCAGAGGCTCAACCCACTGAGCCACCCAGGTGCCCTATTTAATTATTTTTTTTAAAGATTTTATTTATTTATTTGACAGAGAGAGAGATCACAAGTAGGCAGAGAGGCAGGCAGAGAGAGGGGGGGAAGCAGGCTCCCCACGGAGCAGAAAACCCGATGCAGGGCTCGATCCCAGGACCCTGGGACCATGACCTGAGCTGAAAGCAGAGGCTTTAACCCACTGAGCCACCCAGGTGCCCCAAGATTTATTTATTTTAGAGAGAGCCTATGTGAGCGGGGAGAGGGGCAGAGGAGGAGCGAGAGGGAGAGAATCTCAAGCAGTTGAGGCAGTGGGCATGGAGCCTGACGCGGGGCTCCACCTCACAACCCTGAGATCATGACCTGAGCCAAGACCAAGAGTTGGACGCTTAACTGACTGAGCCACCCAGGACCCCCTGATGTGCCTATCCATAGTGACGAAGGATGTTGAGACTCTTTCCGTGTGCTTACTACCCTTCGTATATCATATTTGGAGAAATGTCTATTCAGATCCTTTGCTCTTTTTAAAAATTGGGTTGTCTTTTTATTGTTAAGTTGTAAGTATTCTTTATAGTCTGGATACTAGACCCCTATCAGATACATGATTTGCAAATATTTTCTCCCATTCTGTGAATCTTTTCACTCTCTGACAGGGCCTTTTCATGGACTAAGTTTCTAAATTTTGATTAAGTGTCCATTTATCTTTTGTTGTTATTATTGCTTGTGATTTTGTTGTGATCTAAGAAACTATTGCTTAATACAAAAGCGTGAAGATTTATACCTTTATTTCTTCCTAATAGTTTTATAGTTTAAGTTCTTACATTTAGGTCTTTCATCAGTCTTGAGTTGATTTTTGCATGTGGTGTAAGTTAGGGGTCCAAACTCATTCTCTTATGTGTGGAGGTCTAATTGTTCCAGAATCATTCATTGAAAAGACTATAATTTTTTTTCCCATCAAGTGGTCTTGGCATCCTTTTTGAAATCAAGTGAAAATTTCTGAGCTCTTGGTTTTATTCCAGTCTCGGGTCTATATGTCTATCCTTTGGACTTGGGTATTTATTTTATACTTCGGGTTAAACCCACACCATGTTATTTATTTCTTTGCTCAGGTTTGGCCACTGGGAAGCTCTTTCAGGTTGGCTCCTGTCTACCTTTGAAAAACCTCCATCCTTTCATTTATTTTAACATCGCCTAG
Organism: Potos flavus; assembly: GCA_028534135.1. Lineage (NCBI taxonomy): Eukaryota > Metazoa > Chordata > Mammalia > Carnivora > Procyonidae > Potos > Potos flavus. Next base: position 44,304,255 of record CM052885.1, read on the forward strand.
ATTTATGGAACTATAAGATGCTCCAGGCTTATCTTGTACTTTTCCTGTTCCAGTCCTAGAATTAACTAATTCCTCACGGAGCCCTAGCTCCTTTTATGGTAGAATGATATTTAGAAACCAAGATCTGGGTGTTTGGTGTGCTCATTGCTACTGGGGTGTTGTTTAAGGGCTCTCACCAGGTGGAGCTAGATACTTCATTACATAGACTAACCCATGTATACATGTATATCTATATTTGTTTCTGTATCTATACATCTGTGTGGGGGGGTATATATATAAGTGAGTTGATATAGATGTTTCAAACTCCAATCCAGTACCACAGGGATAATTCTAACCTTTCTCCCTCTCCAGTAATGAGAACCTGGTTCCCACAATCTATCAACTCAGCCATTTACTTATTTATCCAAGCCCACTGAACAGTTTCAGAATTGCTAACCTATCACTTCATATTCACCTATTTTTAGTTGTTTGTACTAGCTTTGATCCTACAGAATTTTGAAATTTAATGTAGTTTAATTGCCAGTCTTTTCCTTTAAGCATCTGAGTTTTGTATCTTGGTTAGAAAGGCTTTCCCAGCCATCATCAACCTCGAGATTATAAAAATATTTTTGTTTTACATTTAGATATTCAGTCTATCTGGATTTTATTTTGAGGTTATATAAGATGCAGCTCTAAGCTTTTTTTTTTTTTTCCTCTCAAATGGCTATCGGAAGGTCCTAAATGCCTATTATTAGTCAGTCCTTTCCTCACTGATTTGCAATGCATGAGTCTATTTCTAGACTCATCCTACTTGTCTGTTTGTCTATTTCAGAGCCAATAGGAGACTACTTTAATTTTTGATACCTTAAAATATATTCTGATATCTAGTATGGAAAGTCTCCCATCACTGATCTTTTTCAGAAATTTCTTGGCTATTCTTGTATGTTTATTCTCACAGATGAGCTTTAGAATTAATTTGTGAAATTTCATTTATAAAATCCCATAGGGATTTTGATTGTGATTACATTGAATTTATCTAATTTTGGAGAAACTGACATCCCAACATGGTTAAGTCTCTATTTAGGTCTTCTTTTATGTCTTTCATAAAGTTTTATGGTTTCTTCCCATAAGTCTTGCATTATTCATGATTCACATTATTCACACAAATTCACATGAATATTCACATTATTCATTATGCATTTTAAATTATATTTTTAAATTTATTCATGCTAACATATAAGGAAGCTGTTGATTTTATGTTTGTCATGTATCTGAACAAGTTACTACATGCTTTTATTAGATCTAATAGGTTTTTTAGTTGATTCCCTGGGAGACTGTATTGTAGGCAGTCCTAATAGCTGTAATAATGACAATGTCCTATTCCTTTCTAAATCAAAGTGCTATATATTGGTGGGCGGGATGAAACAGGCAAATTACTAAGCAAACCTAATCAAGAAAAAACAATGGAAGGAAGTACAAATACTTTCCTAATTCCTGGACAAAATTAGGAATCAGAAAATGGAAATAACCACAGACTCGAGGAAATGTTTAAAGTAATTTTAAAAAATAACTGAAATATAAGTAAGTTTTGTAGACTAAATCTATAAACCTAAGGATGGCTAATGCTTCCAGAAAAAATACATATTGCCAAAATTGACCCAGAAAGGGAGAGAAAACCCCAAAAGTTCAGTAATCGTGAAAGAAATCAGAAAGTTGTTCAAGAGCTATCTCTTTTATTTATATTCATACTTTTTTTTGAGTTACTATTGCTGGCTTTTTTTTTATTCAAGTATAATTAACATGCAGTGTTGTATTAGTTTCAGGTGTGCAATACCGTGAATCAATGATTCTATACATTATTCAGTGCTCATCACCATAAGTGTACCCTCAGTCCCCTTTATCTGTTTTGCCCACCCCCTCCCCCTTTCCACATCCCCTCTGTCAACCACCAGTTTATTCTCTGTATTTGTCTGTTTTTTGTCTCTTTTTCCTTTGTGTGTTCATTTGTTTTGTTTATATTCATACTTTTGATTCTTCCTTGCATTTCTGACTTTTTAAAAAAATTAACACAACCACACAGTGTTGAATAACAGAGGTCATGGTTAGAATTTGTCCCTTGTTTTAATTTAAAGTTGTGAACTATAAGGTTAAAGTCTTGTACTATTCCTAGCTTTTATTGCAAGCTTTCTATAAGAAATTCATCTTAAATTCTATTAAATTTTTTTTTTTTTCCAGCACAGACCGAAGTGGTCAGTCTTTTTCCTTCACCGATTAATAGAGCAAATCCTAATGTTGAAAAATCTTTTGGCTCATTTGTAAGTTCAACCCCATTTGGTTATGATGTCTTATTATTTTGATGAACTTCCGAATTTTATTTGGTAGCATTTGATCAGGATTTCTGTATAAATTTTCATAACTAACAATTATCTGGACTGTTCTTGTGTTGTTTTGGTACGCAGAAAGAATTTTTTTGAGAAATCTTACCTTTATTCTCTGCAGTGGTGTATCAAGGGTTATCTGTTCCTTGACATAACTTGGAAAATTATCTTTGTCTGGGGCCGGGGGAGGTACCTAGAGTGCTGGTCATTGTTGTCTGTGACTCTCATAAGCCATCAGGTGAGTGTAGATGAGTGAGAAACAGGTGGGAAGTAACCTGAGTAAATAGGTTATAACAGCAAACTTAACTGTATAGATTGTCTCTAAACCAACTCTTACCCAACCTGAAGATTCCTCTCCTCTGAGGACAGTGGAAATGGGGATGGAGATGGGGAGTGGATTCAAGAATCAAAATGGTAAACTGATTGATCTTTGGTTAACTAAACAGCCAGGAGGTGGGAGATGTAAGCTAATGTTCCCTTGGTTTGCTGGAAAAAAATTACAGAGTTACCAGAAATGGGGTTGCCAGTTACCAGGGGAATGTTGGTTTGAGAGAAGGCGAGGAATTCTGTTTTAGACACTTGGAGAAGATTATCTTTCAGAAACTTGATGAAGGAAGGAGATTGGGCACAGAGTGCCATCAAATGGTAAATACAACCTCACAACTACCCTATCTCCAATCTACAGGTCAGGAAGCAGAGGCCCGGGAAGGCTGAGTTCTTTTGATTCTCACAGTCATGCCCTTTAATCACATCCTTTTTGAGGTGTCAGCCTAGAGTTCATCGGCATCAAGGGAAAGTCTTTTCAGGCTAAGAGAGATATTGGCTTGGTTCTGGGCAGAAGGGAAGAAACATTTTGAAATGGCCAGAATAAAGTTGCTAGAGATGGAAATGAGCTAGGTCTTGGAATATGTGAGAGGATTCGTTCAGAAAAACGCTTACTGAGAATATAGACACAGGGGCTCTGGAGAGGAAGAACGCGTAGCTTCTGTCCTCAATGTCATTTCAATCCACCAAGAGAAAGGTGCATAAAATAAAATTCCTGCTTTCCCAGTTCACGCCGATACCACCCACCGCATTCCCTCGCTTTTCTCCTCCCTCCTTCCCCAACCCACAGTTCCAAGAGGCGGGACCGCATCCATCTTAATAAGAAAGAGAGGAAAGATCACAAGGATACAATCGGTGCTAAGATGGAATGTACAGAACACTCTGGAGCTCCGAGGAAGGGGAGACAAACTAGACAACATTAAGAATGTGGTATTGGAATTGGGTTTTAAAAGATAAGTAGTTACCTGCCCATGAAACAAGACTATTTAAAGCAGAAGGCCATTAAAGGGAATATAAAAAAGGAAGACTCTTCAGAGTAGTGGTTACTGGAATATGTTAAGGCTTGGATGGCCTCACATCTCTCCGACTGGCAGGACTGCAGAGTGGGGGAGGGAAGTGCTGTTGACCATGATTGAGGGCAGCCAGGGGCCTCGGTGCGAGTGTGGCCTTGTACAGCCTCTCTGGAGTCCCAGCCCCGCAGCAGAGCTCGGTGCCAGTAGCCACATCTTTGAGGACCTCGTAGGCTCATCCTTGGTTACCCACCCAGAGAAAATGGCATCCAGTGAGCAGTGTTTGTAGGAATAAGGAGTTGGACGCAGTCTAGGGGTCTGTTACGAGGGTAAAATGCGGTGAATACGCATTTCATACGTACTTTGTCACAGAAGTAACAAAATAGACGCACATAAAGCCACATAAATGGATCTCAAATATAGCCTTAAACTCTTTAGAAATCCCAAACAAGATTTGTAGTGCAAGATCATTCGTAGTTAAAAATACCTGCGTACACAAGATAGCACAATTTTCCAAGATGCGCGTACTTCACCAAGTGCGGGGAGCAACGCAGTGGGGTGTGAGTCTGGGGGTGAAGGGGGGGACCCAGGGGAGGGCTGGGGCACAGGCATTAGGCGTGAAGCCAGCACTCACTGAATGTCCCCAGAACTGAAGGGCACACAGCCCTGCTTCCTGCCCGTGAGGCCCAAAGGAAAAGGACCCGGGAGCAGGAATGTTGGGGGTCTGCTCTCACCACAGAAGAGGCTGGCGGAGTGGAGGGGAGGCCGGGGTCTGAGGCTGGGGTCAGAGAGCCGGCCTGGGCCCCACCCTGAGGGTGACCGGGAGCTGCTGACGGCTTTCAAGTAGGGAGGGACGTTTTGTGTTAAAGGTTCTCTTCTGGTGACTAGAGGATAAGGCGAGACCGGAGGCAGTGTAGTGTTCGGGCAACTACTCAGAATCACGGAGAAAGGCACGGATCACAAGTAATGTGGGTAGGCGGTGGTCTGGAGTGGGGGCCGTCCAGGGGCCGTCCAGGGCCCGTGTGGGAGCCCGCGGTGGACCACCCCCTTTCTTCACGGAGGCATCCTGGCCGTCGCTCATTTAGGGACATCTCCGGAGGAGTGGGAATGCTTCCAGCCACATAGAGGCCAGTGGTGCTTCTCTCCTCTCCTGGTCCCACCCCCTCCTCCA
>CM052885.1:44317282-44359524 GCA_028534135.1 Potos flavus
TCGATCTGTGACCAGGATTAAGGGTCGATCTGGAAATTAGGCACAGGGGTTTGTTTTAGGTCGGGGTGATGGGTCAGACTGAGGTCCGGGACCAGGGTCAGAAGTCCATGTGAGGTGGATGAAGGAATGTCCCGGGATGGAATCCGACCGGTGATGATTGCTGCTGACCCGTCTCTGTCCTGTCCCCTCCTGGCCAGCCTGCCGCACAGACCCAGCATTCCTACTTTTCCCAGCATCTCTGGCCTGTCTTAGAAAATTATACCACCATGGCTTTTCTTCTCTTTTGTCCTAAGTGCTTTTTGGGATTTGAGCAAAGAGATGGTTCTAATTAGGAAATCCAGCAACTATTGTTGTGGGGCCGGGCTGTCCCTGTGGACATTCCCCAGGACCCCACTTGGTGGCTGAGCAAAAAGGACTTGGAATGACTTCCCCATGTCCCCTCCCAACTCCCACTCTGCGGCGAAACAGGAGGAGAGGAGGAAAGTGCACAAAAGCCATCTCGCGGAGTATGGGCGGGGAAGGGGAACACAGTGCCTTCCGGGGTGTGATCCCCGCAGAGCAGACACTCTTGGGGACTTTTGAGGCGGGTGGCTGGGAGGTGGGTGTTGTGCGAATTTGTCGACGATGATTCTCTGACTGCACGTGCCTTCCTACATATGTGTGTGCTCAGTATTTGTCTGTGCATCTATTTGTAGCTCAGTAAGGCTGCGTGTCCATCATTTCACAGATGTCTGTGTGTGTGTGTGTGTGTATCTATCCTTTCAGAGATGGATGTCTCCAAGGGTGGGTTCCCCAAGGTCATCTTGGCCATTTCCCCACCTTGGGGCCAATGCTGTGTCTGGGGGTTGGGCTAGAGTCTTAGGGCTCTTCAAAACAGTGGGGCCTCCACAATCGCTCCCCAGCCCCATTCTCACCCAGCTTCAACCCCACATCGGGAGGGAGGTGGCGCTGGTCTCACCACTCCAGGGTGCCTGGTCCAAACTGACTGTCCTGTGAGACCTCCCTTTTGTGAAGGTGTGCCCCAGCTTTGTGTTTCTGGGGCCACAGTAGTTCTGACAGGAACTTTCTGAATACTTGGGCCCCAAGCTGCCTGGAATGGAAATCTGAGGGCACTAGTGGGGGAGAGGAGCCCTCTAGGAGCCGGCAGACCAGCCCTTTAGGGCTCATCTCCCACTTCAAAGGGAGATGGAGGGCGGGACGCCCAGGAATTGCTTCCCCCTGAACCTGTAGTACTCCAACGATCCACCAGGTGGGGTCCCAAGGCCGAGAGTGAGAGTCGCGATGACAGGGCTCTAGAAGCAAGAGACCAGCTTTCAAATCTCCGCCGTCACTTCAACCGAAGCGCTCATACAGAGAGGGACAGCACATATGCTCGCACCTTAGACGCTCACACACATTCTCTTCTAGTGAACTCTAAAATAGAACCCGTACTGGGTGCAGGGGAGGTGTTAAAAAGGGGAGTCTAGTTTCGTTTACACACACACCACCCTAAACTGAAGGTGGGATATCAAGTCTTCTGCCGTGGGAGTGCGAGCGAGTGAACGACAGACACAGGGGGGCTGGGGGGAAAAGGACCTACGGGAGAGGGCGAGCCAGGCACTAGCTAGATGATGCCGGGCTTGGCACGCGGAGCTCCATGTATCACAGACACGCGGGAAGAGAGGCCAGATGACAGACGGACGCACGGATGCGCAGACACACATAGAGCTCCAGAGAGAACACACAGACCCGCAGACACACCACCCAGCTCCACAGATGTCGGGCCGACCCAAGGACACGCGCGCGCGCACACAGGTGCGGCCCCGGGCCACACGCACACCTCGCACAGGCACGCGCGCCGGGGCCTCTGCGGCCGGTTCCGAGAAGGTGGCCGCGCTCACCCAGCATGTTTATTTACTCATTTGTATCAATGAACGTTTGTGCCCGACTACTCCCGCCTCCGGGTGCCGGGGCTGCCGCATTTGTCCCCGGCGCGGGACACTCACCGGGACCGGCACTGGGGTTCCTCCGACGCTGCGGGGGGGCGGAGGGGACTACAAAGTTAGGGGGGTCCGAGAGGAAGGGCTGTAGCGTGAGCCGCCCTGGATGCGGACGGGAGAGGAGAACATAGGAGTCTTGGAGGATGAGAGACATCTGCGCGGGGGAGGGGGGGCAGCGGTGGCGGAAAGACCTTGGCATCCGAGGTTTGGGGATGCCCGGATCCGGGATAGGGGACCCCGGCTGGGGGGGGGGGAATTTGGAGGGGCAATTTGGGAGGGTTGATGGGGTCCTGGGAGATAGGAGCTGGCGGGGTTCCGCGGGATTGGAGCTTGGGACCCCAAGCACAGGTCCAGGGGCTTTCGGTGGCCCTCAATCGAGGGGCAGTCTGGCAAAGACCTCTGCCGCTGGGACGACGGCCCACACGGGACTGCCCGGGGCGGGAGGAGGGGGCCAGGGACCGGGAGGGAGGAAAAGAGGGAGGGAAGTAGCCTAGCAGCCAAGCGGGCACTGTGCGAGCGCGCACCGTGTGTGTGTGTGTGTGTGTGTGTGTGTGTGTGTGTGTGTGTGTGTGTGTCTCTCCTCTCGTCCGTTTGTAGGTGCCGGGCTCAGCGAGACGCCGGCGAGAAGGAAGAGGAGGCGAGAGGTGAACTGAGTTTGATCCTGCGGCTGCTACAAGTGGGTCCCGAGCGGGCGGCGGGCGGCGGGCGGCCGGGGCGGGGCGGGAGGCCGGCGGGCGCTCACACGCTCCGGCCGCCGGCCTCTCACCACGCCTCCGGCTTTGTGAGCGCCCGGGGGGGGTACGGGGGGGGGTTTGGGGGTGGGGTGGGGTGGGGTGGGGGTGGGGTGGGGGGGCGGGCTGGCGGGGCGCCCACGGCGCAGCCTCCCGCCTCTATATAAACACACGCATCGCCTCGCTTTGGACTCAAATTCACATTGAGAGAAGCTTTTAAAACCACCAGCCCTGAAATCCTGCCTCCTGCTTTTCCCCCTCTTTCATTCCTTTTGCCTTCTTTCTTTTTCCCCCCTTTCTTCGCCCAGCAGCAACTCCAGAGCCGAGAGACCGCGTCCCGGGACGGATTGCCTTTTCTTAATTGATACAATAGCCCAGCTCGGGTTTTCACCTCCTCCCCCAACCCCACCCCGCCTCACCCCGCCCGCCCGCCGGCCGCCGCCGCCGCCGCCGCCCCAGCGCCCGCCCGGGGCTCTGTCGCCGGCCGCGTCCCGTCCCGGCTGCGGTCCGCCGGCTCCGCACCCGCGCAGCGCCCGCCGCGCCGCCTCGCCCGCCGCGCCCGCCTCGGGGGTGCAGCGGCGGCTCTGCGGCTCGGGCGCGCCGCCCCGGGCAGCCCAGGGACGCTGGGCTCGGGCCTCTCCACTCGCCTCGGCCGGGGAGCCTTTCCCCTCACCCCTAAAGTTTCTGGGTTCGTTGGAATTTTTGGATTCAGAAATTTTTTTCCTTTTTTTTTTTTTCCACCTAGGAATTTGAGGGGAAAACTTTTGACAAATCGATCGCACTTTCTCTCCGCTAGCTCTTACGAGAGAGGCTCCCGCTGGACAAAGTTTTCCAAAGTTTTCCGAGTGTGATGGTTGCGGGGAGAGCTAATCCACCAGCTTGATTCACGGCTTCATCTCATCACCCCTCGAGCAGCCCCTAAGCCCGCTATAAGGGAACAAACAAACAAACAAACAAACAAAGTTACACTCCGAGTCGCCTCGTGTCTCTTCTCTCTCTTCTTTTAGGCAATTTTTTTCCTCCCTCTCTCCGCTCCCCTCGCAGCCTCCACTCCCCTTCCCTCGGCCCCTTCCTCCTCCTCTGTTTCGGCTGGAGGTGCCAGGACCCCCGGCCGCAGCCTCCCCTCCCCCGCCGCTCGCGTCCCTTCTCATCCGGCCCTCCCCTCCCCCGCCGCGGCCGGCACAGCCAATCCCCCGAGCGGCCGCCAACATGCTCTTTGAGGGCTTGGAGCTGGTGTCGGCGCTGGCCACCCTCGCCGCGTGCCTGGTGTCGGTGACGCTGCTGCTGGCCGTGTCGCAGCAGCTGTGGCAGCTGCGCTGGGCTGCCACCCGCGACAAGAGCTGCAAGCTGCCCATCCCCAAGGGCTCCATGGGCTTCCCGCTCATCGGAGAGACTGGCCACTGGCTGCTACAGGTAAGGGCGCGCTCGCTCCGCTGCTCTCCGGGGTCCGCTAGCGGCGAGCGCGGGACCGTTGGAGCCGCGGGCCGGCCAGGGGGCGCCGGGAGCCTGAAGGCATGGGTCTCCGCCCCGCCCCTTCCCTCCTCTTTGCCGGTGCAGCCTGGGCTTCCCCTGCCCGCCTGCGGCGTGGTTCGGAGCCCACTGGCACCGGGTGCGCAAAATCTGGGGGCTGATAAGAGAGATCCCTGAACTCCCAAGATTGACTCCGGAAGGCTCCCAAGATTGACTTTTCCTAGTCTCAGGCGATCCAGCAGGGGCGCGTGGACCGTCCGGGGGGCTCCCTGAGCAATGCCATGCAGAGAGGGAGTCGGGTTGTGAGCAGCTTTCGCCTCCCCTTCGCGCTCCGGGCCCCTGTCGCCGTTGGCTGCCAGGGCTTTGGAGGTGTCATTGGGACCCGAAAATTGACTGTGGGAGAGGAAGGAGCCAATGGCAGCCAGAATTGCCCCCTTTAGACCCTGGCTGTGTTCCCGCCGCCGCGTCGTCGGCTGCGCTAGGTACAACCGCCCTGGTCCACAGTCCAAGAAAGTGTGTGTATTTAGTGGTGGGGAAGGAAGAAGGTAACCCAAGGAAGATGAGAAGCCCGAGACCAGAGGGTTCTTGGCTTTTAAGGAAAAGGGTCTATTTACTTATTGGGTGGGAACACTTGAGCAGGGGAGAGAAACTTGGGATTGGTGTATGAGATCCAAAGAGTGTGTTTGAGTGCGTGTGTGTATGTGTGTGTGTGTGTGTGTGTGTGTGTTTCTTGCTAGACGCCACACAACCGCACACTACTGGTGATAATGGGGGCGGGTGCGTCGGGGACCAAACCCAGGTAAGTAATGGGGAGATTAACCTGGAATTAACCTCGTCAAGTGCTAGACAAACGCTTTTGCAACTTGATATACACCAGGTTTTTTTCTTTTGGGGGGTGGGGGGCGCCCCTGGTTAACCGCGGGAGGTGTGTTGTGTTCTGGTGAACACCCGTGTTTGTCCGGAGGATGCTGATGCGAGTTAAGAGACGGATGAATGTCCTGGAGACAACCCCGGCAAGGGTGAGGTGAGGCGGGAGGCGACGGCAGAGACCTGTGGGTTTAGAAGTGCGAAAGCATGGATTGAAATTAACAGACGCGTGCAATCCCCGAGCGCACACACAGACACCCTGCCGGCCCCGCCCCGCGCCGACTGACAGCGGAGCGGGGGCGTGGAGGGGGGCGCGCGGTTCCTCTGTGTTGTGGTCTTCCCAAGTTCCAGAATCGGCCCATCTCTTCTTGGGGATGCTCATGCAGTGGGGTGGGATTCGCTTTAACCAATAGGGCTACCCTCCGTAAAGAAATCCCCAGAGCCTCTCCCGAGCCACCACCACACTTAAAGAGTTAACTGCGGGGGTGGTCTAGGCTTTTGGCGGAGAATTTAGGAAATAAAATAACTCACGCGGGCATTGGCTCCCGTCTCCTTAGAGCCAATCTGCGGAATTCTTGGTCTGTCGCCTCTCCCCCCCTCCCTTTCCTGACCTTTCTCTGCTACCCCGAACGTCCCCCTGACCTTTTCTTCGAATCCCACAAGGGCCCCTGGGGCTCCGTGTCCAACCCGCATGAAGTTGGGGAAAGGGAACCAGGCCTACGCCTCCCCTTGCATCAGCCCACGGGGCCCTAGACTCCCCCGTGGGAGGGAAATGGGGGATGCCTGTAGAAGAGCGCTGAAGGGGTTAATGGGAGCCCTCTGAATCCCAGCTTTATTTTTTTGGAGTCATTTATCAGATTTTACGGGGAGACCTCCAAGGGCTCTCCGTTTCCACCGTGCGCCATCTAAACAGAGCCTAGGGCTAAAAATACAACATTTTTGTATAAATTGGACTCGCGGCCCGAGCGGCCGCCCCTATGAAAGTCTTCTTTGTGAAGACCGTGGAAACGGCGGACAAATAACTCTTTATTAATGCCACAAAAAACGCACTTTAATTATAGTTAGGCAGATCAGAGACGGGAGGGGGGCGGCGGGAGAGAGGCGGCGGCGACCTCGGAAAATTCACAACCCAACTTTTGTGTCGAAAGAAAAGAAAAACAGAGGAAAAGAAGGAGAGGAGAGACGGAGAGTCAGACGGAGCGAGGGAGACGGGTATAGCAGACAGAGGGAGGGAATCCCGCTCCTTAACCCCCCCTTGGTCGCACCTCCACCCTCGCCTAGATTTCTCTTAAAGGGGTAGACGCTGTCTAGAACTGCGGCAGGGTGGGGGAGCTCTCTCCGACCCGCCAACCTGGGAGTGGGGTGGCGTCCCCCGCGACCCAGCCCCCCTCTTGGAGGCTCGGGCGCTCTGGGCTCGCTCCCTGTCGCGCGCCGGGGCCGGAGGCGCATGTGGAAAAGTGATTAGGGCGCCGGGTTCTGCAGAGTCACTTTTCGGCGGTGCTGGGGTGTGTACACATTTAGCTGGAGAATACTTTTCCGTAGAAGAAAGGAAAGTGAGCAGAGGGACCAGCCCGGGAAAAGGGGATGCCGAGGTGTCCCTTCGGGGGTACAGGACTCCGTAGATCTGGAGTCCGCATCCTCAAGTCGCTGGTGGCCAAGCGAGAGTGCCGGACAGGTGGCGCTCCTCCCCTTGGCACCCGGCCCTGCCCCGGCGGGAGAAGGGTTAACGCGGGGTGGGGTGGTGATCGCCTACGTCAAAGGTGAGCCGGCCGCCCCTGCCCCCGCCCCTCGGAGGTCCCCTCGGTTTCCGGTACCCGCGCGGGGGCCAGCTCAGCCAGCTCCACCGCGCGCCGGGCCCGGGGCCGGGGCCTAGCCATCCCGCGCTCGCGCCGTCGCTGCCGCCTCGGGGGATCCGGTTACCTGTGACGGCCACCCCGCCCTGCCCCGCCCCGCGGGAAGCGCCTTCCTCCGAGCTCCCGTTCCAAACTCCAGGGCGGCGACGAAAATCCTTCTCAGTTATTCCCAGGGCAGACTGCATTAGGAAAATCGCGGCTCGCGGCCCCGTGACCCTACCTTGCAGATCCCTTAGAGGGCCGCCGGGTCCCTTCGCGGCCCACCCCTGAGAACGGAGGAAACCCCAACCCCCTTCTGTAGTGACTGCCTCTGGGCAAGGACCGCTCACCGCTATAAATAATCTTTGGCCTGCGGCCACCCCGCGGGGTCTCGCCAGCCCGTGGCCGGGAGCCTGGAAATATTTATTCCGAGAGGCTCCGGAGCGTGAGGCGGGGGAGCGAGGAGGAAGGGGGGCGGAGGCTCTAGCTTCGGGTCCCGCCGTCCGGGATACATTTTTCCTCCCGCAAGTCATTACCAAAAAACACCCTCCCGAGGGGTGCCCCGGGCCTCCCGCCTTCTTGCATTATTTATTATCCTCTAGGCCCTACTTCCCAGTTCTCGTGTATGCTATGAAAAATAAAACCGTCATGCGTGTTTGTGTGTGTGTTGGTGGGGGTGGGGTGGGGGACAGGGGACTGGTGGCTGGGGCGGGATCCTCCGCTCCTCCCCGGCGGGCCCTCCAGGCTGGGTCTCCGGGACATCCCCTCCGGAGATGTACGCCCTGAGAGAGGTCTCTTCCCTGGTTCCCGCAGGGTTCCGGCTTCCAGTCGTCGCGGAGGGAAAAGTATGGCAACGTGTTCAAAACGCACTTGCTGGGGCGGCCGCTGATCCGCGTGACAGGCGCCGAAAATGTGCGCAAGATCCTCATGGGCGAGCACCACCTCGTGAGCACTGAGTGGCCACGCAGCACGCGCATGCTGCTGGGCCCCAACACGGTGGCCAACTCCATCGGCGACATCCACCGCAACAAGCGCAAGGTAAGAGCTCTCTGTCCGGGGTAAGAGTCCCGCAACCCTGCTCTGACCCTCTTCTTCCGTGCACCCTTCTCGGGTGTAAGGAGTTTGCGGAGCCCCGGGGACGCCCCACCCGAATCTGCGCCCCCATTTGCACACCATGCTAGAGGATCCCACAGTCCGGTGCCTAGATGGCTGCGGTCCGGGATCCAGAGGCCGCAGGCCTCCTCTGGGTCTGCCCTACGGTCGGTCTGCTGTGCCGTTCCCACTACCAGGCCCATCCGTGGCTGTTGCGGGAAGGTGGTTTGGACAGAGCTCGAACATGCGGGAAGTAGGGCGTCTAACTCCTGTCCTCGCGTGCTCCACAAAACCGAGAAAAGGGCAATGGTGGTGGTCCCTGCTCCCCTTTTCGCCCTGTTTCCCTCGGGAATTCCGAGGACTGGAGACGCATCTTTGGAAAACCAAACCCAGCCTTTCTGCCATTGGTTCCTTAAGGGCGACGCGGGCAGGCTCAGGGAGCCAAGCACCCGGTGTGCGAAGGTGGCAGGGCCTTGCCTGGGCGGGCGGGGGTGGGGGAGAAGGCGGGGGTGGCGGGGAGATGAAATTTGGGCCACTGCCGCCCAGGTCTGGACGGTGGAGGAAGGGCGAAGGGTGGGAGAGCAGCGGAGGCGCTGCGGGGGATCAGAGCGCACCTACCCCCTCTCGTAGAGAGGAAGAGAAAGTGGGTGTTTATCCTGTGGATTTCCCGAGCGCCTGGAAGAGGCGCGGAGGAGGCGAGCCAGCGCGCACCCAGCGAGCCGAGCCTCCCCACCCCCTCCCAGGGCCGCGCCGCCGCCGCGGCGGCTCGGAGCGCGGGCGGCACGTGCTGTTTGAACTGCAGTAACCCCAAAGCTGGGCCGCCGGCGGGCGGGCGGGCGGGCGGGCGGGGCGGCGGCCGGCGGGCTTCAGGCGGCCAGTGAGGGGGCGCTGCACGACCTCTCCTCCCTCCCTGTTTTCCACTGGGTCAGAGGACTCATCTAGGTTTGAAACCTTAAGGAAAGAGAAGGGCAGCCTCTGATCTGCCAGGAGCAGTGGCAGAGTCTGGGAGGGGGGCGGGCAACGGTGAGCGGCCCCCTCCACCAGAAGTCTATGTGAAGAGGTCTTTGTGAACGCAGGAATTCATCTTGTAGTATTTGATGTCTTTTGAACGGCCTGCGAAGAGTAGAGTAGTTTTCCATAGCAGACAAAAGGAGGCAAAATCTGATGGAGGAGGCAACCCACCCCCCCAAAGCCCAGACTTCAGGGACTGGAAAGGGGCTTCTAGAGGAGTCTTCCCCCATGTGCCTCACTAGAGCAGGAATCAGCTAACAGGTCCAGAGGACAGATGGGAAGTGGCTGGGAGGGGGCTATGGGCTCGGCAATGGGGGCTTATAAAATGTGTTGGACACTATTTTTTCTTAGTCTTTAGGGCTCCACCCAAAGCCCGTTCCAAAGACTGAGGAGACAGCCTGAGACTCAGAAACCCAGCTCCGAGGACTATCTGCTTCCTCATTTTATCTTTATAGAGACTTTGACAAGAAAACAGTCACTGTCCCCTTCTCACAGAAGGGGACCCTGAGGCTTGGAGAGTTTGAGAGACTCCAATCAGGTCAGGAAGCAAAGAAAGGGCAGGACAGGGCATGCGACACAGGCATCCATGGGGAGAGTTGTTTCTGGGCCACCAAGCTGGGCCTTACTTAGTCCTGCGTGACATAGGCTCTCCAGAGCTGGCGGTGGGGGTGGGAGGAGGTGCTGGGAGGGACGGGAAGGCTGGGTCAGGAGCAGACCGTGAGACCCTGGGGGCGCAGAGGGCTTCGGGGCAGGGCCGTTGCTTTGTGGTTCCACCCACCCTGTGCCTGACTGGGCTGTGGGCCTCCAGGTGGGAAAGCCCCATGGTTTTGGCAGACATGGCCCCTTTGGGAGGAGGGAAGGAGAGGACCCAGAGGACACTGCCAGAGGAATGCCAGGGAGGGTTGGGGATGGGGCGGGGGCGGGGCCAAAACAGAGCCACACAAGAGTCCTCAGTGCTCTCCCTCTTTGGGCCACCCTGTATCCTCCAGCTCCTGGGGGACAGGAAGCAGCCAGAAAGCAGTTCATCCTGACAGAGGCTTGGGAGCCCAGTGCAGGGGCCCTCTCTTTGTGTGTTCTAGCGTGTGCTTGCTATGTAGCATGTGTCTGGGGCCTGGGGGAAAGGGGTGGACAAAAGGGCCCTTCCCCCCAAATCTCTCTAAGTCATGTCCCATCAGCTTGGGTTTACTGGACCAAATTGAAGGCTTTGGGTGAGGTAGACCCAGAAGTGGGACACTCGGTCCTTGCCTCAAGAAGTAGAGTCTAGCTGGAGGGATGAGAAGAGAACATTCAGGGGCTTGTTCGGGTCCTGGAGAAAATGGCCAGTCTGCTGGACCCCAGTGCCCAGCGGACCCAGCCTGGCCAGGGTCGGGGGTGTGCCACGCACACTGCCTGATCCAGTCTACGCTGCACTCAGGGACCTGCTGGGGGTGAGCAGGCTGCTGGGCCGGGCCCGGGCCTGGTTAGGATGTACTCACAGGAAGAAAGACCCAGGTGTGCTGGGGCCTGGCGGGCGGGAGAACGAGGAGCGTCACTGTTTCCATTGGGGCTGGTGGCCCGCCCCTTCTCTGGGAGGTCTGACCAGATGTGCTGGGAAGGGGCTCCTTACAGCCATCGCTGCACTCCAGGTGTTGGCCCCGCCTGTCCTGGTGGTCTAGGGCCAAGATGGCTGGGGTTGCCAGGAAGAAAATCCAGCAAGTTTTGCCCAGTCTAACAGATTCCTCTCGAGGAGCCAGACCTGTGTCCCTATAGCCACTACCTCAGACTCTGTCCCTTCTCTTTTGTAACCTTCCCTCCCCCCAGGGGCCTGGGGTGTCTCTGATTAATGGGGGAGGGGATGTCATCCTTCTTTGTGTGGGGGGAAGCTAGGGTATTGCCCTAGAAGGAGTGTGGTAGGGAAGAGTGGGGGAGGTGGTCAGAGACACGAAGGAGGAGTGGGAGTGGGGATAGTTCTGGAAGCTCCAATGCACAGCCCCATACCCCAGAATCAGGCATTTCCTCTTTTCCTTTGGAGATAGGGAGGGCCAGCAGCTTCAGGGGACCTCAGACAGTAGCCCTCCCAAAACCTGGAGAACATCCCAGAGGATGCACTTAGTCTGGGATTCCCGGTGTCCCAGAGACTCCAGGCATGGCTCTCTTGCCCCTCCAACCCAGACTCTTGGCTACAGGGACTTCTGTACCCAAGGCGAAGGTGGGGGAACAGCTCCCCAGGCTTCGGAGGTAGGATGAAGAAGCCCTGACTACCCACAGCCCACCCCTCACGGGCCTGGCCCTTGGGCCCTGTCTGGGGCTGGAGTGGAAGGTGGGCTCAGGATCACTGCACTTCTCTCAACAACCCTGTCCATCCTGCAGTTTGTGTTGGGGTGCAGAGTCCGAGAAGTGCTTCTGCAGGAGGGCAGAGCCAGGAGGGTTTGGGGGTCTTCGGGGAGGCCAGCCCAGCCCGGCTCTTGATGGCCTTGGGACCAGTGCACAGCCTCTGGCTGCAGAGTCTCTCCTGGCTCAGCCCAAGGCAGCAGCTCCCACCTGCATCAGGAAGGTGGGTGGCCCAGCCAGGCAGCCCTGCTCCTGAGATCTCCGCCCCAGCCCCCTGGCACAGGCACAGAGCCTTTGTTCTGCTAGCCCAAGAAGTCCTTCACTCAAAAGTTACTGTAGCACCAGCCAGTGGGTGCAGGGACCGCAGAAGGGGCGGGTGGCGGGAGCGGATCTCTCTGAAGGTCAATGTGGGAGGGAGCCCACGGCCAGGCAGCCGCCAGAGCGCCTGAGAGGGGGTGCCTCCCTCCAAGCACCCGGTGCCAGGCAGTGGGCGGGGGACGGGGGTGGGGGAGGTTCTGGCCTGGCCTAGGGTCCATCTCCTCCCTTTTCCCTCCTTTCTCTGTCCTCCCAGGGCAAGGAGGGGTCCAAGGCTGTGATGCTGATGCGTCTGCTCACTCTTCCAGCCTTGGGAGACAATTCTGGCCTTGACAGAGTGGGCAGGCTTGGCTGGGGTCTGCTCTGGTCCTAAGCCTCCTGTGCCAACCACTGCATCCATTCGGGCTGCCCCGGCTGAAGGGCCGGGGTTGGGGGTGTCCCTCCAGGGCTGGGACATGCCGAAGCAGGGACAGAGGAGCCGGACAGCTGGCCTTCTGAGAAGCTTGGCCATAAAGAAGGGTCCCCTTGGGGCTCTCAGATAAATTCAGAGCCCCCAGGACAGGTGGACAGTGGCTCAGTGGGGCTTGGGGAGTGGCGAAGATGGGGTTCGGGGCCATTGGCGGGTGTGGCCAGTCACAGGACTCTGACCCTGGGAGGGCCCTTCCCCATGGGGCCTCTGCTGTCTGCACAGGCTGGGGGGTCTGGGCCAGCCCCTCCCGCCAGAGTGGCTGAGTGGGGATTGGCTCGGGAGGCAGCCAGAGGAAATGCCAGGCCTCCGGGAAGATGACCCTCTCTCTCTTCCTCCCCCTCACTGAGTGTAACGTACACACCTCAGTGTCCCTCGGGTGCCGTGCGACAGCGGCCGCTGCGCTGCCCGCCCTCTGTCGCTCTTTCCACTCCGAAGCTGCGGCTCTCCTCCGGTGGCTTGGCTCAGCGGACAGCCTGCTCCAGCCCCCGCCCTCCCGGGCAGCCGCTTCCATTCCTCCCAGTCTGAGTCACTGGCCCAAGGAGTAGGTTCCCGCTCTGGCTCTTCCGACTCCCGAGACCGCCTGTCCAGAGGCTGTCTATCCATCTGTCCATCCACAGGCACCGGCTGAGAAGGGGGAGGGCACCTGGCTGCCCAGTCAGAGCGCAGGGCCCTGGGGCTCCAGTGAGCTGCTCTCCTCCCAGGGCCACGGGGGTGCGAGAGGCAGGAGGGGCAAGCATCCTTAGAAATGGTTCTAGAGAATCTGAGCCTTGGCAAGCCCCCTGGCATCCCACCGCTTCCCATTCAGGGTTGAGAGAGAACCAGGGATGCAGGCCCTTGAGCCAGTCGCTTTGCTGGAGAAGCCGACTGGAGAAGCTGGGCTGGTGGAGGGCTTCCAAGCGCAGCCTTCACGGCGGCGGGAGCCCAGCCTGCGGTGCCTCTGTGCCTGGGAGGTCCCAGTCCTCCCGTGACGCTCTGCCTTCTCTCCCCGGGCACCAACCCTGGGGAAATCCGTACCTGCTGCTCCCTCTGCAGGGCTTTGCCTGGGCCCGAGCTGGTTCCCGATGACCTTTGTCCAACATTCTTGGCTCACTTTTGGGAATTCCTAGGGAAGCCCCAGAGGGAAACAAAGCAGCTTTGGCTCCTGTTACAACTGTGGTCAGGGCAGACGGCTCTGGGGGCTGGGAACCCTTCCTCTCTTCACACTGAGCAGCTCTGCTGGGCACTTGCCCATGTGCCCCAGTCCTGACCCCACCCGCCCGACGTGGCCCAGGCCTCCCTCTGCCCCAGCCAGCGCCTCCGCCTCCTCCCGGCCTTTGTGGTGGGTGGTGGTTTCTGGGCTGCCTCGGCTGTGGGAAGAGCCCTCGTTGTTAATCCTGGGCACCAACCCAGGCATGAGGACCTGGAGTTTTCCCGGTGCCTGGGAGGCCCTGATGCCTGGGGAATAGCTGGGCCGGAGGCGGGGCAAGGACCCGGTGACCTCTGAGCGAAGTCCCTTGACTCAGAGTGCCTGCCGTCTCCCTTTGCTTTGCTTCTCATGTGGTCACTTTCTCTGCCTCAGGGGGGCTCCGAGAGGAATCATGGGCAGAACAGCTAGGTGGAAAGGGACCCAAGAAAGTCCAGTTAGACTCCTCATGAAACCAGTGGGGAATCTGAGACTCAGAGCGGACAGTGACCTGCTGGCTGCCACTGGTGAGTCAGCGGCTGGGTCAGGGGAAGAGCCTCAGACCTTTTCAGAAGCCCCAGCCCGAGGCCTTCAGGTACCCGATGGCAGAGGGCTTCCTGGGGACATCCCAGCTCCTGCTCAGGACCCCTGACTACCTAGAGGTGACGCGTGGATCCCCCACCCTTGGAGTCCATCTGCTCAGTCCCAAGTTCCCCTCCGTCCTCCTGCCCTCCTTGGACCCCGAGGCTTGAGAAGGAGCGATTCAGCTGGTCATCACTAGAGGGCGCAGGGAATGTAACCTTCGGGGCAGGGCAGGGGAGGGCCTGTGGGTGGGTCCTGTCTGGCCCCTTCCGAGAGCGCAGCGGGGGTTCTCAGGGAGCCTCCTTTGGTGACCCTGGGATGACCCCTCCTGGGCCACTGTAGCCTGTGTGGGATGTATATTTGGGGGCCTGGTAGGCATCAGGTGACTTGAGGGGACAGCCTCTACTTTGGGACGCCTAGATAGGGGCGTTTATGGGCTCTGTACCTTGAAAGGAGCCACAGACGTGACCTCCTCACCATTTCATAGGTGAGGAAGCTGAGGCAGGAGGTCGCGACTTGGCCATAGTGGCGCAGTAAGCTGGTGTACGATCCGGGGCTAAAACTGAGGTCTCTGGGTCCCCAGCCTGCCTTGTCCCACCACCCTGCTGCCCTGTAGAATCTAGCTGGCTTTGACTTTGACCAGTCTAGGTCTGCGTGGCCTCCGCCTCATTGCCCCCTCCACATGCCCACTTCTGGGCTTGGGTCTCCTGTTCGCTGGGGGCTCTGGCCAGCCCTTGCCCCATCTCCTCCCTGGCAGTCCTCCTCTAGACCAAGTGTGGCCTCCCTATCTCTGCCGGCCCCTACCCCCAGTCTCCCCATTGAGGCCTGGGAGCCACAGAGTATCTTTCTTCCTCCCCGATGAGCATCTTACTGTTTTGTAAGGGCCCTTGGTTGGCCAGCATTGGGCTCATTCCCACCCCATTAGACTCTGATCAGGAGCTGAACTTGGCATCCTAAGGACATGGGGGGGGTGCATAACCCTCTGAAGGGAGGTGGCAGCTGAAGTCTCCCTCAGAAGTTCCTGGGACCCCCGCAGCTGAGCGAGGTGTGAGGGACCCACTCAGCCCGGCGCTGCCCTTGGCCACTTCCTGTCCTTCTACATTTCAGCTGTCCCTTAATAGCAGGAGCAGTCCCGAACAGCGCTGGCTTCTCTGCCCCTCCCCGGCCTCCTTCCCTCCCTCCGTCTGCCCACCGGGAATTTGGGAATGAAAGTGCTATTGTGAATGCCTGGCTGGGCCACTGAAGGGCCGGCTCTGTTATTCCTGCAAACCGGCCCTCCCATTAGCCATGCAGGGCCGAGGCCAGGAAAATGTTACCTTTTCCTCCTCGAGCTGACTGCAGGGGAAATTCTCACATTTACAGTTTGTGCGGTGGTTGTGTTTGGGGGACGGGAGGGGAGGGCGGGCGCGTGTGTGTGGTTTGTGTGGGGCAGGGCAGGGGAGCCGGGGGAATATACGTCTCCTTCCTCTGTGTTGTCCCTCCCAACTCTGCCTTCCCCAGTGACCTTTCCCTCGGTGTTGGTGGGGGTGGCCCCCTTCTGCTCCAGCGGCCCCTCTGGGGCGGGGGTGGGTGCACAGAGGATGTTAGTTATGAGTGAGATGCAGAGGTATCAGTAAATAAACTCACCTTCTCCCCTCTCCTGTCCGCCCTGGGCAGCAGCATGAAACCGTGTGCTGGGGCATTTGGGTAAGGAGGGGGCAGGAGGGGGTTCCTGAGGAAGCAGGAGGATGGAAAGCAGAGAAGGCGGAAATAGGGATTCGCTGGCTACTTAAAATGGACCAGGGAGGTGCAAGGAATTAAAAGGGCTTCCGTTTGGCATTGTGATCTTTTGGGGTGGAAAATCTTGCCCCCCCCCCCCCCGTTCCCCGGCCTCCAGACTCTGCCACATTGAAGACATTTTGATGGCACAGCTTTTAACAGACTGCCTAGGATCTCCATCCATTAGGTGTTTCCCAGGGACTGAGAGCAACTTGGTGGTGGTGGTGGTGGTTGGGGGGGGGGGGGCAGTCTCAGGAAGTCCTGCTTGCAGTCTAGCTTCAGACTCTCTTGTTCTTTCATCAGAGGAGACGAACCACCTACTGCTTTCCACCTCCTCCTTGTTCAGTGCACGCCCTGTGTTCAGGCCCTGTGCTCCACTCCTCCTGAGCACTTCTCCCTGGGAATTTGGGGATGAGTCCCTGCAGCGGAGGGACCTACTCCTTGGCAGACCTACTGGCAGCTGGACTGCCTAGTCCCCAGGGCTTTGCCACTGCGTGCAGCACATGCTTTTCTGGGGTCAGGAAAGGAGAGGACGGCTCAGATCGCCCTGTGAGCGACACAGAAGGTCCCGACCTGGAATCAAAGTGCCCGTATGCTGTGCTTTACTCCTGTCCTTCCCCTGTCTCTGCCCCAAGGCACAGGCAGTAGGAGGGGGTTTGGAGCTGGGGCGCCAGCGAGGGTTTGTGTCCGGAGGTGGAAAGTGGAGCTCGGTTGGGGTGAGGACTTGGCGTCTCTGCGGCCGCAGTCCCTCGTGCTTCAGTGGGGCCCCGTGGGGGTTGCGTGGGCAGGCGCGAGCCCCTCCGGCCAATTGCCCCCTGCCCTCCAGGTCTTCTCCAAGATCTTCAGTCACGAGGCCCTGCAGAGCTACCTGCCCAGGATCCGGCTGGTGATCCAGGACACGCTTCGTGCCTGGAGCAGCCACCCGGAGGCCATCAACGTGTACCAGGAGACGCAGAAGCTCACCTTCCGCATGGCCATCCGGGTGCTGCTGGGCTTCAGCATCCCGGAGGAGGACCTGGGCCATCTCTTCGAAGTCTACCAGCAGTTTGTGGAGAATGTCTTCTCCCTGCCTGTCGACTTGCCTTTCAGCGGTTACCGGCGGGTGAGCCCCTCGGGGCCTGGGAGGAGAGGGGGTGGGCATCCGCGAGCCCACTCTGCGGGAGAGGGTGGCTGACCACTCAGTCACTCACCGGTCACACAGATGGGGGCGGTGCGTCAGCAGAAGGGCGGGGGGCGGGGGAGCCTTCACCCGCTGGTCTCGGCAGCTTCAATGGGAAGTTCTCAGAGGAGTCCCTTCCCCGCCTGTCCCGGCCATGGGAGGGAGTCTCAGTTGACCCTAACCTTCCTCTTTGGTGACCAGATGGCCCCCTTCTCCCCCCCAGGGCATTCAGGCGCGGCAGATCCTGCAGAAGGGCCTGGAAAAGGCGATCCGGGAGAAGCTGCAGTGCACCCAGGGCAAGGACTACTTGGATGCCCTGGACATCCTCATCGAGAGCAGCAAGGAGCACGGCAAGGAGATGACCATGCAGGAGCTGAAGGTGGGGGCGGCCTCCCCAGTGGGCGGCACGAGTGCCCCAGCTTCCGTTTCTGCCCATCCCACTCCCCTCCCACAGGGACTGCCTCTGCGAGGCGGTGGTGCCCATCCCCGCCTGGGGCTGGGGGGAGACTCAGCCGGAAAAGAGGCTGTGTCCCAACCTGCTTAGTGTGGGTGGTCTAATGGGGAGGCTGAGAAACAGCCACGATGGGTGGGGCTGCCCCCCACTGCAGCTTCTGTGCACCCAGTCCTGGGAGGGAGTGGGTCCCCACAGCAAAGACGCTGAAAATTGGCCTCTAGGAACCGCGGGACAGACTCCGTGTCAGTGGCTTTGTGGAGCCCCTCACCCCCTTCCACTCCTAGTAGTCACCATTTCAGTGCATTTCATGGTCCGCAGAAGGGCAGCCTCAGTCTTTGGGGAAGAGCAGGGAGAATTGGACCTAACTCTGGTCTCCTACCCTCCCACCAGCCTTTTTCAGCTGGTGACACTTAACACTCTCTCCTGGCCTGCGGGTCACTGGTTAAGCCCAGCTGGGCTGCCAGCACCTGGACGGTCCACACTGGGCTCCAAGAAGGACTTCCTGCCCACCCCTTTGTAGGGTGGGTGTACCACCTGAGGGGGGATTCATTAACTCATCCTTGTCTAGACTCTGCCGCCCGCGTGCCTGCCAGGTGCCCGCGGGGGGCTGACCGCAGACTTCTCCGTCCCCCAGTCTGTGCTTACCCCTGGTCTGACTCTGGCTCTCTCCCTGCTGAGCCAGGAGGAGCTCCAATGACCTTCCCGTTTCCTAAGAAGTATTATGGCTCGTAGGTGGGGCCATGGCAAGTCAGGAACCCAGGTCCCTTCCCTCTCTTCTCTGGGCCTTCATTTGTAAAATACAGGCTTCAGAACGAGATGACCTGCTAGGTGCTTGCCCTCGGGCTCCCAATGCCCAGGTGTCTTGCTCTCTTGAGAACCTTGGCGGGGTCTGAGTCTTCTGGGAGCCCCCTCCCCTCAGCCTTCTCAAGGCCGTCCTAGCACAGGTCCCCATGGCTGTGGACTCACGTTGCCTCCCCAACCCCATCCGCGCTCCTGACCTCCCACCAGATGTCCTGGGAACGGGGCAAGGGGCTGGAGCTGCCAGCTGGAAAGCCCAGGGGCAGACTCACCCTCCTCGCCCGCACAGGGCCCGGCTCCCTGGGATTTGTTCTTTTCCTTCTGGGAGCTCACTTTCCTGATTAGGCTGCTGGGACGGGCTCTGGAATCCAGCAGTGAGTGAGAAGTGGCCCCATCTCAAGGGACTTCCAGGCTAGTGCCCCTGCCCTGGGCTGTGGCAGCTACGTTGCCTGCCCAGCCGGGGGACCGGCCCTATGACCTATAGCCATGGTGGCCTGAAGGCCACAGCAACGTGAGGCTCGAGGCAGGACCCGCTAGATGACCTCCGGGCACGGCGTGGGGGGGAGGGAGACACTGGCAGAGGGGGGCTGAGCCTGGATCCCCGCTTGCCGCTGCAGGACGGGACCCTGGAGCTGATCTTCGCAGCCTATGCCACCACGGCCAGCGCCAGCACGTCCCTCATCATGCAGCTGCTGAAGCACCCCGCCGTGCTGGAGAAGCTGCGCGAGGAGCTGCGGGCCCAGGGCATCCTGCACAGCGGCGGCTGCCCTTGCGAGGGCGTGCTGCGCCTCGACACTCTCAGCGGGCTCCACTACCTGGACTGCGTCATCAAGGAGGTCATGCGCCTGTTCACACCCATTTCTGGTGGCTACCGGACTGTGCTGCAGACCTTCGAGCTCGACGTGAGGCTGGGCCCTGCGGGGCTGGGGCTCCGGGGCCCCCGGGGGAACGATGTCTGGGGTGGGGGTGGGGGGTGGCCCTGGCCCGTGGGAAAGACCGGCCTTCCTGTTGGGGAGCCGCAGTGGGATGGGGGACACCTGGCCCCAGATGCTGGGTCAGATGAAGCCGACTGGGCTATCATATGGGAAGTTGCATCTGTGAACAGGAGAGGGGACTAACGCCGGAGGGGAGGGACATGCTGGCCAGGACTTAGGGACCACAGCCGGGGGTGGGGGGCTGGGGGGCCGGCGGGCAGGAAGTCCTTGGCCCTCTCAGACCTCCTCTGGCTCTCACCACCTTCCTCTGCCCCTGCCCCCCTTCTTGCCTCCAGGGTTTCCAGATCCCCAAAGGCTGGAGCGTCATGTACAGCATCCGGGACACCCATGACACGGCGCCCGTGTTCAAAGACGTGAACGTGTTCGACCCGGACCGCTTCGGTCAGGCCCGGAGTGAAGACAAGGACGGCCGCTTCCACTACCTCCCGTTCGGCGGCGGAGTCCGCACCTGCCTGGGCAAACATCTGGCCAAGCTGTTCCTGAAGGTGCTGGCGGTAGAGCTGGCCAGCACGAGTCGCTTTGAGCTGGCTACCCGGACCTTCCCCCGCATCACCTTGGTCCCTGTCCTGCACCCCGTGGATGGGCTCAGCGTCAAGTTCTTTGGCCTGGACTCTAACCAGAACAAGATCCTGCCTGAGACGGAGGCCATGCTGAGTGCCACAGTCTAACGGCGCCTAGCCCGTACCCCCACCTCAGCCCAGCCAGGCCTGGGGGGTGGCGGGGGTGGCGGGAGGCACCAGAAGGGTCGAAACCTGTGTGGGGGAGGGGGTGGGAACCTGGGGAAGGGGGAGTGGCCCCCCCATACCTTGCCCTCCCCTGTTTCCCCCCCCCCCACCCTGGCAAACCCTACCCAAAGCCAGAAGGGCCCCAACCTTCCAGGGGAAGGGCCCTTCCCCGGCTCCTACTTCTGCCCAGTCCCTCCAGTTCCCACCGGCTTAGCCCCCAGGAAGTGGCAGGGCGGGGTGCTCCGCGTGCCCCTTACAGTGTTAAATGTCAATGGCTCGGCTGCAGCATTTGCTTGTGATGTTCCGAACTGGTCCCAACTGTCCATTTCTTTTGGACCCTTTTAGTCTGAGGGCAGGTGGCTGACGTGGGGGAGGGAGTCAAGGAGGGGCCCCCTTTGGCTCTCTCTTCAGCGCCACCCCCAGCTCCTGCTTTGACCCAGACTGGTGGGGTGCCCCTCCTGGTGTGGCCGCCGAAGAACAGCACCCTGGGTAATAGAACACAAGTCACCCTTGGTGGGGTGGGGGGCTGCAAGCAGCCTGGAGGGGCCCCACCCCTTTACCAGTTTGGACATTTGAAATTACCTATTGCTGCTACTTTTTCTGTCTTCTGACCTTGGGGCAAAGGAGCCCCAGGCCCTGTCCTCCCAGCACCCCCACTGGTGGCCCTGGGCATGCGCACTGACATCCCCACCTTCCCGCCAGCCAGCCGTGAGTCCATCCTGCTCCCCCGTTACACGCACGCCCAAGGCCTTTGGCTCGTGGGCTGCACCCCTGCCCCCCCGCCGCCCCCCCCGCCCCCCCCATATTTATTCACTGACATAACCGAATCTTGGTATTCCTGGGGACCAGAAGAGCCTCTCATCTGTCCCCTAGCCTCCGTCCCAGCTGTCCGGGGCAGGACTTTCGCGAATGATGCTGTCCCCCCGCCCCTAGGCTCCAGACCTTCTGTGGGTTCAACCTCAGAGCCTCACTCCCTGGGTGAAGTCCAGTGCCTCTGCCTTTGCCTCCGGTAGAGATGGGGAAATGGCCCACTGCCTCCCTCCCTGCTCCGTCGAAAGCCCTGAGCATAGGAGGATTTGGAGGCTGCCATAAGCTCCTGCTTGGCCACTGTTCACCCCGGTGCCCCCCACTCCTGCTAGTGAGCATGGGGAAGTATACGGGTTCTTTCTTCTGACAGGGAGCAAGGGCCTCTGTCGTCTCTCCCTTGACCTTCACCCTTGGCCCTTTGCCCTTGGAAAGATGTCCTTGAAGTCCTTCTCACCTCGATGCCACTGTCTGCTTAGCCCAGCTCAGGGGTGTGGGGACAAGATGAGAGCATGGGGAGGTGAGCGTAGGAGGCAGCCCTTTGGACGCGCTGACTCGGGTCCTCTGCCGTGGTCTCGAGGCAGCCGCCGCGGGGGGTGCTGCAGAGCCGAGGAGGAGGGAATGTGCGATTTGTCAGAAGTGATTTGGTGGAAAACTGGCCGGTCAGGGGATGACTGGGGGAAAGAGGAGTAGCTCCTGCCACTGGCATTTTGAGTGTTGGCAATTTGGGATGCCTCCCGGGGATGATCTGGGGGTCTTTGGTGAGTCTCTAAGTGATTTTGTCTGTTTTCAGATTTTTCTTTGCTTTCTATGTTCCTCTATTGGTTTTTGGTGTTATAAAAGCAACGAATCCTCTTTGTAAGAAAATCAAAAACGCAGAAGAATGCAGGAGACCAGTCTTTCCAGTCCTTCTCCATAGCAGTGACTGCCGTGGGCAGCTGCGTGGCCCCCTCCATGGTGCTCAGTGGGAGGACCACAGGCCCCCCCACCCCAACTTACACACCCTGGTGGTCGGTGTTAGGGGAATGGGCTCATGCCTGGCGACGGATCTGCAACCCCTGTTCTCAAGGGTTTCACTTAGTTCCTACTTTTCCACCACTAAAGCATCCGTGCAGAACAGACATCACTGGCAAAAAGACATTTTTTAAAAAATTGGCAAAATCTCTCAATCCACCCCGCACAACACACACACACACACTTTCTGAAAAACAGGCAAACACATGTAAAGTCTCATCAAAGCTTGCAAAAGAGCTGCACGGTGCCCCAGAATTTGTTACCCAGAAGCAAAGCCCAGTGTCTGGAAGGTTCATGCTCCAAGCCGCCCCCAGCTGAATCAGTCATTTTTTTGACTATCTAGGAAGGCAGTAAGTGCTACTCCAGACAGGAAGCCCACCAGGCCTGGCCCTGGGGAGGGGTTTGGGGTGGGGGTGGGGGAGCTGGCGGGCTCTGGGAGGCACCTTCTGATGGGGCGACCAGCCCGGGAGGGGCCGAGGGAAAGGCTGAGGGGGTCCCTGTGAGGAGGAAGGAAGGATTATTTGCCCCGCTGGGTCTCAAAGGCAACAAGAAGAGAACTGAAAGACGCTCTTGACTCTTGACTGGCTGACAGGAGGGTTCTGGTGTTGAAATGTGGCCATTTCTGTCCACCCGTGCCTGTGTACAGGTAGTGCTAGATGGGTGACGTTTCCTCCATGGACCATTCCCAACTCTTGTAACTTGACCTTGAAAAGACAAAACCCCACAACACTCTTCCTGCCCCGGGCTTGCAGACTGAAGCACTTTCGATGTTGGGCGCTGGCATTTTGTGACCTGGGCACCATCCTGACCCCGCCCGGGTCACTATAATATTATTTTATACACAAAACTTTTTTTTTTTCATAAATGTTATAATTTTGTGTCTGTCTTTATAAACTATTATAAGTACTATTTTTGTTATAATTCAAAATAGATATTTAGTATAAAGTTTTTGCTGTTAAATATTTGTTATTTAGTAAAATATGAATTTTTTTCTCTATTGTAAACATGGTTCAAAATATTAATATGTTTTTATCACAGTGGTTTTAATATTGAAGAAGCACTTGTGTGTTTTGTTTTGATATGAAACTGGTGCCGTGTGAGTGTTTTTTGCTGTCATGTGGTTTTAATCTGTATATAATATTCCATGTTGCATATTAAAAAAAATGAATGTTGTGCATTTTGTGATTTTGGAAATACTCAACCTGGCTCTTTTATAGGCTTCCATAATAAACCGTGGGGACTCACCCTTGTTTGGCTGTCTGGTCTCTGTCTTCTCTGCATCACCGTCAGGGACCTCCCGGCCACCCGCACATTCCCTTCCGCGATGCCCACCTATCAGGTGGGAAATTTTTCCCCACAAGGTTGGTCTGTGGAGACACACCCACCATTCCTTGTGCGTAGGCGCAGAGAAGTCCGTGGCAGTGCCTTGTGAGTAGTAGGTTCCCCGGGGTTGGGGGTGGGGGGTGTAACTGTCTGACCACTGGTCCCCGAGGCCTGTTGGGGGATGGGGCAGCTGGGAGCAGACTCCGCTGACCGAGTGTGGCCATGACCAGCTAGGCTAGGCGGCTTAGTGCTGGACGAGGCAACCCAGTGCTGAGGGCCTGTCCTCAGAGTCCCTCTTGTTTACTTGAGCGAGGACACTGATGTCCATGGCCAGGGGGCAAATTGGGGAGCAGAGTTCAGTTCTCCTGACTTTTGGCCTCGTGCCCCACGAGGCATTTCTCAAAGCCTATTACATGGGTGTTGCAGGAGCAAATAGGTCCCCTGATCAAATAAGTTTGGGGAAAGGGTTAAGTAGAACTGGGCAGCTTCCTTTACTGAAGGACTTGCCAGGACCTTGAGCCCGAGGATGGGTGCGCTCAGGGGCTGCACAGCGTTGACACGGGTCGCGAGGCTCCCCAAGCCCATTTGACACTGAAACCATGTCCTCTGTCCTGTTTATCACACTCTGTGAAAAGGTGCTCAGCAAACTGGCTCACAGAGGCCAGGGAAGGGCACGACGTCCGGTGCAGGGACAGGGAATGTCCGGGGTGGTCTCCAGGACCGACGCACCAGGGCTGGGGAGAGAGGGCTTCACAGTGCCCAGGCTGGTCCCATCCTCGGCAGTGCCCAGTCCCCTCCCCACAGCCTGGGGAGGGACCCACTCCCTCCCAGTTGGCCCGAGAAAGGCTTTTTTTTTTTGTGGCTGCGGGCGTTGTTTTGTTTGTTTGTTTGGGGTTTTTTGGCTCCTCGTTAGTTAGTCAGACCCAGCTTCAGTTCAGAGTCCTCAGGCCCAGACAGGGGTGCAGGGCCCCTCCTCATCTGGCCACCTGGGCACAGAGCCTGGCCGCCCCGGAAGAGGGTCACCAACATCTCCTGAACCACGCCGCCAGGGCAGGGCGCCCAGCAAGCCCTGTCCCCCGCATCCTTTGCCCGGGCCGTCAGTCCGTGAGTCCATCAGTCCATCTTACTGCTTCCCTCACCTTTCCCCACTGGGCCAAGGTCTGCCCTCCCCAGTCCTAACCTCCACCTGGGGAGGGAGAGAGCAAGGGGGAGTCCCCTGTTTTCCATGAGCTAAAGCAGAGTCTTCGAGTGGCAGCGACTCTCCCATGGCCTCACAGAAGCAAAGGGAAGGGTAGTCCCTGACCGGGAGTCACCCGGCCCGTAGCCTAGCCGGGCTCCCTCAGCCAACACCCCCAGCTTCCCCCAGGAGTCATGCCAGCAGAAAGTCATGGTTTTTCAAAGTGGCCATTCCACGTCTCCCGGTGGAGGGTCCTGTGTGGCAGCAGAGGGGAAGGCAGCGTGGGCCTCGGGCTGCCCTCAGTCTGACCGCCCAGCCACGGGGTGGGAGGGCCCCGCCAGGCGGGTGGCTGGCCTGTCACCGCCTGGTCGGTCTGTGCCTCTCCCCTGTGGGCCCGGCGGGTCACCGAGGTCCCCCACATGGCCGCCTGCCCCCCAGGGAATCTCCTGGCCTGGAAGGAGAAGGCAGGCTGTTGCGGATAGGCCAACACGGCCGCTGTTTGTCCAGGGATCGGGGCGCCCGTTTGGAGGGAACTCACAGACCGCACATTCTGCCGCCTCCCAGCACTTTTCCAAAACAGCCCGGGCTTGGCCGTGCCTGGCTGACCCGGGTGGCCAGGGCCCAGGAGCGGGAACAGGGCGGGGGAAAGCAGGGCCTCGGGGCCAGCAGCGTGAGGTAAGCAGGTGAGGCCGGAGACGGCCCTCGGTCAGAGCCAGCCCGCGAGCTTCGACGTGCCTCAGAGGGGAAGTGAGACAGAGGGACAATGACTCTGTGTCCGTGCTGGGGGCTAAAGGAAAAACAAACCGGGCTTGCCTCACAGTCTTTGGGCCAAGCCAGCCTGGTCGAGGCTCTGGAGGGCTGAGCATGGCACAGCAGCCCGGGGGACCAAACAGCAGGCAGGGACGTGGGTCTGGCCCCTCATCTCTTACCTAACCTCTCTTGTTCCAGAAGAGACTGGTCTGCCCACCCCACCCCCACCCCAGGGACCCTGGCCTCCCGGAAGACACTTAATCACGCCCTTTGGGCCTTCCTTGGTGTAGCCTTGACATTTTGGTAAGCCCTTCCCTCCCACAGCTTCTTCCTCTGGGGCTCAGGCTTGGATCCCCTCTGAGCTGAGTGTGACGTAGAACATACTGTCACTGGTGCCCCCTGAAGGTGTGCAGCGAGAAGGTCTCGCCCTGGACCCGAAACTGCGGTAGTCACATGGCAACCCTCCACTAGGATTCTGGCCCGACCTGTGTCCCGTGTTCATTCTTGGGGAAGGACCTCTGACGGGTGGCCCTAGAATGGAGGTAGAGAGGAGGCACCCAATCCAATCCATCACTACCACCCATCCCAACTAAACTTCAAGACCACCAGGCCCTACCCAAGCAAAAGTCCATGAAGACAAGTTCCAGTTCCAAAAAAACAAAAAACAAAAAAAAACAAAAAAAAACACCACCACCAACAAAAACCCCTACAAAACCCAAAAAACAAAAAACTGGGATATCTTCTGGAGTTGGTAGCAAACATAAAAATCACCCTCAAGTTCTAACCTGCCCATGCTGTGTCCCCCCTTCTTGGCGGCGGGAAGACGCATCAATGCTTTTTGTGAGGCTGTCACCTGGTGACACCTGCCAAGGTGTTCACACCCACAGAGGCCGAATTTTCTGTGTAGACCCGAGACCCCACCTACACACCTGTGCCCGTCATAAGCCAGATGCCTCTTCTTTATTAAGTTCGCCATTCAAATCTTGATTAAGTTCTATAACTTGTGAATAACTCCATATGCCAGTTCGGGCAGGGGTTAGTTTGAAAAGCAATGCCGATTTCCAGTACAAATACGTACTCCCTGCTGCACTTGACTATCACCCACCTCTTCCCCAGATCTCCCCCGACACCGTGCTCCTCTCCTCTGCCTGACCGACTCCCAGCGTGAGCCGCCTGCTGCTCAGAGTCGACACTGTGTGTGTCAGACTGTGCACGGGGAGCTTGGGGCTGAGGTCTGGTCCAAGCTCTGCCGTCCTCCACCTGTGAGAGATGCACGACCAGCAACCTCCCCCCTTTGGGCTTTTGTTCTCCCACCCGAAAACGAAGTGCTGGATTCTAAGCTTCCTTCCTGCTCTCCGTTAGCTCAGTTCAGATTCTTTCTACTGCAAATTAGAGACTAAATAGAAGTAGCTTTGGCGTAAAGGGGGATTTATTGGGAGGATGCCAGACTCTGAGGAAGACCTGAACCCCAAGCCATTGGAAAAGCAAAGCAAGGCTGTCCTGGAGATGTCAGCAGTGGGGGGAGGGGGGCGTTGTGGAATTGCCCTCTCTCCAGTGTGACAGCCCCAGGGGCTCCTTGGCGATGGGTCTTCCGGCCTGATGTTTCAGTTTCTTGATAGAGTAAATCAGGGAAGGCTTCCTGCAGGAAGAAGTTCCATTTTTTTCATATGGTCCTATGTAGACGGCCTGTCTAGAAGAGCACTAGCCCTGGTTTCTTCTTCAAGTCACCCCAGTCCTTGCCACCCTCAAGTACTAGGTCAGGGCCTGATGTCTACTCAGGAGGCCCGAATTCTCTTGTTGCAGAAATAGCTCTGGTGTTTGATGGAACCTCAAGCCCAATCCTACTGAGCAAGGAACTTAGTGTATCTCTGCCTCCATTTTTAATCCACAAAACAGCAGGTATTGCACGTGACTGAGCGGGCTTAAAGGAGATGCCAAGCAGAGCCTCCTTGGAGAGGGGCTAACTCCAGCCGACGGTCTCTCAGGGCTGGCAGGGTGCTTGCCCTTCCCTCCTGGGGGACCCCTGGTGCCTGGCAAGGGGATGCGTGAGAGGCGCACGGGCGCTGGTGAGAAAGTGGAGCAACGGGAATTCTCACACACGGTGAGGGCAGCGTGAGATGGTGAAGCACTCCGGAAAACAGGTTCGCAGCAGCTCCTCGAGCCGACGGGCTACTTCATCCGGGCATTACCCTGGAGCCACTCTGCACGTGGGCCTTGGAGACAGATGTCAGAGTCTGACAGTTTCCACGGGTCAGGAGCCCGGGCCCAGCGTAGCCGATTCTCCACCTGGGGTCTCACGAGGCTGCGTTTTCACCCGGAGCTTGGGCGAAAACCCAAGGGTTGTTGGCAGAATTCTGATCCTCGAAGCTCCGGAATGGAGGCCCTCAGCTCCTGAAGGCCACCTGCTTCTCCTGCCGCGTGGCCCCCTGACCACACGGCGGCTGGCTCGTCTGAGGCCACAGAACAGCGTCTCGGCCGCTTCTCCTGTCTCTGACCTCTACACCTCGGATTACGTCAGGATCGTCTTCGGATTAATGCAAATTCTCCGCGTTTGCAGAGCCTCTTCACCTTTGCCGGGGAACATAACCTAATCGCCCAGGTGAAAGGACTTGCCGCCGACGCACTCACACGCATGCGCTGTCCACCAGGGGCAGGAAGCTTCGAGTCACTCGGGAGCTCTGCCCGGACAGCCACAAAGCAAGAGTATTCTCTCCCGACCCCGGTGATATAGGCAGTAGTTACAGCAGTGTCTGCTTGTAAAATGTTTTCTGCACTAGACATCGATGTCTTCGTATCCACTATTTCGGTAGGCCTGTTGTATTTCCGGCATACAGAACTTTGACGTAAAAATGGACAGGAGATTTGTCTTCGGCAAGAGAGGCAAGGAGGTGAGGGGCCTCGCGTGAGACCATGTCCCTCTGAGGACACCCACACTGCCTGGAGCTGCCTGTGCAAGATGCTGTGGGGGTGACAGGAAGCCTGCTGGGGGGGTGTTGGAGGGGGAGCTGCACCCTCCACAGGCCCCCCCCCCCCCCCCCGGCTCGGCTTAGGGACCAAAGCCACCCACCCGGGATCTCCTTTCTGCCTTGCACAGATGGAGGCCGCTGCTCCCGGGGTAGACAATCAGCGGTGTAGACAAAGCTCCCTGTTGCAGGCCGAGTGACCGTGATCGCTGGCCTCAGACTGAGCCCTGACCCCCGAGCCCCGAGCCCGACCCAGGACTGCATGACCCCGGAACAAGTTTCTAGCCTGAGATCCATGGCAGGCTGTGGGGGTCTTGATTCCCCTAATACTGTATTTACAAAGTTTGTGTTATGTGCCTTCTTGGAGATGAGAGTTTGTAGCTTCCAGAGCTTTTCAAAGGGCCCAGGGATGTGTAGGGAGGTTGTGAATCAGGGCTCTGCATTGGGTCATTAATAGTAAAACAAGAAGACATAGTCTTTATTCATCCTCATCTCTATTTCTGGCCCCATTTATCCCTTTTTACAGATGAGGAGACTGACGTTCAGAGTGCTAAGTAACTTGTCCAGGTTCCCACAGTTAGAAAGCTGGAATCCTCAAACAGATGCTATTTCTTGGGGTTTTCTCCTAGTGAGAGGAGGCGCAGGGAGGGCCCCCACGTGCAGCTTGCAGGAGGTCTGGGCCTCTCCTGGCTCAGGTGGGATGACTGCCTCATGAGCCTGGGTCGCTGGGGTAGAAGCTATCAGGCCAGGCATGGCCTCCTCTGTTCCCTCCTGTGAGGTGGCAGGGACAGAGCTGAACAAAAGGACTAGCAGTCCCTTCCTCAGGCTCCGAGATAGCCTGAGGAAGAACAGCTCCCTGCGGCCCCTTCTCTGGCTTTTAGGTGGCCCTGGGGCTTGGGGGAAGCTTGGGGGGCTCCTCGGCAGTGGAGGGCTGGGATATGCACCTGGGAGGCTGGGTGGAGTGATGTGAAGGTAAAGAAGTCAGGGCATGTGTGGGCTCACAGTGGAGGAGTGAGCATAAGGTGTGTCCTGAGGGGCCAAACCAGCAGCATGCATACAGGGTGGGGGAAGCCGATGAGGCACGCATGCTTAAGAAAACGACCTCGGGGTCAGGGCTGGCCCCACGCCTGCGGTGAGCAGCACCTAGAGAACTGGTTGTGGGGTGGGGCTCGTGGCAGGGTGTGGAAGGGTTGAGGGCCAGGAAGTGATCTTTCCTCAGCCCTCAGCATCAACCCCACCCTCACTGGAGTGTCCTGTCCTTTGAAGGGCAGACTGATGTCTTCCTTGGAGTTTGGGGACCTCCATGAAGGGGATGCCTTGATCTGTCCCTCAGGATTCATGCCTCTGGCTAGCCTCTCGGGCTGAGGGGAGATGTGAGGAGTAGGAGCAAAGGGAAGCTGGACGTGGAGGGCCCCGCAGGGCCGGGTCTTTGGGGGAGGAGTGCCTCATACAGGCTTTCTGGGGAAGCTGGGAGCAGAGTCTGCCCTCAGTGCCGCCCTTTCCCGGCACTTTCACTGCCTCCTGTCTGTCAGTCCCTTGTCTGTCAGTCAGCAGGCTGAGTCAGAGATGCCCTGGGGTTGGGGGCCGCCTGCCAAAGACCTGACTCACCAAGAATGGCTGACTGGTTTCCCCAGTCTCTGCCCCTCCCTGTCACAACACGCTGAGGGGGCGAGGGCCGGGGAGGCACACGGGCCTCTGTCTCCAGGGCCGCTCCTCCCCTAGCAAGGGGCACCGGGGCGTCTGTCTCCGACAGGCTGATCCCTGCGCCTGGGGCCCCAGCCTGCCTGCAAGGCTCTCTGACGTGGGCCTCCTTCTGCTCCGGAGCCTGACGCACACCCTGCCTGTGCTCAGGGCAGATGGGGGGCGGGGGGTGGATTCCATCCTCACCGCTGGCTCAAAATGACGCTCGAGCCCTCCCCAGCCCCTGCCAGACCCCAGCTTCCTCGACGCCACAAGATTGGAAGGGCCACACTAATTTTTGTGCCATGGTTCAAAAACACGTAGTCCCATCACGACCTCGGAGTTCACATTTTGTTGGAACGAGACAGAACACACACTTGCAAGCTCTGAGTGGACACGGTATGGAGCAGCTCTTCGGAGAAATCTGCGTTCCTGAGGTGGGGACTTGGGCTCCCAGCGGAGGCCGGCAGCTGGGCGACCCACCCCAGCCTGGATGTGGGCCTCTGCTCCTGGGCCCGGGGGGCCTCGGGCTGCTGGAGCGGGGGCTGCGGAGCCGCCGGGGCTGTGTGGTGGGCGGCCGTGCTTGGGGGCCTTTGCGGCTCTGACTGGTATGACTGTGGCGAGGCTAATGGCTCCGCGGGATAACAGACCGGCGGGGACTGTGGCAGAACCAGTGTCTCAATAACGGGATTTCAAGCCAATTTGAGGCAGCAACGTCCCACAGGGAAACTTCTTTTCCCCTGGCGTCCAGCAAACGAAGACGCGGGCCAGGTCACACCCACTTACTGGGCCCTCCGGGGCAGCTGAATATGGGGAGCTTCCAGCCGTGGGGCTGGCAGGGACATTTGGGTCCTTGTAGCCCATTTATCTGGGGGCAGCTCTCATGGATCTGGCCAGGCCAGCCATGGCATTTGGGAGAAGGACCAAGGCCTGTGGGGCTAGTTTTAGGGGGCTCTGCTGGAGGCCAGCTCCCTCTTTGGGATGCCAGGCAGCGGGGAATCTGTTAAGAACAAGTTCATTCTTACCTCCCACCTCCCTCCCTTGGCCCAGCCACAAACCACCAGCTCCCGAATCTTCTAAACACCTGATGCCAGGTGGCATGGGGCAGGGGGCACGGGGCTGCTGGCGTGGCCTGCCGTGGGCTCCGTCAGCGCCCCGCGGGGTCACACCCAGCACGGATGCCAGAGGCCTGTTGTGAGAACAACCCTAAGTTTTCTGCAGACTGAACATCTGGCACCGGAGAGGGTCTGATGAAGCATCTGAGGCCCCGGAAGGAAAGCTGAGGGACGCATAACCAGCCAGCAGGTTCAGGCCCCAACTATTTGACAGACCTGGCTGTTTTGGCTCTCAGGCCGGCAGCTGCCCAGCGGCCCCTGCTGCCCGGACAACTGAGTCGGCGAATGAGTCCCCTACTCAGAAACCAGCCCCTCGAAGGATCTAGAAAAAAATTCTCAGACTTTCTTATATATGTCAGAACAAATCCTGCACCTTCTGAGAAAGGCTCAATTAACAAACCTTATGTATCATTCAGGATGCTTTTAGTTGCAAGTGACAGAAATCCCACTCACACTAGCTCACGCATGTGAAGGAATTTATTGCCTCATATTTAAGGCAGTCCAGGGACAAGCTGAACACGGGCCCAAGAGATGTTGACCCGGTGCCAATCTGGCCCACTGAGGGGCTTTTTGAGACTGAGGACCCTGAGGAAGGGGTGAGGTTCCCTGCAGGGGGAGGGGCAGCTGCCTTCGAGACTCTAATGGAGGGTGGAGTAGGGGAGCGAATGTCCAGGCCAGAAGGACACCCCCTGGAAAGACCTGAGTCATGAAGCTGTTAGAACTAGAATCTTTTCTTTTCGATTTGTCACCTTGTGAAGGATTTCTTACATATCGAAGAGCATGTAAATATGTGTAGAGGTTTAAAGAATAAGAATATGGCAAGTATCCTGCAGCTACCCATCGGGGTGAGCCAATGAAGTCTGCCAGGCCTGTTCCCACCCAGTGAAACTCGCCTCAACTGCACCCTCCTTTCGTCCCATCCTTCTCAATTTTGAGTTTATTATTCTATTTCCCGCCTTGAAATGTAGCCCTAAGCAAAAGAGTATTTTGTGTCGCCCACCATTTTGTAAATGGTGTCATCCCCTTCCACTTTCTTTCTGCTCCACATTATGAATTTTGAGATTCCACAAGATGTTAATGTGTAGAGTTGCAGTTCATTCATACAATATCTCATTATACGTAGTAAACATACCTTGATTTATCTATCCGTGCTACCGTAGGTGAACGTTTGTTTCCAAGATTTTTTTTCCCCTGCCAGAAGCAGGACTACTATGAATGTTTTTGTGTCCCGATGAACAAATTCCAGAGTTTCTTTAGAAGTAGGTCATAGGATACGTGAGTGTGAGTGTGAGTGTTCGACATTACGAGATGATGCCAGACTGTCTCCCAAAGGTTGTTCTTCCTGTGTAGCTATTCATTCCTGCTCGGGCCCTAATGCTCCAACTGAGAATGTAGTTTCAACTCTGTGGTCTGGAGAGCTAATCTGATGGAGACAGATGGGTTTCATGGCAGGAAGGGGGGCATTTGGTTCTCGAATGTCCTGCAGTGTGAACTCACCTGCAGCAGTCCCTGGGAGACTCGATGTCGGGGCCAGGGAGACCTGGGCAAGCAAGCGAGAAGACCAACACTGTGGCTTCATGGCTGGCAGAGATGGAGAAAAGAAGGACTGGGGAGCTTGCCGGCTGTAATAGTTGGGAGCAGGGAGGAGCCCCTAGTACCACCAGCATTCAAATCCATCCATGCAGAAAACCCTTCCACCAGACTTACCAAGCCGCAGAAACCTCTGTGCTCATCATGAACGGCTAGACCTCCGCACAGGAAAAGTAAAGCTCCAGCACAGCTTGGACGTTCTCTTCCCCTCCCCAAGGAGTGGAAGAGTTGAATAGAGACCCGCATGCTCTCTGGCAGAACGGATCTCAAATCTCAATACTAGGTAAATGGAGGGAAAGTAACATTTCTTGAAATGAGCAAGTAGTTCAAAAGAAGGGGACTGCACCACTTATCTCTTGTTGCCTAACAAATTACCCCAAAACATAGTGACCTAACACAATGACCAACACTTAGGGTCTCTCACGATTTGCGTGGGTCAGGAATGTGGGAGAGGGACGGTGGGCTGGCTCTGTCCTGGGGTCTCTCACGAGGGTAGTCCTCCAATATGTCGGTTGGGCTGCTGTCATCTGGAAGCTTGACAGGTTGGGACAACCTGCTTCCAAGATGGTTCTCTCACACAGGTGGAAGGTTGGTACCAGCTGTTGGCAGGACCCCTTATTTCTTTCCCAGGTGGACCCTTTCACTGGGCTGCTTCGGCATCTTCATGATGATGGTGGGCTTCCCCCAGAGTGAGGGATCCCAGAGCACAAGGAGAAAGCCAAGGTGCCTTTTACAATCTAGCCTCGAAAGTCATACACCATTACATCACATAATTGCAAGACTCCATTGGTCTCACAGGTCATCCCTGGCTCGCTGTGGGAGAACCCACAAGGGCACAGATAGTAGGAGGTGGGGCTTTAGGGGGGGGGGACATTTTGGAGGCTAGCTACCCAGGGACAGCTACACCGAGAAACTGAACGGATGTTTCTCTCTGGCACAGTTACCGCGAGAAACAAGAGAAAACAAAATGAAATGCAAAGAAATATTATATCTTTCTCTATAGTTTCTGCGAGCTTAATTGTACCTATGGGAAAAGAATAATCTCAATTGCAAAAGTTCCTTTTCCTGAAAAATCACTATTACAAAATTTAAAAAGTATAAACCACGAAGAGCGTGAAACCAAACAATATTAGAAAACTAGCTTGCAAATTTCTACCAAGTATCTACTAGAAAAGGAATAAAGAGAAGAGGGAAAACATAAGACACAGAGAATTCAGGTGACCCAACGCTTGTATATGAGGAAGAGGAAGGGAACAAAGAAAGAGGAAAAAAGATGCATTTATCCATTCATTTATTATTCATTCAACATATATTTATTGAGCCTGTTATGAGTCAACCACTAACAGAGGTTTTTGTGTACTCATTTAAGGTTTCTAATTAAGACGGAGAAAGATAAATGCTGTATGATCTCACTTATACGTGGAATCTTAAAAACAAACTCATAGAAAAAAAAAAGATCAGCTTTGTGGTGACCAGAGGTGGGGTAGGGAGAAGGAATTGGAGGAAGGTGGTCAAAAAGAGTAAACATCCGGGTATAAGTAAGTATTAGGGATGTAATACACAAAATGATGATTATAGCTTGCACTGCTCTGTGGTATATTTAAAAGTTGTGAAGAGAGTAGACCTTAAAAGTTCTCATCACAAGAAAAAAAAACATTTTCTCTCTCTTTCTATTTTCTTGTAACTGTACCAGGGGATGGATATTAACTAAACTTACTGTGATAACCATTTCACATTATATGCAAATCAAGTCATTATGCCCTACACTTTAAACTCACACAGTGTCATATGTCAATTGTATTTTAATCAAACCAAACAAAAAAATTCCAAAAGGAAAGGTTCTAGTCAAAGATTTTGTTATTCTCTGTAATCTACTATTTCTATAATCAAAGAAATAATAGAAGAAAATTTCTCTGATGCGAGAAAGATGTGAGCCATCAGATTTTAGGGGCAAAATTAAAATAAAGGGACCCATGCATACTTTATATGCGTACTGTAAATATACAGCTTTATAAAATCTCAAGTTCCAAGGATAAAAGAATAACACTTTCCGTATACAGGTAGGGTAGAAACACAAAGGGAAAAAAAAATTGACTTGTCCCAGACTTTACCAATGTTTATGTAATTCTAAATTCTAGAAGAGAACAAAATAATTTCTGAAGAATTTTCAGAAACAACAGTTGTGAAGAATTCTATACATAGCTAAGATGTCATTCATGTACTGGTCAAAAGAAAGATATTCTTAGACATGTAAGGACTCACGTAATCTGCCTGAAAAACAATGCCCCAAAATGTTCACCAATCAATTGAGAAATGAGTCAAAATAAAGAACCCGAAAATGAAAGGAGTGGCACAAAAGAAACAACCATGAATAATGAAGCCAGTAAAGAATAATGTCTAAATCATTGTTTGGAACATGGTTAATTCTTTAAGGAAAAGAAGCGTAAATCCCAAATATAAAAATTATTTCAACAAAAATTTAAGATGAGGGGAAAGCCAAGAAGGAAATGAAAGTGCCCTAAACGTCTCATGAAACTTCAATGTCATTATATACATTATTTAATTCTTGAAATTGATGGACTTTTTTTGCTTTAAATATTTTGCTTTATTCTATAGGTACATAAGTTTCAAATTATTACAGAAAAGGGAGCCAAGAAAAATTGATCAACTAAACAAAATTCAGAAGAAGAAAACAGCAAGGAAAGATAAAACAAAGCACAAAAGAATATTACAAAAATAACGCCAAACATACAAGTTTCATTGAAATATGAATGTACGAAATCCTACTTTTATTAGGCGAGAACTTTTGCATTGTGTAGAAAAAAAAACGAAGTATATTCTGTTTATCAGAAACATACAGTGTTAGAGAAGGGTGAAAAATAAATGAATGGGAAATTTTTACACTCAAGATATGCAAACAAAAAGAAGCAGAAGTCGCAATATTAGAAGTATATCAAGTGGCATTTAAGGGAAAATGCAAATAAGAGTGCTGTTTGATGTTGATCAAAATGTCACTTCACAATATACATCATAAACTTTTATGAACCAAATAACAGCTCATTAAAAAACAGAAAACAAAAACCATTATAAACGAAAGAAGAAATTCACAAATCCATGGTATTAGTGAGGATTTTAAACATATGAATCCTTGTATTTGACAGATCAAGGCCACTAAGAAAAGCTATAGAGAAATTGAATAATGGGTATAACAGTAAAGGGGAAAGTGGAGACTGCTGAGGTTTCGCCTGCACAAGGCAGAATCACCTTCTAAGACCCTGCTCCTCTCACAGTGTGCTGGGGAAGAAAGGAGCACAAACACTTCATCCTCAGCCCAGCCTAAGATTTTGTTCTGGGATTAAATCACACTCTCACCTCCAGGCCTTTGCATCAGCTTTTCCCTCAGGTTGGAACAACCTGGCCTCTGCCCTCACCCGTATTTCTCTGACTCATCTTCACTTCATTTTCCTAAAAGCTCAAAAGTCACCTCCTCAAGGAGGCTTT
The DNA here is from genome assembly GCA_028534135.1 of Potos flavus. Classification (NCBI taxonomy): domain Eukaryota; kingdom Metazoa; phylum Chordata; class Mammalia; order Carnivora; family Procyonidae; genus Potos; species Potos flavus. The sequence goes on from CM052885.1 coordinate 44,352,909, forward strand.
CCTTGCCTCTTCGTGATGGGATTTTCCCTGCTGGCTGGCCCCCGCTCCGGGCCGTCAGTATTCTCTCATCCCGCTTTATTTATATTTCATTTATTTCTCTGCACACCGTCCTCACTACCTGATGTTACGTGATTATATAAGCATTTGGTTTGTTCACCTTTGTATCCTCACCACTGAAACTCCATTTGGCGCACAATAGAATTGACTCAAGAATATAATGCATGTATGAATGAAATTTTAAACACAAAAGTTTTGGGGGCGCCTGGGTGGCTCAGTGGGTTAAGCCTCTGCCTTTGGCTGAGGTCATGATCTCAGGGTCCTGGGATCGAGCCCCGCATCGGGCTCTCTGATCGGGCTCTCTGCTCAGCGGAGAGCCTGCTTCCTCCTCTTTCTCTGCTGCCTCTCTACCTACTTGTGATCTCTCTCTCTGTCAAATAAATAAATAAAATCTTTAAAAATAAAATAAAATAAACACAAAAATTTTTAAATGTCAACAAGTTCTTTGTGTTGCTACAAATCAGTGGTTCTGGACTTGGGGGGGGTGATTTTGGCCCCCTGGGAATGTTCGGTAACATCTGGAAAAAATTTTGGTTGTCACAACTTGGTGGGGGGATGCCTCCGGGCAGCCAGGGGGTAAAAACCAGGGTGCTGGTAAGCGTCCTACACTCTGCACAGGACAGATCCCAGCACAGAGACCATCTGCCCCCAAATAACACCGCTAAGTTTGGGAAAACTCTGCTCTAGAATCAGTACCACCTTCTTTGTTTAGGAAGAGGACTACTTAGGGTTGTAAAAATCATCCATATGGGAGAAGATGTTAGAAAGCAGTTTTCAGGGGCATCTGGGTAGCTCAGTCGGTGAAGTACCTGCTCTCAGCTCAGGTCATGATGCCAGGGTCCTGGGATCAAGCCCCGAATCAGGCGCCCTGCTCCCTCTCCTTCTCGCTCTGTCTGCTGCTCTGCCTGCTTGTGCTCTCTCTCTCTCTCTCTCTGACAAATAAATAAAATATTTATAATTTTTTATAAATATTTGTTATATATTTATTAAATTATATATAATTTATAAATAAATAAATAAATAAATAAAGCCGAGTTGCACCAAGTCACATAGATATTCTAGCTCTGACGCTCACAGTGGTCCTCGGCTCTGATGTATCAGCATTACCTGGGAGCTTGTTAGAAATGCAGGCTCTCCACCCCGTGCCAGGCCCACTGAGCGGGGGCCTGCCGTGTTAGGACACCACGGGCGCTTGATAAGCACATTTAAGTTTGAGAAGCACTTGGCGGATGCACGGGTTCTCATTCTTGGCGGCTCCCCAGAATCTGCGGAGTTTTTAAAAATTTCAATGCCCAGGCCGCAGTGCCGGCCAATGACATGAGAATCTGGGGGCTGCGGCCCAAGGGATTCCTCTTTTTAAAACACGTCAAGTTGGGCACCTGGGTGGCTCAGTCCTTAAGCATCTGTCTTCAGCTCAGGTCATGATCCCGGGATCAAGGGATCGAGCCCCGCATCGGGCTCCCTGCCCAGCGGGAAGCCTCCTTCTCCCTCTCCCGCTCCCCCTGCTTGTGTTCCCTCTCTTGCTGTCTCTCTGTCAAAAAATAAATAAAATCTTAAAAAAATAAAATAAAATGAAATAAAATAAAATGAAATAAAAATAAATAAAATAAAATAAAATAAAATAAAATAAAATACTTGAGGTGATTTCAATGTGCACCCAAGTTGTGAACCGCTGTTTGAGGGCATACATGGAAGTTACAAAAGACTTAGTTAAAAAAAAATCTGGTTCTGGGATTCTTGGGCCCTTTACCCAGATCGGGGGCATAAACCAGTGTGGGAAGGCCAGGCTGTGGGGGTAGAGAGGATTCGAGAGGGAGGGTGCCCTTGGAGAGTGCGAGTGTGAGTGAGCCTTGGTCTCCCTTCACCTCAAGGCCACTGAGCGGCCCCTGGGAGAGCTTGGTCTGCATGGCCTGCATTGGGGGCACAGTGGCCTGGGGTCCGGCTCCTGCCTGAGAGGCTGTGGTTCTCAGGTGAGATGGCAGGGTACAGCGGGCCTGGGTTGTTCCTTTCCACCCAGGCCTGGCCTGGGGGCACCTCTTTCTCATGGGCCAGAGCCTGAGAATTCATCAACTGCCCAGAGCTGTTAGAAAATCTTGCTCAAGAGGACCCTGCCAGTGACAGGGAAAATGGGAAGGGGTCGGGGGAGAAAACGCATCACCCCCTTCACAGCAAGTGCAGTCAGATGTTCCCTGTGTGGCCTTTGAAGGTTCCATGAAAATGCCCCCTAAGAAAATCATCTTTAAATCACAGCACTAGCGATGCCTGTCAGGAGAGAACTCGCCTACCTGCTTCCTTCTCCTGCCTCTCTTCTCCCTTTCCTCCCAGCCCTGCAGGGGCAGATGCCACAGCTATTAACTGCGGGAGGTAGAGAAATGCCAGGCAGTGATAGAGAGAAAAAGGCTTATGCCCAATGCCCCTCCCACCCCTCGCTATAGACACCCCCCCCCCCCAATGTAGGGGGCTGCCCTTGCTGAGGTAGGAGAAAAAACCAAAATCAGGTTTCAGGATTTTATTACCTCACATGCTTGAATACTTTCAATTACCGAACTGAGTCAGTTTTGGAATGTCAAGCAGTTTTTAGGATCCGAAAGAGAGAGAGAAAAAAAGCAATGTTCCAATTTTCAACCTAAGGGTGGGGGGACTGAATGACGACTCTCGCTGAATGAAGTGTGAAGGGACAACAGTGAGGCACAGAGGTAAAGGAGCCTCTGAGGCCATCCTGTGAACCAGCTGCAGGAGAAAGGCCCAGAGTGCAGTCTGGAAAGGGGGCATCACCAAAGGGACTAGACCTTTCTGCGTAACCTCGTATGGAGAAGGCAGAGGAGGGGCCCAGGAAGAGGGGCAGAAAAAGAGAGAGGTGGGGAGCAAGGAAAGGGCAGGTGGCTGGTCCCAGAGAGGCCTGGAGGTGGGTGGGGAGCCGGGGGCGGCGTGCGGGCCACGGTTTGGAACAGGCTGGAAGGTGCTCCTCTAAGATGAGTGAGAGCTCCGTGCTGGCCACACACGCGCGCTTTTTGATTTCTGGAAGCCTGTTACTGCACTTTGTCTTTTTCAACGCGAACGGAGCCAACAATCATTCGGTTCTCTTCTCTCTGAGTTTGTGTCAGGACTAAACGACTCCCCCTCATCCCCCAGCTCTAACGTCACATGTGAGAGAGAAGGGCCGGTGAGAAGCAGGCCTGTTCTTGACAAGTCTGGCTGGTTCAGATGCCATCCTGAGGTGCTCCTGGGACCCTTTGCCTTTTCCTGTTTAAAAAGCAGATAAAATTGGGACCTCAAGCAGCCAAACAACGCTCCTAGAGGGTTCCCCATGCCCCCTCACACTGCCTGCCACGGATGTCTCAAGGAAGAGCGCCCAGGTCACCCTTAGGTCCTGCCTCAAGACGGACAACATGACACGGTGGGGCGGTCTCGCCTTTCCCTTCTGTGCCTTCGCCATCCGCGGGACCCCAACCCTCAGCCGCTTTTCTCTTTCTCGTGTTGAGAAAACTGGGTTTGACTGGCCCGTGGGGACAGTTTACAGTCACATGGCATCCGTCCATCCTTCCAAAAGCTTTCTCAGGGGTCATCTCAGAGAATTCTACAGAGGATAGAAATTCCCTTTAATCGCTGTTGAGAATATTTTAAGAGTATTCTTATGCCAGGTCGTAAAGACATTATCAATAGCCTCTAAAATGTACAAATTGTACAGGTCACATTCTCTGACTGGAATTCAAGAAAACCAGAAATTAAAAACCAAAGGAGAAGCAAACAACAAAACACCGAGCCACTTGGGAAATTAAAAATCACTTTTCTAAGTTGCTCTTGGGTCTGAGAGGGAATACAAACATCAATAACAGGAAATATAGAACAGAATGCTAATGATAACAACACAGAAAAATAAATGAGCCAGGCATTTCTCTCCAGACCCCAGAAAAAGAGAAAAGCAAACCACCACCATCACCACCAGTACAACCCAAGGAAACAAGGAGAAGTGAATCATGAAAACCCCCCGAAATTAATGGGTTAGAAAATAGGAAATGTAAAGTGATAAACACATCCAGAGTCTGGCTCCTTACAAAGACCGATGACTTCGAGAAACCATCGGCGAGCTCAGTCAAGAAGAAGAAAATATGAGACCGCAGACATGAGCAATGATAGGGAGTAAACGAAAAATAGAAAGAAAGGGGTTTTTATAACTTTATGCTAATAAACGTGCAAATCTCAATGAAGTGGAGAGTTTTCCGGGAAGAGACACATTACCAAATCCGACCGAAGAAGCGGTAGAAAACCTGAATTAGATGAACCATCCCAGACGACGCTGAACAAAACTGTCGAAGAAAGTATTAAGTCCAGAACGGTTCAGAGGTGCGGGGGTGAATCCTTTCAGACCTGCGGGGAGCAGATGGCCTCAGTGGTTAGTTATGGCAAATACAGGGGCAGCGTCCCAAGTCACTTTCCCGAGCGAGCGTCGCCCCCACGACACAAAAGCCAACCAGACAGATGGGCAAGAGAGGAAGGGCAACCCAATCTCACAAATAACAGACACAAAATATTAGAAAATTGAATGCAGCCGTATGGGCAAAATAAGAGTTCGCTATTTACAAGCAGGGCCGATGCCAGCAATGCCAATGTTGTTCCATAGCAGGAAATTGCTTGATGTGATTAATTATGTTAATAGAATGAAGTGAAAAACCGCATTGTCACTGTTTGAAGAGCTTAGGTTTTTAAACACAGAAAGCCTGAGTACAAACCCTAGCCTTTTCACTTCTTAAGGGTGGACTTTTGGACATTTCCCCTATCTTCAAGTTTGGAAAATAATGTCTAAAGTCAGGGTCATGTGTGGATTACATAAGGACGACAAGAGTCTTGGCACAGAACTTGGCATGTAATCAAGAACTCAGTAAATGAGAGTTTTAGAAAAATTCCAAGACGTCGCCATTCATTCCAGGTGATGTTTTTGTAAATAAAGCAAGAACTGAGAAACACTCCTTTCATATTACAAAGATAATCTCTCTCAAACCAAAGCAATATCATAATTAACTGTGAAAACATTAGTGACATCCCAATTAAGTTCAGGAACTATCCACTATTACTTATAATGTTGCAGAAGTTCTAGCAATGAAATTAAACAAGAAGGTAAAATAAGGGTCATAAATATTCCCAAGGAGGAAACATTATCATCGTTGTTTTCAGGGGATATGGTTTTTTGTAATTTGAACATCTCAAAAAAAAAAAAAAAGTCAATGGAAAAGGCATAGAGCTAACAAATGAGTTTAGTAGGGAAGCACTCACAAACTATAGAAATATAGATGTAAAAATCAAGACCTTTCCTACAATAATGAGCAAGCCATTAGTACACATCATGGAAATATATTACATTTACAACAGCAACGAAATTCATGGGAATGAACTTAACAAGAGATGGGAAAGATTTATGTATAGAAAACAAAAAGTCTTTATGAAAAACTCAAAATAAGACCAGCAAAAGGAGAGAGACAAACACTCTTCTAAGAAGAATCAAAATACAACTTTTCTGGGGGCGCCTGGGTGGCTCAGTGGGTTAAAGCCTCTGCCTTCGGCTCAGGTCATGATCTCAGGGTCCTGGGATCGAGCCCCGCATCGGGCTCTCTGCTCGGCAGGGAACCTGTTTCCCCCTCTCTCTCTGCTTGCCTCTCTGCCTACTTGTAATCTCTCTCCTCTCTGTCAAATAAATAAACAATCTTTAAAAAAATACAAGCTTTCTGTTGTTCCAAATCATCTACAAATGAACACATTCCAATCCAAATTTCAATGAGATTTGTTTTCCTAAGGAAATCTTGACAGGATGATTGCAAATTTCTCTGGAAGACTAGAAGTGTGGAAAGAAAAATTTTGAAGAAGAGCAAGGTGGATGGACTTGCCCTACCGGATATTAAATATAATTAAAGACTCTGACAATTAAAACAGATTCCCTGGTACATAAAATCAGGTGGATTCATGGGACAGACTAGGAAGGCAGGGACAGATTCCAGGGTGTGTGAGAATTTATTATTGATTATGGAGGTATTTCAAAGACCCATCAATAAATAATGGCTAAGTTAGATTCTTGTCTCAAAATGCACAGAAAAACAAATCTCAGCTCCTAATTTGCATATTTCTGTTTTTGACTTTTGTTATGAAAAGATATCAAACTTTCAGAAAAGGTGTACAAATAGTATAATGAATTCCATCATATCCATCATAATAATTCACAACTGTTAATACTGTGCAATGGCTTTATTCTCCATATCTATATAGCATATACATTCAAACCCAGGCCTTTTCTGTTTCTTAATGGTGAAAACTATTGTTTTGTTTTTTTTCTTCTGTAACAATTGAGAGTAAGATTCAGGTAACATGTATCCTTTATCCTTAAATACTTCAGTGAGATTCTGCAAAGAACAAGGCCATTCTTTTCTTTTCTTTTTTTTTCCCCCCAAATACTTTTATCTTATTTTTTCAGTGTTACAAGATTCATTGTTTATGTACCACACCCAGTGCTCCATGCAATACCTGCCCTCCTCAATACTCACCACCAGGCTCGCCCATCCCCCCACCCCTC